>JARQOD010000005.1:69849498-69964375 GCA_033576555.1 Oophaga sylvatica
TCCATGCGACAGGCAAAACATACTGCATCCGCTGGTACCTCTCGTGTCCTGATCCGATCATCCTGGAGAAAGTTAACCCCTTTATTAGGTATTGGGAATAAATTCTGCAGGGGGCTAAGGGTGGAGATTATCATCCCACCCTCGGACACCGAGGGGAGGGACCTAGCAGGTTTAAGAACTGTGAGCTAAGGGCAGACCAGATCCATTCTCACTGCAGCAAGAAGTAACAAGGGACAGACCTGCCAAGGGAGCAGCAGCACACATTTTGGGGGACTGTCCAGCAACTAAGACTTTCACCTGTGGATCGCAGAGCTCCCTGCCTCCACATGTCCCTGTAACCTTGTAATATTGACCTCTAGCTAATACCTCTAAGCCTTGTACCATTATTGTTGTATTTTACTCTGACTGCAAATCCATTGTAATTCCGTTGTATAGCTTACTGTATATTTCTGTAATTATCTAGTTCGCCCTTAAGACAATTAAGCCATAAAATTAATCTTGGGCTGATGCTTTTACTCTGATCACGAATCTTAGAATACCCAGTGGGTAACAGGACACCCTCTCCGGCAGCCATTTGCTCTAGGTGCAGTTCCCTTACTGACCTGAGAGACAAAGGGGGCGCCGGAAAGCTGTGCCTGTGGAGTTACATCACGTGACGTGGAAGGACGGGGGCCGTCCTTCACATTTGGTGGCAGCGGTGGGATCAGAGTAATAGTGTGCGTTGGACCCCTACTCCCAGACACTAAAGACTACCAGCGGTAACTTTCACTGCTGGGGTCTTAAGGTCAGCCCAGCATTAGACGGTCAGAGTGTAACTATAATAAGTTGTGTGCAAGGTCAGGGTTGCAGCTATGTCAGTAACCAAAGGTTCCCAAGATGGCGGAAGGCACCAGGAGTAAGGCAAAGGGGGAGGCCAATGCTATGGTCTATGAGGGGTTCGATACCGATGAAGGCGAGGGGGAGCTCAGCCAGGGCTCCCCAAGGAGCCAGACCCCCGTGCTCAGTCTCGCAGTGGATTGTCCACCCCCTGCCAGTCCCAGCCTGTTCAGATCGGAGACTCTTTTCCAAGCGGCTATGGCACAGCTCGAGGCTGGTAATGACGCCGCCCATGACAGACTCCTGGTGGCAGCAGAGAAAGCGGCAGAGCGTGAGCAAGCAGCGGCAGAGAAAGCGGCAGAGCGTGAGCAAGCGGCGGCAGAGCGTGAGCATGCAGAACGTGTGCTGCAGACTGCGGAGCGCCGTGAAGCTGTGGAGCACCGGCACCGACTGGAGATGGCTCAGCATGGGCTCCCGCTGGACGCTCCAGCCCCACCGGAGATCAAGGCTTCCAAGGTCTGGGCGGAGGACTTTCCCTTGCTTGAAAAGGATGGAGACCTGGATTCCTTTCTGCTGGCCTTTGAGAGGACCTGCCTCCAACATCATCTGGCCCTGGATCAGTGGGCAAGGTACCTGACCCCCCGTTTGAGGGGTAAGTACCTGGAAGTTTTGGGGGACTTACCTGCCGGGGAGGAGCAGGACTACAACAGCATCAAGCGGGCCCTGATCCAGCACTACAACCTAACCCTGGAGTCGTACCGCAGGAAGTTCAGGAGCCTGCAGCGGGGTTCCAAGGACACCTGGACCGACCACATGCAGGCCCTGCTGAGAGCTGCGGAGCACTGGACCTCAGGTCTAGAGCTCACCACCCACCAGGAGGTCCAGGAACTGTTTGTCACGGAGCAGTTCTTGTGGAACTGCCCAGAGGATCTCCAGCAGTTCCTCTGTGACCGGAAACCAAAGGGGGCTTCTGCTACAGCTGCCCTGGCAGACAAGTATGCCAACAGCAGGGCGCCTGAGCCGAAGAAACCTGCCAGCAGCACCTGGAGAGGGGTAAGCCCAATCCTGCCCCGGCCCCATGTCCAGCCCCTAGATTGCAAGGGGTGTACCCCCCTGCTGCCCTCTCCAGGCCAGAAACAGAACCCAGGCATTGTCATCATTGCAACCAGCCAGGACACTTTAAGGCTGCGTGTCCCCAGCGCCAGAAGGCCCCATCCCTGTCCCAGAAACCGTCCACTGTTTTGTGTGTGGGAGGGGGAAGTGGGAGGTCCCTGGACAATTACCAACCCATCACCATCGGCCGCTCAGTGGTCATGGGACTGCGGGACACAGGCGCTGAACGAACCCTGGTACGTCCTGAGGTGGTGTCCCCTCAAGACTTGGTGCCTGGGAAAACCCTTTCCATCTCCGGAATTGGAGGCGTTGAACCGGCGCTGCCCGTCGTCAAGGTGTATTTTGACTGGGGCGCCGGGAGGGGCATGCAGGAGGGGGGAGTAACGCCAAATATTCCTGCCAATCTGTTATTTGGGGCGGCTAGTGTCCCAGTATGTGGCCACTGAACCCCCAAGTTCGGCTCCCCAAGAATGTCATGACTCTACTGTGAATGCTAATGTTAATGTATTGAATGTGCCTCCAACAGTGGAGGAGGAAGTGAAACCTGATGGTAAGCTGTTGTGTTTCGGTAGCTGAGGAGGACAGGAACAACAGCAGGGCAGCCGAACACCTGAGATGTTGGTAACTAATGGGTTGCAGATTCCTAAACTAATGACACAACTAGAGGTAGCCGTGGAGCGTTCCTACGTTGATCCTAGACACCTCATCACAGCCTGAGAGATAAATACACCTAAAGGCAGAAAGATGAAAGCTATCTGCCCCGGAGCAGATCCCCAAAGAAAATAGGAAGCCCCCAAACATATAATGGCGGTTAGACAAGATGAAAATACAAACATAGGCAGAAAATAGACTGAGCAAACGCTGGGGCCACAAGCTGACTAAATAGGATAGGACAGGAGAGACTACTTTCTGCAACCCAGAAAACCCTACAAAAATCCAACAATTCTGATTACAAAAATACTGAGATCACATGATCTCGCCACCCACTAAATCAGATCTCAGTGTGAACAAAAACCAAGCCACAGCCGCTGAAAAAACAGGAAAAAGCAAATGAGCAAATAACAGTGGCTGCAGATAAACTGTGAGGAGCTCAGGCCCCATGAGGGGACCTGACTGACCTCCACAAAAGTGCAGAAAACAATGCAAAAGCAAGCACAAAAAGAAAAGCAAAAAATATCTTATCTGAAAGCAGGAGATGCAGGCAAGACTCCAGCAAACTTCCAAATGAACCAGGAACCACAATTGAGACAAGAACAATTGATCACCAGCAACCATCATGGGAGGGAACCTCCCTTATATCAGACCAGTCAGTGAACCCAGATTGCCACTCCTCGCTGAAAGGTTCAGTACTGTCTGTAACCACCAGAGGGAGCCTCTGCTCAGAAACCATCTCTAACACATTCCTAACAGTACCCCCCCTTGAGGAGGGGTCACCGAACCCTCACTTGTGCAACCAGGCCGATCAGGATGAGCTCGGTGATAGGCACGGATCAGTCTCCTAGCATGGAAGTCAGAAGCAAACACCCAAGAATTGTCCTCCTGACCATAACCTCTCCACTTAACCAAATACTGGAGTTTCTGTCTAGAAAAACGAGAATCCAACATTTTCTCAACCACATACTCCAGATTGCCCTCAACCAAAACAGGGTCAGGAGGCACAGCCATAGGAACCACTGGCTCGACAAACCTCTTCAATAAGGACTTGTGGAACACGTTATGGATCTTAAATGTCCCTGGAAGAAGCAAACGGAAGGAAACAGGATTAAGAATCTCCATGATCTTATAAGGTCCAATGAACCTGGGCTTAAACTTTGGAGATGCAACCCTCATAGGGATATTTCTTGAGGACAACCAAACAAAGTCCCCCACTTTAAACCGAGGATCATCAGTCCTATGCCGGTTGGCAAACCGTTGGGCCTTCTCCAACACCCGTACAGACAGAAGCCTCCGCCTGTCCCGAAGAAAATCGAGGGTGAAACCCAAAATTGCAGAAAAATGGAGACATCAAGGTGGCAGAGCTAGCCCTATTATTAAGAGCAAACTCAGCCAAAGGCAAAAAAGAGACCCAGTCATCTTGATCAGCAGACACAAAACATCTCAAATAAGTCTCCAAGGTCTGGTTTGTTCTCTCGGTTTGTCCATTGGTCTGAGGATGAAAATCAGAGGAGAAAGATTGAACACCAAGTTTAGAACAAAATGTCCTCCAAAATCTAGAAACAAACTGGACTCCTCTGTCAGACACAATGTTCTCTGGAATGCCATGTAACCGAACCACGTGCTGAAGGAACAAAGGCACCAATTCGGAGAGGATGGTAACTTAGGTAATGGCACAAGATGTATCATCTTGGAAAACCTATCACAGATTACCCAGATAACGGTCATTCTCTGAGAAACAGGGAGGTCGGAAATAAAATTCATAGAGATATGGGTCCATGGCCTCTTGGGCACAGGTAATGGCATTAACAAACCACTAGAGCGAGAGCAAGGCTTGGAGCGAGAGCAAGTCCCACAGGACTGCACAAATTCCCTGACGTCACGAGACAAAGTAGGCCACCAAAAGGACCGACTCACCAAGTCTCTGATACCAAAAATCCCGGTATGACCAGCCAACGCGGAACAATGAATCTCAGACATCACATTCTTCTTCCACTGCTCTGGGACAAACAAATTCCCAATAGGGCAGCGCTCAGGTTTATCCTCCTGACACCCTTCCAAGGCCAGTCTCAAATTGGGCGAGATGGCGGAAAGAACTACACCCTCTTTCAAAATAACAGCAGGATCAGATAACTCAGGAGAGTCCGCAAAGAAACTCCTCGAGAGGGCATCCACCTTAACATTCTTAGTGCCAGGAAGAAAAGAAACCACAAAATTAAAACGTGTGAAAAACAAGGCCCACCTGGCCTGTCTAGGATTAAGTCGCTTGGCTGATTCGAGATAAACCAGATTCTTATGGTCCGTGAGGACCACCACCTGATGTTTGGCTCCTTCCAGCCAATGTCTCCACTCTTCAAAGGCCCATTTCATGGCCAATAACTCCCGAATACCCACGTCATAATTACGTTCAGTTGGAGAAAATTTTCGAGAGAAAAAGGCACAAGGGTTACTCTTAGAGGTCTCTGGATCTCTTTGGGACAAAACGGCACCTGCCCCAATTTCAGAGGCATCAACCTCCACCTGAAGCGGTAGAGAAACATCAGGCTGCCGTAGAACAGGAGCAGAAGTGAATCTCTGCTTAAGTTCCTGAAACGCAGAGACTGCCTCAGGAGGCCAATTCACCACATCAGAACCCTTTTTGGTCAAATCAGTCAATGGTTTAACAATACCGGAGAAATTACCAATAAATTTACGATAAAAATTGGCAAAACCCAAAAATCTCTGAAGAGCCTTTAGTGAAGTAGGTTGTACCCAATCACAGATGGCTTGAACCTTGACCGGTCCATTTCAATAACAGACGGAGACAAAATGTATCCCAGAAATGAGACCTTCTGTACACCAAAAAGACACTTTGATCCCTTCACATACAGTGCATTCTCTCTCGAAATCTGGAACACAGTCCGAACATGTTTCGCATGAGAGTCCCAGTCATTGGAAAAAATCAAGATATCATCCAAATAAACAATCAGAAATTTATCCACAAAATCCCTGAAAATATCATTCATGAAGGATTGGAAGACGGAAGGAGCATTAGTGAGCCCAAAGTGCATCACTAGGTGCTCAAAATGCTCCTCTGGGGTATTAAACGCCGTCTTCCATTCATCCCCGTGCTTAATGCGAATAAGGTTATACACCCCCCTGAGGTCAAGCTTGGTAAACCAACTCGCACTTTTCACCCTGGAAAACAGGTCAGAAATCAAGGGTAACGAATAATGATACTTCACAGTGATCTTATTCAAGAGACGATAATCAATACACGGCCTCAATGAACCATCCTTTTTGGCCACAAAGAAAACACCGGCACCCAAGGGTGAAGAGGATGGTCTGATATGACCCTTCTCCAATGACTCCTTGATATAATATTGCATAGTATTGTGTTCAGGTACAGACAAGTTAAAAAGGCGACCTTTAGGAAATTTACCACCAGGCACTAATTCAATAGCGCAATCGTAGCTCCTGTGAGGGGGCAAAGATGCAGATTTACTTTCACTAAGTACATCCGAAAAATCAGTCAAAAAGTCAGGAACATCCTGAGACTTGGGAGAGGCAGAAAAAACAGGAGTGTCAGCATTAACACATTGGCAGCCCCAACTGGTCACAGACACAGATTTCCAATCCAAAACAGGATTATGAGACTGTAACCAAGGGAAACCTAGTACAATAATGTCATGCAGATTATACAGCACCAGAAATTTGCAACTCTCCTGATGATCTGGTTCAACCCTCATTATCACCTGAGTAGAAAACTGGGGTTTATTCTCTGCCAAAGGGGTGGAATTAATGCCCAGTAGGGGAATAGACTTCCGCAGGGGTATCATGGGAAACCCACAACGTTTGGCAAAGTCAAAATCCATCAGGTTAATAGCTGCTCCTGAATCAACAAAAGCCTGAGCAGAAAATGTGGACAGGGAGCAAATCAGTGTAACAGTCAACAGAAATTTAGTCTGAACACTACCCAAGACAACTGAGCGTGCAAAACGTCTTCCCCGCTTAGGGCAGACCGAAATAGCATGAGAGGCATCACCACAGTAGAAACATAACCCATTGCGCTTTCTAAACTCATGACGCTGAGCCCCAGAAGTCACTCTATCACACTGCATGGGCTCAGAAACTGGCTCACAAGGCAACACTATCTCACGCATACCTCTGCGCTCACGCAAACGTCTGTCAATTTGAATAGCCAATGACATAGAATCATTGAGACCAGAGGGAGCAGGGAATCCCACCATAACATCCTTTACATTCTCTGACAGCCCCTTCCGAAAAAGGGCTGCCAAAGCATCATCATTCCATTTGGTCAGGACTGCCCACTTTCGGAATTTCTGACAGTACAACTCAGCGTGTTCAAGACCCTGATTTAATGCAAACAAGGTTTTTTCAGCTTGATCATTGACATTAGGTTCATCGTACAATAACCCCAGAGCCAGAAAAAATGCATCAATATCATTCAAAACAGGATCCCCAGGTGTCAGGGAAAAAGCTCAATCCTGAGGATCGCCGTGCAGGAGAGAGATGACAATTTGAAACTGCTGTTCTGCGTTACCTGAGGACTTAGACTTTAAGGCAAAAACAACTTACAGTTATTTTTGAAATTCAGAAATTTAGCCTGATCCCCCAAAAACAAATCTGGCATGGGAATCCTAGGTACCACAACCGGCAACCCAGCAAGATAGGTAACAATACTCCAAACCTCAGTGGCAAGCTGATCCACACGGCCACACAACTGTGCAAACTCCATTGAGAGGAAAAAAAAAATCCTCCTCAGCACCCAGAGAAAAAGAGGAAAAAATGCAACAGACAAAAAAAATAAATAAAAATCTCTGACAACTTTTTTTTTTCCACACTATTTTTCCCTTCTGTGAGTACCATATAATTTTCAGTTATTGCCGGTGATACTGTTGTGTTTAGGTAGCTGAAGAGGACAGGAACAACAGCAGGGCAGCCGAACACCTGAGATGTTGGTAACTAATGGGTTGCAGATTCCTAAACTAACGACACAACTAGAGGTAGCCGTGGAGCGTTCCTACGTTGATCCTAGACGCCTCGTCACAGCCTGAGAGATAACTACACCTAAAGGCAGAAAGATGAAAGCTATCTGCCCCAGAGCAGATCCCCAAAGAAAATAGGAAGCCCCCAAACATATAATGGCTGTTAGACAAGATGAAAATACAAACATAGGCAGAAAATAGACTGAGCAAACGCTGGGGCCACAAGCTGACTAAATAGATAGGACAGGAGAGATTACTTTCTGCAACCCAGAAAACCCTACAAAAATCCAACAATTCTGATTACAAAAATACTGAGATCACACGATCTCGCCACCCACTAAATCAGATCTCAGTGTGAACAAAAACCAAGCCGCAGCCGCTGATAAAACAGGAAAAAGCAAATGAGAAAATAACAGTGGCTGCAGATAAACTATGAGGAGCTCAGGCCCCAGGAGGGGACCTGGCTGACCTCCACAAAAGTGCAGAAAACAATGCAAAAAGCAAGCTTAAAAAGAAAAGCAAAAAATATCTTATCTGAAAGCAGGAGATGCAGGCAAGACTCCAGCAAACTTCCAAATGAACCAGGAACCACAATTGAGACAAGAACAATTGATCACCAGCAACCATCATGGGAGGGAACCTCCCTTATATCAGACCAGTCAGTGAACCCAGATTGCCACTCCTCGCTGAAAGGTTCAGTACTGTCTGTAACCACCAGAGGGAGCCTCTGCTCAGAAACCATCTCTAACACATTCATAACAGTAAGCCATGCACTGACACTACACACACAGGGCTCACAGTGAGGACAGGTGAGGAGGCTGCAGGGGAGAGCGCAGAGGTGGAGGGAGGGGCTGCTATGGGCAGTATAGGGCCCCTAAGTGAATCCAGCCTGCTGAGTCTAGGGCCTCTGCAGAAAGAGGAACAGGCCATGGTGGGAGGGGCGTCTCGGGAGAGGAACCACCAGGTAAGAGCCCAGGGCAGGAGATCCCCACATCCGGGATGTCTTGAGGCCAGGGAAGTCTGCCTGACCCGGCGACTTGGTCAGGGGACGAGGGGAAGCAGGCGCTACCCGTGGTCTCAGTGGTCATGGCCGCTGTTACCAGGAGTGGGAGCGCTGAAGCACAAGGAGCCTCGCGGAGGTCCGACGGTTTCCCCCCTCTCGACCAAGTGGTTGCCGAGTCAGACAGCAGCCAGGAGACAGATCCCGGGGAACTGACAGAGGACATGGCAGTTTCATCAATTCTTGCCACATCAAGTCAGGGATTTCAGGCAGCGTTGGAAACTGATGCTAGCCTAAAAACTCTCAAGGAGCAGGTAGCACAGCCTCCCCTGGAGTCCGACCGCAAGCGAGTGGTCTGGGACCAGGGACGGCTGTACCGGGTAACGGTCCAGTAGGATTCACCGGAGGACCAGGGACCGACAGTTAGTGGTACCCTATCCGTTCAGAGTGGAATTGTTGCGGATCGCACACGAGATTCCTGTGGCCAGACACTTAGGGATCACTAAAACCAGGGCCAGGCTAGCTCAGCATTTCTACTGGCCGGAATGAGGACCGAGGTGATAGCCTACTGCCGTTTGTGTGACACCTGTCAGAGGGTGGGGAAGGCGGGGCGGCGCCCCAAAGCCCCACTGGTAACTCTGCCCATCATCGAAGAGCCTTTCTCGAGGGTGGCTGTGGATCTTATTGGACCTCTGTCCAATCCCAGCCGCTCCGGAAAATGCTTCATACTAACAGTAGTGGACTATGCCACCCGGTACCCGGAGGCGTTAGCTTTGTCGTCCATTCGGGCCGACAAAGTGGCCACTACCTTACTGGATATTTTCTCCAGAGTGGGGTTTCCCACCGACCGACCGAGGGACCCAGTTCATGTCACAGCTGATGGTGTCTCTCTGTAAGCAGGTACAGGTGCAACATCTGGTAGCCAGCCCGTATCACCCACAGACCAATGGCCTGTGTGAGCGGTTCAATGGCACCTTAAAGCAGATGCTGAAGATGTTGGTCGACTCCCATGGGAGAGACTGGGAGCGGTATCTCCCAACCTGCTGTTTACCTACCGGGAGGTCCCACAGGCCTCAACGGGGTTCCCCCCCTTTGAGCTCCTGTATGGGCGACGTGTACGGGGACCCCTTGCTCTGGTGAAGGAAGCATGGGAAGGGGATTTAGCCACCCCTGGAGTGTCGGTCATTGAGTATGTCGTGCACTTCCGGGACTGAATGATGGCCTTGACACGGCTGGTGCATGACAATATGGCCCAAGCCCAGGCTGACCAGAAGCAGTGGTATGACCAGAATGCTTGTGAGCGGACCTACCAGGTGGGTCAAAAGGTGTGGGTATTGGTCCCTGCACGTCAAAACAAGCTTCAGGCGGCCTGGGAGGGTCCATACCTCGTGCACGAGCAGCTCAACGCCGTCACCTACCTGGTCACCCTGGACCACGCCCGTGGAAGGAGGAAGGCCTTCCATGTGAACATGATGAAGGCCCATCATGAGCAGGAGGCTTATGCCCACCCAGTGTGCAACCTTCCAGAGGAAGGAGAGGCAGAAAACCCCTGGATCTGCTCACCAAAGCCAAGGCGGGTGGATCCATCAAGGATGTGGTGGTTGGCCACCAGCTCACAGAGGACCAACGTTCCCAGTTGGGGGTCACCCTACACCCCTTTTGGGAGCTGTTCAGCAGCCTACCCGGAAGGACTGAGACAGCAGTCCACGACGTGGACACCGGCAATCACCCCCCAATCTGGCATTCAGCATATCGGGTCTGTAAGGTTCTGTGTATCTGTTTCTGAAACTCAGTTTTTCGTCGGCCATTTTGCTTTCTGTTTTGCTGCAGCTATCTTGCCCTCAGTCAAAATGGAGTTTTCCAGCTTGCATGTTCCCGCCCTGATTCTCTCCGTTTGCTTCTTAAACAGCCACAGCTGAGCAATCAGTGCTTCAGAATCTAGCCTGCAGTGAACCTGTGTTCTGACTCCTGAAGCCTTGGACCTTGTACTCCAGCCATTCCTACTGAGGAACTCTGAAGCACTTGTGGACTCTGAACTCTGCTCTTGAGAGCCTCACGTTTGCATGGACTTGCGGTAACAGAGAAGAAGATCTGAATCTGTTGTGGAGAGTTATTGCTGAGCTTAGATTACTCTGGCCTGCTGTGTCTCCTGCTTCTGTGTTTGCAACCTGTGTGTTTATTTTTGCCAATTTGTATGAAGCAATACAAGACTTTCTTTATCAACCTGTGTCTCAAGTATTTTCATCGCACCCAAGCACAAGACGCTATATGAACTGTACCACATACATTACAAGATTCTGAAGCCAAACGTTAGTGTCTGCTGGGTCTGGAAAGGCTTGTCTGCTGTACTGTGGATATCGGATGTCCGGTTGTACTTTCTGTGATGACAGTGGTTGTGACTTCTCACAACCATTCCAGGTGAGCAATTCCCTTAAGTTTTTTTTTCTGCAGTGTTATCACAGGTAAACACTATTGTTTTTTTTTTTTTTTCTCTTCTCTTTTTGTCTGCTGAAACTCTGGATATCAGATGTCTGGTTGAAAGCTTTCTGTGATGATAGTGGTTGTGACTTCTCACAACCATTCCAGGTGAGCAGTTCCCTTAAAGTTTTTTCTTTCTTCAGTGTTGCCACAGGTGAACACTATTTTTTTTTTTTCTCCTCTTCTTCCAGTATCCTGTCTTAAAAGATCTGGAAAATGGAGGCCCGCATAAAGGAACTTTGCGGAGTGACTGATAATATCCTTGCAGATTTGCAGAATATAAAGACCCGTTTTACAAATCTTCAGGACCTAAATAATCACAATTTGCAAGTGGTTGGACAGACTACCCAGGATTTGCGAGCCAGGATTGAGGTTCTGGAGGGGCGAGTCCAGGCTCCTGCCGTGGCCCCGAGTTCTGGGATTCCCAAGTTGCCCCCTTTTCGTTTTGGTGGTGAACGTGAAAAATTCAGGGGATTTGTTAATCAATGCAATCTTTTTTTTTCTGCACATGCTTCACAATTTCCTACTGAACGATCTAAGGTGCTTACTATAATTATGTTGCTTACCAACAAGGCTTTGATGTGGGCAAACCCTCTGATTGAGACTGAGGATGATTGTTTGAATCACCTTGATGATTTTATTTCAGCCATGGGGCAGGTGTTTGATGACCCCAATCGAGGTGCAACAGCTGAAGCAGCCATGTTAGCTTTGCGCCAAGGTAAGCACTCGGTAGCTGAATATGCCTTGGATTTCAGGAGATGGACCCTTGATACCACCTGGACAATTCCGCCAAAAAATCTATTTTTCGAAAGGGGTTATCCCCACTGATTAAGGATGAACTTGCTCGTGCCGACCCTCCCACTGCGTTAGGTGACTTTATTAACTACTGCATCCGTATTGATACTCGTTTAACTGAACGCAGGCAAGAGAGATGGTTCGAAAGCAATCGTACTAACCTTTTCCTACCTTCCTCTCCAGCTAAGGAACCTTTGAATAGGATTACACGGAACCTGAACCTGAACCCATGCAGGTAGACTCTTTACTACGACGGGTTAGTGATGCACGCAAGGAACATCGTTTTAAGGAGAATCTATGTTTTTATTGTGGTAAGTCAGGGCACTTTATTATTAACTGCCCCAGCCGTTCTCGCAAGACTACTGCAGCACTCATTCATTGTGAGTGTTGCGAGAGGGGATCTGTCAGGTCCGAGCCTCAGGCTCCAGAGAGATCTGCAGCAACAGATCTTGATTTCTCGGACTTAAACTCCGTTACCTCTGAGGACGTTGACTGTGTAAATGCTGCCATCTTTCAAGTTTCCTCAGCGGTGTCCCAGCTGAGTTGTAAAAAAAACAATTCTCACTGTTTTCTTTCCATCAAACTCTGGGTTGACTCAGCCTGGGTGTCTAGCTCTGCTATGATCGACTCAGGTGCAAGTGGAAATTTTATGGATGTCTCCTTTGCTCTGAAACAGGGAATACGTTCAGTGAAGAAGGCTACTCCAGTACAGATGGAAACTGTGGATGGCTCCCTGCTGACCTCTGGACCAGTGGATCAGGAAACAGAGCCTTTAAAGGTTCTTATGGGTAAAGATCATCAAGAGAAACTGTCCTTTATGCTTATCTCTTCTCCTCACTTTCCCATTATTCTAGGGCTACCATGGCTGCAGGCTCAGAATCCTACCATTAACTGGGAGACCAAGGAATTACACTTTCCAGAGAAACAGATGAGTCCAAAAATTTCAGCTTGCTCTGTTCCTAAAGGAACCATGTCAGTCCCTGAACTACCAGCTGTATACCAGGACTATGTGGATTTATGTGACAAGAAGAACGCTGACCAGCTTCCTCCTCACCGTCCATATGATTGTCCAATTGAATTATTGCCTGGAGCAGAGATACCTTTTGGTAAGATCTACCCCCTGGCGGGGCCCGAGCTGAAGGCTTTAAAAGAGTACATAGACGAAAATCTAGCCAAGGGCTTCATACGCCCCTCTTCATCTCCTGCAGGGGCACCCATATTCTTTGTAAAGAAGAAAGATGGATCCCTGAGACCATGCGTAGACTATAGGGAACTCAATAAGGTTACTATTAGAAACCGTTATCCATTGCCTTTAATCCCTGAGTTATTGGAGAGAGTGCGACATGCCAAAATTTTTTCTAAACTAGATCTTCGTGGGGCCTATAACTTAGTCCGTATTAGACCTGGGGATGAATGGAAGACTGCATTCAGGTCACGCTATGGACACTTTGAATATCTAGTTATGCCTTTTGGTCTGAGTACCGCCCCAGCCACTTTCCAACACTTGGTGAATGACATCTTCAGGGATCTCCTGGATACATTCGTGGTAATTTATTTGGATGATATTTTAATTTTTTGTAACTCCACAGAGGAACATCATGGACATGTGAGAATGGTCTTGGAACGTCTAAGACAAAATCATCTTTACATCAAGCTTGAAAAGTGTGAATTCCATAAGACCGAAATTCAATTTCTGGGGTATGTACTGTCTACACAAGGAATTAGTATGGATGGAAGTAAAACCCAAGCCATCAATGATTGGCCAAGTCCTAGAAATGTGAAGGAGGTACAGCTCTTCATCGGGTTTGCAAACTTCTATAGACGTTTCATTAGAAATTTCTCTGAGGTAGTGTCACCTATCACCCAACTTACCCGAAAGAGTCTAAGTTCTCCTGGACTCCCCAAGCCCAGGAAGCATTTTCCCGTCTAAAAGATAAATTTACCACTGCACCTATCCTAGTACATCCCAACCCAGAGCTTGCCTTCATAATAGAGGTGGATGCTTCAGACTGTGCCGTGGGAGCTATACTCTCTCAGAGAACAGGTGAGAAGAATGTCTTGCATCCCTGTGCCTTCTTTTCCCAGCAGTTGTCTTCGGCTGAGAAGAACTACGATGTGGGCAATAGAGAGTTGTTGGCCATTATTGCCGCCTTCAAAGAATGGAGACACCTTCTTCAAGGAGCTGCACAGCAAATAGTCGTTCTGACAGACCATCGTAATCTTGAGTTTATCAGGTCGGCTAAGTGACTGACTCCTCGCCAGGCTCGCTGGAATCTTTTCTTAAACCAATTTAATTTTATTATTTCTTATAGACCAGGATCGCGCAATGGAAAGGCTGATGCACTCTCTAGGATTTACTCAGCAGAGACACGTCCAATTACTCCTCCTAAGACTATTCTTCCTGACTCTAGATTCCTGGAGTGATTCATCATCAAGACCTAATTAAAGACATCAAGGAAGCATACCATGTGGATTCTTTTTTGGCTCAACCCCCAAGGGACGTAAGTCTTGTCTTTAAGAATGGTGTGTGGATTCTGGGACAACGTCTGTATATACCTGAAACAGTCAGATTGAGAGTATTGCAACTCATTCACGATTCCAAAATAGCCGGGCATAGAGGAATTCTAAAGACACAGGAATTTCTTTCTCGTTTCTTTTGGTGGCCCACTTGTAGGAAGGATGTTTTGGACTATGTCACTTCGTGTGAGGTTTGTGCAAGATGCAAAACACCTCGCTCTTCACCAACTGGTCTGTTACAGCCTCTTCCCACCCCGTCCCGCCCGTGGGGATCCATTTCTATGGACTTCATTGTGGAATTACCAACCTCTCAAGGGAAGAACACTATTCTAGTGGTGGTTGACCGTCTAACAAAGGCAGCTCATTTTATCCCTTGTGTCGGCTTACCCACTGCAAAACAGACATCAGATTTGATGATTAAAGATGTGTTTCGCTTACATGGAGTACCGGATGAGGTTATTTCGGATCGAGGGGTGCAATTCACTTCTAGGTTTTGGCAAAATTTCTGTGCAGCATTGGACATTAAAGTAAACCTTTCTTCTGCTTTTCATCCCCAGACTAATGGACAAACCGAACGAACCAATCAAACCCTGGAGCAGTATCTCCGCTGCTTTATCTGCCACCTACAGGATGATTGGGTGGATCTACTTCCATTGGCTGAGTTCTCTTACAACAACTCTCAGAGTGCCTCCACTAAACAGTCTCCTTTTTACTCTAATCTAGGTTATCATCCTAACATTCTACCACGATTTCCCATAGAAACGCCTTTGCCAGCAGTGGCTGAAAGAGTCACGACTTTACAGAAGAATATGGATCTTCTAAAGGAGAATCTGGAATCGGCTCAGGAAAGGTACAAGAAGGCAGCAGATAAATTTCGTAAACCTGCACCAGCTTTTAAGGTAGGAGACCTGGTCTGGCTGTCAACCAGAAATCTTAAGTTAAGGATTCCATCGTCTAAGTTGGGACATAAGTACATTCGACCCTATAAAATCAGTAAAATTATAAGTGCCGTTGCTTGTCGTCTTCAATTGCCCAGAACTATGAGAATCCACCCTGTCTTTCATGTATCCCTACTAAAGGCTGCGACACCCAATACGTTTCCTGGACGTTCTTCTCCTTGCCCTGACCCACTGCTAGTCGATGGTCAGGAGGAATTTGTGGTGGAAAGGATTTTAGATTCCAGGTTGTATAGAAATCAGTTACAATATCTGATTAAATGGCAGGGCTACCCAGTGGAGGACAACTCATGGGAGCCAGTCAATAACGTTAATGATCCTCGCTTGCTCCGTCAGTTTCATCAGAGGTACCCACACAAGCCTGGTCTGAGGTCATCCGGAGGTTGTCCCTAAGGGGGGAGTAATGTAAGGTTCTGTGTATCTGTTTCTGAAACTCAGTTTGTTCGTCGGCCATTTTGCTTTCTGTTTTGCTGCAGCTATCTTGCCCTCAGTCAAAATGGAGTTTTCCAGCTTGCATGTTCCCGCCCTGATTCTCTCCGTTTGCTTCTTAAACAGCCACAGCTAGCAATCAGTGCTTCAGAATCTAGCCTGCAGTGAACCTGTGTTCTGACTCCTGAAGCCTTGGACCTTGTACTCCAGCCATTCCTACTGAGGAACTCTGAAGCACTTGTGGACTCTGAACTCTGCTCTTGAGAGCCTCACGTTTGCATGGACTTGCGGTAACAGAGAAGAAGATCTGAATCTGTTGTGGAGAGTTATTGCTGAGCTTAGATTACTCTGGCCTGCTGTGTCTCCTGCTTCTGTGTTTGCAACCTGTGTGTTTTTTTTGCCAATTTGTATGAAGCAATACAAGACTTTCTTTATCAACCTGTGTCTCAAGTATTTTCATCGCACCCAAGCACAAGACGCTATATGAACTGTACCACATACATTACAGGGTCTCTCTTGAGGTGCAGCAGCAAATGCGCCAAGAGATAGACGAGATGCTGAAGCTGGGGGTGATCCAAGCGTCCAACAGCGCGTGGGCTTCGCCTGTAGTCCTCGTCCGTAAAAAGGACCGAACTACGTGGTTCTGCGTGGACTTCTGGGGGCTCAACGCTGTGACGGTCACGATGCGTACCCAATGCCACGCATCGATGACCTACTCGACCAGCTGGCCGGGGCTAAGTACCTGACCATCATGGATCTGAGCAGGGGGTATTGGCAGATTCCCCTGAGCCCTGGGGCATGGGAACGCTCTGCCTTTATCACCCCATTCGGACTGTACGAGTCCACGGTGATGCCCTTCGGCATGAAGAATGCCCTTGCCACTTTTCAGCGGATGGTCAACACGCTGCTCAAGGGACTGGAAGGGTATGCGACTGCGTACCTGGATGACATTGCCATCTTCAGTCCCACCTGGGTGGATCCAGCGAACAGGCTTGACCGTTAAGCCGGAAAAATGCCAGCTGGGTATGAGTGAGTTCCACTACCTGGGACACCAGGTAGGTGGGGGAGCTCTGAAGCCAGAGCCTGGGAAGGTGGATGCCATCGCATCCTGGCCCACCCCCAGGACCAAGAAGCAGGTGATGTCCTTCCTGAGGACCGCTGGGTACTATAGGAGGTTTGTTCCACACTATAGTGCCCTGGCCAAGCCCCTGACGGACCTCACCAAGAAAAGGCTGCCCGTCGCAGTCGACCGGACAGTCGCCTGCGAGACAGCTTTCCAGGCGCTCAAGACCGCCCTTTCTAGTTCTCCTGTACTACAGGCAGCCGACTTCACGCGGCCGTTCTTAGTGCAGACCGGCTGTGCTCAGCCAGGTTGACACTATGGGCCATGAACACCCCGTTTTGTACCTGAGCCAGAAGCTCCTGCCGAGGGAAGTGGCCTATTCCACGATGGAGAAGGAATGTCTGGCAATTGTGTGGGCCCTGCAGCGTCAGCAGCCATACTTGTACGGATGCGAATTCACCGTGGAAACAGACCACAACCCCCTCAGTAGGTTACACAAGGTCTCTGGGACGAATGGGAGGTTGCTACGCTGGAGCCTCGCTCTCCAACCGTACCACTTCACCATTCGCCACAAAAGAGGCAGGGACCATGGTAACGCTGATGGGTTGTCCCGGCAAGGAGAGGGTGCAGAAGGGCGCATGGGGAACACAGGAATGTGATACCCCTAGCGCCCTCTAAAGCAGGGAGGTGTGAGGTAGGGACAGCCACCATCTTGGATAGGGCCTATACCAGCCTCCATTTTGTCTGTTCACAGAGCCACAGTCTGCTAACTGCATCTGGCCCCAGGGCCTGCTGGCATATTCAATACGACAGGGTCTAATGTCCACTGTGAATCAAAAGGGCTTTTAGTATGCTAAGTAATTCAGGCCCGTGTTTGAATGGCCAGGTCTTTAGTGTGGTAACGAGTGAGGAGCCAAGCCAGCATGGTGAATAGTAAGGTTTGTTAGCATGGTAATGAGATGCCTGGGGCTTCAATTCGACTATACCTTTCAGCTGGACACTGAAAGCACATCTATTGTATATCCCAGACACGAAGGCTCTGTTCTAGGATTATGAATTATGAGCACATCTTTGTAGGTACATTCTGATAAAAATATCTGTGTGACCCTGCGAACCTCGGGCATTTGATGGAGCATCTTCCGAGTCGGTGATGGCTTGGGGGGATGAGATATAGATATTGGCCATCCACAATGACCCAATCGGGCCAGGTTTGATATCCATGCGACAGGCAAAACATACTGCATCCGCTGGTACCTCTCGTGTCTTGATCCGATCGTCCTGCAGACAGTTAACCCCTTTATTAGGTATTGGGAATAAATTCTGCAGGGGCTAAGGGTGGAGATTATCATCCCACCCTCAGACACCGAGGGGAGGGACCCAGCAGGTTTAAGAATTGTGAGCTAAGGGCAGACCAGATCCATTCTCACTGCAGCAAGAAGCAACAAGGGACAGACCTGCCAAGGGAGCAGCGGCACACGTTTTGGGGGACTGTCCAGCAACTAAGACTTTCACCTGTGGATCGCAGAGCTCCCTGCCTCCACATGTCCCTATAACTTGGTAATATTGACCTCTAGCTAATACCTCTAAGCCTTGTACCATTATTGTTGTATTTTACTCTGACTGCAAATCCATTGTAATTCCGTTGTATAGCTTACTGTATATTTCTGTAATTATCTTGTGCGCCCTTAAGGCAATTAAACCATAAAATTAATCTTGGGCTGTTGGTTTTACTCTGATCACGAATCTTAGAATACCCAGTGGGTAACAGGACACCCTCCCCGGCGGCCATTTGCTCTAGGTGCAGTTCCCTTACTGACCTGAGAGACAAAGGGGGCGCCGGAGAGCTGTGCCTGTGGAGTTACGTCACGTTGGTGACGTGGAAGGACGGGGGCCGTCCTTCACAGCGGGCAATGTCACTGTGTCGTCCGCCACTGCAGGTCTGAACTGCAGGTTAGACAGCTTCCCGAGAAACCCCGAGACCCTTTACCCCTATACAGGGATCTGGAATTATAGCGAAGCCCAGGGGGTAGCTGCCTATGAGAGCAGTGGACCGGAGTAGGAAGGACGCTAGGACGGGAATAAAAAGCGAGACCAAATGCGTAGTCAGAAGTCCAAGGGTTAAAAACCAGGAGGGGAGCAAAAGTACAAAATCGGCAGGCAGTAGAAGGGTCAGAAATTCAGGCTAAAGTTCAAGTCAAAACCAGGCGGACAGCAGAGGTACAAAATTGGCAGGCAGTAGAACAGTCAGAAATCCAGGCAAAGGTCAGAGATACAATAGCAAAACCAACTAGCACGCTGGGGAAACCAAGACTATATCTGGCGGCCTACAAGCCAGGCTCCAAGGCATTTGAAGGGCATGGCTACCTCTCACAGGCTCACAGTCTGATGACCTCATCTGGACCGCCCCAGAACCAGGCCAGATGGTGATGCATGACTGACACCAACCACTTCACCTCTGACATAAGAGCGAAGCCTATGCCCACCAGATGCCTGCGCAGAGACCACTTCTCTGTCGCCAACATTACCCACAGAAGAGACATGGCGATGCGCAGCGACAGAGGTCGGCGTCAAAGGAGCGGAACCATATGAGGACACCGCACTCCTATCACCGGCACCACCAGCCTTAGGAGTCCGGCGCCTCCTAGCGGCCGAGGCAGGAACACCAGCCACTGAATCCAACGGCGACGTGACAGTCACCTTCACAATCCCTGCAAAACGCAGTACCTCTGCATTCCCAACATGGGTTGCCCTAACATGTTTAATTAATCTCGGCACCCCTTTACCAGAGAGAATGGAATTAAAATGTTCTCGGAAGCGAACAAAAAGGGGCCGAATTGTTTTCCCAATATAGGGACAAAAAATGACATACACAACATAATCTCCCTCTCCTCGGGCATTTTCCCATCCTCCTTCAAACACTCCATCGTTACTCCATTACTAAAGAAACCCGCTCTCGACCCATCCTGCACAAATAACTACAGACCAGTCTCCAATTTCAATTTCATCTCTAAACTTTTGGAGCGCCTAGTTTACTCCGGCCTTACCCGATACCTCTCCACTCACTCCCTCCTAGACCCTTCACAGTCTGGCTTCCGCCCCCTACATTCAACTGAAACTGTACTCAAAGTGACCAATGACCTTCTGACAGCAAAACTAACGGTGACCACTCTCTGCTCATTCTTCTCGACCTTTCTGCAGCTTTCGACACTGTTAACCACCGTCTCCTACTCTTTAGGCTCCAGTCACTAAGCATTAAGGACACTGCTCTCTCCTGGTTCTCTTCCTATCTTTCTGACTGCTCCTTCAGTATTTTGTTCTCTGGCTCCACATCATCTCCTCTTCCTCTCACTGTCGGGGTACATCAGGGCTCAGTCCTTGGCCCCCTTCTTTTCTCTCTCTACACGGCCCCAATTGGACAGACAATCAGCAGATTTGGCTTTCAGTACCATCTTTAAGCTGATGACACTCAACTATACACATCATCCCCTGACATTACCCCCGCTGTACTACAGAACGCCAGCGACTGTCTGTCTGCAGTCTCCAACATCATGTCCGCTCTCTATATGAAACTCAACCTCTCAAAATCTGAACTTCTTCTGCTCCCGCAGTCTACTAACCTCCCTAAACCTGACATTTCCCTCTCCGTGGGTGGCACCATAATAACACCCCTGCAGCAGGCGCACTGTCTGGGTGTTATGTTTGACACCAATCTCTCCTTCACATCCCATATACAATCTCTTGACCACTCTTGCCGCTTACACCTAAAGAACATCTCTAGAATCCGCCCTTTTCTCACCATGGAAACAACAAAAACCCTCACTGTAGCATTGATCCACTCCCGCCTGGACTACTGCAACTTTCTATTAATTGACCTCCCCGTTACTCGACTATCCCCTCTCCAGTCCATACTTAATGCAGCAGCCAGGGTCATCCATCTGGCTATTGGTACTCGGACGCGTCCGCTCTTCGCCAGTCCAATTCAAAGTACTTGTTCTCACCCACAAAGCTCTCCAAAGTTCAGCACCCCCTTACATCCCCTCCCTCATTTCTGTCTATCGGCCTAACCGACTGCTGCTCTGTGCAAACAAATTTCGACTAACCTCTGCACTAATCCGTACCTCCCACTCTCGACTCCAAGACTTCTTCCGCGCTGCACCAATCCTTTGGAATGCTCTACTCCAAGAAATTAGGACTATCCACAATTTGCATAGTGCAGGCGCTCCCATTTGTTCAGAGCAGCCTATCACGTTCACTGATCAAAGTCATTCTATGTGTAAGTGTGCGTGTGTAGCCCATTCACTATCTCCATCCTTCCCTCACTCCCTCAAGATGGCTGGACCATCATTGTAAATACACCATTGTAAATACACACCTGTACTTTGTATCTCCCCCACCTCATTGTAGATTGTAAGCTCTCATGAACAGGGTCGTCTTATTTTGCTTTAATTATTGTATTGTTAACCTTGTTACTTATGACTTGTGTTTTGAAACTGTTAAACTGTAAAGCGCTGGGGAATATGTTGGCGCTATATAAATAAATATTATTATTATTATTAATAAATCTTTTAAATTTTTTGTCCTCCTGTATGTTGCTAAATAAGTGTCTCCGTCTTTATTATTTATTGAAATTTGATCCTGCCAATAAGTATAAGAACGAACTGAGGTCCTTTTGAGAAAATATGTGGAATTGAGTGTCCTCTCTCATAGGCAGGTGGAGAAATTGTTGCCGGAGTACCCTTGTAGACCTCATTGGTACATATACCCAAGATTCACAAATCTCTATCACGCCCACCTGGGCGACCCATTGTGTCAGAGATTGTCTCTCTCTCTTAACCTCTCTCAAAATACCTGGATTGGCTATTGAGATCCCTTTTAAAAGCAGTACCCTCTTTTATAAAAGATACTGGTCAATTTTTACAGGCTCTACGGAATTTTGACTGGCAGGATAATTTTTCCCTCATTTCCATCGATGTAGAAAGCCTCTACACGAGGATCCGGCAAAAAGAAGGGGTTGAAGCAATTAAAATAGCTTTATCCAGTTCAGATAACAGCAAAAATTTTATTCATTTCATTTGTGAGGGGATGAGGTTCATTCTTGAGCATAATGCCGTTAGGTTCTAGGATTCATGGTACCTCCAGCAGATAAGTACTGCAATGGGTACTCAGGTTGCATGCACTTTTGCATCTTTTTGGCCATCTTCAAAGAGAGATATATATATTCTGAAAAGAATCCCTTTTTGAAACATATGCGATTATATTTGAGATTCATAGATGACATTTTCATGGTATGGGACGACTCACAGGACTCCTTTGACAGCTTTGTGGAGCTCTTGAACACGTCCAATACCATGGACATGGGTTTCACCTCAAAATTTGGTGGTGGGGAATTGGAGTTTTTGGATGTGCGAGTGAAGGTGGTAGAGGGGTCCTTGAGGACAGAGGTCTTCTGGAAGCCCACTGCCACCAATTCTCTACTGCACTTTGATAGTGCCCATCCCCTGCATTTGAAAAAATCGTTACCCTATAGTCAATTTCTCAGATTAAAAAGAATCAATAATGATCCTTGTTCGATTTCTGGAACAGTGTTTGGACTTCTATAATAAATTTCTAGAAAGAGGTTACCCCAAAACCGTTTTAGTCACAGCTTTGGATATAGCCAGAAATCCCATTTCTGATTATCCTATTCCCTCTACATCGAATACACAAATTAAAGTATCACAAAATAAACAAGAAACTAAGGGCAAAAGATTTATTTTCAATTTTGAATTTTGCCCTATGGATAACCAAATCAGAATGGTCATTAACAAAACTTGGCATTTATTGGAAAAAGAAAGCAGACTGTCATGTATAGTGTACAGTTCCTATAGCGTCTTGTGCTTGGGTGCGAGGAAAACACAGGAGACATAGGTTGAAATGAAATGACTTGTATTACTTCATACAAGCATGCTGAAAAGGTCACACAGTTTGCAGGAACAGAGGCAGGAGAACACAGCAGGCCAGAGTAACTTCAAGCTCTACAATAACTCTCCAAGCAGGTTCAGGATCTCTTCTCTGTACCGTAATTCCTCTGCAAACATGGATTCACCAGACAGCAGGTTTCCAAAGTCCAAAAGTGTTCCAAGGTTCCTCAGTAGGGAATAGCTGGAGTACAAGTCCAAGGCTTCCAGGAGTCAGGTCACAGACTGACTGAGGCTTGATTCAGGAGCACTGATTGTTCAGCTGAGGCTGCTTAAGAAGCAAGAGGGAAGAATCAGGGCGGGAACATGAAAACTGGAAACTCCATATTAACTGAGGGCAAGAGCTGCAGAAAGACAGAAAGCAAAATGGCCGACGGAAAACTGAGTTTCAAGGAACATGTCAACAGAGACAAAGAACCTTACATTACTCCCCCCTTAGGGACAAACTCCGGATGACCTCAGACCAGGCTTGTCAGGGTACCTCTGATGAAACTGGCGGAGCAGGCGAGGAGCATTTACATTATTGACTGGTTCCCATGAGTTGTCCTCCACTGGGTAGCCCTGCCATTTATTCAAATATTGCAACTGATTTCTGTACAACCTGGAATCTAGAATCCTTTCCACCATAAATTCTTCCTGACCATCGACCAGCACTGGGTCAGGGCAAGAAGAAAAAGGTCCAGGAAACGTTTGGGTGTTGCAGCCTTTAGTAGGGATACATGAAAGACAGGGTGGATTCTCATAGTTCTGGGCAGTTGAAGACGACAAGCAACAGCACTTATAATCTTATTGATCTTATAAGGTCCAATGTACTTATGTCCCAATTTAGACGATGGAATCTTTAATTTAAGATTTCTGGTTGACAGCCAGACCAAATCTCCTACCTTGAAAGCTGGTGCAGGTTTACGAAATTTATCTGCTGCTTTCTTGTACCTTTCCTGAGCCAATTCTAGATTTTCCTTTAGAAGATCCATATTCTTTTGTAAAGAAGTGATTCTTTCAGCCACTGCCGGCAAGGGCGTATCTATGGGAAATCGAGGAAGAATGTTAGGATGATAACCTAGATTGGAGTAAAAAGGAGACTGCTTAGTGGAGGCGCTCTGAGAGTTGTTATAAGAGAACTCAGCCAGTGGAAGTAGATCCACCCAATCATCCTGTAGGTGGCAGATAAAACAGCGGAGATACTGCTCCAGGGTCTGATTGGTTCGTTCTGTCTGTCCATTAGTCTGGGATGAAAAGCAGAAGAAAGGTTTACTTTAATGTCCAATGCTGCACAGAAATTTTGCCAAAACCTTGAAGTGAATTGCACCCCTCGATCCGAAATGACCTCATCCGGTACTCCATGTAAGCGAAACACATTCTTAATCATCAAGTCTGATGTCTGTTTTGCAGTGGGTAAGCCGACACAAGGGATAAAATGAGCTGCCTTTGTTAGACGGTCAACCACCACTAGAATGGTGTTCTTCCCTTGAGAGGTTGGTAACTCCACAATGAAGTCCATAGAAATGGATCCCCAAGGGCGGGACGGGGTGGGAAGAGGTTGCAACAGACCAGTTGGTGAGGAGCGAGGTGTTTTGCATCTTGCACAGACTTCACATGAAGTGACATAGTTTAAGACATCTTTCCTGTAAGTGGGCCACCAAAAGAAACGAGAAAGAAATTCTTGTGTCTTTAGAATTCCCCTATGCCGGCTATCTTGGAATCGTGGATGAGTTGCAATACTCTCAATCTGACTGTTTCAGGTATATACAGACGTTGTCCCTGAATCCACACACCATTCTTAAAGACAAGACTTACGTCCCTTGGGGGTTGAGCCAACAAAGAATCCGCATGGTATGCTTCCTTGATGTCCTTAAGTAGGTCTTGATTATGAATCACTCCCAGGAATCTAGAGTCAGGAAGAATAGTCTTAGGAGGAGTAAGTGGACGTGTCTCTGCTGAATGAATCCTAGAGAGTGCATCAGCCTTTCCATTGCGCGATCCTGGTCTATAAGAAATGACAAAATTAAATTGGTTTAGGAAAAGATTCCAGCGAGCCTGGCGAGGAGTTAGGCACTTAGCCGACCTGATAAATTCAAGGTTACGATGGTCTGTCAGGACGATTATTTGCTGTGCAGCTCCCTGAAGAAGGTGTCTCCATTCCTTGAAGGCGGCAATAATGGCCAACAATTCTCTATTGCCCACATCGTAGTTCCTCTCAGCCGAAGACAACTGCTGGGAAAAGAAGGCACAGGGATGCAAGACATTCTTCTCACCTGTTCTCTGAGAGAGTATAGCTCCAACGGTACAGTCTGAAGCATCCACCTCTATTATGAAGGCAAGTTCGGGGTTGGGATGTACTAAGATAGGTGCGGTGGTAAATTTATCCTTTAAACAGGAAAATGCTTCCTGTGCTTGCGGGGTCCAGGAGAACCTAGACTGTTTCCGGGTAAGTTGGGTGATAGGTGACACTACCTCAGAAAAATTCTTAATGAAACGTCTATAGAAGTTGGCAAACCCGATGAAACGCTGCACCTCCTTCACATTTCTAGGAATTGGCCAATCCTTGATGGCTTGGGTCTTGCTTCCATCCATACTAATCCCTTGCGTAGATAGTACATACCCCAGAAATTGAATTTCGGTCCTATGGAATTCACATTTTTCAAGTTTGATGTAGAGATGGTTTTGTCTTAGGCGTTCTAAGACCATTCTCACATGTCCATGATGTTCCTCTGTGGAGTTAGAAAAAATTAGAATATCATCCAGATAAATCACCACAAATGTATCTAGGAGATCCCTGAAGATATCATTCACGAAGTGTTGGAAAGTGGTTGGGGCGGTACTCAGACCAAAAGGCATAACTAGATATTCAAAGTGTCCATAGCGTGACCTGAAAGCAGTCTTCCATTCATCCCCAGGTCTAATACGGACCAAGTTATAGGCCCCACGGAGATCCAGTTTAGAGAAAATTTTGGCATGCCGCACTCTCTCCAACAATTCAGGGATTAAAGGCAATGGATAACGGTTTCTAATAGTAACCTTACTGAGTTCCCTATAGTCTATGCAGGGTCTCAGAGATCCATCTTTCTTCTTCACAAAGAAGATGGGTGCACCTGCGGGAGATGAAGAGGGGCGTATGAAGCCCTTGGCTAAATTTTCGTCTATATAATCCTTCAAAGCTTTTAGCTCGGGCCCCGCTAGGGGGTAGATCTTACCAAAAGGTATCTCGGCTCCAGGCAATAATTCAATTGGACAATCATATGGACGGTGAGGAGGAAGCTGATCAGCATTCTTCTTGTCACATAAATCCACATAGTCCTGGTATACAGCTGGTAGTTCAGGGACTG
The DNA here is from genome assembly GCA_033576555.1 of Oophaga sylvatica. Classification (NCBI taxonomy): domain Eukaryota; kingdom Metazoa; phylum Chordata; class Amphibia; order Anura; family Dendrobatidae; genus Oophaga; species Oophaga sylvatica. The sequence continues at coordinate 69,875,591 of JARQOD010000005.1, forward strand.
ACATGGTTCCTTTAGGAACAGAGCAAGCTGAAACTCCTTGACTCATCTGTTTCTCCGGAAAGTGTAATTCCTTGGTCTCCCAGTTAATCGTAGGATTCTGCGCCTGCAGCCATGGTAGCCCTAGAATAATGGGAAAGTGGGGAGAAGAGATAAGCATAAAAGACATTTTCTCCTGATGATCTTTACCCATAAGGACCCTCAAAGGCTCTGTTTCTTGATCCACTGGTCCAGAAGTCAGTAGAGAGCCATCCACAGTCTCCATCTGTACTGGAGTAGCCTTCTTCACTGAACGTATCCCCTGTTTCAGAGCAAAGGAGATATCCATAAAATTTCCACTTGCTCCTGAGTCGATCATAGCAGAGCTAGACACCCAGACTGAGTCAACCCAGAGTTTGATGGAAAGGAAGCAATGAGAATTGTTTATTTTACAACTCAGCTGGGACACCGCTGAGGAAACTTGAAAAATTGCAGCGTTTATACCGTCATCGTCCCCAGAACTAACAAAGTTTAAGTCCGAGAAATCAAGATCTCTTGCAGCAGATCTCTCTGGAGCCTGAGGCTCGGACATGACAGAGCTCCTCTCGCAACACTCACAGTGAATGACTGCTGCAGTAGTCTTACGAGAACGGCTGGGGCAGTTTATAATGAAGTGCCCTGACTTACCACAGTAGAAACATAGATTTTCCTTTATACGATGTTCTTTGCGTGCATCACTAACCCGTCATTGTAAAGAGTCCACCTGCATGGGTTCAGGTTCTGGTTCCCTTGTGATCCTACTCAAAGGTTCCTTAGCTGAGGAGGGAGGTAGTAAAAGGTTAGTGCGATTATTTTCGAACCATCTCTCTTGTCTGCGTTCAGTCAGACGAGCATCAATACGGATACAATAGTTAATAAAGTCACCTAACGCAGTGGGAGGGTCGGCACGAGCAAGTTCATCCTTAATCAGTGGAGACAACCCTTTCCGAAAAATAGATTTTTTAGCGGAAGTGTCCCAAGTGGTATCAAGAGCCCATCTCCTGAAATCCAGGGCATATTCGGCTACTGAACGCTTACCTTGGCGCAAAGTTAACATGACTGCTTCAGCTGTTGTACCTCGATTAGGGTCATCAAACACCTGCCCCATGGCTGAAATAAAAGCATCAAGGTGATTCAAACAATCATCCTCAGTCTCAATCAGAGGGTTTGCCCACATCAAAGCCTTATTGGTAAGCAACATGATTATAGTAAGCACTTTGGATCGTTCAGTGGGAAATTGTGAAGCATGTGCAGAGAAAAATAAATTGCATTGATTAATAAATCCCCTGAATTTCTCACGTTCACCGCCAAAACGAAAAGGAGGTAATTTGGGGATCCCAGAACTTGGGTTTATGGCAGGAGCCTGGGCTCGTTCCTCTAGAGCCTCAATCCTGGCTCGCAATTCCTGGGTAGTCTGTCCAAACACTTGCAAATTATGATTAGTGAGGTCCTGTAGGCTTGCAAAACGGGTTTTTAAAGTCTGTACATCTGAAAGGATTGTATCAGTCACTCCACAAAGTTCCTTTATGCGGGCCTCCATCTTCCAGATCTTTTAAGGCAGAAGTGCTGGAAGGAGAAGAGGAAAGGAAAAAAAAAAAAAAACAATAGTGTTTACCTGTGGTAACACTCCAGAGTAAAATTTTAAGGGAATGCGCTCACCTGGAATGTTTGTGAGAAGTCACAACCAATGTCATCACATAAGGTATTAAACGGACATCTGATATCCACAGTCACAGCAGACACGGCTTTCCCAGACCCAGCAGACACTAAACATTGGCTCCTGAATCTTGTCATGTATAGTGTACAGTTCCTATAGCGTCTTGTGCTTGGGTGCGAGGAAAACACAGGAGACATAGGTTGAAATGAAATGACTTGTATTACTTCATACAAGCATGCTGAAAAGGTCACACAGTTTGCAGGAACAGAGGCAGGAGAACACAGCAGGCCAGAGTAACTTCAAGCTCTACAATAACTCTCCAAGCAGGTTCAGGATCTCTTCTCTGTACCGTAATTCCTCTGCAAACATGGATTCACCGACAGCAGGTTTCCAAAGTCCAAAAGTGTTCCAAGGTTCCTCAGTAGGGAATAGCTGGAGTACAAGTTCAAGGTTTCCAGGAGTCAGGTCACAGACTGACTGAGGCTTGATTCAGGAGCACTGATTGTTCAGCTGAGGCTGCTTAAGAAGCAAGAGGGAAGAATCAGGGCGGAAACATGAAAACTGGAAACTCCATATTAACTGAGGGCAAGAGCTGCAGAAAGACAGAAAGAAATAAAAAACTATATCAAACACATGACCATAAACAAGAAAACAAAAAGCAAGAAACAAATATCCTAAAATAAAACAAAATAAAAAATATATATTGCAAAAATTGCATGAAGTTGTAATAATAATAATAAGGGTATTTGGTAAACATAATTTTGATCAAAAGAATGTACAAGCCATCCCGCCACGTCAAGGCAACCCTTTGTGGGACAGTCCTACTCTAATATTAAAAACCTTTCCACTTGTCAAGTGACACAAATGTGAACAAGGCAGAGGGACTGATCCTACCAGTTGAAGCTCAGGCCAGACAGGTTGGATTTTCTCAACTCAGAAACAGGGCGGTCACACCCTTATATGCACAGAATGCACTAAGAACTAAATAAAAAACTGGGTCTGAACTGAAAAAATAATAAGTTGATGTGTATGCAAAATGTAATAATTTTGATCAAAAGAATGTACAAGCCATCCCGCCACGTCAAGGCAACCCTTTGTGGGACAGTCCTACTCTAATATTAAAAACCTTTCCACTTGTCAAGTGACACAAATGTGAACAAGGCAGAGGGACTGATCAATTAATATTAGAGTAGGACTGTCCCACAAAGGGTTGCCTTGACGTGGCGGGATGGCTTGTACATTCTTTTGATCAAAATTATGTTTACCAAATACCCTTATTATTATTATTACAACTTCATGCAATTTTTGCAATATATATTTTTTATTTTGTTTTATTTTAGGATATTTGTTTCTTGCTTTTTGTTTTCTCTGTTTAATGGTCATGTGTTTGATATGCATTTACATTTTGCATACACATCAACTTATTATTTTTTCAGTTCAGACCCAGTTTTTTATTTAGTTCTTAGTGCATTCTGTGCATATAAGGGTGTGACCGCCCTGTTTCTGAGTTGAGAAAATCCATCCTGTCTGGCCTGAGCTTCAATTGGTAGGATCAGTCCCTCTGCCTTGTTCACATTTGTGTCACTTGACAAGTGGAAAGGTTTTTAATATTAGAGTAGGACTGTCCCACAAAGGGTTGCCTTGACGTGGCGGGATGGCTTGTACATTCTTTTGATCAAAATTATGTTTACCAAATACCCTTATTATTATTATTACAACTTCATGCAATTTTTGCAATATATATTTTTTATTTTGTTTTATTTTAGGATATTTGTTTCTTGCTTTTTGTTTTAGAAAGACAGAAAGCAAAATGGCCGACGGAAAACTGAGTTTCAAGGAACATGTCAACAGAGACAAAGAACCTTACACAGACATACTTCAAAGAACACATGTTCACAAATCTCAAATCATTAATAGTAGTCAAATATGGGGGTGGACGCACTGGGTGGTCGTCCCTGGACTGAACAGGTAATCAGATGGCTTGCTATGTCAGTGTCTCTAATCTTTGATTATTGAACATCTGTTCTTTGAGAATCATCTTACTGGCCAATTAGGATGATGCAATATCTAATATAGACTAAAGCCCCCGTCTCACATAGCGATATCGCTAGCGTCATAAAACTAGTGACTCAGCAGCTATCTCCCCAGCGATATCGCTGTGTGTGACATTCAGCGACGATCAGCCCCCCTGCCGGGTATCGCTGATCGTTGCTGAATGTCCTGGACATTTTTTTGATCGCTGGTCTCCCGCTAACAGGCACGCATCGCTGCGTGTGACAGGCGGGAGACCAGCGATTCGCTGGTAACCAAGGTACACAGTGGGTTTCCAGGCGCTGGGCTGTGCCTAGAAACCCGCTGTGTACCTTGGATACCAGCGCCCTGATGCAGGGAGCTGGTAACCAAGGTACACATCGGGTTTCCAGGCACCGCGCAGTGCCTGGAAACCCGATGTGTACCTTGGTTACCAGCTCCCTGCATCAGGGCGCTGGTATCCAAGGTACACTGTGGGTAACTAAGCGATGTTACCCGCAGTGTCGCTTGTACTGATCGCTGCCTGAGCTGCCTGTTTGGCAGCTCAGCAGCGATCATGTAGCGATACACCAGCGATCCTGATCGTTGTCGGGATCGCTGGTGTATCGCTATGTGAGACCCGGGCTTTAAGTCTGCACTTGCAACTAATTGCTCTGAATGATGGACTATAATTAATTCTCTTCATAGATTCCTCCCATGTGTGTCCTTTTTTTCTCCCACATGTGCTAATTGGTATGGAGTTTTTCCTACAGTGCTCCCCTGTATTTTAATCATTTAATAAAGTTTTTTAATACTTTATATTTGTTGTTTGGGATCCATTTAATAGTTTTGTGTTCTGTGTGTATATTTATTGGAAAAAGAAGTAGTTATTTTGGACATAGTAGCAAGAGGCCCGCTAGTAACATACAGGAGGACAAAAAATGTAAAAGATTTATTGGTACATAACCAAATTAAAGCAGAATATACGGTAATAATTGGATAAAAAAGAGTATACCGGTAGGTAACTTTAAATGTGGTCATTGCTCCTTTTGCCCATTCCATTTAACCATGAGACAACTAAATTTGGGGGGTGTTGTACTTGTGGTACGTGATTTCATTTCCTATCGCAAAAATTATGTTGTGTATGTCATTTTTTTGTCCCTGTGGATTCCATTATATTGGGAAAACAATTCGGCCCCTTTTTGTTAGCTTTTGAGAACATTTTAATTCCATTCTCTCTGGTAAAGGAGTCCCCAGATTAATTAAACCTGTTAGGGCAATCCATGTTGGGAATCCAGAGGTACTGCATTTTGCAGGGATTGAGAAGGTGAAATTGCCCGCACAAGGGGAGACCTCCATAAATTGTTGCTGAGAAGGGAAGCCAGGTGGATCCTGCACAACCATGCACAGGGTGCATCAGGATTCAATGAGAAAATAGATATGTCTGTCCTTTTGTAATATGAAATGTGTCTTTTTATTCATTCCTTTGTTTTTTTCTATGAATTACACGATTTGTTTTTAAACGTATGTTAACCTTGTTCACCAGGTTTTTTATGGGTATTTGATGTCTCTATTTGTTTGAATGACGTCTTAAGAGGGGAGGTGTATTACCTGTATATCAGGTCTGCTATTTCTTCTCCACCCAGGACCCGTAGAAGAGCAGTATTGCGCGAAACGGCCGTCGTCCAGTGCGGCTCCACTGAGAGCTCTCCTGCTTTGTATGTGTAATCCACAATAAAAGGACATATAATGGGATGGTGAATGCGTTGCATCTCTTTGTACTTTGGATGTGGACATTTCCTTGCAATTCATTTGGCTTGGTACCCGTGATTCCTAGGAGTCGGCGGTAATCAATCATCCCGGAGAAGTGCAGCTGTGCCAGTCATTTGTGCTCTTTCACGGCATTCATTTATTTCAAGAGTTTATTTCTGTTAATGTTGATGATTATGCCTTACAGCCAAAGAAAATCCAAAAGTCATTATCTCAGTAAATTAGAATACTTTATAACACCAGCTTGAAAAGATCATTTTAACACAATACATGGTCGGGGCTCCTTTGGCATCAACTACTGCATCAATGCGACATGGCATGGAGGCGATCAGCCTGTGGCACTGCTGAGGTGTTTTGGAAGTCCAGACTGCTTTGATAGCAGCATTCAGCTCGTCTGCATTGTGGGTTCGGGTGTCTCTCATCTTCCTCTTTACAATACGGGTTAAGGTCAGGTGAGTTTGCTGGCCAATCAAGCACAGTGATACTGTTACTTTTAAGCCAGGTATTGGTACTTTTGGCAGTGTGGACAGGTGCCAAGTCTTGCAGGAGAATGAAATTTCCATCTCCAAAAAGCTTGCCGGCAGAGGGAAGCATGAAGTGCTCTAAAATTTCCTGGTAGATGGCTGCACTGACTTTGGTCGTGATAAAACACAGTGGACCTATACCAGCAGATGACATAGCTCTCCAAACTATCAGTGATTGTGGAAACTTCACACAAGACCTCAAGCAGCTTGGATTCTCTCCACTCTTCCTTCAGACTCTGGGACCTTGATTTCCACGGTCTAGTGTGAAGTATCCACAATCAATGATGGTTTCGGGAGCCATGTCATCTGCTGGTGTAGGCAAACTGTGTTTTATCAAGACCAAAGTCAGCGCAGCTTTCCACCAGGAAATTTTAGAGCACTTCATGCTTCCTTCTGCCGACAAGTTTTTTGGAGATGGAAATTTCAATCTCCAGCAGAACTTGGCACCAGTCAACACTGACAAAAGTACCAATTCCTGGTTTAAAAACAACAGTATCACTGTGATTGATTGAACAGCAAACTCGTTTGACCTTAATCACAGAGAGAATCCCAACCCTAACCGTAATCCAAACACTAACACCAACTCTAGCCCCAGCCTTAGCCCTAACCCTAACTTTAGCCCCAACCCTAACCCTAACTTTAGCCCCAACCCTAACGTTATCCCCAACCCTAACCCTAATGGGAAAATGGAAATAAATACTTTTTTATTTTACTATTTTTCCCTAACTAAGGGGGTGATAAAGGGGGGTTTGATTTACTATTTATAGTGGGTTTTTTATGTTTGGCAGCGGTCACACACTAAAAGACTCTTTTATTTCAAAAAATAGTTTTTGTAACACCAGATTTTGAGAGCTATAATTTTTCCATATTTTGGCCCATAAAGTCATATGAGGTCTTGTATTTTGCGGGATGAGTTGATACTTTTATTGGTACCATTTTCGGGCACATTACATTTTTTGATCGCTTTTTATTCCGATTTTTGGGAGGCAGAATAAACAAACACCAGAAATTCATGAATTTGTTTTGGGGGGCGTTTGTACCGTTCCACGTGTGGTAAAATTGATAAGGCAGTTTTATTCTTCGGGTCAGTACGATTACAGCGATACCTCATTTATATTTTTTTTACGTTTTGGCGCTTTTATACAATAAAATCTATTTTATAGAAAAAATAATTATTTTTGCATCGCTTTATTTTGAGAGCTATAACTTTTTTATTTTTCCGGTGATGGAGCTGTATGGCGGCTCGTTTTTTGTGGGACAAGATGATGTTTTCAGCGGTACCACGTTTATTTATATCCGTCTTTTTGATCGCGTCTTATTACACTTTTTGTTTGAAAGTATGATGATAAAGCATTGTTTTTAGCCTTGTTTTTTTTTTAATGGTGTTCACTAAAGGGGTTAACTAGTGGGACAATTTTATAGGTTGGGTGTTACGGACGCAGCGATACTAAATATGTGCATTTTTAATGAATATTTAACTTTTCAGTCACAAAAATGATCTTTTACAAGCAATTTTTTTATTTTCACAATGGTAAAAGGAGAAAATTGACAGATATCGTTGTTGTGCAATTTCTCCTGAGTACGCTGATACCCCATATGTGGGTGAAAACCACTGTTTGCGCACATGGCAGGGCTTGGAAGGGAAAGAGCGCCGTTTGACTTTTTCAAACCAAAATTGGCTGTAATTAGATCAGATGCCATGTCGCATTTGGAGGGCCCCTGATGCATACCTCCCAACAAATTTTAGGAGGCCGTAATGGCACAGCGAATATAAAAAACGTAGAGTAGGACTGCCCCATATGAGAATGCCTTGTCGTGGAGGGGTGGCTCAAAGAGTGTACGAATTGATCAATTATTTGCCAAATGTCTCATTTTTAACACAGTTAGAATCCAATATGTGCATATGCACTTTATATATTACATGCTGACCATGTGCGGCGCTGGCTTCTCCCCCCTTTTTTTATCAGTATACACAAGGCTCCACTCCATACACCTTGTACACACGCAGCCACGCTTTGTACACCTTGTACACACATGACTCCACTCCGTAAACCTTGTACACATGCGACTTTGCAGCATACACCTCGTACACGCTCGGCTCCGCTCCATGCACCTCGTACACGCGCGGCTCTGTTTCATCCACCTCGTACACTCACGGCTCTGTTACATCCACCTCGTACACTCACGGCTCAGTTACATCCACCTCGTACACACACGGCTCAGTTACATCCACCTCGTACACACACGGCTCAGTTACATCCACCTCGTACACACACGGCTCAGTTACATCCACCTCGTACACACACGGCTCCGTTACGTCCACCTCGTACACACACGGCTCCGTTACGTCCACCTCGTACACACACGGCTCCGTTGCGTTCACCTCGTACACACACGGCTCCGTTGCGTCCACCTCGTACACACACGGCTCCGTTACGTCCACCTCGTACACACACGGCTCCGTTACGTCCACCTCGTACACACACGGCTCCGCTCCGTCCACCTCGTACACACACGGCTCCGCTCCGTACACCTCGTACACACACGGCTCCGCTCCGTACACCTCGTACACACACGGCTCCGCTCCGTACACCTCGTACACACACGGCTCCGCTCCGTACACCTCGTACACACACGGCTCCGCTCCGTACATCTCGTACACACACGGCTCCTCTCCGTACACCTCGTACACACGGCTCCGTACACCTCATACACACAAGTCTCCGCTCCGTACTCCTCGTACACACACGGCTCCGCTCCATACACCTCGTACACACACGGCTCCGTTGCGTCCACCTCGTACACACACGGCTCCGTTACATCCACCTCGTACACACACGGCTCCGTTACGTCCACCTCGTACACACACGGCTCCGTTACGTCCACCACGTACACACACGGCTCCGTTACATCCACCTCGTACACACACGGCTCCGTTACGTCCACCTCGTACACACACGGCTCCGCTCCGTCCACCTCGTACACACACGGCTCCGCTCCGTACACCTCGTACACACACGGCTACGCTCCGTACACCACGTACACACACGGCTCCGCTCCGTACACCTCGTACACACACGGCTCCACTCCGTACACCTCGTACACACACGGCTCCGCTCCGTACACCTCGTACACACACGGCTCCGCTCCGTACACCTCGTACACACACGGCTCCGCTCCGTACATCTCGTACACACACGGCTCCGCTCCGTACACCTCGTACACACGGCTCCGTACACCTCATACACACAAGTCTCCGCTCCGTACTCCTCGTACACACACGGCTCCGCTCCGTACACCTCGTACACACACGGCTCCGCTCCGTAACCTCGTACACACGGCTCCGTACACCTCATACACACACGTCTCCGCTCCATACTCCTCGTACACACACAGCTCTGCTACATCCACACTGAAAACCCGAGTCCCGACCCTACACACCCACAAACTTACCCTCATCCAGCACCATGACAAACAACCATCACAGCGCAGAGTCCTGCACACAAGAGGACACTGATCATGTGACCCCTGACTCCTCCCCTCCTGTGACCTCATCACAGGTCCTGTGGGCACAGAAGAGAAAGTTTAGCAGCGTCACTGCTAGCTGTGAGCTGCTGGCTGAGCTGTAGAGACAGGGAGGAGTGCATGGGGGGCGTGGTGGCTCGTCTCACTGCGGGACACATAGTGTCCTCAGCGGGACAGTGGGACGGGGGGGTCAAAATCGGGACTGTCCCGCTCAATCCGGGACGGTTGGGAGGTATGCCCTGATGTGCCTAAACAGTTGAAACCCCCCACAAGTGACACCATTTTGGAAAGTAGACCCACTAAGGAACTTATCTAGACGTGTAGTGAGCACTTTGAACACCAAAGTGCTTCACACAAGTTTATAACGTAGAGCCGTGAAAAAAAAATGAATATTTTTTCCACAAACATGATATTTTAGTCCCCAATTTTTTATTTTCCCAAGGGTAAGAGGAGAAATTGGACCCCAAAAGTTGTTGTCCAGTTTGTTCTGAGTACGCTGATACCCCATATGTGGGGGCGAACCACTGTTTGGGCGCACGGCAGAGCTCGGAAGGGATGGAGCGTTATTTGACATTTTTAAACCAAAATTGGCTGGAATTGAGATCGGACGCCATGTCGCGTTTGGAGAGCCCCTGATGTGCCTAAACAGTGGAAACCCCCCAATTCTAACTCCAACCCTAACATCAACACACCCCTAACCCTAATCCCAACCTTAACCATACTCCTAACCACAAACCTAACACTAACACATCCTTAACCCTAATCCCAACCCTAACCATAACCGTGACCACAAACCTAAACCCTAACACACCCCTAACCTTAATCCCAACCCTAACCCTAATCCCAAATCTAACCCTAATCCCAACCCTAACCGTAATCCAAACCCTAACCCCAACTCTAGCCCCAGCCTTAACCCTAACCCTAACTTTAGCCCCAACCCTAACCCTAACTTTAGCCCCAACCCTAACCCTGATGAGAAAATGGAAATAAATACATTTTTTTATTTTATCATTTTTCCCTAACTAAGGGGGTGATAAATGGAGGTTTGATTAGCAGTCCATCAGATATCCATTACTTGTTTGCACTGTTCTCCCCTTTACCTTTGTCTTCTCCTTTCATTTCCCTTTTCCTCCCTCCCTCCTTTGTTATTCTCTTCTCTGTTTCTTGGTTACTTCATTCCCCATTTCCCCTGTTTCCCAGGCACTTGCCTTTCCAAATGTTAGGTATGGTTACAATTTTACTTAGACAACTAGCACATGCGTGACTGCGCATCAACTATAGTCCTCTCACAAGTACATATACTACACACGTTGCTCTTTTTCTCCTATTATGCATAAGCACATGCACATCTGGCACATCGCACTCGGCAGCGAATCCTCCTCCATTCGGTTTTAACTTGTACTTTTCTGGCAGCTCACAGCCCGGCGCATGAGCACATACTCTATTCGGCCACTTCTGCCCATGATTGGCATTTCCTGTTCTCGTGCAGATGCGGTTTTTCTCCCTGTGATCTCTGTTGCACAGGTGACTGCAATCTCCGCACACAATCTCTATTTAGTCGGACCCCACCGTACTGATACACTTACCATATAAAAGGATAACCTTCGGCACTCAAAAAGATCACAAGAAGATAGAAATTTATTTTCAAATAATAGTCCCTTTAATGATTAGCAAACATAATGAAAAACAGACATCAAACCATCCGACGTTTCGACACAATCGCCTTTATCAAGGAAGTCTATATGTGAATATCCAGGATCACCTGGAGGAAGTCATATATGTGAACTAAGAGTACAGCCATTATGCTGTGGTCAATGGATGCCCGCACCAGCGGGCACCAGTTGTGTCATCAACTTGCATCGCTACAGGGGTCTTGGGTTCTACTGGTCAACCGATTGATATACGATGTGCCAATATGGTACAGTAAAGATGTATATCTTTGTACCGTGTTAGCCAGTAGATAGAAAAATATTTAGAGTTGAGAGTCCTCAGTGGTTGATACCTTTTAATGGCTAACTGAAAAGATGGTAACAAATTGCAAGCTTTCGAGACTACTCAGCTCTCTTCATCAGGCTGACTAATACAAAATCTGAAGAATCACATATTATACACAACACAGCACAGAAAAAATGCAATAGGTAAGACAAGTGACGTGAAGCAGAATAGTCATTATGGCAGAGGGATGAGCATAAATATTGGAACAGTTCATAGACAAGGAGTGTGAAAGTTTTATTGCCCTCTGATTGGGGTCTGGTAATGTTTTGTGATGTTCTCACAGGGTCTTTGGAGTAAATTCCTTAATTGATGTAAAACGTCATAAATCCGTGTGACAGGTTCATTCCAGCATTAAGAGTGTCAAAGGTCACCATCAATTTGTATTCGCAAACTCTTCTGTGTCTCTGAGATGTGAGACTACCTTTCAGTACAAGTAATTTCATATCCAACATGCTATGATCAGGGGAACAAAAATGTTTTGCCACAGGTAGATTCATTCTTTTTTCTCTTATTATGTGGCGATGAGAATTCATCCTTGTTCTCAGTTTTTGCCCGGTCTCTCCCAATACAGACCCCCAGTTGGACATTTAGTACATATAATTAGGTACACCACATTAGATGTGATGCAGCTGAAAGTACCTGGTATCTTGTAGTCCCGATGGGAGTTGGGGACTTTATCTTGTCCGTGGTCATTATAAATGGACAGGTTTTGCATTTCTTCTTGTTGCAAGGAAAGGTTCCTGCAGCTGTTGGGGAGGACAGGGAACTTCTGACAATGATGCTTCTTAGATTTGGGGGCTGCCTAAAACACAGTAGTGGGGGGTCTGGAAATATGGATTGTAATTGGGCATCTTTTTGTAGTAAAGGTTGTAGTTTCCATGCAGCTCCCTTAGCACCTCCAGATTTGGATTGTAGGTGACCACTAGAGGCACCCGGTTATTTTCTTCTTTAGTTTTGTAATGTAGCAGGTGATTCCTTGATATTCTGGTGGCTCTTGTAATTTGGTTTTCAATTGTTCTTGGATGGTAGCCCTGATTTAAAAAGGTCTTTCTAAGGCGACCTTAGAAACCTAATTCTTTTAGTACCTAATTATATGTACTAAATGTCCAACTGGGGGTCTGTATGTGAGAAAGACCGGGCAAAAACCGAGAACAAGGATGAATTCTCATCGCCACACAATAAGAGAAAAAAGAATGGATCTACCTGTGGCAAAACATTTTTGTTCCCCTGATCATAGCATGTTGGATATGAAATTACTTGTACTGAATGGTAGTTTCACATCTCAGAGACACAGAAGAGTTTGCGAATACAAATTGATGGTGACCTTTGACACTCTTAATGCTGGAATGAACCTGTCACACGGATTTATGACGTTTTACATCAATTAAGGAATTTACTCCAAAGACCATGTGAAAACATCACAAAACATTACCAGACCCCAATCAGAGGGCAATAAAACTTTCACACTCCTTATCTATGAACTGTTCCAATATTTATGCTCATCCCTCTGCCATAATGACTATTCTGCTTCACGTCACTTGTCTTACCTATTGCATTTTTTCTGTGCTGTGTTGTGTATAAATATGTGATTCTTCAGATTTTGTATTAGTCTAGCCTGATGAAGAGACCTGAGTAGTCTCGAAAACTTGCAATTTGTTACCATCTTTTCAGTTAGCCATTAAAAGGTGCCAATATGGTGGAATTCCACTCTGCACATGTTTCAGTGACTGTGGCAGCAGCAATGAGCCCTGGTGCATTATGGCATTCTGCATAGCCTGGGCCAATGCTGTACGGACAAGATGCAAATCATGCTTGTGGAGTGGGCACAGATTATGGACCTCTGCACCCTTCTACACAGTATCAGAATGGCTAGTCTGCAGGAGGAGGTGGTGGTCCCAGACTAAGAGGATAAAGCAGAGGAGGATGCTGAAGGGATAACAATATCTCTAAGTTCCAGACTGTCATCGCACAAGTGGGTGCCTTGAAAGGGTGGATTACAGAGATCGAGGGGGTCTCATGGTACCAGATAAACTGTTAGTGAAGGTGCAGGAGCCGAGGAACAAATGGAGGAGGACGAGGAGGAAAAGGTGATGGGTGCACAACAGTCAGTAGATGAAGAGGATAATGATTCCCTCTCTCTTGTCAATGGTTGGTGGGAGGAAATGGAGGAAGCAAGCTTAAGTGTTAGGCAGGGGTCACACTTGAGAGTGTGCTGTGAGAAACTCGCACGAGTCTCTTGCATCAATACCTGGCACAGCCGCCGGCACTCAGACCAAAGTGTGCGGTTGCATAGAAATACATGCAGCCGCACACTCCGGTCCCGAGTGCAGGCGGCAGTTACGGTATTGATGAGAGAGACTAGTGCGAGTTTCTCACATCACACTTGTAAGTGTGACCCAGACTTTAACCGCCACATGAATTTGGACCTCAAAAAAGCGCCCGACACATGAGTGCCTCCTTGCAGCAAATAGAAATAGTGCTGACTATTGGGTTGCCACTCTGTTAGATCCACATTACAAGAGTAAATTTTTCCAGATGCTCACCTCTCTGGAGATGGATGCGAGCATGCTGGAGTATTGAAACATGATTGTAGACAATCTAAACAGTAGTTTTCCCCAAGACAGCAGTGATGCGCACAGGTGATCTTTGAGAGCTGCTACTGCACAGGCGCAGGTGACGTAATCTTGAAGGAGTAATTTTTTTTCATCTCCAGCAAGATGGAGCTGCCAACACCTGCGCAATAGCAGCTATTGGATCTCTATACACACTGATAGCTGCTACTGTGCAGGCACGGCGGGCACCATTTTCAAATAGTTTTTTTTTGTGCTTGCTCAATAACATGAAGAACAGTGATTACTAGGATACTAAACATGTGATTATGCTGCAGTGCAGGTGCCATGGCTGGCACCTGCCTGCAGAAGGGTTTTTTTTTTACTTCAGTATGTACAGGTATTCATTCTGCAAACTAGGAGGCAGGTAACTGAGGGACCAGTGACCTGTCAGCAGTCTGCATTATGAATACCTAATGAGAGCACCACATAAAGAACTGCCGCCAGGCCCACCCCGGGGCATGGGCATGTCATTAATTAAAAACTGAAAATAAAGATTAAACAACAACCACCAGATGGATTTCATCAACCAATGTATCATTTTAATCAGTATAATGGCACCGACCTGACACTGTGTGTAGGTTTCTGCTGACAGGTTCCCTTTAAATCACAAAGTCAGGAGGACCAGGTTGCGGTGGTGAAAGATGAGATTGTAGATGACGAAGTCACCGACCAAACACAGGAAGTTGGCATGCAGAGCAAGGCCAACAGGGCTGATGAAGAGAGATTGGTAGGACCAAAACAGGAAGAGGTAATGGGTGACCAGATGGAAAAGGCGGGCAACTGTTCCACAGGTCACTGACACCCCTGAATCTCACCATCAAAGAGTTAGTGTTCCCCAGTCTGGGACTTTTTAAAAGAGACTTCAGAGACAAAATGGCCATTTGCAATCTGTGCCATGCAAAGATCAACAGGGGCCTTACCATTAAGAATCTGACCACCACCTGCCTGCATGATCAGGCACATGTCATCTAATCAACTGTTATGCTCGCCCTTGGACTTTTTAGCGTTAGCGTGGATCGTGGACCAACTGTGCCACAGAGCAGACTTTCCCCAGACTTACCCCAGAGGGGCATGACTAAGCAGTTACCTTGGTCTTTGCTGGAGTCTATAGTGGTGAGGTCAGGCTTGTGTGGCTGATAGATGCCAGGTACCACTCTAGGGCTGCGTCCGGCAGTTGCAGTTGACCCTCAAAGGGACAGGACACTGTAAAAGCCGGTGCAGGTAGGTATTATAAGTATAATGTCTGAAACAGCTGATTCACAGGCTCTTGCCTGCAGCCTTGGCTGGTATACAGACAGGCCAGTGCAGGCTGGCACGCCTGATATACTGTCATTCAGGTGGGCATGTCTGATATACTGGCAGATAAGCAGGCATGAATGATATATTGGCAGGCAGGCACTGCTGATATACTGGCAGGAAAGCAGACACCGCTGATATACTGGCAGACAGGCGGGCATGGCTGATATACTGGCATGCAGGTGGGAACGGTTGATATACTGGCAGATAGGCAGGCATGGCTGATATACTGGCAGGTAGGCGGGCACGGCTGACACACTGTCTGGCAGGCAGGTACAGGTAGTACCCAGTTCAGACTGGATGGACAGATACAGCTTCAGGAAGGACTGGGTCACTGGTGAGTACGAATGGATTACAGGAATGGATAAACCCAGTTCAGACTGGACGGACAGGAACAACTTCAGGAAGGCCTGGGTCGCTGGTGGGTAAAATGGAATACAGGAATGGATATAAGCCCAGTTCAGACAGGATGGGCAGGAACAACTTCAGGAAAGACTGGGTCATTGGTGTGTATGAATAGAACACAGGAACGGGTAGAACCCGGTTCAGACCAGACAGACAAGGAACAACTTCAGGAAGAACTAGGTTACTGGCAGATACGACTGTGATAGAGGAACAAGTAGGACCCAGTTCAGACTGGAAAGACAAGGAACAGCAACCTCCTCTGTTTCCAGCTCTCCTTCTGGGACCAAAACCTCCTCCCACAAACTATTTAAAGTGTGCTCCATCATGTAAATGACCGCAACAGTAATGCTGGTGATGACATCATCAGCGAAAACCATCAGAGGCTCTTCATCTATGCCCACTCCGCAAGTGTGAATTGCACCACATCTGTACAATGTTGGCCCAGGCAATGCAAAAAGGACATATTGCACCAGGGCTTGGCATTGCCACAGTCGCTAAAACATGTGGAGAGTGGAATTCCACAGTGTCAGCACATCGCGTATCAAATGGTTAATCGGTAGGCCAAAAGACCTCTGTAACGATGTAAGTCGATGACCTGCGGGGTGCGAGCGGCAGAAGTGAGAACACAGTGACTGTGCTATCTGCAGCAGCACATCCAGGCCAGGATAGTGGCAGAGAAATGGTTATACCACCAGGTTCAGGATGTGACTCATGCAAGGTACATGTGTGAGGTTGCCCCGGTGTAGGGCCACTACCAGATTTGCACAGTTATCGCACATGACCTTCCCTGGATCCATGTTCAGTGGATTTCTCAAACTTGGCATGGATAGCTGTCCACTAGTGATGGGCGAGCACTAAAATGCTCGGGTGCTCATTGCTCGGGTCAAGCAAATTGGAATAATCGGGTACTCGGACAGAACAACAAGCCCAATGTAAGTCTATGGGAGAACAGAGCATTTTTACCGCCATCCCTACAGGGGTCCTTTTAAGGTCTAAAAACATCTGAAAATTATGGAAACGCTGCTCAAATGACAAGGGAACATCATGGCAACTTCCCCTGGAAGCATTTCTGACTCCTAGGTCACAACTCTAAACAATGTTGTCAGAGTTTCACGCCCTTTTTACAGGCACACCAAAAAACCCACAAAAATGAAACCAAAATGGATTCTCCTGGGAAATATTTTAAGGAACATCCTTTCCAGGCTAATGACTTTTATCTAAGCCACAATAAACCCAAAACAAAAATGTTCCTCCCCCCTATGGCTATGTTCACACAAAGAGTTTTTGAGGTGTTTTGCAACATTAGCATTGCTTTCAACCAAAACAAATGCATTCACTGTGAAATGTCATTGTAACATTTACCAACCCTAGCTGGCCATGTGGTGTGTGACACATAAGCAGACATATCTTGTTTCATTTATGAAGGAGGGACTCTTAAAGTCACAGAGCCTATTTTTACAGGGGCATCAGGCAGCATTAATCTGCTTAAAGGGCCATTAGTAGTATAGGTACACCCACTCTCGTCAAACTCAAATCTGACAGGTCGACACGCCCCTATCATTTAATCCGTCTCCCTGTCAGATTGATCCAGGTCGTCACGCCCCCTGGCTGAACTTTGCTCAGGCTGTGAAATCTGGTCTGCTGGATTTGTGAATTTCAATCAAAGTGATTTATTCGTCTCTATTGATATTTTATGTAATAAGGACTTTATTGAAGTATCATCTTATAACACATTTGGAATTACGACGCTCATCTTATAGTTTTATTCAGTATATATATTTTTAGCTTGGCAGTGTATCTACACTTATATCAGTACTGGGAAAGAGTTTTAGTGAAATACAGACTTTTGTTACAGATCGGTAAGCTATTAGGAGCTGTGTTGAGAGGAGCATATTTTTCTATTTACTAACTAACATGGTACATAGATATACATCTTTACTGGCACATAGAAATGTAGTACAACAGTGTTGACATGTGTAGCGCCCGCGTCCCTGCCTGCTGCCAGACAGGGACGTCGCTCTCCTCACCTGCGCTCAGCGTCCTCAGTGCTCCCAGCCCGCTCTGCGCCTATGGCGTCCTCCTTCCGCCCTGCTGGTCCCGCGCGCTCCTTCCCTACTACTGGCCTTAGGGCGCGCGCCCGCACCCTCCCCCGCTCTTAAAGGAGCCGCGCGCATTTTCCAAATCAGTCTCCAGCCAATGCTGGAGGACTCCACCCTATATTAAGGGCTTCCTCCTTAATGTAGGTGCCCGAGCAATGTTGTTCCTGTGCAGTCTAACTCTGTTTCAGTCATCAGCTCCTGATTCCAGTTACCTGCCTGTTACCTGTCGGCTTGCCTGTCTGCCATCCGTCTGCAGTTCCATCCAGAGGTTCGGACGTCATCTGCAGAGATCCCCGGCTCTTGCCTGCTCACCTAGGAGCGATCATCTGCCATCCGACTGCAGCTCCATCCGGAAGTTCGTACATCATCTGCAGAGATCCCCGGCTCTTGCCTGCTCACCTGGGAGCGATCATCTGCCATCCGACTGCAGCTCCATCCGGAAGTTCGGACATCATCTGCAGAGATCCCCGGCTCTTGCCTGCTCACCTGGGAGCGATCATCTGCCATCCGACTGCAGCCTACCTGGAGGCTCCACCATATCAGGTCGTATATACCTGCCTGTCTAGAGACTGCCTAGTCACTTGCCGTGACAACCTGCCTGCCCAGAGACTGCCTGGTCACTTGCCATGACAACCTGCCTGCCCAGAGACTGCCTGGTCACTTGCTGTGACAACCTGCCTGCCCAGAGACTGCCTGGTCACTTGCCGTGACAACCTGCCTGTCCCAGAGTCTGCCTGGTCACTTGCCGTGACAACCTGCCTGTCCCAGAGACTGCCTGGTCACTTGCCGTGACAACCTGCCTGTCCCAGAGACTGTCTTGGTCACTTGCCGTGACAACCTGCCTGTCCAGAGACTGCCTCGGTTACTTACCGTTACAACCTGCCTGCCCAGAGACTTCCTTGGTCACTTGCTGTGACAAACCTGCCTGTCCAGAAACTACCTATATCCTCTGCCGTGAATCCCTGCCCTTTTCCCAGGTGCCACCCGCTCTCTTACAAGTAAAATCTCTTGTATAAATAAAGCTTTGTGGTTCCACCAACCTGACCTGTCTCGTCAGTAGTTCCACCCACCAGACCCGTTACAGTTTGCTCGGGCCATGGAACCCGGTGGCACCCAAACCCCTTCACTCTCGGAACTGTGTCATGAGCTGTCTCGCCAGAGGTCTCAACAGGAGACCATCCTGGGTCACCTGCGGAACGTCAAATCCCGTCTGGACACTCTGAAATCATCACTTGCAACCATCGCTGGAGCCATGACTCATAATCCGTCAGTCCCGCTGATTCCCAATTCCGTGGTTTCCATTCCCGACCCCGACTGTCAGCTCCTCCTAGGTTTGGAGGCGATCCTGCTCTGGCTCGGGGTTTCATTAATTTGTGCACCCTGCATTTTGAACTCCTGGCACACCAGTTTAACTCTGACCGGGCCAAAATTGCCTTCATCATGTCCCATCTCACCGGAGAAGCCCTGGCCTGGCTTAATCCTCTCTGGGAGAGAGAGGATCCTCTGGTATCTGACCTGCCTGCTTTTCTCTCGGCCTTCCGGAAGGTATTCGACGAACCTGGACGGAAGACTTCCTCTGCATCATCTCTGCTGCGTCTCCGTCAGGAGAGTCTCACCGTTGGTCAATATGCCATACGGTTCCGGACTTTAGCTTCAGAACTAGCTTGGGACAATGAAGCTCTAATTTCGGTCTTCTGGGAGGGTCTGTCCGGCCGTATTAAAGACGAACTTGCCGGTCGGGACATTCCAACCTCTTTAGATGATTTAATTAATCTTGCCAATCGAATTGATCTACGGTTCCAGGAACGAGCCAAAGAGATCACCCGTAAAAAAGAATTTTCCCATCTTGCACCCTCGTGTCAGAGATCTATAACCTCTTCCGTTTCTCCTCAGGTGCACACTGCTGAGCCTATGCAGGTCAACCAGACCAAGGTGGTCAAAGCCCGTCAGGACTCACGCCGTGCCGAGAAAAGTTGCTTCTACTGCGGCAGTAAGGAGCACTGGATCCAAACCTGTCCGGAGAAGTCGGGAAAACGCCTGTGTCTAGGTTCGCTCGGAGAGGTCAATCTAGACAAAAATAAATCCTCTTCATCCCTGCTACTGTCGGTTTCAATTCTGATCGGTAAGAACCGCCACTTCGAAATGGCCCAACTTGATTCTGGAGCAGCTGGGAATCTCGTGTCACAGGCTCTAGTAGAGAAGTATCACATTCCCACCAAACCTCTTGTTGAACCTGTATCTGTTGCTGCTGTGGATGGGGGCCTCCTACCTCGTCCCATCCGACTTATCACCGAAGTCATAACCCTGCAGGTGGGAATGTTGCATTCTGAGAGCATCTCATTTCATGTTCTGCCTGGACTCTCTCATGCTTTCTTACTAGGTCTGCCTTGGCTCCAAAAACATGCACCTGTGCTCGACTGGCAGAATGGAGAGGTTCTTCGCTGGGGACAGGACTGTCATAAAACGTGTCTGGTGCCTGTTCATCCTGTCTATTCTTCTCCTACACCTGCTAATCTACCTGGACTCCCGATTCCATATTGGTCATTTGCTGATGTCTTCAATAAAAAGGAAGCAGAGACATTGCCCCCGCATAGACCATATGATTGCCCGATTGACCTGTTACCTGGTACTACGCCTCCCCGTGGGCGTATTTACCCGTTGTCTGCTGCTGAGACCAGGTCGATGTCCGAATATATCGAGGAGAACTTAGCAAAGGGATTCATCCGGAAATCTACCTCCCCAGCGGGAGCAGGTTTCTTTTTCGTTAAAAAGAAAGACGGATCTCTCCGTCCCTGTATTGACTACAGAGGCCTAAATTCGATCACGGTGAAGAATAATTACCCTCTTCCGCTCATTCCAGAACGTTTGATCGTCTTAGAGGGGCTAGAGTCTTCACCAAACTAGATCTTCGTGGAGCATACAACCTGGTTCGTATCCGTCGAGGAGATGAATGGAAGACGGCATTCAACACCCGGGACGGCCACTACGAGTACTTGGTGATGCTCTTTGGTCTCTGTAATGCTCCAGCAGTCTTTCAGGAGTTGGTCAACGACATCTTCCGGGACCTCCTCTATTCCTGCGTTGTGGTGTACCTTGACGACATCTTGGTCTTCTCTCCGGATCTTCAGTCTCACCGGAGGGATGTTCGTCAGGTTCTGCTCAGGCTCAGGCAGAATCACCTCTTTGCCAAATATGAGAAGTGCCTCTTTGAGCAGACATCGCTTCCGTTTCTGGGCTACATCATTTCTCAGACAGGCCTACGAATGGATCCGGAAAAATTGTCTGCCATCGAGAAGTGGCCCCGACCAGAGGGTTGAAGGCCATTCAGCGGTTCCTGGGATTCGCTAACTATTACCGTCTCTTCATACCGCACTTCTCTTCCAGGACTGCTCCAATCTCAGCGCTCACTCGCAAGGATGCTAACCCCAAACAGTGGACGCCCGAAGCAGAGGAGCGCCTTCCTTTCTCTAAAACAGGCCTTCTCTTCCGCTCCAGTGCTGCATCGCCCGGATGGCAACAAGCAGTTCTTCCTGGAGGTGGACGCTTCCTCTGCTGGAGCCGGAGCGGTTCTTACCCAAAAATCGCCATCCGGGAGAATGGTATCCTGCGGTTTCTTCTCCAAACTCTTCTCCTCCTCCGAGCGCAACTACTCCATAGGAGATCGAGAGTTATTGGCCATTAAGTTGGCATTGGAGGAGTGGCGTTACCTACTCGAAGGGGCTCTTCATCCGGTAATCATCTACACGGACCACAAAAATCTGGCATACCTCCAGCAGGCACAGAGACTTAATCCTCGCCAAGCCCGGTGGTCCTTGTTTTTTGCCCGCTTCGATTTTCTTTTGCATTTTCGCCCAGCTGACAAAAACGTCAAGGCGGATGCCTTGTCTCGTCTTTCCTGGTGTCGGATCTCGAAGATGAGCCTAAACATATCATCGATCCCGCCAGAGTGATGCAGGTGGCTCCCGTGAGTCTAAATCGTCTCCCTTCTGGTAAGACGTTCGTATCAGAAACCGATCGGAAGAGAATCCTACATTGGGGTCACTCGTCTAAACTCGCTGGCCACGCTGGTCAAAAAAAGACCCTCCAACTCATTACCCGGCATTATTGGTGGCCTACCCTGCACAAGGACGTAATAGACTTTGTTTCTGCCTGTGTTTCCTGTGCCCGCAACAAAGTTCCGAGACACCTGCCTACCGGCCGTCTTCTTCCGCTTCCTGTACCCGCTGCCCCCTGGCAGCATATAGCCATGGACTTCATAACAGATCTGCCCGTCTCTGCCGGTTGTACGGTCATTTGGGTGGTCGCTGACCGCTTTTCCAAGATGGCTCACTTCATTCCTCTGCCAGGTCTTCCGTCTGCACCCGAGTTGGCTAAAGATTTTATCCGCCACATCTTCCGTCTTCATGGTCTGCCTCGTCACATTGTGTCGGATCATGGGGTTCAGTTCACCTCACGTTTCTGGAGAGCCACTTGTAAGTTGCTAGACGTCACCCTGGATTTTTCCTCCGCTTACCACCCACAGTCCAATGGACAAGTTGAACGAATAAATCAGAATTTGACCAGTTATCTTCGACACTTCGTTAATGCCCACCATTCTGACTGGGTGGAGCTCCTGCCTTGGGCCGAATTCTCCTACAATAATCATGAGAGCGAATCTTCCACCAAGTCTCCGTTTTTTGTAGTCTTCGGTCAGCACCCTCGGATCCCTGTCCCTGTTTCCATCTCTGTGGACAATCCAGCTGCGGAATCTCTGGTTAGAGAATTCTCCTCCATCTGGGAGAGTACCCGGTCCGCACTCATTCAGTCATCCGAGCGCATGAAAAGACATGCTGACAAAAAACGTCTGGATCCTCCTCAATTCCGTCCTGGGGACAAAGTCTGGCTTTCGTCCAAATATGTTCGACTCAAAATTCCGTCCTACAAGTTAGGTCCTCGGTTCATCGGTCCTTTTGAGATCATCAGTCAGATCAATCCGGTGTCCTATAAATTGAAACTCCCGGCCAATTTGAGAATTTCTAATTCTTTTCATGTATCTCTCCTCAAACCTGTGGTTCTTAACTCTTTTTTTAAGTCTACAGGTACACCTCCTGCTCCAGTGTCTGCTGATGATGAATTTGAGGTAGAGAACATTCTGGCCACAAAAAGGGTAGGAAGAAAGACTTATTTTTTGGTGGATTGGAAGGGGTTTGGTCCTGAGGAGAGAACCTGTGAGCCTTGGGAGAACATCCATGCCCCTCTTATCCTAGCTAAATTTCTTTCTGGCCTAAAGAAGGGGGGCCTAGAGGGGGGGGTACTGTAGCGCCCGCGTCCCTGCCTGCTGCCAGACAGGGACGTCGCTCTCCTCACCTGCGCTCAGCGTCCTCAGTGCTCCCAGCCCCCTCTGCGCCTATGGCGTCCTCCTTCCGCCCTGCTGGTCCCGCGCGCTCCTTCCCTGCTACTGGCCTTAGGGCGCGCGCCCGCACCCTCCCCCGCTCTTAAAGGAGCCGCGCGCATTTTCCAAATCAGTCTCCAGCCAATGCTGGAGGACTCCACCCTATATTAAGGGCTTCCTCCTTAATGTAGGTGCCCGAGCAATGTTGTTCCTGTGCAGTCTAACTCTGTTTCAGTCATCAGCTCCTGATTCCAGTTACCTGCCTGTTACCTGTCGGCTTGCCTGTCTGCCATCCGTCTGCAGTTCCATCCAGAGGTTCGGACGTCATCTGCAGAGATCCCCGGCTCTTGCCTGCTCACCTAGGAGCGATCATCTGCCATCCGACTGCAGCTCCATCCGGAAGTTCGTACATCATCTGCAGAGATCCCCGGCTCTTGCCTGCTCACCTGGGAGCGATCATCTGCCATCCGACTGCAGCTCCATCCGGAAGTTCGGACATCATCTGCAGAGATCCCCGGCTCTTGCCTGCTCACCTGGGAGCGATCATCTGCCATCCGACTGCAGCCTACCTGGAGGCTCCACCATATCAGGTCGTATATACCTGCCTGTCTAGAGACTGCCTAGTCACTTGCCGTGACAACCTGCCTGCCCAGAGACTGCCTGGTCACTTGCCGTGACAACCTGCCTGCCCAGAGACTGCCTGGTCACTTGCTGTGACAACCTGCCTGCCCAGAGACTGCCTGGTCACTTGCCGTGACAACCTGCCTGTCCCAGAGTCTGCCTGGTCACTTGCCGTGACAACCTGCCTGTCCCAGAGACTGCCTGGTCACTTGCCGTGACAACCTGCCTGTCCCAGAGACTGTCTTGGTCACTTGCCGTGACAACCTGCCTGTCCAGAGACTGCCTCGGTTACTTACCGTTACAACCTGCCTGCCCAGAGACTTCCTTGGTCACTTGCTGTGACAAACCTGCCTGTCCAGAAACTACCTATATCCTCTGCCGTGAATCCCTGCCCTTTTCCCAGGTGCCACCCGCTCTCTTACAAGTAAAATCTCTTGTATAAATAAAGCTTTGTGGTTCCACCAACCTGACCTGTCTCGTCAGTAGTTCCACCCACCAGACCCGTTACAACATGAATTGTCAGAATGAGTGAAGGTCGATGCTACGGTAATTCATTTGCTAGAAATCACATATACTAAATAGCCCTGTATTGTGTCATGACCTGTAAGTACAATGAGAGAAGGTCGCATGCATTCATGAATTCATTTGTCTCTATTTACCTGTAAATGTGTGTAAAGTTGTTTTATCTGTGTGTCTGATACTGAGCTCTTTTAAGTCAACCTGTAAATGTATCCTATGACCACTCTATTGTGTGGGGAAAGTCATGGCGAGATTGAAATAAATTGAAAAAGGAAGCTTTTGCAGTATAAAATACAAATTTATTAAGGTCTAAAATACATTATCATGGATAAAAATCCAAAAGAGTGGGATATACAGCATGCAGAAAAAATAGCCAAAGTGTTGACATGAAGTTACAGCTCAAAGACATATACATTATCATGAATAAAAATCCAAAAGCGTGGGATATACAGCATGCAGAAAAATAGCCAAATGCAGACAGGTATGAACTACATTCAAATCAATATATAATAGTGCCCATCTCCATATCTTATATGTTATAACGATAATAGACTAATCCGGGGCTAAACAATAATAACCTACATATATTTGCACCTATATATGCAGTCTATGTAACTCACAATACCCCTCCCAATAGGCAGACATATATGCACTATATATAGGATTATAAGTATCTCAATGAAGCATGTATATCAATAAAGTAACTTCCCCATCACAGATGCTAATATAATGATGTTAGCATGCAAGTGCAGGGCTCACAATACATACTGTGCGTGCATATGAAGTCAATTAGCACATCCATATGAGGAGCTATATTAAAAAAGCAGTTGTGTATAGTTGGCCAATCAAATATTAGTTATGCGTTCGCTACCACTGTCAACCATAGCAGCTCTCATGATGCTAGCTATTCTGATCAGCTTATCATATCAACCATGAAGCCTCTTTTAACCCCTTCACAATAATGTACAGAGGAGTTTTTATGTTTTAATACTGATAGACATATCGTGAACTGACATATAGGGTCCATGTGAGACACCATATTTTTCAAATATTAGTTAAGCGTATATTTCAACATTTTTGCTCCTTCACAGATTTATTTTACATTATTTTTTTATTTTGCTTAAGGATCGTGTACAGAGGAGTTTTTATGTTTTAGTACTGATAGACATATCGTGAACTGACATATAGGGTCCATGTGAGACACCATATTTTTCAAATATTAGTTAAGCGTATATTTCAACATTTTGCTCCTTCACAGATTTATTTTACATTATTTTTTTATTTTGCTTAAGGATCGTGTACAGAGGAGTTTTTATGTTTTAATACTGATAGACATATTGTGAACTGACATATAGGGTCCATGTGAGACATGCCTGGACAAGTCCGGGCATGTCTGGGCATGCCGGGACAAGTCCTGGTCACGGGACAGCCGTGGAAAAACAATACTGAAATTCAAAAACTATGTGCTGGCCGTTAACACGCGCACAGTCATCTAGAAAATATTGAGCGAGTTGCTTCACAAACCCTCTCAAGGCATGTTGAATGTTAACGTTCCCGCTATGAGCTACACACATGACCAACTGTATAGCCTGGGATGCGTAGCGTTCTTGCAGCGCAGGCCTATTTTTAAAGACGCTAAGCCCCATCAGATATAAAAGACAGGCATGTTGAGACGTGTCCCGGACTATTTTGGCACAGAACCACAACTATGCAACAATTTTGACCAGCATTCAACAAAAAATCGGGTACAAATTTTTTAACATAACCGTGTTTCGGACCCTCAGACCATGTCAGAAGCACTCTGTGCCATGTACTCTAACTCATAATATTCGATTTTGATCAGCATTCAACAAAAAATTGGGTGCTAACTTTTAGCATACCTGTGTTTCTATAGCGAATACACGGACCCCTACAGCGCATCCCTATAGTGTAGTTTAATGTAGGGGGCAAACAGATTATCGCTGGTGCTTGGAAAATACCACATTTCATAGATGGTGGTGATCCGCTGAATCATTTTTAAACATTTCACGCCACTCATGCACCCACAGCACACTTATGCTGTACCAGCACCGCTGCAGCTAGTGCTTTTTAGCTAAAAAAAAAGACCCTTATTTGCATCATTTTCATTATAGTACGACTGGTACATACCCACTCCTATGCAGCGATATTGAGTACCGTTCAACAAAAATCAGGTACAAACTTTTTAACATACCTGTGTTTCGGGCGCTCATGCCATACCAGAAGCACTCTGTGCCATGTACCATAGCCCATAATAATCGATCTTGATCAGTAGTCAACAAAAAATTGGGTGCAAACTTTTTTAGCATAGCTGTGTTTCTGACTCCCATGTCGTACCAGAAAGACCTATTTTGGCACAGGCCTACACCTATGCAACGGTTTTGACCACTACTCAACAAAAATGGCTACAAACTTTTTAACATATCTGTGTTTCGGACTATCATGTCATAGCAGAAGCACCCTGGGCCATGTACTCTAGACCATAATATTCGTTTTTGATCACCATTCAACAAAAAATTGAGGCATGTTGAGACGTGTCCCTGCCTATTTTGGCACATGACAAATGTTTCTGACTCTCATGTCATACCAGAAGCACCTTGTTCCATGTACTCTAGACCATAATATTTCACATCGGGTATGGGAACTACATAGCTTTGTTTTCTCAGGTATTTAAAAAAGTGTGGAAAACTGAAAATCCCGCGGCCTGTGGTAATTTAGTGAGAACCATATAGACAAATCGGGTATCGTCACACACGAGACCACGACACCTCGGGCTATCACATTTACCACTAGTTTTCAAAAATCAGCTCCTTAACAATAAAGTAAGAATCCTAGCGTCCTGCATTGTGGTCTATAAATGTATAGTTTGAAAATTTACCGTTGCTAAAGAACAGTAAAAAGTCGTGCGTACAACTATCAGCCCCAAAACTCTCACCACTATCACAAACACTATTGCCTACAGAGGCGCCCCGCGAGAATTTCTGTATGTGTGTATCAAGATGCTCCCTGCTATGACCGAATGTTTGCTCGTGGATGCTGCCATCTCCAGGGTCATCATAGTTGTGTAAATGCACTGGGGGCTCGTGTATCGATCCCCTAGGTTGTAATGCGTGATCATTTTAATTATTTTTCAATTCATAACCATACGTTCTCAGGCAGACAGGTTTATTTCACAGAAGTTGACTGTACAGTTGCATAATCTTTGTTTAAAATCGCACAGCTCTGCGATAATGTCGGGTGTTGGACACGCACTTATCAGTCTTTCATACGTGTCGCAGAAAGATTTTAGTCTGTTCTGCGAGAGTTTATTATGCACGTACTGTGCAGACATGTCAAGAAACATTTTGGTGTGTTCACCAGTCCATACGGGTGTTGGTGTGTAAGGCGATCGACCATCATCCTTCTGCTTCTTACTTACACGCCGGTGCGATACCGTGCGTTTCTTTGACGGTAATGCATCGGCTGAATTGGCAGCTGCGGCTTCCGCGTTGCTATTTGCAGATTCTGTAGCTTGACACAGACGTATATTCTTAAGCCGACTACTCTCAGTATTCCCGGGTGCTCGGTTGGCGCGTCGTTTTCTTCACGATCTGCGACACACCCGTGTGAAAGAGGCTCCGTTCTCACCTCCGTTCTGTTCTCAAATCCATAATTGCGCTGCTGCAAAACTCGCGAATGACGCTCCTCTGTAACTAAAGAAAAGATACATGGTGTAGTTAACCGCTAAGTGGGGGAGATATAGGAAGAGCTACATGAGCCACTTGGCTCTGATTCAACGCGATATTTGTAAAGCTACTAGCACCGATTATCTGTGAAACCGATGCATGATTGTTTGTATAAGTACAGTAGAGAGCGGCCTAGACATATATACTTACAAGTATGCCCCGGATGCTGATCTACAGAGAATGCTGAATTAACAGACATCTCGCTGCCCGGGCGCCGCCGTATGGGGCTGTTTTCTCCCTCAAACTGCAACCTCACGGGCGATACTTTAGCAGCTGTAAATAAAATATAACATACATGAATGCGCACAACACATTCACAAAGCTAACTTGACACATGTAAATAAAACTAGTTACCGCAGAAATTTTTATCTGCGTGTATAAGTACACTATAGAACTGCGTAGACATATAGGCTTACAAGTATGAGACGTGTAGTGTAGTTCAGAGATTGGTGAATTAAACGGTGTGGAGGTGCTCGGGCGTTTTCGTATGGGTGTGTTTTCTTTTTCAAGCTGCAGCCTCCTGCTCGTTAGTTTAACATCTGTAAATAAAATATAACTATTACTCGCCACAGAAATGATATCTACGCGGGCCACACGCACAAAGGTAAATTCGCAAAGCTATCGTAACGCGCGTAAATAAAATATATCCACTAGTTATTGGTGGCGTCACAGGGTACAGAGGGTACAAACACATATCACCCTGGTTTCATGGACCCGCTACCTTTTCTATTCCAGAGCCGTGTGCTTAGCGAATCACCCCATCTTTTAGGAGCGTTGTGAGGATTATAGTCCGGTTCTACGAACTCGACATCTGAATCCTGGGGATCTTCCACGATCTCAACATCGGAATCGCGATGCTCGAGCGGCCCAGTCGCCACAGGGTTTCCAACCGTCCAGTCCGCTACAGCTGTATCTGTATGAGAAAATGTTTATATTATTAAAACATGTCTAGCTAACGACCCAGTCAGCTAAAATAAAATTAACTGTATGGATTTTAGCGGCAGTCTATATTAATTATTAATATTAATAGTAGACGTTATAAATTTACAGCTACCACGTTTACCCGTCTAGATACATAAGTTTAAAACATATGATATAGCTATAGGTTTCTTGCCTGTGACAGACTGGTGAGAGCTTGAGGCTCGTCGTCCGCTAGCAGAGTTGCTATCCTTTAACAGGTTCTGCGTAATGAACCGGTTCTCGTAGGAGTAGTCTGAATGGACTCCCTCTTCTTAAATAAGAAAGAATGAAATATATCGTTTATATATACAAAGCGCAGACTCAGACAGCCCGACACAATACGACGTACACTATATACGGTGTAAAATTTACCCGATTGTTCTGGTGAAAGCAAAGCAGAATATTGAACGCGAGAATATCTGGACTCCATCTTGAATAAAAAGGGTCCGCTATTAAATTAAAGCAAATAAAGATCAAGTATGAAAACACGACTAAGCTGTTCATGCAAATACTACACAAACTTAAATATAATTGAAACAAACGTGGATATTCACGAGACATAAAAATACGCACTTTAGCTCTAAAGACCAACTATGAAAACAAGGGTAACCTATTCATGCAAATAAACACTTAAACTATACTAACTTAATATAATTGAAACGAAATCCGTGAAAATACTCACTATAGTCCTGTTCAGATCGGAGTTGTGGTCTGTGAGGTTTGAAGCCTTACAGGTGAGCTGTGTATCGCTTGGGAGCTGGTTGTATTTATTGGGGGCTAACAGAGAGAACACGCCCTCTGTCAATACCATGAACTGCTAGATAGAAAAAATCTATTAATGTTTTACAGGGCCATCATGCCGGTTAAGCACCTTGAAACAATATTTCACACCCGAAGCGTCACCATCATTACCCTCTAGCTGTAAATTTATAACGTCTACTATTAATATTAATAATTAATATAGACTGCCGCTAAAATCCATACAGTTAATTTTATTTTAGCTGACTGGGTCGTTAGCTAGACATGTTTTAATAATATAAACATTTTCTCATACAGATACAGCTGTAGCGGACTGGACGGTTGGAAACCCTGTGGCGACTGAGCCGCTCGAGCATCGCGATTCCGATGTTGAGATCGTGGAGGATCCCCAGGATTCAGATGTCGAGTTCGTAGAACCGGACTATAATCCTCACAACGCTCCTAAAAGATGGGGTGATTCGCTAAGCACACGGCTCTGGAATAGAAAAGGTAGCGGGTCCATGAAACCAGGGTGATATGTGTTTGTACCCTATGTACCCTGTGACGCCACCAATAAATAGTGGATATATTTTATTTACGCGCGTTACGATAGCTTTGCGAATTTACCTTTGTGCGTGTGGCCCGCGTAGATATCATTTCTGTGGCGAGTAATAGTTATATTTTATTTACAGATGTTAAACTAACGAGCAGGAGGCTGCAGCTTGAAAAAGAAAACACACCCATACGAAAACGCCCGAGCACCTCCACACCGTTTAATTCACCAACCTCTGAACTACACTACACGTCTCATACTTGTAAGCCTATATGTCTACGCAGTTCTATAGTGTACTTATACACGCAGATAAAAATTTCTGCGGTAACTAGTTTTATTTACATGTGTCAAGTTAGCTTTGTGAATGTGTTGTGCGCATTCATGTATGTTATATTTTATTTACAGCTGCTAAAGTATCGCCCGTGAGGTTTCAGTTTGAGGGAGAAAACAGCCCCATACGGCGGCGCCCGGCAGCGAGATGTCTGTTAATTCAGCATTCTCTGTAGATCAGCACCCGGGGCATACTTGTAAGTATATATGTCTAGGCCGCTCTCTACTGTACTTATACAAACAATCATGCATCGGTTTCACAGATAATCGGTGCTAGTAGCTTTACAAATATCGCGTTGAATCAGAGCCAAGTGGCTCATGTAGCTCTTCCTATATCTCCCCCACTTAGCGGTTAACTACACCATGTATCTTTTCTTTAGTTACAGAGGAGCGTCATTCGCGAGTTTTGCAGCAGCGCAATTATGGATTTGAGAACAGAACGGAGGTGAAAACGGAGCCTCTTTCACACGGGTGTGTCGCAGATCGTGAAGAAAACGACGCGCCAACCGAGCACCCCGGGAATACTGAGAGTAGTCGGCTTTAGAATATACGTCTGTGTCAAGCTACAGAATCTGCAAATAGCAACGCGGAAGCCGCAGCTGCCAATTCAGCCGATGCATTACCGTCAAAGAAACGCACGGTATCGCGCCGGCGTGTAAGTAAGAAGCAGAAGGATGATGGTCGATCGCCTTACACACCAACACCCGTATGGACTGGTGAACACACCAAAATGTTTCTTGACATGTCTGCACAGTACGTGCATAATAAACTCTCGCAGAACAGACTAAAATCTTTCTGCGACACGTATGAAAGACTGATAAGTGCGTGTCCAACACCCGACATTATCGCAGAGCTGTGCGATTTTAAACAAAGATTATGCAACTGTACAGTCAACTTCTGTGAAATAAACCTGTCTGCCTGAGAACGTATGGTTATGAATTGAAAAATAATTAAAATGATCACGCATTACAACCTAGGGGATCGATACACGAGCCCCCAGTGCATTTACACAACTATGATGACCCTGGAGATGGCAGCATCCACGAGCAAACATTCGGTCATAGCAGGGAGCATCTTGATACACACATACAGAAATTCTCGCGGGGCGCCTCTGTAGGCAATAGTGTTTGTGATAGTGGTGAGAGTTTTGGGGCTGATAGTTGTACGCACGACTTTTTACTGTTCTTTAGCAACGGTAAATTTTCAAACTATACATTTATAGACCACAATGCAGGACGCTAGGATTCTTACTTTATTGTTAAGGAGCTGATTTTTGAAAACTAGTGGTAAATGTGATAGCCCGAGGTGTCGTGGTCTCGTGTGTGACGATACCCGATTTGTCTATATGGTTCTCACTAAATTACCACAGGCCGCGGGATTTTCAGTTTTCCACACTTTTTTAAATACCTGAGAAAACAAAGCTATGTAGTTCCCATACCCGATGTGAAATATTATGGTCTAGAGTACATGGCACAAGGTGCTTCTGGTATGACATGAGAGTCAGAAACATTTGTCATGTGCCAAAATAGGCAGGGACACGTCTCAACATGCCTCAATTTTTTGTTGAATGGTGATCAAAAACGAATATTATGGTCTAGAGTACATGGCCCAGGGTGCTTCTGCTATGACATGATAGTCCGAAACACAGATATGTTAAAAAGTTTGTAGCCATTTTTGTTGAGTAGTGGTCAAAACCGTTGCATAGGTGTAGGCCTGTGCCAAAATAGGTCTTTCTGGTACGACATGGGAGTCAGAAACACAGCTATGCTAAAAAAGTTTGCACCCAATTTTTTGTTGACTACTGATCAAGATCGATTATTATGGGCTATGGTACATGGCACAGAGTGCTTCTGGTATGGCATGAGCGCCCGAAACACAGGTATGTTAAAAAGTTTGTACCTGATTTTTGTTGAACGGTACTCAATATCGCTGCATAGGAGTGGGTATGTACCAGTCGTACTATAATGAAAATGATGCAAATAAGGGTCTTTTTTTTAGCTAAAAAGCACTAGCTGCAGCGGTGCTGGTACAGCATAAGTGTGCTGTGGGTGCATGAGTGGCGTGAAATGTTTAAAAATGATTCAGCGGATCACCACCATCTATGAAATGTGGTATTTTCCAAGCACCAGCGATAATCTGTTTGCCCCCTACATTAAACTACACTATAGGGATGCGCTGTAGGGGTCCGTGTATTCGCTATAGAAACACAGGTATGCTAAAAAGTTAGCACCCAATTTTTTGTTGAATGCTGATCAAAATCGAATATTATGAGTTAGAGTACATGGCACAGAGTGCTTCTGGCATGGTCTGAGGGTCCGAAACACGGTTATGTTAAAAAATTTGTACCCGATTTTTTGTTGAATGCTGGTCAAAATTGTTGCATAGTTGTGGTTCTGTGCCAAAATAGTCCGGGACACGTCTCAACATGCCTGTCTTTTATATCTGATGGGGCTTAGCGTCTTTAAAAATAGGCCTGCGCTGCAAGAACGCTACGCATCCCAGGCTATACAGTTGGTCATGTGTGTAGCTCATAGCGGGAACGTTAACATTCAACATGCCTTGAGAGGGTTTGTGAAGCAACTCGCTCAATATTTTCTAGATGACTGTGCGCGTGTTAACGGCCAGCACATAGTTTTTGAATTTCAGTATTGTTTTTCCACGGCTGTCCCGTGACCAGGACTTGTCCAGGCATGCCCAGACATGCCCGGACTTGTCCAGGCATGTCTCACATGGACCCTATATGTCAGTTCACAATATGTCTATCAGTATTAAAACATAAAAACTCCTCTGTACACGATCCTTAAGCAAAATAAAAAAATAATGTAAAATAAATCTGTGAAGGAGCAAAATGTTGAAATATACGCTTAACTAATATTTGAAAAATATGGTGTCTCACATGGACCCTATATGTCAGTTCACGATATGTCTATCAGTACTAAAACATAAAAACTCCTCTGTACACGATCCTTAAGCAAAATAAAAAAATAATGTAAAATAAATCTGTGAAGGAGCAAAAATGTTGAAATATACGCTTAACTAATATTTGAAAAATATGGTGTCTCACATGGACCCTATATGTCAGTTCACGATATGTCTATCAGTATTAAAACATAAAAACTCCTCTGTACATTATTGTGAAGGGGTTAAAAGAGGCTTCATGGTTGATATGATAAGCTGATCAAAATAGCTAGCATCATGAGAGCTGCTATGGTTGACAGTGGTAGCGAACGCATAACTAATATTTGATTGGCCAACTATACACAACTGCTTTTTTAATATAGCTCCTCATATGGATGTGCTAATTGACTTCATATGCACGCACAGTATGTATTGTGAGCCCTGCACTTGCATGCTAACATCATTATATTAGCATCTGTGATGGGGAAGTTACTTTATTGATATACATGCTTCATTGAGATACTTATAATCCTATATATAGTGCATATATGTCTGCCTATTGGGAGGGTATTGTGAGTTACATAGACTGCATATATAGATGCAAATATATGGAGGTTATTATTGTTTAGCCCCGGATTAGTCTATTATCGCTATAACATATAAGATATGGAGATGGGCACTATTATATATTGATTTGAATGTAGTTCATACCTGTCTGCATTTGGCTATTTTTCTGCATGCTGTATATCCCACGCTTTTGGATTTTTATTCATGATAATGTATATGTCTTTGAGCTGTAACTTCATGTCAACACTTTGGCTATTTTTTCTGCATGCTGTATATCCCACTCTTTTGGATTTTTATCCATGATAATGTATTTTAGACCTTAATAAAATTTGTATTTTATACTGCAAAAGCTTCCTTTTTCAATTTATTTCAATCTCGCCATGACTTTCCCCACACAAATAGAGTGGTCATAGGATACATTTACAGGTTGACTTAAAAGAGCTCAGTATCAGACACACAGATAAAACAACTTTACACACATTTACAGGTAAATAGAGACAAATGAATTCATGAATGCATGCGACCTTCTCTCATTGTACTTACAGGTCATGACACAATACAGGGCTATTTAGTATATGTGATTTCTAGCAAATGAATTACCGTAGCATCGACCTTCACTCATTCTGACAATTCATGTCAACACTGTTGTACTACATTTCTATGTGCCAGTAAAGATGTATATCTATGTACCATGTTAGTTAGTAAATAGAAAAATATGCTCCTCTCAACACAGCTCCTAATAGCTTACCGATCTGTAACAAAAGTCTGTATTTCACTAAAACTCTTTCCCAGTACTGATATAAGTGTAGATACACTGCCAAGCTAAAAATATATATACTGAATAAAACTATAAGATGAGCGTCGTAATTCCAAATGTGTTATAAGATGATACTTCAGTAAAGTCCTTATTACATAAAATATCAATAGAGACGAATAAATCACTTTGATTGAAATTCACAAATCCAGCAGACCAGATTTCACAGCCTGAGCAAAGTTCAGCCAGGGGGCGTGACGACCTGGATCAATCTGACAGGGAGACGGATTAAATGATAGGGGCGTGTCGACCTGTCAGATTTGAGTTTGACGAGAGTGGGTGTACCTATACTACTGCCATTATTAAACAGTGGGTTTCCGAAACGGTTATAGCCTATGCAGTGAGTGGATGGGCTGCCAAGAATTACGACGCACCCCAATAACTCTTTCACAAGATGTCCAGGATGGCTTCATTGAATGCAAGGCCTGCCCTGCTACCAAGTCATATGCACCCCAATAAGCCTTTGAACCCAGGTACTGGATGGGCCCAGGAAAATCCATTTCACATTAACCATTTTGTACTTCCATACTCTTTTCTTATGCATTGACAGCAAGGCCTGCTCTGCTACCAAGTCATATGCACCCCAATATGCCTTTGAACCCAGGTACTGGATGGGCCCAGGAAAATCCACTTCACATTATTCATTTTGTACTCCCATACTCTTTTCTTATGCATTGACTTCAAGGCCTGCCCTGCTACCAAGTCATACGCACCCCAATATGACTTTGAACCCAGGTACTGGATGGGCCCAGGAAAATCCACTTCACATTCCTCATTTTGTCTTCCCATTCTGTTTTTTTTATGCATTGACTGCAGGCCTGCCCTGCTACCAAGTCATATGCACCCCAATAAGCTTTTGAACCCAGGTACTGGATGGGCCCAGGAAAATCCACTTCACATTATTCATTTTGTACTCCCATTCTGTTTTCTTATGCAGTGACTGCAAGGCCTGCCCCCTGTGATCAGGCAGTGTCCTTCTTTTTAGGATTGCAGAAGAACGACACCGCTAACCAGAGGCCACATGGAGTCCAGAGTAAAGGGTATGCCACACTAAGCAAGATCGCTAACGAGATTGCTACTGCGTCACCATTTATGATGCAGTAGCGATCTCGTTAGCGACTTAGCTGTGTGTGACATGTAGCAGCGATGTGGCCCCTGCTGAGATGTCGCTGATCGCTTATGAACGTTCTGAGCCGTTTTTTGGTGGTTGGTGTCCCGCTGGTGAGCCTGAATCGCTGAGTGTGACACCCTTTATGAACGACTTTACCAGCGTCGCATGTGGTACTAGGTTTACCCAACGACCGCAGAGGTCGTTATACAGATCGCTGATGAGTTGTGTTTGGAATCTAACTAGCGATCACATAGCGATCGCACTAGCGATCTCGCCAAGTTTATACTCTGCTGCCTCATTAGGAGTGGAACACTCAGGGGTTTCATCTGAATCACGTCACTCAGATTTAGATGTAAACCCCAAATTAAGTGATCAGCATAGAGCGCCAGATAAATGTGATCCCAAACGTTATGTAAAATGTTCCACAAAAAAAGCCAGTCCTCACTCAAATCTGTCATCTGTTAATGGAAATATAGGGGATTTCCATGTTTCTGGTAGTACAAAGGCTCTGGAAAAGTGACATGGCTCCTCACACGTCAAAAGAAATTCGGTAAATTCTGTGCTCCCAAATCCAAATGCCCCCCTCCCTTCTGAGCCCCAGTGTACCTAAAGCACATATAGCATCCACGTTTGACATTTCTAAAGTGATGAGAACCTTCCTAACTTAATGGGTGCATGCCTCCAGAAGCACGGGCTGGGCATAACATACAGGTGACTGCAACATACTGGTCACTACAACAGAAGTTTGCAATTGACACTTGGCAATATTCATTGTTGTTTGTTTCTGGAAAATGCCCATGGAGTCAAAATCAGCACTACACTTGTATATAAATTACCAAGGGGTATAATTTCCAAAATGGGGTCACTTTATTGGGGAATCTGCTCTTGTAGCAATTAGGAGCTCTGTATATGGAGTCCACAAACTCTTCTAGGAAAATCTGTGATCCAGGAGGCAAATAGCGCTCCGTTCCTCCTGAGTCTCTCCGTATGTCTAAGTAGTACTGTACAGCCACATATGGGGTATTGCCACATTCAGTAGAAATTGTGAGACAAATTTAAGTGCCATTGATGGTAAAAATGTAGTTATTTTTTCTTCACTGCTCAATGGTATAAAATTCTGTGACACACCCGTGTTGTCAATATGATCACTGCACCCCTAGATGAATTCATTGAGCGGTGTAGTTTGTAAAATGGGGTATTTTATGGGCAGGGGTTCTGCTGTTCTGGAAGCTCATGAGCTCTCCCAGTGGGTCATGGTATCTTAAGCCATAATAGTAAATTCTTGCGCTCCTTGCCTTCTGAGCTTTGCACTGTGCCTGAAAAATATTTCCCGATTGCATATAGGGTATTGGCGCACTCAGGAAAAAATGGACCTCTGTTTGTTGTAGAAAAATTCCTATCAGCCCTTAGAAAAAGTAAAAGCTTGGTGCTAAGACATTTTTTTTAAGAAAATGTGATTTTATTATTATAAACTTCTGTGAACCACTTGGGGGTTCAAGGTGCTCACTACGCATCTAAATACATTCCTTGAGGGGTGTAATCAGGAGAAATTGCACAACAAATTGTATTGTGCAATTTTTCCTGTTACCCTTATGAAAATGCTATATTTTGTGTTGAAAACATATTTGTAGGGAAAAATTGTTTTTTTTTTTCATTTTTACAGCTCAACATTATAAACTTCAGTAAAGCACCTGAGGGTTCAATGTGCTCACCACACATCTAGATCAGATTCCTGAGAGGTCTAGTTTTCAAAATGGTGTCACTTGAGGGGAATTTTCACAGTTTAGGTATATCAGAGACTCTTCAGACGCGACATGGCGTCCGCCAATTGTTCCAGCAAATTATACATTCAAAAAGTCAAATAACGTTCCTTCCCTTCAAATCTCTGGCATGTGCCGAAACGTTGGTTTCCTCCATCTTATGATGTATCCGTATTCTCAGGAGAAATTACACAGCACATTTTGGGGTCCATTTTTTCCTGTTACCCTTGCACCACCTTGAGGGGTGCAGTTTTTAGAATGATGTCATTTTTGGGTATCTTCTTTCATATAGACCCCTAAAAGTGACTTCAAATGTGATGGGGTCCCTAAAAAAAATGGTTTTATAAATTTTGTTGGAAAAATTAAAAATCGCTGGTCAACTTCAACCCTTATAACTTCCTAACAAAAAAAAAATTTTGGTTCAAAAATTGTGCTGATATAAAGTAGACATGTGGGAAATGTGATTTACTAACTATTTTGCATGACATATCTCTGTGATTTAAGGGCATGAATATTCAAAGTTTGAAAATTCTGAAACATTCCAAATTTTCACCAATTTTCCTTTTTTTTCACAAAAAAACTCGTCATACCGAAGAAATTTCACCATTATCATGAAGTACAATATGTCACAAAAAACATTCTCAGAATCAAT
Organism: Oophaga sylvatica; assembly: GCA_033576555.1. NCBI lineage: Eukaryota > Metazoa > Chordata > Amphibia > Anura > Dendrobatidae > Oophaga > Oophaga sylvatica. The sequence continues at coordinate 69,914,136 of JARQOD010000005.1, forward strand.
GGGATCCTTTGAAGCATTCCAGATTTATAACCTCATAAATTGACAGAAGTCAGAATTGCAAAAGTTGGCCAGGCCAAGATGTGAAAAAAAATTCCAATGTTTGTTAAAAAAAAATTACACCATTTTCCAATACCCGCAGCATTTCTATTTTTTGTGATCTGGGTTGGATGAGGGCTTATTTTTTGCGCGCCGAGCTGACATTTTTAATGATACCATTTTGGTGTACTATAGATACGATCTTTTGATCGCCCGTTATTACATTTTGACCGGGGTCACACTGGCGACAAAATCGGACGACTGCAATGCATGAAATATCGCATTGCAGTCGGATCAATGTTAATCTATGGAGCAGCTCCCACCATCAGATTTTTTGTGGTTCGTTTTATACGTGCGAGTGCAATCGCAGCATGCTGCGATTGTCACCGATTGTGGATCGACAATCGCCAATGCAAGTCTATGGGTGCGATGAAATATCTGATTACAAACGGACTGCACGTGTGACTTGCGATTAAATCGCACCGGTGTCCTTTAGAAAAGCCGGCAATTCATCCCCGGCTATACTGTAAAATCACACTGACAGCTTTAATAAAGAATGGATAGAATACATATACACACATAGAATACATATATATATATATATATATACATGTCATTGAGACATATATATATATACAATATTTATAGTTCATGCACTTCTATATAGTGTAATAGCCGCTAATTCAATTGCCGGCTTTTGTGAAATTACAGAACCCGACATGAAATGACACATGGTTTACATACAGTTAACCATGTCATTTCATGTAATTTGATATATGGTTTTCACTAACAATTACATGAGTGTATGTGTGCAAAATTTCACACATGTAGGGGTTAATTAAAGGTGTAAATTCGTTGAAAAGAAATGAGTGGGCTACCGTGCTATTTTCTCAACCAGACAGACAAAGACAGCGAGTGGGGGCAGATAATAATAGCCTAGGGAGGGTGAATTTATTTTGTGCTCCTCCTGGCTACTAACATTTGCCCCCAGCCACCCCAGAAAAGGCACATCTATAAAGAGATTCGCCCTTTCTGGCACTTTGCCCATTTATTCCCATTGCCCTGTAGCAGTGGCGAATGGGTTAATAATGGGTTAAAGCCACCTTGCTATTGAAAGGTGACTTTAAGCCAGGTTAATAATTGAGAGTTGTCAATTAGACAACTCTCAATTATTAATCCTATTGTATGCATTAAAAAACACACACACACATTAATAATAAACAATTTTAATGAAATAAAACACATTTTTTGACCATCGTTTATTTAACTGGTAATCCGTGTGAAGCCCTTGATCTCCTGTAATAAAGAAAAAATAATAAAACAACATTATTCTTACCTATCCGCCGCTCTGTCAGGTCCCACGCTGTAATCCTTCTCAAAGGGTTTACTGCCTTACAGCTAGCAGCACAGCTAATACTGGCTGCTCAGCTGTAAGCCCCTGAATGAATGAGTTCCTCTCCCGACGGCAGGAGAGGAAGTGATTAGTGTGGAAAGCTTAATTGATTGCTTCCCACAGTAATCAGTTCACTTCAGGTCAGCCGGGACTTCCTCTGACATCACTGATGCTGTGCGGTGTCCCCGACTGACCTGAAGTGAACTTATTACTGTGGGAAGCAATTAATTAAGCTTCCCAAACTAATCACTTCCTCTCCTGTCGCCGTTTGCTAGCCACCGACAAAATCTTGCAAGTCGGATGTCAATCGGATGTGTAACGAACGCTCAGATGCGACTAAATCGCATCATTCACGGAAAATCGGATGACAGATGGATGACTGTTCATGACATTTTGCTGCGATAATTGACTGACTAAAAAGGTCAGATTTTTTAGACGGTGTGTGTGACCCCAGCCTTTAATGCAATGTTGCGGCAATCAAGCAAACGTAATTCTGGCGTTTTGACTTTCCTTCTCTTTACGCAGTTTAGCGATTGGGTTAATTCTTTTTTCATATTTTTAGATTGGGCGATTCTAAATGCAGCGATACCAAATATATGAATGTTTGATTTTTTTATTGTTTTATTTTGAATGGAGCGAAAGGGGGTGATTTGCACTTTTATATTTTTTTAACATTTTTAAAAACTTTTTTTTTTACTTTTGGCATGCTTCAATAATCTCCATGGGAGACTAGAAGCTGCCATAACCCGATCGGCTCTGCTACATACAGGCGATGATCAGATCGCCTGTATGTAGCAGAATTGCTGACTTGCTATGAGGGCCGACCACCGGGGCGGCGCTCACAGCAATACGGCAATGATAACCATAGAGGTCTACAGGAGACCTCTGGTTGTTATGCCAACCCATCGGTGACCCACCGATCACGTGACGGGGGTCACAGATGGACGGATTCCCGTCACTCTTGCTGGAAGTGCTTGCTTAATTCCGCTGTCAGAGATTGACATTGGCATTTAATGGGTTAATAGCCAAAAGTGGATCGCGATTCCACCCACGGCTGTTCCGGGCACATGTCAGCTGTTCAAAACAGCTGTCTTGTGCCTGGCAAGATGTGGGCTCATCGCTCGAGCCAACATCAAAGAAGGGGGTGCAACATCGGCATATTATTACACCTGATGTCGGAAAGGGGTTAATGTGCAAACCACCCTCGGGGGTAAAGGGGTGTCACGCTGTCTAATGATATGTATACAATGTCAGTAAACTATTAATACAGGAACAACACTCTATACAACAACTAGTATAGCAACATCAGCATGTAAGTATAGAATAGATTTACCTGACACGATATCTGCTGAACTCAGGGTTAATCTTGAGGACTTGATGAGCTGAAACAGGAAAGAGGTGGACCGGGATCTAACCTGACCCTAAACTGGGGTCCTAACTAATCCCTCACCTTGGAGGTACTGATAATGGTTCAGAGGTCCAAGTCACCAACCTAACCCTGTCTCCTATCAGTCCCTGAACCCTGTAATCAGTCCTAAGAAGGATCCTGACTACCACCAAAGGGATATGGGCTGATCTCAGCTAAATACACAGATTAGACATATAAGACAGACAGGATAACACTCGCTTGCATACACACTCAAACACCAAAGGAACATAAATGGTCTGGGAAATAAACTCTAACCAAGTTGAGCTTAGAACAACTAAGGAGCTCACAACTAAAGTCTATACAGATTCATTCCTATCTGTGGTCTGCATGAAGGTTTCACTGGCAACTCCCCAAGCAGACAACCAGGAATTTAAAGGAAACCAATCAACAAATAATCAATTGCAGCCGGGAGAAACTGCACCCAGTCCCAGCACCGAGCACAGACAGAATTAACTCCCTAGCTGCCAAACACAAAGAAACAGCAGCTCAGCTGTGAGAAGTCAAAATGTGCAACCGCGACGATCTTCGTGGCAATGCACACATGACAGTACCCCCCCTTCTACGAGGGGCCTCCGGACCCTCAGGGCCAGGCCTGCCCGGGTGAGTTCTGTGGAAGGTCCGAACCAAACGATCTGCGTTAACATCAGACGCAGGGACCCACGTCTCTCTCTCTGGACCATACCCCTTCCAATGCACCAAGTACTGAAGGGACCGGCGATTCAGACGTGAGTCAATGATCTTTGATACTTGAAATTCCAAGTTACCATTGACCAACACAGGAGGAGGAGGTAGAGGTGACGGTATGACTGGTGCCACATACCTTTTAAGTAATGACTTGTGGAACACATTATGAATTTTAAACGTAGGAGGGAGGTCCAGACGAAATGCCACAGGATTAATTATGGAACTGATCCTGTACGGCCCGATGAATCTGGGACCCAGTTTCCAGGAGGGCACTTTAAGTTTTATATTCCTGGTAGACAACCATACCAGATCGTTCACATTCAGATCTGGACCAGAAACTCTCCTCCTATCAGCCATACGTTTGTAACGGTTCCCCATCGCACTCAGATTATTCAATACACCTCTCCACACAGAAGCAAGTGACGACGAGAAACGCTCCTCCTCAGGAACCCCAGAAGGGCCCCCCCCATTGAAAGTACAAAACTGGGGATGGAAACCATATGCCCCAAAAAACGGGGACTTACCAGTGGACTCGCTCCGCCTGTTGTTAAGAGCGAACTCTGCCAGAGGCAAGAAAGAAGACCAGTCCTCTTGGTTCTCTGAGACAAAACACCGGAGATATGTCTCTAAGCTCTGATTCAGACGCTCTGTCTGACCATTGGTCTGTGGATGAAAAGCCGAGGAAAATGACAATTGCATCCCCCGACGTAAACAAAATGCCCTCCAAAATTTGGACACAAACTGAGACCCCTATCTGACACCACATCAGAAGGAAACCCATGAAGTCTAACGATCTCCCTAATGAACACCTGCGCCAGAGTTTTAGCATTAGGGAGTGCAGGAAGAGCAACGAAATGTGCCATCTTACTGAATCTGTCAACAACCACCAGTATGACAGTATTCCCTGACGACGGAGGAAGGTCCGTAATGAAGTCCATAGATAAATGAGTCCATGGACGCTCCGGAAGTTTCAAGGGTAAAAGGGTCCCAGACGGACGGGTATGAGGGGTTTTAGAGCGAGCACACACCCCACATGACGCGACAAAAGTTATAACATCTTTATTAGCATTAGGCCACCAAAACCGGCGAGAAAGGAGATCTAAAGTAGCCTTACTCCCTGGATGTCCTGCTAGAGCAGAATTATGATGTGCCTCAATAACCTTTTGTCTCAACAGATTTGGGACAAACAGTCTCCCTGGAGGTCCTGCTGGGGCGTCCCCCTGAGCCTCTAACACCTCCTCCTCAAGCTCAGAAAATACAGCCGACACTACCACCCCCTCCTGAAGGATAGGACTCGGGTCATCCGTTTTCCCGGCCCCTGGGAAACTGCGAGACAAGGCATCAGCCTTTACATTCTTAGACCCCGGGCGATAAGTGACGACAAAATTAAACCTGGTAAAAAACAACGACCATCGAGCTTGTCTGGAATTCAGACGCTTAGCGGATTCCAAATACAACAGGTTCTTGTGATCAGTAATAACGGTAACCGGGTGGACTGCCCCCTCCAAAAAGTGACGCCATTCTTCAAAAGCTAACTTAATGGCCAAAAGTTCCCTATTGCCGATATCATAATTCCTTTCTGCGGACGACAATTTCTTAGAAAAGAAAGCGCACGGATGCCATTTACCAGGGACGGACCCTGGGACAATATAGCACCCACCCCTACGTCAGACGCATCCACCTCCACAATGAACGGCTGAGATGCATCTGGTTGGATGAGAACGGGTGCCGAAGCAAAACATTTCTTCAAAGAGGAAAAGGCTTGGCAAGCTTTGTCCGACCATTTAGAAAAATCCGTCCCTTTTCTTGTCATGTCAGTGAGAGGTTTGACGACAGATGAGAAATTACAAATAAATTTCCGGTAGTAGTTAGCAAACCCCAAAAAACGCTGCAGAGCCTTAAGATCCCCTGGCTGATCCCATTCAAGCACTGCTCTCACCTTTTCAGGGTCCATACGGAAACCGGAGGCTGACACCAAAAAACCCAAAAACTGAAGTTCCTGTACGGCAAATACACACTTCTCCAGTTTGGCGTATAGTTTATTGTCTCGCAAGATCTGCAACACCTGTCTCACATGCTCCTGATGAGACACAAGATCTGGTGAGTAAATTAAAATGTCGTCCAAATATACAACCACAAACAGCCCCACAAGGTGACGAAAAATGTCATTAACAAAATGTTGGAATACTGCTGGTGCAGTAGTCAGACCAAAAGGCATGACTAGGTTCTCATAATGTCCCTCCGGCGTGTTAAACGCCGTTTTCCACTCATCCCCCTCTTTTATCCTAATCAGATTATACGCCCCCTGAGATCCAATTTAGAAAACCATTTGGCGCCAACAATTTGATTGAAGAGATCAGGAATAAGAGGGAGTGGATACGGATCTCGAACAGTAATCCGATTAAGTTCGCGGAAATCCAAGCAAGGGCGTAGGCCTCCATCTTTCTTCTTCACAAAGAAGAACCCCGCGGCTACTGGGGAAGATGAAGGTCTAATATGCCCTTTGGCCAGTGAAAATGTCACGCTGTCTAATGATATGTATACAATGTCAGTAAACTATTAATACAGGATCAACACTCTATACAACAACTAGTATAGCAACATCAGCATGTAAGTATAGAATAGATTTACCTGACACGATATCTGCTGAACTCAGGGTTAATCTTGAGGACTTGATGAGCTGAAACAGGAAAGAGGTGGACCGGGATCTAACCTGACCCTAAACTGGGGTCCTAACTAATCCCTCACCTTGGAGGTACTGATAATGGTTCAGAGGTCCAAGTCTCCAACCTAACCCTGTCTCCTATCAGGCCCTGAACCCTGTAATCAGTCCTAAGAAGGATCCTGACTACCACCAAAGGGATATGGGCTGATCTCAGCTAAATACACAGATTAGACATATAAGACAGACAGGATAACACTCGCTTGCATACACACTCAAACACCAAAGGAACATAAATGGTCTGGGAAATAAACTCTAACCAAGTTGAGCTTAGAACAACTAAGGAGCTCACAACTAAAGTCTATACAGATTCATTCCTATCTGTGGTCTGCATGAAGGTTTCACTGGCAACTCCCCAAGCAGACAACCAGGAATTTAAAGGAAACCAATCAACAAATAATCAATTGCAGCCGGGAGAAACTGCACCCAGTCCCAGCACCGAGCACAGACAGAATTAACTCCCTAGCTGCCAAACACAAAGAAACAGCAGCTCAGCTGTGAGAAGTCAAAATGTGCAACCGCGACGATCTTCGTGGCAATGCACACATGACAAGGGGTTAAGCTTCAAATGGGAGTGAGAGGGCGCCAAACTAATACTTTGCCCTGGATGCAGGGAAAGCTAGATACACCTCTGGGGTTGACTGAATGGGGAACTTTTATCCCTGACAGGGCACTTTTATCCCCACTTTAAAATTTAGTGGCAGGTCAGATGTCCTCTTTTGGACTTCCAGAAAATGCCAAGTGCAGCATGTACAGCCACTGAGGCAATGAATGGATAAGTGTTCGAGTCGTACATGCCGCTCCATACTAATGGGGATAAAAGTTCCACATTCTGTAGATCGGCCTGGTCCCAGCAGTGGTCCCCCATCAATCAATAACTTATCACCTATCCTTAGGCCACATTCATTATTTTACATCACTTATTTGTAAGCCATAATCAGGAGTGGAATAATCAGAGGCAAAGTATAATAAAACACATCACCACTGAACGTTTGAACATGGCCATAGAATAGGCAATTACTTGTTTTCTCTGGAGAACATTTATAAGTGCATATTTCCTGTTGTGTAATGTACGTACCCTACTCTGGCCTCCATACTGTAATTGTCCCCCATCCTGGCCCCCTTAATTTAATATCTCCCATCCTGATCCCTTTATTAATGTCTCCCATCCTAGGCCCCTATTTGCCCTGTTGTGGGCCCCTATGTATTCCCTCATGCATTCCACAAATTACAACTACAAATCCCCAACAATGTGACATACAATACTTGTGGATATGGTGGAGACAGCTATTTTGCAAGATAAATGTAACAAAATTTCACAGAAGTCTTCAGAATAGGATAACATTTATCGGAGCTCAGCAGTAAAATATTTCTGTCCATACTGCTATCTTTGTTGGTGTCCTGGTGAAGATCACAGTACTGGATGGAAATGTGTAGAATAACTGGCTGTTAAAAAGCAGAATTTAACATCGTCATATAAATAAATAGATAAGTAGTCTTTAATATGTTTATGCTAGTAATTATTTCTTTAGATCTTTTGTCTAGGCTTAGTTTATAAAACACGTACAGTATGTGAATTATGTTCAATGGGGTAGTTTAATACAATTTTCCAAACTTGTGCCCTGATTAAAATGTACTTACAACCACTTTAAATAAGAGATGTGTCCCAAAAATTTTCTCCTTGTAGTGGATATCAGCAAATGTTCCTATTGTGTGCACCAGATGTTAATTCTTAATGGGTTAAGGGTATGCCACACTAAGCGAGATCGCTAGCGAGATCGCTAACGAGATCGCTACTACGTCACCATTTAGCGATCTGGTTAGCGACATCGCTGTGTGTGACATGTAGCAGCGATGTGGCCCCCGCTGCGATGTCGCTTATCGTGCACGAACGGTTTGGGCCGTATTTTGATAGTTGGCGTCCCGCTGGTGAGCCTGAATTTACTTTAGTTACTTTAGTAGCCTTTAGTTACGCTGTGTTTGACACCTTTTGTGAATGATGTGCGACCTCGTTGACGACGCATTAGTCAGCGGTGCAGGCGGGACTGGGTTTTCTTTAGTTACGCCCATCAGCTCCGATTGGTGACCACAACATCACCTCAGCAATAATAACTGCGCCCCAATCCATTGTTTCCAGAGCGCTTTGTGGGTGACTCCAACGGTGCTTTGTGCGTTGTTGCGAGGATAGTATCGTGTGTCGGAGTTTTGTGATCCTGTTTGAGTCGCTACAGTGTCCCTTTGTGCATTGTTGTGAGGATTGTTGGTTTTGCGATCCTGTCTGAGTCGCTAGAGCGCTTCATCTTTGCCATTTGGATTTGGATCTTCTAGATATTTGGATTCCAGGTACATATTGTTTGTGATGTTGTGTGATGCGTTTTTTTGACCTTTTATTTTCGTCTGCTTTATTTATTTTACACCCCCCACCATTTTAGGCTTTTGTAAACTGTTTTTTAAATGTTAACTGAAAAGTTCACAACAAACAATTTATTTTTTTTTTTATATTTTTTATTTTATTCTTTATTTAATTCTTTTTAACACATTAGTAATAGTAATTAACTTTTCTCTTCTTTACCGTACAGGTTGCACATAATGAACCTGACCACCGCGGAGCGTGTGATTGTGGCAGTTGCATTATCAATGGAGACAGATCGACAAGAAGAGGCACGGGTGGAAGAGAGGCGCTCCAAACGAAAGCGTTGCATGTGGACCAGAGAATGGCTGGAGCAGAGGTCTAAATTCCCCACATGCATCTAGTGAGGGAGTTGCAGGAGAAGAATCCGCAGGATTTCCGAAATTATCTACGGATGTCGGAGGATTCATTCAAGCTCCTACTGGAATGTGTGAGACCACTCATTGAACGGCAGGATACAAGGATGCGTGCAGCTGTTCCCGCAGAGGAACGTTTGGCAGTAACGCTGCGATTTCTGGCAACCGGACGTTCAATGAAAGATTTGCAATTTTCTGCTGCAGTTTCTCGATCGCTCCTTGGTGTACTAATTCCAGAGACATGCAAAGCCATCGTCCGCAGTTTACGGAGCTACATGCCTTTTCCAAAATCAGTGGTGGAATGGCAAATTATTGCCTCTGATTTTGAACGTATTTGGCAGTTCCCAAACTGTGGTGGTGCCTTGGATGGCAAACATGTGCAGATCACGCAACCAGCCAAAAGCGGATCCTATTTCTATAATTACAAGGTATCACGAACACCGCACTGCACTTGCTCACTGAGCCAGTGTGCGTGTCCTGAATAAGACAGACTGCGCTCAAAGATACCTGTGGAGCGGGGCAGTAACGGTGAAGATGCATGCTTCAGACTAACAGGACCCGAAACACATGACTGCCAAGGTCTCTCAGAGAAGGCAGTAACAGACAGAGAATGCTTCAGGCCAAAGGACCTTAAGCACGTGACTGCTGATGGGCGTGGCCTAAGCTCCAGAGAGCTATGAGCAGAAAGAAAACTCCTAGAAGGGTAACTACGGGACAGAGTTACCAAGGGGCATAGACAAAACGGATAGTCAGGATAGCCAGGTCATACACAGAGGGAGCAACGCGGTACAAGTGGAGGAGGCAGAGAATAACCAGAACGTAGCCAAGGGATCAGAAAACCAGAACGAGCAAATACACAGTACCAAGACAGTAGACAAACTCACAACGAAGAGACGGACCGGGTCAAAACCAAACAAGCAACAAGATCAGGCACAAGGCACAGGCACACAGGAGGTCAACTAACTCAGCCGAGGGCAGGAGTATAACTGACACCAGACCTAGGTCAATTGGCAACTAAATAGCCGCCCTCTGCCAGAGAGAGGCTGAAACCATTAACCCCAGTCTGACCAGGACGGGGCAAAGACAAAACCCCGTCCTGGGTCATGACACAAGGGATACTTCAGCGTGATCCTCATGGCCCTTGTTAATGCCAATTATGAATTTATTAATGTTGATGTTGGCATTAATGGTAGGGTTTCTGACAGTGGCGTTTTGGAGCACACAACTTTTGGTGAACGGTTGTTGAATAATAAACTTAACTTGCCAACCAACATGGACACCACCGCCAACCTAAACTTTGTGTTTGTGGGCGATGAAGCCTTCCCCCTTCATGAGCATCTTGTGAAACCGTACCCACAAAAGACTTTGACAGGTGAAAGGCGTATTTTTAACTACAGACTGTCTAGGGCACGGCGCGTTGTGGAGAATGCCTTCGGCATAATGGCCATCCGCTTCAGGGTTTTTCACACACCTATCAACATGAAGCTGGAATCGATAGACTCGGTGGTGTTGGCCTGTTGTGTGCTGCACAATTTTCTACGCAAACGCGATGCTGGTACTTACAGTCCGCCAGGCTTCATGGACTCGGACAGCAATGGTGACGTGGTGCTTGGAGAATGGCGTGACAATGATCCCGCTATTGCAGGCCTTCAACCTGTCAATCAAGGCAGGAGCAAGGACGATGCGAGGGCTGGCCGAGACAAGTACTGCCATTACTTTAATGGGCCTGGTGCTGTGAGTTGACAGCATCAGATATAGTTTGCTTTTGAGAATGTTTTACTTTTGCCTTTTTTTAACTATCTTTTAATAATAAAAAATGTTTATTTTAAAAATGCCTTCGTGTTCTTTCAATTATTTTACCAATATGGGAGAAGGGCTAATGATGGGTGAGATGTGGGGAGGGGAGTAATGGGGATGGCAACGAGACATGTTACCAGCAGCTGTAGTTTTTAAAATATTTTCAAATGTTTTTTGTTGTCTATATTTTTTTTACATTGTATCTACTTGTCACACACGGGGTCATGGGAGTACCATCAGTCATAGGAGTTCCAGCATTGTTAAAAAAATAAAAAGAAAAAAATTTCAAAAATTTACAATTATTTTAAAGGCCCATGGTCACACTAGCGCTCAAACCTTATAATTAAAAATAATAACAAATAATACATCACAGCTGCGTATATAAAGTTAAAATATATAATATATATTTTTCGTCATATATGAGAGATAAAAAAATTGTGATAAAAAAAAAAAAAAAAATAAAGGTCTACATTGATCAGGGAATCCTTTGTGTCACACTTGCATTCTCGAATCCGACGCAAGACGCCACTGCGATCGCAAGGTGACGATTCTCACATGGTGCCCCAGCTATGCACTGACATGAGACGCCATTGCGATCGCAAGGTGACGATTCTCACATGGTGCCCCAGCTATGCACAGACATGAGACGCCACTGCGATCGCAAGGTGACGATTCTCACATGGTGCCCCAGCTATGCACAGACATTAGACGCCACTGCGATCGCAAGGTGACGATTCTCACATGGTGCCCCAGCTATGCACAGATATGAGACGCCACTGTGATCGCAAGGTGACAATTCTCATATGGTGCCCCAGCTATGCACAGATATGAGACGCCACTGTGATCGCAATGTGACGATTCTCACATGGTGCCCCAGCTACGCACAGACATGAGACGCCATTGCGATCACAAAGTGACGGTTATCAGCATGTTGCTCCTCCCACGCACAGACATGAGACGCCATTGCGATCGCAAAGTGACGGTTCTAACATGACTATTAATGAAGTAATTACAATGAATGAAAACTTTTGTAAACATGGTAAAAAAGTAAGCGGTCAGTAGCCCACTAGATCTGATGCTGCCAATTAGGCCAGATAATCGCATCGTCCTTGCACATGCCTTGATAGGCAGGGGCGCCTAGCTTGGAACCATCATCTTGCGATCGCAACAGCGTCTCATATCTGTGCGTGGCTGGGGCGCATGGCTGCTGCGGTCACTTTGCGATCGCAATAGCGTCTTGCGTCGCAAGTGCGGCCGCACGTATGTACGCTGTGACTTCATGGCAGTAGCGTCCTCCATGCGTTGTTGTTTGTTACAATGGCGGCGAGACAGCGTTGCGGTGCGTGGAGTGATGGGGAGGTGCGGTATCTAATCCGCAAGATGGACCTATGGGATTACGACTGCAGGCTACCTGTGGCGCATCCTATGCGCCACAAAAAGGAAGTCCTGCAGAAAACCTGGCGGGGCCTGGCGAGACGCTTTGGGGTGCAGCGGACCAGAAAACAGATCCTCAAAAAGCTGGCGGACCTCCGATACCGCTCCAGCGCGAGGGTCGCCAGCATCCGGGCCCAGTTACGCAGGCCTCTGAGTGAGTATTGATGAGGGTATCCAGAGAGGTTATGTTTTGTGGGTTATCTACCTATATCATGTGTGATGGGTTTACCGGCAGTGATGGGAGTACCAGTATTGAGGGGGTTACAGGCATTGATGGAAGTACTGGCAGTAACAGGAGTACCAGTAGTGATGGGAGTACCAGTTGTGAAGGGGTTATAGGCATTGATGGAAGTACTGGCAGTAATGGGAGTAATAATCTTTATTTTTATTTTTTTATTTTTATATAGCGCTAACATATTCCGCAGCGCTTTACAGTTTGCACACATTATCGTCGCTGTCCCCGATGGGGGCTCACAATCTAGATTCCCTATCAGTATGTCTTTGGAGTGTGGGAGGAAACCGGAGTACCCGGAGGAAACCCACGCAAACACAGGGAGAACATACAAACTCCTTGCAGATGTTGTCCTTGGTGGGATTCGAACCCAGGACTCCAGCGCTGCAAGGCTGCAGTGCTATCCACGGAGTACCAATAGTGATGGGAGTACCAGTTGTGAGGGGGTTACAGGCGTTGATGGAAGTACTGGCAGTAACAGGAGTACCAGTAGTGATGGGAGTACCAGTTGTGAGGGGGTTACAGGCATTGATGGAAGTACTGGCAGTGACGGGGTTAGTAGAAGGATTATTTGACTGAATTGTATATTTTATTTACAGCACCACCTTCACCAGCTCCAGCTGCTCCACCGTCTCCAGCTACCCCTCCAACTCCATCATCTCCTTACGTGGCAACCCCTCCACCTCCATCATCTCCTTACCTGGCAACCCCTTCCCCTGCAGCAACCCCCCCTCCTGATTTTGGGTCTTCCAGCCCTTTACCTGGTAATGGATTCTCTCCAGCGTCACCCCATGACATGGATGCAGGCGCGCCTTCAGGTAATTTATGCACATAATATAAGCTTCAGAAAAGTTTGAGAACTTTGTTAGGTCTTATGTGTAATGGCTGTTGTGATATACTGTATGTGTAATGGCTGTTGTGATATATTTTTTTTTCTGTGTTTCCCTAGCCGGCGGAGCAACAGGTTCTGGGTGGGCAGTCAGCGGGTCCTCTGACGAAAACCGTAAGTGTTAACAAACATAACATGTACATGTTGATGTTGCAACAGAATTCACTATTAACTGTTACCATTACCTCCACAGAAATCCCCACTGCCCAGGACCTGTTGCTGTCACACCGTCGGCCCATGGCGCCAATGAACACCGTGGTGGCAGCAATGCACACCGCCATGGCAGCCATGCATGACCACGGGGTGATGCTGGAGAGGGTTGTTGCACACAGTTGGGGCCCACAGTAATTTTTTTTTTTTATTATTGTTTTTTTTATTTTTATTATTTATTATTTATTTATTTTATTATTTGGCTGGCCTCCAAATGGGGGTGCAGTCTTAATTTGTTGTTTTATTATTTTTAATTTGTATTATTGTATTGCTTTTTTTCTCTTTTTGTTTATTTTTGTACTAAAAAAAAATATATATATTAAAGTAATATATATGAAAATAATATATATATGAAACAAATATATATATATATATATGATATATTTTAAGTTTATCTACGCAGCTGTGGTGTATTATTTTTTATTATAAGGTTTTAGCGCTAGTGTGACCAGGGGCCTTTAAAAGAATTTTTTTCATTTTATTGTTTTACCAATGCTGGTACTCCCATGACCCCGTGTGTGACAAGTAGAAACAAGTAGATGGAATAAAAATACAACATTTTAATAGTTGACAACAAAATTGTTGACATCACATAAGAATAAAAGACCACAATTCATTAGATAAATAATATTTTTATTAAAAAAGGTAACAATGTAAAAAAAATATAGACAACAAAAAACTTTTTAAAAAATTTTAAAAACTACAACTGCTGGTAACATGGATCGTTGCCATTACCACGTTGCCTCGGCGGTGTATAAAAATAGGGTGGAGCAACAACGTTTGGGTTTGGTGGATTCCCAATTGGGTTCGGCACAGGATTGTGCGGCCATGAGTATTCCAGGTACTGCGTTCTGGCCGTGACAACATAACTGTTATCAAGGTTTCCTAATGACGCTTGAGTCAGGACCTCAAACATGAGTCTCTCTGCATGAACCCGCTGTATAGGATCCAGTGTTGGGAGCTTCTCATTAGCGTAGTATGCAAAGCTAATTATTTTTGGTTGTTCTTTTTCCGCCATTAGCACTTTTTTGGCAATTTCAACCAATTCTGGAGTAGCCGAGGTGGGAGTCTTCCTGAAAATGTAAGCCGGCTCCGCACAGATGAGGATGGTGGCTCAACTACTTCGTCGTCTTGGACCAACGCCATGCTGTCTTCTTCAGTCTGAGGTGTGGAGACAGCCTCTTCTGTGTCCTGCATGAACAAAAAACAAATGATAAATCACAAAGAAAAATAAATTTATCTTCACACTATAACACCCAAATACAGCAAAAATGTGAAAACGACACTTGTAAATGGATAGGCCTCAACCGTTGAGCTAGATCAATTATCAGTACATGAAGGGATAAATTCAGCCATTTTATCTACATTTCACATTAAAATGTGTTTTAATACAAAGGTACTTACATGTACGACAGGGGAGTCCGGCTGGATCACGGGGTCTGGTTCCAACATGGAAGTCACTTGTCTGGTTACTTCTTGGTCCCTTGTAAAAGAAAACAGCTCAAAGTACCACAATTTGGGGACATACACATCTTCGGCCCCGGCTCCAGACTTGGTAGAATTTTGGACTTTATTTAACTCTTTTTTGTAAACAGTGCTGAGGGTCTGAATCCGTTTTTTGACCGATGACTCATCCGCTGGTTCATCGGGTTACGGTTCTTGCACAGCTCCACCAGTTTTTGGTACGCCTCCTTCTTTTTAAGCCTGTTGCAGTAATCCGCCGACTTTATTTTCCACAGGCAAGGCATCGAGCGTTACATCTCGATGAAATCCCACAGAAATTCATGCTTATCGGCCATCTGTAATAAAAAAAGGATTATGTGAGAACGGCAGAATGGTTAAATAAAATGCTTACATAGCCTACAACATAGAACACAGCAGGGAACATAAAATGGTGGTTGTGGGCGCAGCAGGAGAAAACAATGGCAGACCAAACTAAAAATCATAGATGGACCACTACGGTAAAAACAGCAGGGATCATAAAATGGTGGTGGTGGGCGCAGCAGGAGAAAACAATGGCAGACGAAAATAAAAGTCATAGATGGACAACTACGGTAAAAACAGCAGGGATCATAAAATGAAAATGGTGGTGGGCGCGCCAGAACAAAACAATGGCAAACAAAAAACAATGGCAAAAAAAAATAATTGATGGATGACAACGGTTAACAGCTGAGATCTTAAAATGGATCTGTAAAATTAAATAAAAAAAATTTAAAATTAAATGTGTCAAAAAAAATACCTACCTTACAAGACTTGTGATCCTGAATAAAAAATAAAAATCCGCCGGAAACGCAATAGCGCCACAAACTGGATCGCAGAAAAAATTTATATAAATAACGGCACAGACTGGAACGCAGAAAATGCATGAGGTACAGACTGGATCACAGAAAAATCAATAACGGCACAGACTGGATCGCAGCAAATGCAATAGTGGCACAGACTGGATCGCAGTAGCTGCAAAGAAGGCTAGCAGGACGCACTGGAACGATGCTGGAGATTTGAATGGACCACTTCTGCTCGAGAGCAATGGAAAGGAGCGCTGATACGTCGTCTTTTATGATGCGGTCATCCAATCACAAAGCGAGAGAGCTATGACAAACAGTCATGACATATAAAGTGACCACCAATCTGTGCTGAGGGGCGTGGAAAAGGTTGCGCTCAATCACGCATATCGAGGTCGTGATCTTTTACAATACATCCTGTGTGGCACGTCCTAACGACCGCCGAAGTCGTTATACAGATCGCTGATCGCTGATGCGTCGTTGATGAGATCTTCCTGTTTGGCAGCTACTAGCGACCTTAAAGCGATTACACCAACGATCTCGTTAGCTTGCGTCGTTGTCGTGATCGCTAGTGTGATCGCTTAGTGTGGCAGTACCTTTAGTTAACCCTTGGGGTCGCTCACGCAACTGAATTTTCGGTCCAAGTGCTATCCGTGAAAAAAAATGAACAGCACTTGGTCCAATGTTATTCACTGGGGCCGTGCAGATGAATAACTTTTTTCACTGACCGAATCTGCATTTGAAAAAAATCGACATGAGCTATTTTCTTCCATAAATCAGATGAGACTCACCCATTCAGTTATATAAGTGTGTAAAAAAATTGGATGCCTTATGGAGCCACCGTGAAACATCTGATTTATAAGGATAAATTGCATTTCTGTCATTTACAGTCCTGTGAGTAATTAATAGTCGCTGCTGTAAAAAAAAAAAATGGATTGCAGGCTGAGGAGAAGCAAGAAAAAAATCGCTCCATTTTCTGGTTGAAACGCTGACCGATTTTTTTTTTATATACTCGTATGAAACTAGGAAAAATATTGACAAAAGTCATATTAGCGTGTGTAGAAATCCAGTGTGCAGGGACAACACTCTGACCAGCATAGCAGCATTTAAAATGAACAAAGGAGTCCAGCTTCTGGATGAATCATAAAAAAAATCCTCTTTAATTAAAAAAATCTTTAAATTGGTGGGGGAGCAGTACAGCACATGGTGACGTGCTTCGAACACTAAGCGGCATTCTTCCTCAAAGCTTGGCATTCGAAACTAGTCACCATGTGCTTTCCTGCTCCCCCACCTATTTCTATGGAATTTTAACATTTTTTGAATTAAAGAGGATTTTTTTTATGATTCAACCAGAAACTGGACTCCTTTCTTCGTTTTCTTGTGAAATTACCCTTGGTTTGAGGATCTTTCAGTTAATTGAAGCATTAAAAGTTGCTATACAATAAAATATGAAAAAGTTTATTCAAGTTAAATTTGTATAAAATTTGACAAATTAATTACAGAATTTTACAATGGTTACTTAGATAATCCGGACAGATGTGCAAAAATAGGTTTAAAATAGGATAACTGGTATAAATTGTGGTTCTTGTTCAGAGGTAAGTTGTCTCATTGCGAAGTAGTGCACTGTATATAGAAGGACAATACTCTTTGTAGAGGTGTTCTACTAAAGTGTTACCTCCAGGTAACATAGTTAATTTTGAGCCTTTGTTCATGTAGTTCCAGAGATGCAAAGCATAGGAGTGATTGAAAGTTGGCAATTTGTCCCAAACCTTGTAATATGCTCTCCAAGTTTCATAAGAAATAGGGTAAAAGCGCTGGGGATTGAAGAAGGTAATGTTTCCACACATGATATCTTCCGTACTTTGAAAGTTTGGCATTTTACAGAATGTCTTTAAAACACGGGTAAAGAGATGTGGCCCTTGATGTCCCCATTTTCTACTATTATAATTCTGAACAAAGTCCTCCATACATTTTTGGGTGAAATTATGATGAGAAGAAAACCCAAAAATACCATTGCTAGAGAATTGAGAAGATTGTGCAGCCAAAAAGTCTTTATCGGGAATAACTTGTATTGAGATGACGTCCGTATCCATATACATGCCACCGTACTTCCAAATCAGAGCTAACCTGCAGGCATCAGAGCTGACATGGGTCCAGTGCGACTGGTTTTGTGGATCAATCTAAAAGCAAAGTGCATAAATTAAATTAATTTCCATGAAAGCATTATTATTTTGAAACTTTTCAATTACAGGTTTGTCAATGATCTCATTAAAAAAAAATCATGGCTGGCAAATATTATTACAGACAAACTGGAAAATAAATGACAATCAGAACACTCTGTCCAAGTTCCTCTAGTTTCAAAGAAGTCACAGATACAAACATTTTTTAAAAGACGCTGAAAAAATGTGTCCTATTTTTACAGACTGTTCAGAATTTTAAGGACTGTTGGCACAATAACTTTTATCAGATAAAGTACAAAGTTTGAAAATAAATGTCCATGAACAGGTGTAGTACTGCTTTATTTATTCTGTATAATGCCTTCATCTATGAGCTATATAGGTCAGTTAGTCAGCTAAGGAAAATCTTGTTTGCAGTGGTATAACTTCTCAGGCAAGCACTCCTTTCAACAGTATGTGTCTAGAATGCTGCTATAGTTAAAAGCTAGGGCCATACAGAGTCATGGCTCCATTCCCTACCCCTTAATGTTAAAAAAAAGGCCAAAAGCAGCTTGTAGCCTGTGAGAAGAAGGGAGCATGCAGAGGACGTCAGGTCATGCATTGACATCACTACATTGAGCATTGAACTGCCAGTAAAGGGACAAACTACCTGGTTGAGGGAAGTTGTGTGAATTTCAGTTTATTTATAGCACAAAAAGAGGCATGGAAGGACTCAAAGAAAGCATTACAGGGAGACCTGACGGTTATAAGACGGGGGGGCACAAAGGAGGATAGTACTATGTGGAGGCACAGTAGGGGCACTATTGCTGTATGGATTCAAAATGGGGCACAATTACATTGTGAAGACATAAATGGGGACATTACTATTGTTGTTCTGCCCATCTGAGTACAGGGCAGTTTGTTTTGCACTGTGTGCTGGTTTGTTTGTTATAGCACCATCCAGTGATGGCTGAATTTATAGCCTGTGCCTTTCATAAGCAGATAGAGTATTGCATTGTGGGATTGAAGCAAGGTATGCTGGGAAGAAGAAGCCATTTTCTTCCATGTACTTCAGGGAACACACATGTTCATGTGCTCTCCTGTAACCTCTCCAACTTGAGTTTGCTATCCTGGTAAAGCACATCTGGTAAGATCAATATCTTCTCTAGCAATGCAGTGTTTAGGAGATTATTAACTCTATAGCAGCCAGTAGAGTTGAGCGATACTTTCCGATATCCTAAAGTATCGGAATCGGAATGGTATCGCCGATATCACTAAAATATCGGCGATACCCGATACCGATACCGGAAGTCCCATGTAAGTCTATGGGAACAAAATATCGCAACTAAAAAAAACCCATTCTTTCCTTGTAAACACTAAATATACACACATAGAATACATATATATATATATATACATGTCATTGTGACATATATATATACATATATGTATAGTTTATACACTTCTACATAGTAAAATATCCTCTCATTCAATTGCCGGGTAAAGCCGGCTTCAGTGAAAAGACAGAAGCACCCGACATGAAATGACACTTGGTGTACATAGGGTTAACCATGTCTTTTCATGTCGTTTGCTATCTGATTTGCACAAACAATTAAATCAGACTATGTGTGCAAAATTTCACACCTGTAGGGGTTAATTAAAGGTGTAAATTCGTTGTAAAAAAAACGGACTTTTTTTGCTACGAATTTACACCTTTAATTAACCCCTACAGGTGTGAAATTTTGCACACATAGTCTGATTTAATTGTTTGTGCAAATTAGGCTGGAGTCACACACAACCACAAAAAATCGGTACGTTTTAGACGGTCGACAATCGGATCAAAATAAAAACATCACACATCCTTCTGGCATCCGATTTTCCTTCAAAGATGCGATTTAATCGCATGTGTGTGTACCTTGTAACATCCGATTTTCATCCGACTTGCGAGATTTTCTCGCAGGCTTGCAAAACTGACATATAATGGATCCAAAAGAATAGTATTTAAATGCCAAAAGAAAGAATAGATATATACACATATATATATATATATATATATATATATATATATATGTCATTGTGACATATATATATATACATATATTTATAGTTCTTACACTTCTACATACTGTTATAGCCGCTAATTCAATTGCCGGCTTCAGTGAAATCACAGAAGTCGACATGAAATGATACATTGTTTCCACACATTTAACCATGTAATTTCATGTATTTTTATATATGTTTGAAACATACAATTACATGAGTATATGTGTGCTAAATTTCAGACATGTAGGGGTTAATTAAAGGTGTAAATTCGTTAAAAAAAAATGCGTGGGCTCCCGCTGTATTTTCTCCACCAGACAGACAAAGCAAGCGAGTGGGGGCAGATAATAATAGCCTAGGGAGGGTACATTTTTTTTGTGCCCCCCCTGGCTACTAACATCTGCCCCCAGACACCCCAGAAAGGGCAAATCTATAATTAGATTCGCCCTTTCTGGCACTTTGCCCGTCTATTCCCATTGCCCTGTAGCGGTGGCGAATGGGTTAATAAGGGGTTAAAATGACCTTGCAATTGAAAGGTCACTTTAAGCCAGGTTAATAATTGATAGCTGTCAATTAGGCAACTATCAATTATTAATCCTATTGTATGAAAGAAAAATCAAACACACACACTTTAATAAAAAATAAGTTTAATTAAATAATCACACAGTTTTTGACCATATTTTATTTTCCTGCTAAAACCATTTCTGTAATAAAAATAAAATAAAAAAGCAAAATTATACTTACCAATCCGATGTACAGTCAGGTCCCACGGTGTAATCCATCAGAAAGGGTTAACAGGTTAAAGGTCGCAGAGAGCTAATAATGCTGTCTCAGACCTGTATTCCCCTGAATGAATAACTTCCTCTCCCAGCGAAAGTAGAGGAATAGATTCATGAATGGAGCTTAATTGATTTATTGGCAATTTAACTGTAGTGACCTGACCTAAAGGGAAAGTGGACACAATCAATTAAGCTTCATTCATGAAACACATCCTCTCCTGTCGCCAGGAGAGGAACTTATTCATTCATGAGCTTTGAGCTGAGCATGCAGGATTACTTGCACTGCTTGGCTCAAAGCTAGTTAACCCTTTGTGAAGGATTACAGCGTGGGACGTGACAGATCGGCGGAATAGGTAAGAATAATGTTGTTTTATTTCTTTTTCTTTATTTTAGGAGATCAATGGCTTCGCACGGATTTAGTGTAAAATAAAATATGGTCAAAAAAATGTGTTTTTATTTCATTAAAATTATTTATTCTTAAAGTGTGTGTGTTTTTTTTATTTACTTCAATAGGATTAATAATTGATAGTTGTCTAATTGACAGCTATCAATTATTAACCTGCCTTAAGGTCACCTTTCAATTGCAAGGTGACAGTAAGGTGAGATTAACCCATTCGCCACCGCTACAGGGCAATGGAATAGACGGGCAAAGTGCCAGAAAGGGCGAATCTAATTATAGATTTGCCCTTTCTGGGGTGTCTGGGGGCAGATGTTAGTAGCCAGGGGGGGCACAAAAAAATGCACCCTCCCTGGGCTATTATTATCTGCCCCCACTCGCTTTGCTTTGTCTGTCTGGTGGAGAAAATACAGCGGGAGCCCACGCATTTTTTTTCAACGAAATTACACCTTTAATTAACCCCTACATGTCTGAAATTTTGCACAAATACACTCATGTAATTGTATGTTTCAAACATATATAAAAATACATGAAATTACATGGTTAAATGTGTGGAAACAATGTATCATTTCATGTCGGCTTCTGTGATTTCACAAAACCCGGCAATTGAATTAGCGGCTATTACAGTATGTAGAAGTCTAGGAACTATAAATATATGTATATATACATGTCACAATGACATGTATATATATATGTATGTGTTCTATGTGTATATATCTATTCTTTCTAGTCTTTATTAAAGCTGTCAGTGTGATTTTACAGTATAGGCGGGGATGAATTGCCGGCTTTTCTAAAGGACACCGATGCGATTTCATCGCAAGTCACACAGTGTGGTCCGTTTGTAATCAGATTTTTCATCGCTCCCATAGACTTGCATTGGCGATTGTCGACCGACAATCGGCGACAATCGCAGCATGCTGCGATTGTACACGGACGTTTAAAACGGACCACAAAAAATCTGATACTGGGAGCTGCTCCATAGATTAACATAGGTCCGACTGCAATGCGATATTTCATCGCATTGCAGTCGTCCGATTTTGTCGCCAGTGTGATTCCGGCCTTAGATAGCAAAGGACATGAAAAGACATGGTTAACCCTATGTACACCAAGTGTCATTTCATGTCACCCGACATGAAATGACACTTGGTGTACATAGGGTTAACCATGTCTTTTCATGTCCTTTGCTATCTAATTTGCACAAACAATTAAATCAGACTATGTGTGCAAAATTTCACACCTGTAGGGGTTAATTAAAGGTGTAAATTCGTTGTAAAAAAAACGGACTTTTTTGCTACGAATTTACACCTTTAATTAACCCCTACAGGTGTGAAATTTTGCACACATAGTCTGATTTAATTGTTTGTGCAAATTAGATAGCAAAGGACATGAAAAGACATGGTTAACCCTATGTACACCAAGTGTCATTTCATGTCGGGTTCTGCATTTTCACAAAAGCCGGCAATTGAATTAGCGGCTATTATACTATGTAGAAGTGTATGAACTACAAATATAAATATATATATATATGTGTCACAAATTCAATGACATGTATATATATATATGAGGTGTAAAATTGCTGAAAAAAAATGCGTGGGCTCCCGCCCTATTTTCGCAACCAGACAGACAAAGCCAGTGAGTGGGGGCAGATAATAATAGCCCAGAGAGGGACCATTATTTTTGCCCCCCCCGGCTACTAACATCTGCCCCCAGACACCCCAGGAAAGACAAATCTATAATTAGATTCGCCCTTTCTGGCACTTTGCCCGTCTATTCCCATTGCCCTGTAGCGGTGGCGAATGGGTTAATATGGGGTTAAAGCCACCTTGCTATTGAAAGGTGACCTTAAGCCAGGTTAATAATTGAGAGCTGTCAATTAGACAACTATCAATTATTAATCCTATTGCATGAAATAAAAATAAAACACACACACTTTAATTAAAAATCATTTTAATGAAATAAAGACACATGTTTTTGACCATCTTTTATTTTACTGCAAAAACCATTTCCTGTAATAAAAATAAAATAAAAAAGCAAAATTATTCTTACCTATCCCATGCACAGTCAGGTCCCACGGTGTAATCCTTCAGAAAGGGTTAATGTTTACTGCAGGGACCGCAGCTAATGCTGCAGCCTCACAGTAAACCCCAAATGAATGAGTTCCTCTCCTGCCTGACAGGAGAGTAAAGGCTGGGTGTCACATAACGATACACCAGCGATCCCGACAACGATATGCACTTGTCAGGATCGCTGGTGTATCGCTACATGATCGCTGCTGAGCTGCCAAACAGGCAGCTCAGGCAGCGATCTGGGACAGCGACACTGCGGGTAACATCGCTTAAGGGCCCGTCTCACATAGCGATATCGCTACCGAGATCGCTGCTGAGTCACTAGTTTTGTGACGCAGCAGCGAGCTCACCAGCGATATCGCTGTGTGTGACATTCAGCGACGATCAGCCCCCTGCCGGGTATCGCTGATCGTCGCAGAAATGTCAGGACCTTTTTTTGATCGCTGGTTTCCCTCTGACAGGCACGCATCGCTGCGTGTGACAGGCGGGAGACCAGCGATCCGCTGGTAACCAAGGTACACAGCGGGTTTCCAGGCACCGCGCAGCGCTTGGAAACCCGCTGTGTACCTTGGATACCAGCTCCCTGCATCAGGGCGCTGGTATCCAAGGTACACAGCGGGTTTCTAGGCACAGCCCCGCGCCTGGAAACCCGCTGTGTACCTTGGTTACCAGCGGATCGCTGGTCTCCCGCCTGTCACACGCAGCGATGTGTGCCTGTCAGCGGGAAACCAGCGATCAAAGGTCCTGACATTTCAGCGACGATCAGCGATACCCGGCAGGGGGGCTGATCGTCGCTGAATGTCACACACAGCGATATCGCTGGTGAGCTTGCTGCTGCGTCACAAAACTAGTGACTCAGCAGCGATCTCGGTAGCGATATCGCTATGTGAGATGGGCCCTTAAGTGGAAAGCTTAATTGATTGCTTTCCACTTTCACTTCAGGTCAGCCAGGGACACAATCAGTGACATCAGAGGGAACTGATTAACAAAAATAGGGGTTCCCTTCGAAAAAAAAATGGCGTGGGGTCCCCCCTATTTTTGTTAACCAGCCAGATGAAGCAGACCGCTGAGGCCTGGATTTTCAGGCTGTTAAGGAGCCAAGATCCATGGACCTTGCCAGCCTGATAATACCAGGCCACAGCAGTCTGTATATCTTGGCTGATTAACAAAAATAGGGGATCCCCTCGAAAAAAATTGGCGTGGGGTCCCCCCTATTTTTGTTAACCAGCCAGATGAAGAAAACCGCTGAGGCCTGGATTTTCAGGCTGTTAAGGAGTCAAGATCCATGGACCTTGCCAGCCTGATAATACCAGGCCACAGCAGTCTGCATATCTTGGCTGATTAACAAAAATAGGGGATCCCCTCGAAAAAAATTGGCGTGGGGTCCCCCCTATTTTTGTTAACCAGCCAGATGAAGCAGACCGCTGAGGCCTGGTTTTTCAGGCTGGTAAGGATCCAATATCCATGGACCTTGCCAGCCTGATAATACCAGGCCACAGCAGTCTGCTTAGCTTGGCTGGTTAACAAAAATAGGGGATCCCCTCGAAAAAAAAAACGGCGTGGGGATCCCCCCTATTTTTGTTAACCAGCCAAGTAAAATGCAGACTGCTGCGGCCTGGTATTAAAAGACTGTCAAGGCCCATGGATTTTGGCCCTCAACAGCCTGATAATACCAGGCTACAGCAGCCCCACATTTGGCGCATCAAAAGATGTGCCAATTGTGGCACTTTACCCGGCTCTTCCCACTTGCCCTGTAGCGGTGGCAAGCGGGGTAATAAGGGGTTATTGTCACCGTTGATTGCACGGTGACAATAAGCCCGGTTAATAATGGATAGGCGTCAATAAGACACCGATCCATTATTAATCCCAAAGTTATTAAATGTATAAAAAAAAGACACAGCAAGAAAAAAGTCTTTTAATGAAATAAAAGAGACAACACAGTTTTCATTTCTTTTATTACTCTCTCATTCCTGCGACGCCATCGATCTCCTGTAAAAAAAAAAAAAACAAACCAACAGTATACCACCTGTCCGACGCAGTCCAGAACGATAGTCCCACGACGATCCAGCTCTGCTACATCGCAATGACAGGCAGAGCCTGTCATTGCAACGCAGCACAGCTGATTACCTGCTTCCCCGCGGTGACGTCATCGGACTGACTGCTTTACGGCCGCGATTACCCAGCAGTCACTGCAGTTATCGCGAGAAACTGCATGTGACCGCCGGGGAAAGAAGATGGCGGCCATGAAGCAGTGCAGGATGGACCGCCGAGATCTTCTGCCGGGTAATGCCGTGCTCCTGACAGACCCGACCGACGGACACTGACAGTGACAGTGACAATCCCGATTCCGGTATCCGATAAGACGAAAATATCGGAACTCGGAATCGGAATTCCGATACAAAGCTAATATCGGCCGATACCCGATATTTGCAGTATCGGAATGCTCAACACTAGCAGCCAGTGAATAGGAGATGTTATTAGAATCCTGTGTAAAGTTTGCATCATACTGTATACTTTCCTGTTAATAGTAAAGTGTCAGCCGTGTGTCCAATACTTATCTATGTCATTTGTATTTTTATAGTTTTACCGCGCATGTTCTATACTGTTCACCAATAAACAAGTTAGACTACACAGGACAGTCTGCTTATTTGGAGTACGAAACTGTGGTTTATGCTGTATGCTAGATTGCACACCGTGTCAACGTGGATGAAAGCAGAACAGTAAAACAGATGCTAGATGCCTGCGATAGTGAATAGGACTTTAGGAGCTGCTTGTACCCACACCGCACTGCCTGCAGATACTACAGTGGCCGCCATACAGTCACAAGTACCGAGGGTGCAGCCCGCCATCAAGCGCTTCATCATTCCCGCCACGCGGAAGCTGCCGCGCATAGACTGGTTCCTGCTAATATACTCAGCAGTACACAGCTAAGTGCACAATGTCTCAAAACAGCACATCCTGACTCAAAACGAGGTCACGAGCAAGCTCCAGCAGGTCGTCATTAGCAGAGCTCGCTGCTGTCGCCTGTGCCGAAGCCGAAGCAGCCAAAGCAAGATCCTCCTTAGTCGAAAGAGAGATGCACCTAAAGCTGAGGTAGGCGGAGCAAGATGCAGAAACTGCACATTTGCAGGCAGAGAGAGAAGCGAAAACTGCACATTTGCAGGCAGAGAGAAAAGCGGAAACTCCACTTTTGCGAGCAGAGCTAGAAAAACTTGCGGCAGACAAAGAGACAGCAGCTGCAATTGCTAAAGCAGAGTATTTGGAAGCTATGAAGGATCCTGATTGTGAGAGATGCAGCAACTTTCCCAGACCAGATCTAGAACAGCAAGATCCAGGGCAGCGCGTCGCAGAGCACGTCCGTCAACATTCCAGCATAGATGACAACCCTGATGCACCACATTGACCAGCCTACACCGGCTACCAGCGATCCAATCCCGAACTTCGTTACCACAAACAAGGAGTCGTCCAGCGCAGATATGTTGACCACAGCGGCTGTTCCACTGAGCGGAAGGTACAGCTCCTATCCCGCCTTAAAGAGACACCTTTTGCACCGAGAAGGTACTGCAGAGACTATACGAAGGCAGAAGTGTCTCACAGGTATGGTGATACACCACACACTAGACATGACTATAACACACCAGCTCATGCCAGCACTGACCAAGCCACCGTAGACTTTGCAAAGTTCCTTGCCCGCCAGGAACTGGTTACAAAAGGACTTGTAAAGTTCACTGATAAACCCGAGAACTATACGTCATGGCGAGCCTCATTCCAGAACGCCATTCATGGTCTGGACCTTTCTAGTAGTGAAGAGTTAGATCTCCTAGTAAAGTGGCTCGGAAGAGAGTCGGTCGAGCATGTCAAAAGACTATGTCAAGAGACATCAATATAAAGCATCTACACATAGGTCTACGCAAAGTGTGGGAAACACTTGAATGCTATGGGACAGTAGAAGTCATAGAGAATGCTTTATACAAAAGAATTGATGATTTTCCTAAGATAAGACCAAAAGATTATCAAAAGCTTAGAGAATTGAGTGATTTATTGATAGAGTTACAGGCTGCCCAGGAGGAAGGAGACTTGCCCGGATTGGCATTCTTAGCCACCGCTAGGGGTGTCAATCCGATAATACAAAAACTTCCTTACAACCTACAAGAAAAGTAGGTTACATATCGTTCACATTATAAACAAAATCATAATGTACCATTCCCTCCTTTCACTGTATTCGTAGAATTTGTCACCCAACAAGCTAAGATCAGAAATGACCCTAGTTTTGACTTCACTCTGTCATGTTCCCCTGGTCTCAAACCCAGTAGGACACCCGTGGCAGTCCACAAAACTAACATTGTTTCCACAGGCCCTCCTCACAATGCGAGTAAAACCCCTCCAGACGAGAACAAGCCTCAGGATGTCAGTAAACAGTGTCCTTTACACAAGAAACCACATCCTCTACTAAAATGCAGAGCCTTCAGGGAGAAGTCTTTGGAGGATCGCAAAGGTTTCCTCAAAGAGAACAACATCTGCTTCAAATGTTGTGCCACAACCTCTCACCTCGCCAGGAACTGTGAAGCTAGCGTGAAATGTGCAGAATGCAGCAGCATGGATCACAATACAGCCTTGCACCCTGGACCACCTCCATGAGTGTTGTCACAAGCAGAGGAGCACGATGGGAAGGAGAAGAACACTGATGAAGATACCCCTGTGGTCAGCTCTCAATGTACGGAGATCTGTAAGGGACTCACAGGAGGAAGGTCCTGTTCAAAAATCTGCCTTGTCCAAGTCTACCCTGCAGGCCGCAAGGACAAAGCCCTCAAGATATATGCAATCCTGGATGGCCAAAGTAACAGGTCTTTAGTCAAAGACAAATCAAACAGTTGGGTCGCACCCTTACCATTTCGACCTCAGAGAAGGCACCTATCCAACAACAGGGAACTGTTCTACAGCTGGTTCATCTCCCTCAGACACAAGCTTAAGAAGTCACCTGAGACAAAGGAACACTTCTTTACCTTCATGAGAAGGATATTCCAGGACAACCATGCAGAGATTGCACCTGAACTTCGGCCCTCAGAGGAGTGTTGGTACCTGCCCATCTTCAGAGTATACCATCCCAAGAAGCCAGGTCAAATAAGAGTGGCATTCGACTCAAGTGCCAAATGTGAAGATGTCTCATTAAATGATGTCCTACTGTCGGGCCCAAACCTCAACAACAGACTTCTGGAAGTACTACTCTCTTTCCGTAGAGATACGGTGGCATTTATGGCTGACATACAACAGATGTTCCACTGTTTTCTCGTCAAAGAGGAACACAGAGACTACTTGAGGTTCTTCTGGTACCGTGACAACGACCCAGACAAAGACATCACAGAGTACCGGATGAGGGTACACATCTTCGGGAACAGCCCTTCCCCAGCAGTCACTATCTATGGCCTCCGCAATTCTGCCAAACAAGGCGAAGAAAAGTATGGGTCAAACGTCAGATCCTTCGTAGAAAAGGACTTCTATGTAGATGACTGTTTGAAGTCCACACCAACAAATGAGGCTACAATCAGTCTACTAAAAAGGGCTCAAGAGATGCTCACTCAGTCTAACCTAAGGTTACACAAGATTTCCTTCAACAGTCGAGAGTTGATGGAAGCATTTCCCTCTCAAGACTATTCCAGCGATCTAAAGGACCTAGACCTAAGAATCGACACTCTTCCCATGCAGCGGAGTCTTGGATTGCTTTGGGATCTGAAGACGGATGCCTTCACCTTTCAGATCAGAAAAGACGAGAAACCCTTCACGCACAGAGGAGTTCTTTCTTTCGTGAATAGTCTATACGACCCCCTGGGGTTCGTAGCTCCAGTTAATGTCCAAGGGAAAATGATGCTGAGAGACTTCACCCAAAACACATCTGATTGGGATGATCCACTGCCAGAAGAAAATGCAGACCTGTGGGCAGAGCGGAAGAGGTCTCTCGAGGCCTTGACTGACCTTCGTGTGAAATGACCGTATGCTCCGGTGCCATCCACAGAAGTCAAGACACAAAGACTTTATATCTTCTGCGACGCATCAGTCAAAGCAATCGCAGCAGTAGTATACCTCAAAACCATAGATGTCAATGAACAGAGCCACATCGGGTTTGTGATGAGCTGGACTAAACTGGCACCACTCCGCGAACACACGGTACCCAGACTGGAACTCTGCGCTGCTGTCCTCACAGTTGAGTTGGCCGAGCTTACCTCAGGTGTGATGAATCTGGAGACCAAAGAAGCAGAGTTCTACACTGATAGCAAGGTGGTACTGTGATACATCTACAATGAAACACGATGCTTTTATGTCTACGTCAGCAACCGGATACTGAGGATAAGAAGATCTACCTGCCCTAGTCAGTGGCACTATGTACCTGCTCACCTCAATCCTGCGGACCATGCGACTAGATCCGTTGCTTCAAGTCATCTTAAGGACACTACCTGGTTCACAGGCCCTGCTTCCTTGTACCATTCGATGCCCCACATCGACAGGTCTGAAACGTTCGAACTGGTGCATCCAGATGCCGACGAGGAGCTCCGTACTCGAGTGTCTGCTCTGCATGCAGGGATTTCAAGGCATTACCTGGAATCTCATCGGTTCAGCAGGTTCTCAACCTGGAAGTCACTTGTTCAAGCCGTTACTTGTCTACTTCATGTGGCCCAGTCCTACAAGTCAGCATTACCTGCAAGCCAGAGAACTTGTAAAGGTTGGCATCACTGCAAGCATGCTTTTACCGCCCTCAACTTGGAAAGAGCCAAGGTTACAATACTTCGTGTTGAACAAAGAGAAACCTACCCCAGAGAAATAGACAACCTCAACAAGGGACAACCCATTTCTAGAGATAGTGTCTGGAAAAAGCTTGATCCAATCATTGACCAAAACGAGCTGTTAAGGATTGGAGGTCGTCTTCAGGAAGCTAAGGTGGAATTTGTGGAAAAACACCATGTAATAATTCCTGGTCATCTTCATGTCACTACTCTGCTCGTACAGCACCATCATGTGTTGGTGAAACATCAAGGCCGTGTAAGGTTCTTTGTCTCTGTTGACATGTTCCTTGAAACTCAGTTTTCCGTCGGCCATTTTGCTTTCTGTCTTTCTGCAGCTCTTGCCCTCAGTTAATATGGAGTTTCCAGTTTTCATGTTCCCGCCCTGATTCTTCCCTCTTGCTTCTTAAGCAGCCTCAGCTGAACAATCAGTGCTCCTGAATCAAGCCTCAGTCAGTCTGTGACCTGACTCCTGGAAGCCTTGGACTTGTACTCCAGCTATTCCCTACTGAGGAACCTTGGAACACTTTTGGACTCTGGAAACCTGCTGTTTGGTGAATCCATGTTTGCAGAGGAATTACGGTACAGAGAAGAGATCCTGAACCTGCTTTGGAGATTTATTGTAGTGCTTGAAGTTACTCTGACCTGCTGTGTCTCCTGTCGCTGTTCCTGCAAACTGTGTGAACTTTTCAGCATGCTTGTATGAAGTAATACAAGTCATTTCATTTCAACCTATGTCTCCTGTGTTTTCCTCGCACCCAAGCACAAGACGCTATAGGAACTGTACACTATACATGACAAGATTCAGGAGCCAATGTTTAGTGTCTGCTGGGTCTGGGAAAGCCGTGTCTGCTGTGACTGTGGATATCAGATGTCCGTTTAATACCTTATGTGATGACAGTGGTTGTGACTTCTCACAACCATTCCAGCACCTCTGCCTTAAAAGATCTGGAAGATGGAGGCCCGCATAAAGGAACTTTGCGGAGTGACTGATACAATCCTTTCAGATGTACAGACTTTAAAAACCTGTTTTGCAAGCCTACAGGACCTCACTAATCATAATTTGCAAGTGTTTGGACAGACTACCCAGGAATTGCGAGCCAGGATTGAGGCTCTAGAGGAACGAGCCCAGGCTCCTGCCATAACCCCAAGTTCTGGGATCCCCAAATTACCTCCTTTTCGTTTTGGCGGTGAACGTGAGAAATTCAGGGGATTTATTAATCAATGCAATTTATTTTTCTCTGCACATGCTTCACAATTTCCCACTGAACGATCCAAAGTGCTTACTATAATCATGTTGCTTACCAATAAGGCTTTGATGTGGGCAAACCCTCTGATTGAGACTGAGGATGATTGTTTGAATCACCTTGATGCTTTTATTTCAGCCATGGGGCAGGTGTTTGATGACCCCAATCGAGGTGCAACAGCTGAAGCAGCCAAGTTAACTTTGCGCCAAGGTAAGCGTTCAGTAGCCGAATATGCCCTGGATTTCAGGAGATGGGCTCTTGATACCACTTGGGACACTTCCGCTAAAAAATCTATTTTTCGGAAAGGGTTGTCTCCACTGATTAAGGATGAACTTGCTCGTGCCGACCCTCCCACTGCGTTAGGTGACTTTATTAACTATTGTATCCGTATTGATGCTCGTCTGACTGAACGCAGACAAGAGAGATGGTTCGAAAATAATCGCACTAACCTTTTACTACCTCCCTCCTCAGCTAAGGAACCTTTGAGTAGGATCACAAGGGAACCAGAACCTGAACCCATGCAGGTGGACTCTTTACAAAGACGGGTTAGTGATGCACGCAAAGAACATCGTATAAAGGAAAATCTATGTTTCTACTGTGGTAAGTCAGGGCACTTCATTATAAACTGCCCCAGCCGTTCTCGTAAGACTAATGCAGCAGTCATTCACTGTGAGTGTTGCGAGAGGAGCTCTGTCATGTCCGAGCCTCAGGCTCCAGAGAGATCTGCTGCAAGAGATCTTGATTTCTCGGACTTAAACTCTGTTAGTTCTGGGGACAATGACGGTATAAACGCTGCAATTTTTCAAGTTTCTTCAGCGGTGTCCCAGCTGAGTTGTAAAAGAAACAATTCTCATTGCTTCCTTTCCATCAAACTCTGGGTTGACTCAGTCTGGGTGTCTAGCTCTGCTATGATCGACTCAGGAGCAAGTGGAAATTTTATGGATATCTCCTTTGCTCTGAAACAGGGGATACGTTCAGTGAAGAAGGCTACTCCAGTACAGATGGAGACTGTGGATGGCTCTCTACTGACTTCTGGACCAGTGGATCAAGAAACAGAGCCTTTGAGGGTCCTTATGGGTAAAGATCATCAGGAGAAAATGTCTTTTTTGCTTATCTCTTCTCCCCACTTTCCCATCATTCTAGGGCTACCATGGCTGCAGGCGCAGAATCCTACGATTAACTGGGAGACCAAGGAATTACACTTTCCGGAGAAACAGATGAGTCAAGGAGTTTCAGCTTGCTCTGTTCCTAAAGGAACCATGTCAGTCCCTGAACTACCAGCTGTATACCAGGACTATGACGATTTATGTGACAAGAAGAACGCTGATCAGCTTCCTCCTCACCGTCCATATGATTGTCCAATTGAATTATTACCCGGAGCCGAGATACCTTTTGGTAAGATCTACCCCTAGCGGGGCCCGAGCTAAAAGCTTTGAAGGATTATATAGACGAAAATTTAGCCAAGGGCTTCATACGCCCCTCTTCATCTCCCGCAGGTGCACCCATCTTCTTTGTGAAGAAGAAAGATGGATCTCTGAGACCCTGCATAGACTATAGGGAGCTCAATAAGGTTACTATTAGAAACCGTTATCCATTGCCTTTAATCCCTGAGTTGTTGGAGAGAGTGCGGCATGCCAAAATTTTCTCTAAACTGGATCTCCGTGGGGCCTATAACTTGGTCCGTATCAGACCTGGGGATGAATGGAAGACTGCTTTCAGGTCACGCTATGGACACTTTGAATATCTAGTTATGCCTTTTGGTCTGAGTACCGCCCCAGCCACTTTCCAACACTTCGTGAATGATATCTTCAGGGATCTCCTAGATACATTTGTGGTGATTTATCTGGATGATATTCTAATTTTTTCTAACTCCACAGAGGAACATCATGGACATGTGAGAATGGTCTTAGAACGCCTAAGACAAAACCATCTCTACATCAAACTTGAAAAATGTGAATTCCATAGGACCGAAATTCAATTTCTGGGGTATGTACTATCTACGCAAGGGATTAGTATGGATGGAAGCAAGACCCAAGCCATCAAGGATTGGCCAATTCCTAGAAATGTGAAGGAGGTGCAGCGTTTCATCGGGTTTGCCAACTTCTATAGACGTTTCATTAAGAATTTTTCTGAGGTAGTGTCACCTATCACCCAACTTACCCGGAAACAGTCTAGGTTCTCCTGGACCCTGCAAGCTCAGGAAGCATTTTCCTGTTTAAAGGATAAATTTACCACCGCACCTATCTTAGTACATCCCAACCCCGAGCTTGCCTTCATAATAGAGGTGGATGCTTCAGACTGTGCCGTTGGAGCTATACTCTCTCAGAGAACAGGTGAGAAGAATGTCTTGCATCCCTGTGCCTTCTTTTCCCAGCAGTTGTCTTCGGCTGAGAGGAACTACAATGTGTTTGCAATAGAGGATTGTTGGCCATTATTGCCGCCTTCAAGGAATGGAGACACCTTCTTCAGGGAGCTGCACAGCAAATAATCGTCCTGACAGACCATCGTAACCTTGAATTTATCAGGTCGGCTAAGTGCCTGACTCCTCGCCAGGCTCGCTGGAATCTTTTCCTAAACCAATTTAATTTTGTCATTTCTTATAGACCAGGATCGCGCAATGGAAAGGCTGATGCACTCTCTAGGATTCATTCAGCAGAGACACGTCCACTTACTCCTCCTAAGACTATTCTTCCTGACTCTAGATTCCTGGGAGTGATTCATAATCAAGACCTACTTAAGGACATCAAGGAAGCATACCATGCGGATTCTTTGTTGGCTCAACCCCCAAGGGACGTAAGTCTTGTCTTTAAGAATGGTGTGTGGATTCAGGGACAACGTCTGTATATACCTGAAACAGTCAGATTGAGAGTATTGCAACTCATCCACGATTCCAAGATAGCCGGGCATAGGGAATTCTAAAGACACAAGAATTTCTTTCTCGTTTCTTTTGTGGCCCACTTACAGGAAAGATGTCTTAAACTATGTCACTTCATGTGAAGTCTGTGCAAGATGCAAAACACCTCGCTCCTCACCAACTGGTCTGTTGCAACCTCTTTCCACCCCGTCCCGCCCGTGGGGATCCATTTCTATGGACTTCATTGTGGAGTTACCAACCTCTCAAGGGAAGAACACCATTCTAGTGGTGGTTGACCGTCTAACAAAGGCAGCTCATTTTATCCCTTGTGTCGGCTTACCCACTGCAAAACAGACATCAGACTTGATGATTAAGAATGTGTTTCGCTTACATGGAGTACCGGATGAGGTCATTTCGGATCGAGGGGTGCAATTCACTTCAAGGTTTTGGCAAAATTTCTGTGCAGCATTGGACATTAAAGTAAACCTTTCTTCTGCTTTTCATCCCCAGACTAATGGACAGACAGAACGAACCAATCAGACCCTGGAGCAGTATCTCCGCTGTTTTATCTGCCACCTTCAGGATGATTGGGTGGATCTACTTCCACTGGCTGAGTTCTCTTATAACAACTCTCAGAGCGCCTCCACTAAGCAGTCTCCTTTTTACTCCAATCTAGGTTCTCATCCTAACATTCTTCCTCGATTTCTCATAGATACGCCCTTGCCGGCAGTGGCTGGAAGAATCACTTCTTTACAAAAGAATATGGATCTTCTAAAGGAAAATCTAGAATTGGCTCAGGAAAGGTACAAGAAAGCAGCAGATAAATTTCGTAAACCTGCACCAGCTTTCAAGGTAGGAGATTTGGTCTGGCTGTCAACCAGAAATCTTAAATTAAAGATTCCATCGTCTAAATTGGGACATAAGTACATTGGACCTTATAAGATCAATAAGATTATAAGTGCTGTTACTTGTCGTCTTCAACTACCCAGAACTATGAGAATCCACCCTGTTTTTCATGTATCCCTACTAAAGGCTGCAACACCCAATACGTTTCCTGGACATTCTTCTCCTTGCCCTGACCCAGTGCTGGTCGATGGTCAGGAAGAATTTATGGTGGAAAGGATTCTAGATTCCAGGTTGTACAGAAATCAGTTGCAATATTTGATTAAATGGCAGGGCTACCCAGTGGACGACAACTCATGGGAACCAGTCAATAATGTAAATGCTCCTCGCCTGCTCCGCCAGTTTCATCAGAGGTACCCTGACAAGCCTGGTCTGAGGTCATCCGGAGGTTGTCCCTAAGGGGGGAGTAATGTAAGGTTCTTTGTCTCTGTTGACATGTTCCTTGAAACTCAGTTTTCCGTCGGCCATTTTGCTTTCTGTCTTTCTGCAGCTCTTGCCCTCAGTTAATATGGAGTTTCCAGTTTTCATGTTCCCGCCCTGATTCTTCCCTCTTGCTTCTTAAGCAGCCTCAGCTGAACAATCAGTGCTCCTGAATCAAGCCTCAGTCAGTCTGTGACCTGACTCCTGGAAGCCTTGGACTTGTACTCCAGCTATTCCCTACTGAGGAACCTTGGAACACTTTTGGACTCTGGAAACCTGCTGTTTGGTGAATCCATGTTTGCAGAGGAATTACGGTACAGAGAAGAGATCCTGAACCTGCTTTGGAGATTTATTGTAGTGCTTGAAGTTACTCTGGCCTGCTGTGTCTCCTGTCGCTGTTCCTGCAAACTGTGTGAACTTTTCAGCATGCTTGTATGAAGTAATACAAGTCATTTCATTTCAACCTATGTCTCCTGTGTTTTCCTCGCACCCAAGCACAAGACGCTATAGGAACTGTACACTATACATGACAGGCCGATTGTTTACCGAAGGGAATCTACGAACTGCTATTGATAGTCGGAGCAAAGAGATGTGTGAGTAAACTCATCTTCAACTGTCTGACTTGTCGCAAACTCCGTGGCGTGACTCAAAACCCAAAAATGGCTAATCTCCCATCAGACAGACTTAGCACGGATCCTCCCTTTACCAACATCGGACTGGATGTATTCGGGCCGTGGACTGTGGTTGCACGGCACACTATAAGAGCCCAAGCCAGCGCAAAACGCTGGGCAGTTATGTTCACCTGTATGTCCATCAGAGCAGTCCATATTGAAGTAATTGAATCCATGGACACTTCATGTTTCATAAATGCACTCCGATGTTTCATTGCCATCAGAGGCACCGTGAAACATATTCGCTCTGATAGAGGCTCAAATTTCATAGGAGCAGTAAAAGAACTTCAAATTCCTTCCAATCTAGACATTATCAGTGTGGAAAGATACTTGAGTGAGCAGGGATGCACTTGGACCTTCAATTTACCACACTCTTCTCACATGGGAGGTGCTTGAGAGAGGATGATAGGAATAGCACGTGGAATCTTAGACTCTATCTTCTTGCAAGAAGGTAGCACAAGACTCACACACAAAGGCTTGACTACATTCTTGGCAGAAGTTTCGGCTATCATAAATGCCAGACCATTGACTGCACTCTCCAGTGACGCTGAAGATCCAACCATTCTCACTCCCGCCATGCTACTCACTCAGAAAACCAACACTCCCAGCACTCCACTGGGAGAATTCAGCAACAAGGACATCTACAGACGTCAATGGAGACAAGTTCAAAGTCTCTCCAATACTTTCTGGGACAGATGGAGAAAACAATATCTCTCTACCTAACAGCCTAGGAAGAAGTGGCAGATCGAGAAGCCGAACATCAAACCAGGTGATACTGTGCTCATGAAGGACATCCAGTCACACCGAAATGAGTGGCCACTAGGCCTCATCACCAAGGTATTCCCAAACAAAGATGGGAAGGTGCGCAAGGTTGAGGTCAAAGTGTGGAAGGCTGGGAGAGTAAACTATTCCTCTATTGCTGCGGAACTAGTTTTACTGCTTTCGCCAAAAGAGCCTGTATGTGGCATCAGTAGATGCCAAGCGGGGAGTGTTCTGCCCATCTGAGTACAGGGCAGTATGTTTTGTACTGTGTGCTGGTTTGTTTGTTATAGCACCATCCAGTGGTGGCTGAATTTATAGCCTGTGCCTTTAACAAGCAGATAGAGTATTGCATTGTGGGATTGAAGCAAGGTATGCTGGGAAGAAGAAGCTCCATTTTCTTCCATGTACTTCAGGGAACACACGTGTTCATGTGCTCTCCTGTAACCTCTCCAACTTGAGTTTGATATCCTGGTAAAGCATATCTGGTAAGATCAATATCTTCTCTAGCAATGCAGTGTTTAGGAGGTTATTAATTGTATAGCAGCCAGTGCATAGGAGATGTTATTAGAATCCTGTGTAAAGTTTGCATCATACTGTATACTTTCCTGTTAATTGTAAAGTGTCAGCCGTGTGTCCAATACTTATCCATGTCATTTGTATTTTTATAGTTTTACCGCGCATGTTCTATACTGTTCACTAATAAGCAAGTAAGAATACAGAGGACAGTCTGCTTATTTGGAGTACGGAACTGTGGTTTTTGCTGTATGCTAGATTGCACACCGTGTCAACGTGTATGAAGGCAGAACAATTGTAAAGGCACAAAAGGAAACATTACTGTTGTGTGGGGACATAAAGAGGAAATTGGTATTTTGTGGAAGCAAATGATACTGTGTACAGGCACAAAGGGGCAGTTTTTGTATGGCAAGGTAAAGTAAGGACACTATTACAGTATTATTACTATTAGTATGAAGGTCCAAAAGGGGAACTGTTGCTTTTAGGAACCACTATCACTGTAAGGGTTTTAAATGGGGATATTATTACTGTGTACGATATCAGCTGTGGCAAAATAAAGTTTGTGTGGAGGAAAAAGTGAGGAGGGGAAAAGCGATGAGCCAAAGATGTCTCAGTATTTAATTCTGCATAGACAGTATGGTAAGGCCTTATAGAGAAGAAAAAAAAAGTGAGTGACTTCAAACAATGAAATTGTTACCTTGTTGGACTATGTTCACATGTGCAGTAATGATCTGTTAGGAAAAAGTTGTGCTGACTCAACTTTTCAGCTCGTTATTCACAAACTGATCTCTGCCGGATCTGTGTTTTTAACATTGGAGTCAATGGGCAATGAATCTGTTAATGCGGTATCCGTTGTGTGAGGGATTGGATCTGCAGTAGACGCTGGTTTACACATAGGACTTAATTCACTGGTT
The DNA here is from genome assembly GCA_033576555.1 of Oophaga sylvatica. Taxonomy (NCBI): domain Eukaryota; kingdom Metazoa; phylum Chordata; class Amphibia; order Anura; family Dendrobatidae; genus Oophaga; species Oophaga sylvatica. Next base: position 69,952,505 of record JARQOD010000005.1, read on the forward strand.
TCAAAAAAATGGGCGATTTATTAAAAGGAGTTCATAAACCGTCAGGGTTACAAAGTAAAGCAGCCTCTTCCAGGTAAACATAGGTATCACAGAACAAAATGGAAAAAAGCAAGTCCATATAACACGTAAATCTGAGTCTTTTCCTCTCAGACTCCAACAGGGTCTGAGCAGCACATGCAAGGCTTCCTCACCTTGCAAAACACACAAAGTGACACAGCCCCAGCTGCCTTAAATCAGACCATGCAAGACCTGGACTAGGGATAAGTGAGAAGTTGATCCCACCCAGCTCTTTCAGCTGTTCGTAAAACCCGGACCTATAATCCAGGCTCAAAAAACACCTCTCAGCACTATATGTGCTTCTCCAGGTCCTACATCACCGAGGTTTGGCACCTGGGGAACACATATCTCCCATCCATGACCTGTCCAGCTACCACCTTACAGTTGTCATCTATTTCTAACTCATCTAGCAAGAAAAAAACTTTTCAGGCCATATTCATTAGAAATAGACAATGGATGCCGCATTATCAAATCAGTTGACCACTGACTCCAAGGTTAAAAAAAATGGACCAGGCACAGATCAGTTATTGATTAAAAAGTTGTGTCAACAGATTTATGCTGGATCCATTCTCATGTAATCATGGCCTTATTAAACAATTTGTTTTCTGCACCAGAGGGGGAAAGCCGATGGCTGGGGCCAATATTTCTAGCCTGGGAAGGGGTTAATACCCATGGAACTTCCCAGGCTATGAATATCAGCCAGCAGCTAGCCTTTACTGGCTATTAAAATAGGGGGACCCCAAAAAAAATGACGTGGGGTTTATGCCCCCATAGATGTTCCATAGATTATGCCCCCATAGAAGCTCCTTAGATTATGCCCCATAGAAGCTCCATAGATTATGCCCCATAGAAGCTCCATAGATTGTGCCCCCATAGATGCTCCTTAGATTATGCCCCCATAGAAGCTCCATAGATTGTGCCCCCATAGATGCTCCATAGATTATACCCCCATAGAAGCTCCTTAGATTATGCCCCCATAGAAGCTCCATAGATTATGCCCCCATAGAAGCTCCATAGATTGTGCCCCCATAGATGCTCCTTAGATTATGCCCCCATAGAAGCTCCATAAATTGTGCCCTATAATGCTCCTTAGATTATGCCCCCATAGAAGCTCCATAGATTGTGCCCCCGTAGATGCTCCATAGATTGTGCCCCCATAGATTATGCCCCCATAGATGCTCCATAGATTATGCCCCCATAAATGCTCCTTAGATTATGCCCCCATAGATTATGCCCCTATAGAAGCTCCATAGATTATACCCCCATAGATGCTCCATAGATTATGCCCCCATAGATTATGCCCCCATAGAAGCTCCATAGATTATGCCCCCATAGATTATGCCCCCATAGAAGCTCCATAGATTATGCCCCCATAGATGCTCCATAGATTATGCCCCCATAAATGCTCCTTAGATTATGCCCCCATAGATTATGCCCCCATAGAAGCTCCATAGATTATACCCCCATAGATTATGCCCCCATAGATGCTCCACAGATTATGCCCCATAGATTATGCCCCCATAGAAGCTCCATAGATTATGCCCCCATAGATGCTCCACAGATTATGCCCCCATAGATGCTCCACAGATTATTCCCCCATAGATTATGCCCCCATAGATGCTCCACAGATTATGCCCCCATAGATTATGCCCCATAGATGCTCCACAGATTATGCCCCCATAGATTATGCCCCCATAGATGCTCCACAGACTGTGCCCCCATAGATGCTGCATTTTATAGGCCCCTTTATGCTGCCGCAGCTGCTGCTGCTGCTGCAAAAGAAAAAGACATACTCACCTCTCGTAGCTGGGGGCCAGGTGCTGGTGTCCTGAGCAGGCTGGGGACATCGGCGCGCTATGGGGGACAGGTGCCGGTGTCATCGCTGGCTCAGGGCCCCGGCACCTGAGAGATTTACCTGTCACCCGCTCCACCGCTGAGCGCCGCTGTCTTCGAGTCCTCCGGCAGTGAATGCTCAGGCAGAGGGCGCGGCGCACACTAACCACGCCCTCTGCCTGAACATCGCAGCAAGAGGAACCGAGGACACAGCAGCGAGCAGCGGTGGAACGGGACAGGTAAGTAATGATATTCACTGCTTCCCACGCCCATGTGGGCGTGGGAAGCAGTGAATATTCATTTCTCTTTAGCAGCGGGGACAGGGGCTCCTGCCTTCTGTCACCCGCTGCTGCTCCGCTGGCACGGGCCCCCATGGCAGCTGCATGGTGTGCCGCTATTAGCAACACGCCACTGGCTAGGGGCCCCTGGAGCAGCGGGGGCCCTAGGCAACTGGCCCCTGTGTGCCAGCAGGTGCCAGGGCCCCCCAGATGCCAGGGCCCACCGGAGAATCCTCCGGTTCTCCGGTGGGCCTGTCCGACCCTGTAATATATATATATATATATATATATAGAGAGAGATATATAGAGATAGATATCTATATATATAGCATTTAACAAAAGTGAGTACACTCCTCACGTTTTTGTAAATATTTAATTATACCTTTCCATGAGATATCACTGAAGATATGGCAGTGGCATTTTGATATACTGTAAAATAGTCAGCATTCAGCTTGTAGAACAGTGGAAATTTGGTGCGCCCTCTAAATAAGTAAACACACAGCCATTAACCTCTTCATGATCGGAGGTATTTTCGGTTTGGCATTTTTGTTTTTTGCTCCCCTTCTTCCCAGAGCCATAACTTTTTTTTATTTTTCCGTCAATATGGCCATGTGAGGGCTTGTTTTTTGCAAGACAAGTTGTGCTTTTGAATGACTCCATTGGTTTTGAAATATCATGTACTGGAAAATGAAAAAAATATACCAAGTGCGATGAAATTGCAAAAAAGTGCAATACCACAGTTGTTTTTTTGTTTTGATTTTTTACTAAGTTCACTAAATGCTAAAACTGACCTGCCATTATGTTTCTCCAGGTCATTACGAGTTCATAATAGAAAATGAACTCGGCACTCAACTTTAGTATAGTGAGAATAAAGATTTTTATTCACAGTAGTAACACGAAACGTTTCGGTCCTATATCATGGACCTTCATCAGTCACAGATACTACTGGGAAGGGGGTTGATCCACATAGGGAAGAAAGAAAGGGCTGGATATAGCCTGTATTGGTGGGGTGAGATGAGGAAGAGGACAATGCCTCTATTGCACTAGTAACCTGTTGTGAAGGAGTCCGGCAGTGAGGCGCTCAGACTAGCGGTGGACACCGCGTCCAATGCAGAGACCTATCCTCACTGCCGGACTCCTTCACAACAGGTTACTAGTGCAATAGAGGCATTGTCCTCTTCCTCATCTCACCCCACCAATACAGGCTATATCCAGCCCTTTCTTTCTTCCCTATGTGGATCAACCCCCTTCCCAGTAGTATCTGTGACTGATGAAGGTCCATGATAAGGACCGAAACGTTTCGTGTTACTACTGTGAATAAAAATCTTTATTCTCACTATACTAAAGTTGAGTGCCAAGTTCATTTTCTATTAGATACGGTGTGGGAACCTACTTTGGCACCTTCTTGGTTGTGCACACGGTTATTTTTTCATTACGAGTTCATAGACACCAAACATGTCTAGGTTCTTTTTATCTAAGTGGTGAAAAAAATTCCAAACTTTGAAAAGAAAAAAAAATTGCACCATTTACCAGTTGCGTCTCTATTTTTCGTGATCTCGGGTTAGGTGAGGGCTTATGTTTTGCGTGCCTAGCTGACGTTTTAAATGATACAATTTTGGTGGAGATACTATCTTTTGTTCGCCCGTTATTGCATTTTAATGCAATGTCACGGTGACCAAAAAACGTAATTCTGGCATTTTGACTTTTTTTCTCTCTACACTATTTAGCAATCAGATTAATAATTTTTTTACTGATAGATTGGGCGATTCTGAAGATGGTGATACCAAATATATGTATGTTTGAATTTTATTATTGTTTTATTTTGAATGAGACGAAAAGGGGGTGATTTGAACTTTTATTTATTTTTTTTAGATTTTTAAAAACATTTTTTTTACTTTTGGCATGCTTCAATAGTCTCCATGGGAGATTAGAAGCTGCCACAACCCGATCAATTCTGCTACATGCAGGTGATGATCAGCTCACCTAGCTATGAGCGCCGACCACCGGACGGCGCTCATAGCAATCCGGCAGTGACAACCATGTCATGCCAACCCATGTCATGCCAACCGATGGGCGGGTTTCTGGCGTGATTGCCGGAATCGCATGTTAAATGCCGCTGTCAGCATTTGACATTAGTATTTAACGGGTTAATAGTCGCGGGTGAATCGCGATTCCACAGCTGACTCAAAACAGCTGACATGTGCCAGGAAATCGACATCAAAGGGAGGGTGACATCAAAGGGAGGGTGTCCGACAGTGGCATAAATTTACGCCTGATGTCGGAAAGGGGTTGATGTCTAAACCGCTCGCAACAAAAGTGAGTACACTGCTGAGTGAAAATGGCCAAATTGTATACAGTACAATAAGCCATTTTCCCTTCCAATTGTCATGTGACTTGTGCTACAAGGTCTCAGATGTGAATGGGGAACAGGTGTATTAAATTTGTTGTTATTGCTCTCATACTGTCTCATACTGGTCACTGGAAGATTAACATGGCACCTCATGGCAAAGAACTCTCTGAAAAAAAAAGAATTTTTCCTCTAAATAAAGATTTCGTAGTCTATTAGAAGATTACCAATACTCTGAAACTGAACTGCAGCACGGTGGCCAAGAGCATACAGAGGTTTAACAAGACATGTTCCACTCAGAACTGGCCTTGCCATGATCAATCAGAGAAGTTGAGTCCACATATTCAGAATCATATCCAGAGGTTGCCTTTTCAAAGTACAGTCATGGCCAAAAGTTTTGAGAATGACACAAATATTATATTTTCACATGATCTGCTGCCCTCTGGTTTTTATGTGTATTTGACAGATGTTTTTATCACAGACAGAAATATAATAATTGCAAACATATGAGTAACAAAAGCTTATATTGACAGTTAGAATGAGTTAATGCAGCAAGTCAATATTTGCAGTGTTGACCCTTCTTCTTCAGGACCTCTGCAATTCTCCCTGGCATGCTCTGAATCAACTTCTGGACCAAATCCTGACTGATAGCAGTCCATTCTTGCACAATCAATGCTTTCATTTTGTCAGAATTTTTAGGTTTTTGTTTGTTCACCCGTCTCTTGATGATTGACCACAAGTTCTCAATGGGATTAAGATCTGGGGAGTTTCCAGGCCATGGACCCAAAATCTCTATGTTTTGTTCCCTGAGCCATTTAGTTATCACCTTTGCTTTATGGCAAGGTGCTCCATCATGCTGGAAAAGGCATTGTTGATCGCCAAACTGCTCTTGGAGGGTTGGGAGAAGTTGCTCTTGGAGGACATTCTGGTACCATTCTTTATTCATGGCTGTGTTTTTAGGCAAGACTGTGAGAGAGCCGATTCCCTTGGCTGAGAAGCAACCCCACACATGAATGGTTTCAGGATGCTTAACAGTTGGCATGAGACTAGACTGGTGGTAGTGCTCACCTTGTCTTCTCCGAATGAGGCATTTTCCTGATGTCCCAAACAATCGAAAAGGGGATTCATCAGAGAAAATAACCTTACCCCAGTCCTCAGCAGTCCACTGCTTGTACCTTTTGCAGAATATCAGTCTGTCCATGATGTTTTTTCTGGAGAGAAGTGGCTTCTTTGCTGTCCTCCTTGAGACCAGGCCTTGCTCCAAGAGTCTCCGCCTCACAGTGCGTGCAGATGCACTCACACCTGCCTGCTGCCATTCCTGAGCAAGCTCTGCACTGCTGGTAGCCCGATCCCGCAGCTGAAACACTTTTAAGAGACGGTCCTGGCGCTTGCTGGTCTTTCTTGGGCGCCCTGGAGCCTTTTTGGCAACAATGGAACCTCTCTCCTTGAAGTTCTTGATGATGCGATAGATTGTTGAATGAGGTGCGATCTTTCTAGTTGCGATACTCTTCCCTGTTAGGCCATTTTTGTGCATTGCAATGATGACTGCACGTGTTTCTTTAGAGATAACCATGGTTAACAGAAGAGAAACAATGATGCCAAGCACCAGCCTCCTTTTAAAGTGTCCAGTGGTGTCATTCTTACTTAATCATGACAGATTGATCTCCAGCCATGTCCTCATCAACACCCACACCTATGTTAATGGAGCAATCACTGAAAAGAGGTTAGCTGGTCCTTTTAAGGCAGGGCTGCAATGATGTTGAAATGTGTTTTGGGGGATAAAGTTCATTTTCTAGCCAAATATTGACTTTGCAAGTAATTGCTGTTAAGCTGATCACTCTTTATAACACTCTGGAGTATATGCAAATTGCCATTAGAAAAAGTGAAGCAGTAGGCTCAAAACTTTTGTCCATGACTGTAGCTAACAAATAAGTAGCACTCTGTAGTGCTATAAGATGCAAACATGAAATATATTAATTTGAATTGCATTACTGCACTAGAAAATATGAAAAATGTAAAATACTTATCACATTAATTTGCAAATTATTATTATTATTATACATTTTTATAGCTCCATTTATTCCATGGCGCTTTACATGTGAAAAGGGACAAATATAGACAAGTACAATAAACAGGAGCAATACAAGACACACACAAGTACAGAAGGAGAGAGGACCCTGCCTGCGAGGGCTCACAGTCTACAGGGGATGGGTGAGGATACACTAGGAGAGGGTAGAGCTGGACGTGCGGCGGTTCAGTAGCATGAGGATCACTGCAGGTTGTAGGCTTGTCGGAAGAGGTGGGTCTTCAGGTTCTTTCTGAAGGTTTCCATGGTAGGCGTTTAAGTGTTGGGGTAGCGAGTTCCTGAGTATGGGGGAGGCACGGGAGAAGTCTTGTATGCAGTTGTGGGAAGAAGAGATAAGAGGGGAGTAGAGAAGGAGATCTTGAGAGGATCGACGGTTGCGTGTGGGTAAGTACCGGGAGACAATGTCACAGATGTATGGAGGAGATAGGTTGTGGATGGCTTTGTATGTCATAGTTAGGGTTTTGAACTCGAGTCTCTAGACGATAGGAAGCCAATGAAGGGCTTGGCAGAGAGGAGAGGCTGTGGCATAACAGGGATACAGGTGGATTAGTCAGGCAGCAGATTGGAGGATAGATTGGAGTGGTGCCAGAGTGCTAGAGGAGAGGTCAGAGAGTAGGAGGTTGCAGTAGTCGAGGCGGGAGATGATAAGGGCGTGCACTAGTGTTTTTTGTGGTTTCATGGTCAAGGAATGCACGGATCTGGGAAATATTTTTGAGTTTGAGACGGCAGGAGGAGGCAAGTGTTTGGATATGTGGCTTGAAAGAGAGGGCAGAGTCGAGGATCACCCCGAGGCACCGAGCATGCAGGACTGGAGAAAGTGAGCAGCCATTGACATTGATGGATAGGTCTGGTGGAGGGGTAGAGTGACATGGGGGAAAGATTATGAATTCTGTTTTGTCCATGTTCAGTTTTTGAAAGCTAGCAGAGAAGAAAGCGGAAATAGCAGACAGATATTGTAGGATTTTGGTAAGTAAGGAGGTGAGGTCAGGTCCAGATAGGTAGATCTGCGTGTCATCGGCATAGAGATGATACTGCAACTGTGGGATTCTATGAGCTGTCCAAGGCCGAAGGTGTAGATGGAGAAGAGTAGGGGTCCTAGAACTGAGCCTTGAGGAACAGACAAGGGGTGAGTCGAGGAGGTGGTGTGGGAGAGGGAGACACTGAATGATCAATTTGTTAGATATGATAAGATCCAGGACAAGGCCAAGTCTGTGATGCCAAGAGATGAGAGAATCTGTAGCAGTAGGGAGTGGTCCACAGTGTCGAAGACAGAAGACAAGTCCAGTAGAAGGAGGATAGAGTAGTGTTGCTTGCTCTTGGCGGTTAGTAGGTCGTTGGTGACTTTAGTTAGGGCTGTTTCAGTTGAGTGCTGCAGTCGGAAGCCTGATTGTAAGCGGTCAAAGAGGGAGCAGGAAGAGAGGTGGGAGGATAGTTCAAGATGTACATGCTGTTCCAGTAGTTTTGAGGCATAAGTGAGAAGAGATATTGGGCGATAGCTAGACAAAGAGGATGGGTCAAAGGAGGTTTTTTTTGAGGATGGGTGTGATCGAGGCATGTTTGAAGGATGATGGGAACACACCATTTGTAAGTGAGAGGTTGGAGAGGTGTGTTAGAGTAGGGATGAAGACTGTGGCGAGGTTATGGATGAGGTGGGACAGGAGTGGGTCAAGCATGCAAGTGGTGAGGTGTGATCTTGATAGGATGGTGGAGAGCTGATCTTCTGTCATGGTGGAGAAGTTGGTTTTGGAGGAACAGGGCTGAGCATCTAAGAGGGGCATTGGGGGCTATGGCCCAAAGCTTTCTCTGATTCTATCAATCTTCAGCTTAAAGAAAGAGGCAAAGTCTTCAGCGGTAATGAGAGGAGAAGGAGGAGGTGCTGGGGGACGGAATAGAGAATTGAAAGTGTTGAAGAGCTGTTTAGAGTTGTGAGACAGGAAGGATATGAGAGATGAGAAGTAAGTTTGTTTTGCGGCAGTGAGCGTGGACTTGAAGCTGGTGAGGGACTGCTTGTATGCGGTTAAGTGCTCGGCAGAGCGGGATTTCTTCCATCTCCGCTCAGCAACCCTGGAAGCCTGTCTCAGTTCTTTGGTGAGGCTGGTCAGCCAGGGCTGCCTGTTGATTGTACAAGTTTTGCTATGTGTGAGGGGGCGGCTGAATCAAGCGCAGCTGTTATTGTAGTGTTATAGAAGGTGGCAGCAGAATCTGTGTCATGAAGTGAAGATATGTCTGTAAGAGGGAGGAAGGACTCAGAGAGCAATGGTAAATTGAGGTGTTTGAGATTTGAGATTCATGTGTACCTGGCAGCCACCCCTCAGCCTCAGGCGTTTTTAATTACAGCAGGATCCTACCTTCCCATATAAATGTAGGCTTTAGCCTAAGAGAGGATTCACGTTAGGCAGTTTCCTAGCAATGAGAATCGCTTTATCGTGGCTGCCGGGTTCACATGAATTGGCCAATTTATGCACTAAGTATTCTCAATTTTTCATATTTTCTAGTGCAGTAATGCAATTCAAATTTCATATATTTAATGTTTGCATACTATAGAGCTACAGAGTGCTACTTTACTTGTGGGTAATATATAGAGATTAGTTAACGTGTTCACAAAACGTTCGGCAATCTCAAATTCGGCATGAACGTTACCCTTTAGGACTCCTGTTCACTTTCACAAGCATTTTTACTCAAAAGTTAGCAAAAGTTGGTCACAGTTTGGTAAGTCATCACATTTCCACTAATGCTTTTGTATAACTTTGGCCAGGATAGTGGTGCTGTATGATGAGTGGGGTGGGCGGGGGGACATGTTTAATGAGGGGATGGGGTGTTCAGACATTAAAGGAGCGTCTGAAGAGATTACAGGAGCGGCGCATGTTTTTTTTTTCTTTTCACTCAACTTTATGTGTTGATTCCGGCAACCAATCAGGGCGCAGAAACCATCCACATCATCATGACACATGGTCTCCTGTGATTGGTTGCTGAAGTCACATGCCCCTGGCCATTTAATGGTAACAGCCCCGACAGTTCTGGAGCCGGTGCAAGAGAGGTACCCCCGGTCCGGTCCATCTTCTTACACCTAATATAGTGTTGCAGCCACAAGGCCCAATTAGCTACTCCAAATCGTTTGTGCTAAAACTGTGTTTCAGTGGCAAATCAGAAGACCAGATTTCCACTGAAAATTTGTTAGGCATAACAGTGTTGTTCAGGCACACTATCTAAGAAAATAAATAGTGATTGTTCATTTAGTGACAGGTGACCAACAGCTGTGGGCTTAAGGCTCTGAGAAAACAGGGTACACAAGGGGAAGGCTGCTTACAACGGGAGTGGGAAAAGCGAGGTCATGGTTTAAGGGGAATAGGCTTCGTGTTCGACGTGTATGTTTGTTAGTTGTTAATGTGAATGAAAGCTCAACTGAACAAACACTATCTCGTTCTATCCAATGACCACTGACAACATCTGTTACTGGCCGGCCTACTCCACTCCATAATGTGGAATTATTAGCACTATAAAAGTGATTAAAAAATAAATAGATAGAAATTGATACCACTTTTTTGTGGTATCTGCCCAAAAAGTGTGGAAATATTTGGTCTCAAATTTGGGTCTCCTTCATTTGTATTTACTGAATTTGGCTCAGCTCTCAGAGCACTAAGTCTACATCTGTCACTCATCCACCAGTTATTGATCAAACTTTAAGCAAGAAATACTGCTCCAAGCCCTATACATTGCTTAAATGTGGCATGGTTTAAGGACCACGCTATTAGCACAAAGAATTTATGTTGTGAAATGTGGACTCCTGGCTGAAGCACAATACCACAATAGGGCAGCATGGTGGCTCAGTGGTTAGCACTGCAGCCTTGCAGAACTGGGGTCCTGTATTCAAATCCCACCAAGGACATCTGCGGGGAGTTTGTATGTTCTCCCCATGTTTGCTTGGGTTGCTCTGGGTACTCCGGTTTCCTCCCACACTCCAAAGACATACTGGAAGGGAATTTAGATTGTGAGATTATTTCTATAGCGCCAACATATTCCGCAGCACTATATTTTAGAGGGCACTTGTACAGACAATAGACATTACAGCATACCAATAAACACATACTGTAGATCAAAACAGATACCAAGGCGTATAAGGGCCCTGCTCACAAGCTTACAATCTATGAGGAAAAAGGGGAAACACGAAAGGTGGATGGTAACAATTGCTTGCTTTGTTCGGACCAGCCAAAGTGTAAGAGGGGGTGTTCCTGTAATGCTGCTAAAACCAGTTAACACAAAAGAAACAGTACAGACACAGGGGGCTTTTAAAAATGCATAAAGATGAGAGAACATGATGCGAAAAACCTCATGAAAAATTTTGAATGGGCGAACGGAATAATATTAATGCGTTGAGGGGGTAGGCCAGTCTGAACAAATGCGTTTTAGGGGGACCAAAACTTGGGGGTGGGACATAATTACCTGGGTGGGGAATTTTCCCAAAAAAATGGGCACATGTCAAAAGTCCCTTTAGACGGGGGTGGGAGGGTTTTGATCATTGAGGTTTTAAACCCCGTCATTTGCGAATGGTGGGACTGGGAGGTGGTGACTGGTTAGGAGGGGAATGTGGGTGGTAGAGCCGGGGTGCTTTGTGGGGGGGGGAAAAATTTAAATGAATTTTTGGAGTGGTTTGGTAACCCGGGAAGGGCTTGCACAAGGGAAGGCATCGGTATAACAAAAAGGGGAGGGAAAATTTATCCTGGCTGTACATTCAGGGCAGATTTGGGGAGGGGAGAGTTTGGCAATAGGGAGACGTTAAAAGAGAGTTACATGCCAACGAGAATGAAAAAGAAAAACATAAAAGTTTTGCAGAGCGAAAAAAGAAAAGGGGAAAACTAGAAAATTTTTTTAGGGGCAGATTGCAAGACTAGCCATGATCGGTGTGGGGGTGAAAGAAGCCAAACAAGTATGACCCCCAACAGCGGAATTTGTGGGGTAATGGGGGACCACCTGGAAAGGGAATTCGGGCATAGGTTGGTTTAAAAAAAGGAGGAAACCAGATTTTAGTTTTTGACGGGCAGTTTCAGATAAAGGGAGGACATGATGTTAAGACGCTAAGACAATCACTAGTGTTTTCTAAAAAGATAGGGTGAAATTTTAGGGGGAAAAAGTTATAATTTTGGGTGTCATCAGCATAGAATGGGACTGGAACCCCAAAAACTGATTCTTTCCCAAAAATCAGTATGCAAAAAGAAAAAAGAGGGGCCTAGAAATGATCCTTTAGGGAAACCCCCAAAAGTAAGGGGGGAGAG
>JARQOD010000005.1:69964475-70073345 GCA_033576555.1 Oophaga sylvatica
CAGGTTCTTTCTGAAGGTTCCATGGTAGGCGTTTAAGTGTTGGGGTAGCGAGTTCCTGAGTATGGGGAGGCACGGGAGAAGTCTTGTATGCAGTTGTGGAAGAAGAGATAAGAGGGGAGTAGAGAAGGAGATCTTGAGAGGATCGACGTTGCGTGTGGGTAAGTACCGGGAGACAATGTCACAGATGTATGGAGGAGATAGGTTGTGGATGGCTTTGTATGTCATAGTTAGGGTTTTGAACTCGAGTCTCTAGACGATAGGAAGCCAATGAAGGGCTTGGCAGAGAGGAGAGGCTGTGGCATAACAGGGATACAGGTGGATTAGTCAGGCAGCAGATTGGAGGATAGATTGGAGTGGTGCCAGAGTGCTAGAGGAGAGGTCAGAGAGTAGGAGGTTGCAGTAGTCGAGGCGGGAGATGATAAGGGCGTGCACTAGTGTTTTTTGTGGTTTCATGGTCAAGGAATGCACGGATCTGGGAAATATTTTGAGTTTGAGACGGCAGGAGGAGGCAAGTGTTTGGATATGTGGCTTGAAAGAGAGGGCAGAGTCGAGGATCACCCCGAGGCACCGAGCATGCAGGACTGGAGAAAGTGAGCAGCCATTGACATTGATGGATAGGTCTGGTGGAGGGGTAGAGTGACATGGGGGAAAGATTATGAATTCTGTTTTGTCCATGTTCAGTTTTTGAAAGCTAGCAGAGAAGAAAGCGGAAATAGCAGACAGATATTGTAGGATTTTGGTAAGTAAGGAGGTGAGGTCAGGTCCAGATAGGTAGATCTGCGTGTCATCGGCATAGAGATGATACTGCAACTGTGGGATTCTATGAGCTGTCCAAGGCCGAAGGTGTAGATGGAGAAGAGTAGGGGTCCTAGAACTGAGCCTTGAGGAACAGACAAGGGGTGAGTCGAGGAGGTGGTGTGGGAGAGGGAGACACTGAATGATCAATTTGTTAGATATGATAAGATCCAGGACAAGGCCAAGTCTGTGATGCCAAGAGATGAGAGAATCTGTAGCAGTAGGGAGTGGTCCACAGTGTCGAAGACAGAAGACAAGTCCAGTAGAAGGAGGATAGAGTAGTGTTGCTTGCTCTTGGCGGTTAGTAGGTCGTTGGTGACTTTAGTTAGGGCTGTTTCAGTTGAGTGCTGCAGTCGGAAGCCTGATTGTAAGCGGTCAAAGAGGGAGCAGGAAGAGAGGTGGGAGGATAGTTCAAGATGTACATGCTGTTCCAGTAGTTTTGAGGCATAAGTGAGAAGAGATATTGGGCGATAGCTAGACAAAGAGGATGGGTCAAAGGAGGTTTTTTTTGAGGATGGGTGTGATCGAGGCATGTTTGAAGGATGATGGGAACACACCATTTGTAAGTGAGAGGTTGGAGAGGTGTGTTAGAGTAGGGATGAAGACTGTGGCGAGGTTATGGATGAGGTGGGACAGGAGTGGGTCAAGCATGCAAGTGGTGAGGTGTGATCTTGATAGGATGGTGGAGAGCTGATCTTCTGTCATGGTGGAGAAGTTGGTTTTGGAGGAACAGGGCTGAGCATCTAAGAGGGGCATTGGGGGCTATGGCCCAAAGCTTTCTCTGATTCTATCAATCTTCAGCTTAAAGAAAGAGGCAAAGTCTTCAGCGGTAATGAGAGGAGAAGGAGGAGGTGCTGGGGGACGGAATAGAGAATTGAAAGTGTTGAAGAGCTGTTTAGAGTTGTGAGACAGGAAGGATATGAGAGATGAGAAGTAAGTTTGTTTTGCGGCAGTGAGCGTGGACTTGAAGCTGGTGAGGGACTGCTTGTATGCGGTTAAGTGCTCGGCAGAGCGGGATTTCTTCCATCTCCGCTCAGCAACCCTGGAAGCCTGTCTCAGTTCTTTGGTGAGGCTGGTCAGCCAGGGCTGCCTGTTGATTGTACAAGTTTTGCTATGTGTGAGGGGCGGCTGAATCAAGCGCAGCTGTTATTGTAGTGTTATAGAAGGTGGCAGCAGAATCTGTGTCATGAAGTGAAGATATGTCTGTAAGAGGGAGGAAGGACTCAGAGAGCAATGGTAAATTGAGGTGTTTGAGATTTGAGATTCATGTGTACCTGGCAGCCACCCCTCAGCCTCAGGCGTTTTTAATTACAGCAGGATCCTACCTTCCCATATAAATGTAGGCTTTAGCCTAAGAGAGGATTCACGTTAGGCAGTTTCCTAGCAATGAGAATCGCTTTATCGTGGCTGCCGGGTTCACATGAATTGGCCAATTTATGCACTAAGTATTCTCAATTTTTCATATTTTCTAGTGCAGTAATGCAATTCAAATTTCATATATTTAATGTTTGCATACTATAGAGCTACAGAGTGCTACTTTACTTGTGGGTAATATATAGAGATTAGTTAACGTGTTCACAAAACGTTCGGCAATCTCAAATTCGGCATGAACGTTACCCTTTAGGACTCCTGTTCACTTTCACAAGCATTTTTACTCAAAAGTTAGCAAAAGTTGGTCACAGTTTGGTAAGTCATCACATTTCCACTAATGCTTTTGTATAACTTTGGCCAGGATAGTGGTGCTGTATGATGAGTGGGGTGGGCGGGGGGACATGTTTAATGAGGGGATGGGGTGTTCAGACATTAAAGGAGCGTCTGAAGAGATTACAGGAGCGGCGCATGTTTTTTTTTTCTTTCACTCAACTTTATGTGTTGATTCCGGCAACCAATCAGGGCGCAGAAACCATCCACATCATCATGACACATGGTCTCCTGTGATTGGTTGCTGAAGTCACATGCCCCTGGCCATTTAATGGTAACAGCCCCGACAGTTCTGGAGCCGGTGCAAGAGAGGTACCCCCGGTCCGGTCCATCTTCTTACACCTAATATAGTGTTGCAGCCACAAGGCCCAATTAGCTACTCCAAATCGTTTGTGCTAAAACTGTGTTTCAGTGGCAAATCAGAAGACCAGATTTCCACTGAAAATTTGTTAGGCATAACAGTGTTGTTCAGGCACACTATCTAAGAAAATAAATAGTGATTGTTCATTTAGTGACAGGTGACCAACAGCTGTGGGCTTAAGGCTCTGAGAAAACAGGGTACACAAGGGGAAGGCTGCTTACAACGGGAGTGGGAAAAGCGAGGTCATGGTTTAAGGGGAATAGGCTTCGTGTTCGACGTGTATGTTTGTTAGTTGTTAATGTGAATGAAAGCTCAACTGAACAAACACTATCTCGTTCTATCCAATGACCACTGACAACATCTGTTACTGGCCGGCCTACTCCACTCCATAATGTGGAATTATTAGCACTATAAAAGTGATTAAAAAATAAATAGATAGAAATTGATACCACTTTTTTGTGGTATCTGCCCAAAAAGTGTGGAAATATTTGGTCTCAAATTTGGGTCTCCTTCATTTGTATTTACTGAATTTGGCTCAGCTCTCAGAGCACTAAGTCTACATCTGTCACTCATCCACCAGTTATTGATCAAACTTTAAGCAAGAAATACTGCTCCAAGCCCTATACATTGCTTAAATGTGGCATGGTTTAAGGACCACGCTATTAGCACAAAGAATTTATGTTGTGAAATGTGGACTCCTGGCTGAAGCACAATACCACAATAGGGCAGCATGGTGGCTCAGTGGTTAGCACTGCAGCCTTGCAGAACTGGGGTCCTGTATTCAAATCCCACCAAGGACATCTGCGGGGAGTTTGTATGTTCTCCCCATGTTTGCTTGGGTTGCTCTGGGTACTCCGGTTTCCTCCCACACTCCAAAGACATACTGGAAGGGAATTTAGATTGTGAGATTATTTCTATAGCGCCAACATATTCCGCAGCACTATATTTTAGAGGGCACTTGTACAGACAATAGACATTACAGCATACCAATAAACACATACTGTAGATCAAAACAGATACCAAGGCGTATAAGGGCCCTGCTCACAAGCTTACAATCTATGAGGAAAAAGGGGAAACACGAAAGGTGGATGGTAACAATTGCTTGCTTTGTTCGGACCAGCCAAAGTGTAAGAGTCGGGTGTTCCTGTAATGCTGCATGAACCAGTTAACAGTCTAAATATGCAACAGTACAGACACAGAGGGCTATTAAATGCATAAAGCATGAGAGAACATGATGCGAGGAACCTGGCTATGGCAAAAATTTTGAATGGGCGACACAGGAATAGATAGGTTAATGCGTTGAGGCGGTAGGCCAGTCTGAACAAATGCGTTTTTAGGGCACGCTTAAAACTATGGGGACTGGGGATTCATCATATTAACCTGGGTGGTGAATTCCAAAGAAATGGCGCAGCATGTCAAAAGTCTTGGAGACGGGAGTGGGAGGTTCTGATCATTGAGGATGTTAACCTCAGATCATTAGCAGAATGGTGGGCACTGGTAGGGTGGTAGACTGAGTTGAGGGAGGAGATGTAGGGTGGTACTGAGCCATGGAGTGCTTTGTGGGTGAGGGTAATAAATTTATAATGAATTCTGGAGTGGATAGGTAACCAGTGTAAGGACTTGCACAAGGTAGAGGCATCGGTATAACAATTGGTGAGGAATATGATCCTGGCTGTAGCATTCAGGACAGATTGGAGAGGGGAGAGTTTGGCAATAGGGAGACTGATTAATAGAGAGTTACAATAGTCCAGACGAGAATGAATAAGAGAAACAGTAAGAGTTTTTGCAGAGTCGAAAGTAAGAAAAGGTCGAATTCTAGAAATATTTTTGAGGTGCAGATTGCAAGAGCTAGCCAGTGATCGGATGTGGGGGGTGAATGAGAGCTCGGAATCAAGTATGACCCCAAGACAGCGGGAATGTTGCTGGGGAGTAATGGTGGAACCACACATGGAAATGGCAATGTCGGGCATAGGTTGGTTAAAAGAAGGAGGAAACACGAGGAGTTCAGTTTTTGACAGGTTCAGTTTCAGATAAAGGGAGGACATGATGTTAGAGACAGCGGTAAACAATCACTAGTGTTTTCTAAAAAGATAGGTGTGATATCAGGAGAAAAAGTCTATAATTGGGTGTCATCAGCATAGAGATGGTACTGGAACCCAAATCTACTGATTGCTTGACCAATAATGGCAGTATGCAAAAAGAAGAAAAGAGGGCCTAGAAATGATCCTTGAGGAACCCCAACAGTAAGGGGAAGATGAGAGGAGGCGAAGCTAGCAAAAGATACAGTGAAGGAGCGATCAGAGAGGTAGGAGGAGAACCAGGAGAGAACGGTGTCCTTGAGGCCGATGGAGCAGAGCATAGTGAGGAGGAGATGATCCACAGTGTCAAATGCTGCGGAGAGATCCAAGAGAATTAGCATGGAGTAGTGACCATTAGATTTAGCTGTTAGAAGATCATTAGAGACTTTAGTGAGGGCAGTTTCAGTAGAGTGTATAAAGTGGAAACCAGGTTGTAGAGGGTCTAGAAGAGAGCTATCTGAGAGATAGTGGATAAGATGGGCGTGGACCAGGCGTTCCAGGATTTTAGAGATGAAGGGAAGATTAGAGATAGGTCTATAGTTAGCGGCACAGTTTTGGTCGAGGGATGTTTTTTTAAGTAATGGATGTATGATGGCATGCTTAAATGAGGAGGGAAAGATACCGGAAGAGAGAGAGATTGAATATTTTTGTTAGGTGAGCAGTGACAGCAGGGGAAAGGGACTGGAGGAGATGTGATGAAATGGGGTCACTGGTGCAAGTGGTAGGTCAAGAAGATGCAAGGAGCCTGATTACTTCTACTTCTGTGACTGGTTAAAAATCAGAGAGTGAGCTAGATGCAGTGGGGGAGGGAGGACAGTGCATGGTATAAGGTAACAGGGAGATATAATTTCCTGTCGGATATGATCAATATTTTCTTTGAAATAATTGGCCAGATCATCAGCATAGAGATCCGTGGTTGGGGCCTACACTCTTGGGTTGAGCAGGGAATGAAAAGTGTCAAAAGAGACGTTTTGGGTTATTGGATAGTGAGGTGATGAGGGTGTTGAAATAGGTTTGTTTGGAGAGGTGAAGGGCAGTGTTGTATGCTTTAAGCATAAACTTATAATGGATGAAATCTTCAGCTAGATTGGATTTTCTCCACAGATGTTCGGCGCACCTAGAGCACCGCTGTAGGAAACGTGTTTGTATCGTGTGCCAGGGTTGTCGCCGTCTGTGCCAACTTATTCTCTGTATAGGAGGTGCAGTTTCATCCAGGGCACTTTGAAGTGTTCATTGTAATGCTTCAGTGCAGAATCAGGACATGAGAGGGAGGAGATAGGGGCCAATGATGACTGCAAGTTCTTCATAAGTTTCTGGGTGTTAATGGCCTGTATGCTTCCATAAGTGTGGAAAGTGGGGGTGACCTGGGCGGGATGCCAGTTCTTAAAAGAGAATGATAGATGGTTGTGGTCAGAGAGAAGGAGATGGGAGTTTGTGAAATCATCCACTGAGCAAAGCTGGGAGAAGATCAAGTCAAGGGAGTTTCCATCTTCATGCATGGGGGAGTTAGTATTTTGCGAGAGGCCAAAAGAGGAGGTTAGAGAAAAAAGGTGAGAAACAGATGGTGAGAGGGGAAGAGCAATGGTGATGTTGAAGTCTCCCGTGATGAGGGTTGGGATGTCACAGGAGAGATAGCGTGGAAGCCAGGTGGCAAAGTGATCCAGGAACAGATGGGAGGGGCCTGGAGGACCGCTACTCGCATGGAGAAGGGGATGTAGAGTCTGACAGCATGGATCACGAAAGAAGTGAAGACAAGTGAGAGTACTTAAGGGATAACCTGAAAGGTACAATTGGGTGATAGGAGCTGACCAACGCATCTACCTGCTCTGCTGTCTGATTTTGGGGTATGAGAGAAGTGTAGCCCACCATATGAAAGAGCAGCAGCAGTGGTGGTGTCTGACTGCTGGATCCAGGTTTCAGTCAGAGCCAGGTTAAGAAAATTAGAAAGGACGAAGTCATGGATGAAGAATTCCAAGGGGCACAATTAAAAGAGATAGAAGGCATGCAGGGAATATTCATAAGATTAGAGGGGTTTCAGAATGTAGTAGTTGAGGGGTTGGACTTACTATGACATGGGGGATTGGGGTTGGGAGAGATGTCTCCTGCGACTAGGGGAAGGAGGATAGAAAGAGTGAGCAGATGGTTGTGATTTGTGAGAGTGTCTCTTGTGCTGGATGGTGCAAATGAATGGATCTGTGCTGTTTAGCAATGTGAAAAGAGCATGAGTGCTATACATAGGAGAGGAGAGAACAGAGGGGTCAATATGGATGGAATGTAAAGAGTTAATACAAGGACGGTGGATGTGAGTGAATGCAGCAGCCACGATATAAATTATACAAATGCATATGGTGAATTTTTGTTGTAATCTTTTCTTATTAGCAATCAATCAAACTAAGTTGAGACACCAGGACACAATAAATGTAGTGAACAGATAAACAAGTGTCCAGGCCTACACGGATCATAAATTACTTTGAAAAGTTACTTGCCCTCATAGCATAAGGGGACAAGCAGAGTAAGTTGAAATAACTATATACCATTATATATGCTTACTAACATGAATAACTTTGGCAGGAAACATGCAGGATTCAGTGCAGTTGCGTGAATTAGTTAAATACCATTATATATGCTTGTAAGATGAATAACATTGTCAGGACACAGTGCAGTCACTTGAATTAGTTATGATAACGTGATGATAATGTATATTAACCGCTGTGGAATGAAATAGCGCTATATAAGCAAACCATAATATATAAATACCAGCATAAAATAATTAAAAGATAAAATGTGACCTGCTTTATGTAGCACAGTAGTAACAGAAAAATTGGATTTGTTACTGTGGACAAGCCTTGGATACAGCAGAATCTGAGCACAAAAGAATGACAACCTCTGATGTGGCCAGATATTTGGAGCACGTTAGTAACAGGACAAATTTATATTTTACCCGGTGTATGGAGAACAATATGTGCATCAAAGAATGAAGATGAAATGTAGCCTTCTTTTGATAGCACGATAGTAGGAAAAACAATTTTATTTTATCATATGTACCCCTGTATGGAGAACAATATCAGCACCCAAAAATGTAAAACTGACATCTAGCCTGCTGTATAACGTTACTAACAGAAGAAAGTATTTTTTTAACTGTGGATGAGGTCTGTATACCTTTAATCAAATACCTGTGTGAATTGGTGTGAGAGGCTGATTTGTGGATTGGTGAGTGCTTTTCTACCGGTTTTATTTTTGGGGGCTTTTTAACCTATATTTTCTCTCTAAAGGATTAATCTCTTATTTTACTATCTGTGTGTTTAAAGGTTAACTATATTGCATTTAAATCTTGGTGTAGCAATATTCACAAGGGGTTAATTAAGGGTGGGGGTTCATAATTAAGGGTTTTTAAGGGCCAGCTGGTTGGGGCTCAAGTCTTTTTGGAAGTGCATTGAGCAGCAGGGTGGTTTGCTGTTGAAGGAAAAAAAAAATCTCTTTAAATCTTCTGCTTCAGCGAGTGTGAGCGAGCTGGGTGTGACCGGTGTGCAAGTGTGAATGATGGTAAGTGTGACCTGAGATTCAGTGACTTGAGATTCAGTGACTTGAGATTCAGTGACTTGAGATTCAGTGACTTGAGATTCAGGGAGTTTCCAAGGGAGGATTTACTGAATTGCTGTTATATTTTATTAACCCCTTAATGTCCAATGACGTGCACAGTCCGTCATGGCAAGGTGTCAGTTCCGGCACCAGGACGGACTGTGCACGTCATCCCTTTGATCTACCACTGCGTGTAAACACGCAGTGGTAGATCAGTGCCGACAGCTGTCACAGACAGCTGACAGGCACGGCAAGCGGTGCGGGGACCTTTGCCGTCGGTCCCCGCACCTACAGCGCTGTGCTTGGTCAGTCAATCTGACTAACCAAACACAGCAGCGATCGCGCAGGAGACGCTGAAATTTCAGCTTCTCCAGCGCGATCAGTACAGGAGCCGGCGCTGCAGTGGCCAGGCTTCCTGCACTGACAGCCAGGAGCGGAGCCCCCACTGCCCCTGGCTGTTAACCCCCTAACGGCTGCGATCGAGCGCGATCACAGCACTCAGGGGGGGAAGCAGAGGGTCGGGAGCTCCCTCTGCCTCAGATCGGCGCCCTGCAATGTATTTGCAGGGCCCGATCTCTGCCTTGATGACCCGGGGGTTGTCATGACAACCTCCGGGTCATGTAGCTACGGAAAGCTGCTGTGATCATGGTCACAGCAGCTTTCACTATAGTTACAATGCATTGTAACTGCAATAAAAAGTAAAAAAAGTGAAAGTCCCATAAAGGGACAAGTTAAAAAAAATCATTTTTTTTTAAAAAATTGTAAAAAAAATATTTAAAAATAATTTAAAAAAAATCCCCTAAAAAATACACATTTTTATGTAATAAAAAAAACAAAAAAAAACACACGTTTGGTATCGCCGCGTCCGTAAAAATCCTATCAATAAAAGTGTATCCCTAGTTAACCCCTTCAGTGAAAGCCATAAAAAAAATAAAAAAAAAAAGTAGTAAATTATAATTTTTCCAAGCGGTATCATCACACCGCTTGGAAAAAGTGCAATAACACGCGATCAAAAAAGTGGGATATAAATAACCATGGTACCGCTGAAAACGTCATCTTGTTCTGCAAAAAACATGCTGTATAGCGGCTTCATCAGCGAAAAAATAAAAAAGTTATAGCTCGCGGAATAAACTGATGCAAAAATAATTATTTTTTCTATAAAACTTTTTATTGTGTAAAGAACGCCAATACATAAAAAAATATATAAATGAGGTATCGCTGTAATCGTAGTGACCCGAAGAATAAAGCTGCTTTATCAATTTTACCACACACGGAACGGAGTAAAAAAAAACAAAAAAAAAAACAATTCCTGAATTGCTGGTTTTTGTTCATTCTGCTTCCACAAAAATCGGAATAGGAAGCGATCAAAAAACGTTATGTGCCCGAATATGGTACCAATAAAAACGTCAACTCGTCCCGCAAAAAATAAGCCCACAGATAACTCTGTCGGCCGAAATATGGAAAAATTATAGCTCTCAAAATACGGCGATGCAAAAATTTCTTACAAAAAATTATTCCAAAAAAAAGCGTCTTTTAGAGTGTGACAGAAGCTAAACATGAAAAAAGGGTGTAACTCTGGTATCGCCGTAATCGCACAGACCCGAGGAATAAAATCGCCTAATCACTAATACCGCATGAGGAACGGCGTAAAAAAGAAAACCAATTCTTCACCTTTTGTGGATTTGTTCATTCTGCCTCCCAAAGATCGCAATAAGGCGATCACAGTGGTTCCCCCCCACATATGGGGTATCAGCGTACTCAGGAAAAAATGCACTTCAAATTTTGGGGTCCTATTCTCCTGTTACCCTTATAAAAATAAAAATTTGGGGGCAAAAAGGAAATTAGACCTACCGGTAATTCTATTTCCAGGTAGTCCCTCAGGACAGCACAATGGAGGGCGTCCTCCCTTGACCTATAGCGGGACAGGATCACAGAGAGGTTAAAAGGCCCCACCCACCTCCACCCTCCAGTGTTTTTTCAAAGTACCACCGAAGGATGGCAGGAAATGGTCTAAACGCGCCCTTACAAACGCGTATGTAAGAAACCATTGAACAACTTCTTCTTTATCTCTAGCCTTGGCAACTCGATGGACCATCCACCAAAGATTGATCCCTTGCAATCCTAAAGAGAAACATAAGGGAGGGAATTAAGGGTGCTGTCCTGAGGGACTACCTGGAAATAGAATTACCGGTAGGTCTAATTTCCTTTTCCCCTTACGTCCCTCAGGACAGCACAATGGAGAATACCAAAGAAACATCCCAGGGTGGGAACAGAAGCTCAATGGACCAAAGTCCCAGGTAAGAACCAGGCTAGATATAAAAATGATCTGAAAGATCAAAAAGAAATATAGATATCTAAAGAAATTCGTAAAGATAATCACAGTAGTGAGTGTCCGATATATGTTTTATAATGGCCAATTCCAGTATGAATGTGGTAAACCAGATATGCCGCAGAGACGGAGAGTGAACACAGCCGTTGTACCCAATACCATTAATGAACCGCAGAAATTACAGTTATTGTGATAGATATAGACACCGCAGCCACAGAATAGCCTTAAAAATCTTATTGCCCAGCAAAAATATTGTGATAGTTACAATCACCACACGATGAGGACTGTACAGACCAGTAATCGGCTGGATGTGCTTAACAACACGGGACTGTTCCTTCATTGGTCCTCCTGGGCTCAGATTAAACCTTGGTTAGAGACCGGCTTACCATACTACGAGGAGACCTGCAGGACAGAGACCCTGGACTGCTGAAAGATCAAGCCGAATAACAGTTAGTACATGGAAAATGGCAGAGCATTGGGATGTATGTACCCTACTCATTCTGGAGATCATGTCTACTCCAAAACCTTAGAAGTCTCAACCCCAGTAAGGGTTGGATATTATTGTAACTAAGGAAATACTCCATCTGGCAGGTAATATCTCCTGCTAGTACCAACATTGGGCTTCTCGGTAGAAGTGTTAAAAGGAAGATATGGATCACCACTCTTGCTTTACTGATGTTAGACACGGGGAGTCTGGACTCTGGAATCGATGACAGTAAGCGGTGGGTGGGTGGGAGGATGTTGGTAAAAATCCTTTGACACAGGATATTTGACTGTCTCTATATGAGTTATTAGCTACGACATTATATATACAGTATGTGCCAAATTATTTATATATTATATCGTAAAAGGCAATTTTCTTAGAGATGTTTATACACCCCGACTGCCCTGGTGGGAGGAACCATATTCTAAAACTAGAGGGAAGTAGTTTCCTTCCCCTCGAGAGGGAGATTTTTTACTGTGAGTCAGAAGGACTATGAGGCCTTAACTGTAAGAGACCTGGATACAGATTCTTTTACATTAGGAGCCCTGACTGCTGTACAAGCAGTGGGTATGGGATCTTCTGCCACATGACAGTGCCGCCGATTTGCCATAAAGTACAAAGGCAATAATGCCGACCCTGGTAAACGTAATACAACGGATTTAGGGGTCAAGAATCTGTTTACCGGGTGTTGATCAAAGACACTAGTCCGACTGCCATATGTGGAGACGGGAAGGTTTCCTCCTCACTTCATGAGATTTCCTGCTTTCAGCACAGTAGTATGTCCACTTACAGGATGAGCCCCAAAAACGTCTGTCTCCCTTTAAAAACCAACTATGGAAGAGACTTGCCTTTAATCCTCAAGGCAGAAACTCACTTGAGAGTTCTGTTCCAATCCTGAAGAAATGCTAAGTTACTAGGCCAATTCAGGCATAGCTGAACATCTGGCTAAGCCTAGTTGCAAAGAATGAAGCAACCGAAGCTGGACCTGGGTTCTAAATATAAGGACTCTATAACCAGAGTTGGCCCGAGACAAATGTGAAGTGGTGGGCCGACCATACACTGTGCGGCCACGCAATAAGGCACCAGTCAGAAGGTCTAAGCCAGAGGCACAAACCCACGATGTCCGATGTACTATGAAGCACTGAGGTAATATAACACACGAATGACACGTCTCGAGGCACTGAAGCATTATGATGCAATATGCACAAAAGCACTATGATGCAATATTATTACAGCGGCATCAATTCCATGGTGCTGTACATGAGAAGGGGCCACACACAAAGCCACAGACACAGTCCACAGCAAACAAATTCCCAATGACAGGGTGATACCGAAGGAGAGAACCCAGTCCCGCGGACCCACAACCTGATGCATATAATGCACAAAGACTATGATGCAGAATGATGCAATAAAATGCACCCAGCCACTATGATGCAGTATAATTCACACAGACACTATGATGCAATACGATGCAGAAAGACACTATGATGTAATATGATGCAATATAATGTAGAAAGACACTATGATGCAATATGATGTACTATGATGAAATATAAAGCAATGTAATGCAGAAAGACACTATGAGGCATAGACACTATGATGCATCTTGATGCACAAAGACACTATGATGTAATATAGTGCAATATAATGCAGAAAGACACCCATGCAGAATGATGGACCTTGATGCAACCTGATGCAATCTGCTGCACAAAGGCACTATGAAACACCAAGATGCACCCTGATGCAAAATGATGTAATATGATGCATAGAAGTACTATGTAGAACTATATAATATAATGCATAGAGGCACTATGAAGTACTATGATGCCCAAAGGCACCCTGATGTAATATGACGCATAGAGACACTATGATACAAAGTGATGTACAGAGGCACTCAATATGATGCATAGAAACAGTATGATGCAATGTGATGTACAGAGACAATCAATATGAAGTCTAGAGGCACTATGATGCAATACGATGCCCAGAAGCACTCAATATGATGCATAGGGGAACAATGATGGAATCTGATAAATGATGTAATATAACACATAAAGGCACTATGAAGCATTCTGATGCAATATGGTGCACAGAGGCAATCAATATGATGCATAGAAGCACTATGATGCCGTACCACGCACAGAGGCACTCAATATGATGCATAGAGACAACATGATATATGATGTAATATGACACAAAGGCACTATGAAGCACTATGATGCAGTACAATGCACAGGGGCAATCAATATGATGAATAGAGACACCATGATGCAATACAATGCACAGGGGCACTCAATATGATGAATAGAGGCACTATGAAGCAGTACAATGCACAGGGGCACTCAATATGATGAATAGAGGCACTATGATGCAGTACAATGGACAGAGGCATTCAATAAGATGCATTGAGGAACAATGATGAAATATGATATATGATGTAACATGACACAAAGGCACTATGAAGCGCTATGATGTCGCACTCTGATGCAATATGATGCACAGAGGCACTCAATATGATGCCCAGAGGCACTCAATATGATGAAAAGAGGCACTATGAAGCAGTACAATGCGCAGAGGCACTCAATATGATGAATAGAGGCACTATGAAGCAGTACAATGCACAGGGGCACTCAATATGATGAATAGAGGCACTATGATGCAGTACAATGCACAGAGGCACTCAATAAGATGCATTGAGGAACAATGATGCAATATGATATATGATGTAACATGACACAAAAGCACTATGAAGCGCTATGATGTCGCACTCTGATGCAATATGATGCACAGCGGCACTCAATATGATGCACAGAGGCACTCAATATGATGAATAGAAGCACTATGCTGCAGTACAACTGCTATACCATGCTTGAAGGTGTCCAAACAAGAGACCAGGTCCCAGTTAGAGCCAAGAGAGCAAACTCTCAGAGTTCCAGATAAATCTCAAGCCTGAATAGTAGTTCTCATTTGTCAGATTGACCCCACCCGAAGGAGCTAATTAATGCCCCACAGCTGGAGGGCAGTGTTCATGGAGACGATGTGCTGCATTAACACTATGAGCCCTCCTATGGATGGAGTAGTTAAGTTGTAACTAACTGAAGTCAAATCATGAGATGTAGCCTGGACATATGGCCTTATTATAGCTTAGAGGTCCAAGGCCTGACTGCATACATTTGAAACACACCTCAGCATATGAGGCTCTATGCTTCAGCTTCAGCACAAAGGCATGAGACTAGCATCAGTCCAGAGGCCTAGGCCATCAACACATTCCATGATGCACTCACCTGTGCTGGCTCCATACCTGCTAGAAAGACAGGGGGAGCTGGAAACGCCGAGAGCCCAGTATGGAGGGAAGCGGCGTCCCACCAGGAATGCTGCATTACTGCCAGTGATTTCCTCTCTTGTGCCCTCCGAGATCCAGGAAACCTGTCTGTTGCCTGTCTCGTTCTGCACCTCCGCGTTCAACCATGGAACGCACGCTGGCCTCTAGCTCCGGCGCCCTGACGTCACCAGAAGCGCCATGGCACCGCACCTTCCGGTATCTTGTGCTGGAATGCCGGCCAGTGTCAGAGCCGAGAACCTCCACTAAGGAGGAAGCGGCTCTACCCAGGAGCTTCATCCACTCACTGGTCTTTGTGGCTGAGGTACTCCCCTAGGAGAGTTTCAGCCCCGGTGCTACTTGACAGGGGGAAGGATTGGATCCAGCAGCACGATTCCCCTGGGTCTTGTAAAACGTCCACCTTCTATCTTCGCTCCACTCCTGGAGCAACCTCTCATACAACCGTCCCCTGTAGGGACAGGAAAAAACACTGGAGGGTGGAGGTGGGTGGGGCCTTTTAACCTCTCTGTGATCCTGTCCCGCTATAGGTCAAGGGAGGACGCCCTCCATTGTGCTGTCCTGAGGGACGTAAGGGGAAAAGGTCATTTTTGTGGAAAAAAAAAAGATTTTTTTATTTTCACGGCTCTACGTTATAAACTTCTGTGAAGCCCTTGGGGGTTCAAAGTGCTGACCACACATCTAGATAAGTTCCTTGGGGGGTCTAGTTTTCAAAATGTGGTCATTTGTGGGGGGTTTCTACTGTTTAGGCACATCAGGGCTCTTCAAACGCGACATGACACCCGCAGACCATTCCATCAAAGTCTGCATTTAAAAACGGTGCTCCTTCCCTTCCGAGCTCTGCCATGCGTCAAAATAGTGGTTCCCCCCCACATATGGGGTATCAGCGTACTCAGGACAAATTGCACAATAGCTTTTTGGGTCCTATTTCTCCTGTTACCCTTATAAAAATAAAAATTTGGGGGCAAAAAGATTATTTTTGTGGAAAAAAAGATTTTTTTTATTGTCACGGCTCTACATTATAAACTACTGTGAAGCACTTGGGGTTCAAAGTGCTCACCACACATCTAGATAAGTTCCTTGGGGGGTCTAGTTTCCAAAATGGGGTCACTTGTGGGGGGTTTCCACTGTTTAGGCATACAGGGACTCTCCAAATGCGACATGGCGTCCAATCTCAATTCTAGCCAAAAAGTCAAATGGCGCTGCTTCCCTTCCAAGCTCTGCCATGCGCCCAAATAGTGGTTTACCTCCACACATGGGGTATTGGTGTACTCAGGAGAAATTGTACAACAAATATTGTGGTTTATTTTCTACTGATACCCTTGATAAAATTTAAAAAAATTGTGTCGAAAGAAAAATTTTGGGAAAAAAAGTTAAATGTTCATTTTTTCCTTCCACATTGCTTCAATTATTGTGAAGTACCTAAAGTGTAAATAAACTTCTTGAATGTGGCTTTGAACACCTTGAGGGGTGCAGTTTTTAGAATGGTGTCACTTTTGGGTATTTTCTGTCATATTGACCCCTCAAATTCACTTCAAATGTGAGGTGGTCCCTAAAAAAATGGTTTTGTAAATTTTGTTGGAAAAATGAGAAATTGCTGGTCAAATTTTAACACTTATAACTTCCTAACAAAAAAAAAAATGTTGGTTCCAAAATTGTGCTGATGTAAGGTAGACATGTGGGAAATGTTATTTATTAACTATTTTTTGTGACATATCTCTCTGATTTAATGGCATAACAATTAAAAGTTTGAAAATTGCAAAATGTTCAAAATTTTTGCCATATTTCCGTTTTTTTCATAAATAAACGCAAGTTATATTGAAGAAATTTTACCACTATCATGAAGTACAATATGTTATGAGAAAACAATCTCAGAATCGCCAAGATCCGTTGAAGTGTTCCAGAGTTATAAGCACATAAAGTGACAGTGGTCAGAATTGTAAAAATTGGCCTGGTCTTTAACCTACAAAATGGCTTGGTCGTTAAGGGGTTAATACTTTTATTTAATTTTACTTATCTTTGCTGTCTGGTGAATTCCCCATTAGAAATGTGCTCCACTATTGCCAATGCCATCCAGTGTACATCTTGCCACATGTATGCAGTCCTTGAACAGCCGGTCGAGGGTGCTTACTGCTGTGCGAGATGTGAGCATGTTGTGCATTTGGAAGCCCAAATACTGGATCTAAACACTGAGATCCATAGACAATATGGAAAGGAGTCTTCTGCTCACTGAGTAGACGCTCAATGGGATAGATGAGGGGGGGGATGCTAGGATGGAAATACGTAACTTGGCACTCAATGAAGAAAAAACGGAAGAGAATAAAGATATTTTGCTGTGGTTTCTTTTATTGTCATCCAAACAAAATAGATACGTAGTAGTTAAACGTTTTCGGCCTAACACAATTGGCCTTCATCAGAATAGTGAAGACAAAAGCTGAAAAAAAATAATAGACATAAATTTGTCAAATGGATAAGTGGATGCAATAAAAACATCTCAAACAAACAGTGAGATAACATGACATGAAAAATAATATACAAATTACAAACTGACTTCCAAAGAGAAAAATATGTAGTCTAATTAACAACGTAGCATCCAGGAGTGATGTACTAAATACATATAGATATATGTTTATCATAGTTAAGGAAAAACATTTAATTACATTGGTAAGAATCAGAAGATTAGACTCAAAACCAGAAAGGATATAGTGGTCCTATTATATACGAAGTGAAATGATGTGCCCAGAGAGTTCACTAGAAAAATTCCTGTAAAGAGAAGACCAAGTTTAGCACGTGATATAGTGAAGTGCTGATGATAACTACCCGGTGCAGAAATAAAAAGTTAGTAAACATAGTTAATGGTAAATAGGTAATACCTGGTATATAGCTCGCTGAATAATAAGGCATCTATTTTGTAGTAAAACCACAGAGAATTGCAAACTGTAGGTAGGAAGGTTTTTAAGGGGTTAAAAGAATGCAAACACCTCTGTGTGATATAATAAGACATAGGCAGGGCTGTACCTTTAAAGGACGCTGACCGGACGCTTAGGGAAGGCGCTGATAGCTATGTCTATAGCGGAGAAAAAGCGCTGTAGGGAATAAACAAGAGGAGCTATAAAGGCGTCACAAAACAGGAGTGAGGAAGCGTACCTCATCTCCTGAAATTACCTGGAGCCGGGAGCTGGCGTGCTAGGGACCGCCTCGGGAGCAGAACGGTACTTCCGGGTTTAAGTAATCAGCTGAGGTAGCGTCATGATGACGCGGCCCCGATCAGCTGATATCGAGTCACGACCAGCGTGTGTGCAGTAGCTAAGGCCGGCCCTGGGCTGGGTAATGGCTTGAAGTAGTTATGGAAACAATTACAGCGCCTGCGCAATGCCTATCTCAGGCTGTATGTCAATAGATACTATTAAGAGCATGGAGCAGTATATGCAATAATGATTATAGTTTAGAACAGAGGGGCACCTGGAGTAGAAGTAGTGAGATGACTCCACAAATATATTAGCTAAATAGAAAATTATATTAGGTGGGCTATGTAAAAAGCCAAGCTAGGAAAAGAAAGTAGTGCTTCTATACTATACCATAGTGACGGGAGTGCAAATAGTAGAAGAGGGTCACCGATTCTAGGAAAATAGAAAATTGTAAGTTAGAACATATAGAATTCACCAATGGATGGATGGTTTCCCTATCCAGGGGTACTATACCTGTGACTCTACATACGTCATATACCTCATTAAATGTCCCTGCGGATTGGCTTACATTGGGAAACTACCCAGGCAGTGAAGGATAGAATATCTCAACATAAGTCCAATATTCGCTGCAAAAAAACACATCTTCCCCTGCCATATCACTTTTGTGAACACAATCATGGTGTCTCACAACTCAGGTTCCAAGTGATGGAACAAATTGATACTAATAGACGTGGACTTAACAGAACCAAAATCCTTAAGAAAAGAGGCGTTTTTTTATTTTTACCTTTCAGACATTTGAACCCAAAGGCCTTAATAGAGATTTTGATGTATCAGCTTATTTATAAAGTAAGGTTTTGGTGAATTCTATATGTTCTAACTTACAATTTTCTATTTTCCTAGAATCGGTGACCCTCTTCTACTATTTGCACTCCCGTCACTATGGTATAGTATAGAAGCACTACTTCTTTCCTAGCTTGGCTTTTTACATAGCCCACCTAATATAATTTCTATTTCCTAATATATTTGTGGAGTCATCTCACTACTTCTACTCCAGGTGCCCTCTGTTCTAAACTATAATCATTATTGCATATACTGCTCCATGCTCTTAATAGTATCTATTGACATACAGCCTGAGATAGGCATTGCGCAGGCGCTGTAATTGTTTCCATAACTACTTCAAGCCATTACCCAGCCAGGGCCGGCCTTAGCTACTGCGCACGCGCTGGTCGTGACGCGATATCAGCTGATCGGCCGCGTCATCATGACCTACCTCAGCTGATTACTTAAACCCGAGTACCGTTCTGCTCCCGAGGCGGTCCTAGCACGCCAGCTCCCGGCTCCAGGTAATTTCAGAGATGAGGTACGTTCCTCACTCTGTTTGTGACGCCTTTATAGCTCCTCTTGTTTATTCCCTACAGCGCTTTTCTCCGCTATAGACATAGCTATCAGCGCCTTCCTAAGCGTCCGGTCAGCGTCCTTTAAAGTACAGCCTGCTATGTCTTATTATACACACAGAGGTGTTTGCATTCTTTAACCCTTAAAACCTTCTACTACAGTTTGCAATTCTCTGGGGTTTACTACAAAATAGATGCCTTATTATTCAGCGAGCTATATACCAGGTATTACCTATTACCATTAACTATGTTTACTAACTTTTTATTTCTGCACCGGTAGTTATCATCAGCACTTCACTATATCACGTGCTAAACTTGTCTTCTCTTTACAGGATTTTTCTAGTGAACTCTCTGGCACATCATTTCACTTCGTATATAATATGACCACTATATCCTTTCTGGTTTTGAGTCTATCTTCTGATTCTTACCAATGTAATTAAATTGTTTCCTTAACTATGATAAACATATATCTATATGTTTTAGTACGTCACTCCGGATGCTACGTTGTTAATTAGACTACATATTTTTCTCTTTGGAAGTCAGCTTGTATTTTGTATATTATTTTGTGTCATGTTATCTCACCGTTTGTTGAGACGTTTTTATTGCATCCACTTATCATTTGACAATTTATGTTATTATTTTTCAGCTTTGTCTTTACTGTTCTGATGAAGGCAATTGTGTTAGCAGAAAACGTTTAACTACTAGTATCTATTTTGTTGGATGACAATAAAAAACCACAGCAAAATATCTTTATTCTCTCGTTTTTCTTCATTGAGTGCAAAGTTATGTATTTCTATTAGTATTGGCTGGAGACCCTACACAGGATTAAGAATCTCCATGATCTTAAGGTCCAATGAACCTAGGCTTAAACTTCGGAGATGCAACCCTCATAGGGATATTTCTTGAGGACAACCAAACCAAGTCCCCTACTTTAAACCGAGGACCATCAGTCCTATGCCGGTTGGCAAACCGTTCGGCCTTCTCCTGAGAGAGAGACAACCTCTCCACTACCTGGTCCCAAATCTGCTGCATTCACTCCACAACAGAGTCAACACCCGGACAGACAGAAGCCTCCGCCTGTCCCGAAGAAAATCAAGGGTGATACCCAGAATTGCAGAAAAATGGAGACATCAAGGTGGCAGAGCTAGCCCTATTATTAAGAGCAATCTCTGCCAAAGGCAAAAAAGAGACCCAGTCATCTAGATCAGCAGACACAAAACATCTCAAATAAGTCTCCAAGGACTGGTTTGTTCTCTCGGTTTGTCCATTGGGTCTGAGGATGAAATGCAGAGGAGAAAGATAATTGAACACTAAGTTTAGAACAAGATGTCCTCCAAAATCTGGAAACAAACTGGACTTCTCTGTCAGACACAATGTTCTCCGGAATGTCATGTAACCGAACCACGTGCTGAAGGAACAAAGGCACCAATTTGGAGGAGGAAGGTAACTTAGGTAATGGCAAAAGATGTATCCTCTTGGAAAACCTATCACAGATTACCCAGATAACGGTCATTTTCTGAGAAACAGGGAGGTCGGAAATAAAATCCATAGAGATATGGGTCCATGGCCTCTTGGGCACAGGTAATGGCATTAACAAACCACTAGAGCGAGAGCAAGGCTTGGAACGAGAGCAAGTCCCACAGGACTGCACAAATTCCCTGACGTCACGAGACAAAGTAGGCCACCGAAAGGACCGACTCACCAAGTCTCTGGTACCAAAAATCCCGGGATGACCAGCCAACGCGAAACAATGAATCTCAGACATCACACTCTTCTTCCACTGGTCTGGGACAAACAATTTCCCAATAGGGTAGCGCTCAGGTTTAGCCTCCTGACACCCTTCCAGAGCCAGTCTCAAATTGAGCGAGATGGCGGAAAGTACTGCACCCTCTTTAAAATAACAGCAGGATCAGATAACTCAGGAGAGTCCGCAAAGAAACTCCTGAGAGGGCATCCACCTTAACATTCTTAGTGCCAGGAAGAAATGAAACCACAAAATTAAAACGTGTGAAAAACAAGGCTCACCTGGCCTGTCTAGGATTAAGTCGCTTGGCTGATTCGAGATAAACCAGGTTCTTATGGTCTGTGAGGACCACCACCTGATGTTCGGCTCCTTCCTGCCAATGTCTCCACTCTTCAAAGGCCCACTTCATGGCCAATAACTCCCGATTACCCACGTCATAATTACATTCAGTTGGAGAAAATTTTCGAGAGAAAAAGGCACAAGGGTTACTTTTAGAGGTCTCTGGATCTCTTTGGGACAAAACGGCACCTGCCCCAATTTCAGAGGCATCAACCTCAACCTGAAACGGTAGAGAAACATCAGGCTGCCGTAGAACAGGAGCAGAAGTGAATCTCTGCTTAAGTTCCTTAAACGCAGAAACTGCCTCAGGAGGCCAATTCACCACATCAGAACCCTTTTTGGTCAAATCAGTCAATGGTTTAACAATACCGG
Organism: Oophaga sylvatica; assembly: GCA_033576555.1. Taxonomy (NCBI): domain Eukaryota; kingdom Metazoa; phylum Chordata; class Amphibia; order Anura; family Dendrobatidae; genus Oophaga; species Oophaga sylvatica. The sequence continues at coordinate 69,986,177 of JARQOD010000005.1, forward strand.
AGAAATTACCAATAAATTTACGATAAAAATTGGCAAAACCCAAAAATCTCTGAAGAGCCTTTAATGAAGTAGGTTGGACCCAATCACAGATGGCCTGAACCTTGACCGGGTCCATTTCAATAACAGATGGAGACAAAATGAATCCCAGAAATGAGACCTTCTGTACGCCAAAAAGACACTTTGATCCCTTCACATACAGTGCATTCTCTCTCAAAATCTGGAACACAGTCTGAACATGTTTCACATGAGAGTTCCAGTCATTGGAAAAAATCAAGACATCATCCAAATAAACAAGCAGAAATTTATCCACAAAATCCCTGAAAATATCATTCATGAAGGATTGGAAGATGGAAGGAGCATTAGTGAGCCCAAATGGCATCACTAGGTACTCAAAATGCCCCTCTGGGGTATTAAACGCCGTCTTCCATTCATCCCCGTGCTTAATGCGAATAAGGTTATACGCCCCCCTGAGGTCAAGCTTGGTAAACCAACTAGCACTTTTCACTCTGGAAAACAGGTCAGAAATCATAGGGTAAGGGATATTGATACTTCACAGTGATCTTATTCAAGAGACGATAATCAATACACGGCCTCAATGAACCCTCCTTTTTGGCCACGAAGAAAAAATCTGCACCCAAGGGTGAAGAGGATGGTCTGATATGACCCTTCTCCAATGACTCCTTGATATAAGATCGCATAGCATCGTGTTCAGGTACAGACAAGTTAAAAAGGCGAACTTTAGGAAATTTACCACCAGGCGCTAATTCAATAGCGTTATCATAGCTCCTGTGAGAGGGCAAGGATGCAGATTTACTTTCACTAAATACATCCGAAAAATCAGTCAAAAAGTCAGGAACATCCTGAGACTTGGGAGAGGCAGAAAAAACAGGAGTGTCAGTATTAACACATTGGCAGCCCCAACTGGTCACAGACACAGATTTCCAAGATTTCCAATCCAAAACAGTATTATGAGACTGTAACCAAGGGAAACCTAGTACAATAATGTCATGCAGATTATGCAGCACCAGAAATTTGCAACTCTTCTGATGATCTGGTTCAACCCTCATTATCACCTGAGTAGAAAACTGGGGTTTATTCTCCACCAAAGGGGTAGAATCAATGCCCAGTAGGGGAATAGACTTCCGCAGGGGTATCATGGAAAACCCACAACGTTTGGAAAGTCAAAATCCATCAGGTTAATAGCTGCTCTTGAATCAACAAAAGCCTGAGCAGAAAATGTGGACAGGGAGCAAATCAGGGTAACAGTCAACAGAAATGTAGTCTGAACACTACCCAAAAACAACTGAGCATGCAAAACGTCTTCCCCGCTTAGGGCAGACGGAAAGAGCATGAGAGGCATCACCACAGTAGAAACATAACCCATTGCGCTTTCGAAACTCATGACGGTGAGCCCCAGAAGTCACTCCATCACACTGCATGGGCCCAGGAGCTGGTTCACAAGGCAACACCATCTCACGCATACCTCTGCGCTCACGCAAACGTCTGTCAATTTGAATAGCCAATGATATAGAATCATTGAGACCAGAGGGGACAGGGAATCCCACCATAACATCCTTTACATTCTCTGACAGCCCCTTCTGAAAAAGGGCTGCCAAAGCATCATCATTCCATTTGGTCAGGACTGCCCACTTTCGCAATTTCTGACAGTACAACTCAGCGTCTTCAAGACCCTGATTTAATGCCAACAAGGTTTTTTCAGCTTGATCAGTGACATTAGGTTCATTGTACAATAATCCCAGAGCCAGAAAAAATACATCAACATCATTCAAAACAGGATCCCCTGGTGTCAGGGAAAAAGCCCAATCCTGAGGGTCGCTGCGCAGGAGAGAGATGAGAATTTGATTCTGCTGTGCTGCGCTCCCCGAGGACTTGGGCCTTAAGGCAAAAAACAACTTAGTTATTTTTGAAATTCAGAAATCTAGCCCGATCCCCCAAAAACAAATCTGGCATGGGAATCCTAGGTTCCACAATCGGCAACCTAGCAAGATAGGCAGCAATACTCCGAACCTCAGTGGCAAGCTGATCCACACGGCCAGACAACTGTGCAAACTCCATTGAGAGGAAAAAAAATCCTCCCAGCACCCAGAGAAAAAGAGGGAAAAAATGCAACAAACAGAAAAAAGAAAAATCTCTGACTTTTTTTTTTTTTTTTCTTTCCACACTATTTTTCCCTTCTGTGAGTTCAATATAATTTTCAGTTTGGGCCGGTGATACTGTTATGTTTAGGCAGCTGAGGAGAAAAAGCAAAAACGGCAATACACCAGAGAGGCTGGAACCTATTGGATTGCAGTAACCTGAACTAACCACACAACTAGAGGTAGCCGTGGAGCGTTCCTACGTTGATCCTAGACGCCTCGTCACAGCCTGAGAGATAACTAGACCTAAAGGCAGAAAGATGAAAGCTATCTGCCCCGGAGCAGATCCCCAAAGAGAATAGGAAGCCCCCAAACATGTAATGGCGGTTAGACAAGAAGAAGCACGGACACAGACAGAAAATAGAATGAGCAAACGCTGGGGCCCAATCAGTCTAGTCAGAAAAGTACAGGAAAGAATTCTGACTGCAATCCAACAAAAAACCCTAAAAAATACCAACTCTTCTGATTGCAAAAACACCTGAGATCACACGATCTCCACCACCTTAATCAGATCTCTGGTGTAACAAAACTAAACCGCAGCCACTGAAAAAACAGGAAAAGCAAATGAACAAATAACAGTGGATACAGATAAACTGAGAGGAGCACAGGCCCCAGGAGGGGACCCGGCTGACCTCCACAAAAGTGCAGAAAATTATGCAAAAAGCAAGCACAAAAAGAAAAGCAGAAAATATCTTATCTGAAAGCAGCAGATGAATGCAAGACTCCAGCAGACTTCCAAATGAACCAGGAACCACAATTGAGACAAGAACAATTGATCACCGGTGACCATCATGGGAGGGAACCTCCCTTATATCAGTCCAGTCTGTGATCCCAGATTGCCATTCCTCGCTGTAAGGTTCAGTACTGTCTGCAACCACCAGAGCGAGCCTCTGCTCAGAAACGATCTCCAGCACATTCATAACAGATGCCTTTCTTGAAAAGTATAATATTACAGGCTATATTCACTAGTTTCCTAGATATTGCAATGATCCAGGGAGCTAGTATGATTGCCGTATGTGGAGTCTGGAAGGAATTTTTTTCCCTAATGTGAAGCTTACTGTTTGCCACTTGTTTTTTTTTTTTGCCTTCCTCTGGATCAACATATTAGGGCAGGTTAGGATAGGATATGGGTTGAACTAGATGGACTTAAAGTCTTACTTCAACCTTAATAACTATGTTACTATGTATACAATCGAATATATGCTCAAGACTAGAGTTGAGCGATACTTTCCGATATCCTAAAGTATCGGAATCGGAATGGTATCGCCGATATCACTAAAAAATCGGCGATACCCGATACCGATACCGGAAGTCCCATGTAAGTCTATGGGAACAAAATATCGCAACTAAAAAAACCCCATTCTTTCCTTGTAAACACTAAATATACACACATAGAATACATATATATATATATACATGTCATTGTGACATATATATATACATATATGTATAGTTTATACACTTCTACATAGTAAAATATCCTTTGATTCAATTGCCGGGTAAAGCCGGCTTCAGTGAAAAGACAGAAGCACCCGACATGAAATGACACTTGGTGTACATAGGGTTAACCATGTCTTTTCATGTCGTTTGCTATCTGATTTGCACAAACAATTAAATCAGACTATGTGTGCAAAATTTCACACCTGTAGGGGTTAATTAAAGGTGTAAATTCGTTGTAAAAAAAACGGACTTTTTTTGCTACGAATTTACACCTTTAATTAACCCCTACAGGTGTGAAATTTTGCACACATAGTCTGATTTAATTGTTTGTGCAAATTAGATAGCAAAGGACATGAAAAGACATGGTTAACCCTATGTACACCAAGTGTCATTTCATGTCGGGTCACCAATTTTTTTCGAGGGGATCCCCTATTTTTGTTAACCAGCCAGATGAAGCAGACCGCTGAGGCCTGGATTTTCAGGCTGTTAAGGAGCCAAGATCCATGGACCTTGCCAGCCTGATAATACTAGGCCACAGCAGTCTGCATATCTTGGCTGATTAACAAAAATAGGGGATCCCCTCGAAAAAAATTGGCGTGGGGTCCCCCCTATTTTTGTTAACCAGCCAGATGAAGCAGACCGCTGAGGCCTGGATTTTCAGGCTGTTAAGGAGCCAAGATCCATGGACCTTGCCAGCCTGATAATACCAGGCCACAGCAGTCTGCATATCTTGGCTGATTAACAAAAATAGGGGATCCCCTCGAAAAAAATTGGCGTGGGGTCCCCCCTATTTTTGTTAACCAGCCAGATGAAGCAGACCGCTGAGGCCTGGATTTTCAGGCTGTTAAGGAGCCAAGATCCATGGACCTTGCCAGCCTGATAATACCAGGCCACAGCAGTCTGCATATCTTGGCTGATTAACAAAAATAGGGGATCCCCTCGAAAAAAATTAGCGTGGGGTCCCCCCTATTTTTGTTAACCAGCCAGATGAAGCAGACCGCTGAGGCCTGGTTTTTCAGGCTGGTAAGGATCCAATATCCATGGACCTTGCCAGCCTGATAATACCAGGCCACAGCAGTCTGCTTAGCTTGGCTGGTTAACAAAAATAGGGGATCCCCTCGAAAAAAAAACGGCGTGGGGATCCCCCCTATTTTTGTTAACCAGCCAAGTAAAATGCAGACTGCTGCGGCCTGGTATTAAAAGACTGTCAAGGCCCATGGATTTTGGCCCTCAACAGCCTGATAATACCAGGCTACAGCAGCCCCACATTTGGCGCATCAAAAGATGTGCCAATTGTGGCACTTTACCCGGCTCTTCCCACTTGCCCTGTAGCGGTGGCAAGCGGGGTAATAAGGGGTTAATGTCACCATTGATTGCACGGTGACAATAAGCCCGGTTAATAATGGAGAGGTGTCAATAAGACACCGATCCATTATTAATCCCAAAGTTATTAAATGTATAAAAAAAAGACAAAGCAAGAAAAAAGTATTTTAATGAAATAAAAGAGACAACACAGTTTTCATTTCTTTTATTGTACTCTCTGCGACGCCATCGATCTCCTGTAAAAAAAGAAAAAAAACAAACCAACAGTATACCACCTGTCCGACGCAGTCCATAGTAACGAGTGTCCCACGACGATCCAACTCTGCTACATCGCAATGACAGGCAGAGCCTGTCATCGCAACGCAGCACAGCTGATTACCTGCTTCCCCGGCGGTGACGTCATCGGACTGACTGCTTTACGGCCGGGATTACCCAGCAGTCACTGCAGTTATCGCGAGATACTGCATGTGACCGCCGGGGAAAGAAGATGGCGGCCATGAAGCAGTCCGGGATGTGACCGCCGGAGATCTTCTGCCAGGTAAGTGCCGCTGACTCCTGACAGACCCGACCGACGGACACTGACAGTGACAGTGACAATCCCGATTCCGGTATCCGATAAGACGAAAATATCGGAACTCGGAATCGGAATTCCGATACAGCCAATATCGGCCGATACCCGATATTTGCAGTATCGGAATGCTCAACACTACTCAAGACTATTTCAAGCTCAAATCTAGCCTTCTGTTTCACTTTTGTAACAGAATTTTTATTTTTAATCTGCATGAGCTGTCTAGACAGCTGTATTTCACTTCCATTAAATGACAAGGTGGAATATTGCATGCTGAATCACGTCAGCAACAGCCTAAAAAATATTTTTTTACTGTGCAACAGCTCTACACACAGAACAATTTCACCGCCCCAACTTTCAACGTGGGATATGGTTGACTATATCACGTTTAGCAACAGAAACATTTTTTTTTTAAAATCTGCATGAGCTCTGCAGACAGCTTACTTTTGCCGCCACTAAATGATAATGTGGGATATGGCAATCTTTATTACATTTGTAACAGGACAAAATTGCTTTATTAATCTGCATGAGCTATGCAGGCAACTGAATTTCACCGCCACTAAATGACAAGGTGAGATATGGCATGTGAATTATGTTAGCAACAGCCAAAAAAATATGTACCCTTGTATGTACCCCTGTATTACAAAGTGGGATATGGCTGGCTGTATCATGTTTAGCAACAGAATTTATCTTTCTATAAATCTGCATGAGCTCTGCAGACAGCTTAATTTCACTGCCATTAAATGACAAGGTGGGATATGGCGTGCTGTATCTCATTTGTAACAGAAATTTTTTTTTGTTTAATCTGCATGAGATAGACAGCAGAATTTCACTGCCATTAAATGAAAAGGTGGGATATGGCGTGCTGAATCATGTTAGCAACAGCCAAAAAAATAACTTTTTACTACTCTACAGCTCTACACACAGAACAACTTCACCACAAAATTACATTGTGGGATATGGCTGGCTGTATCACAATTAAAGATGATCACATGAGATCTGCAGACAGCTTAATTTCACTGCCACTAAATGACATGGTGGGATATGGCGTGCTGTATCACGTTTGTAACAGAAAAAAAATTGTTTTGTTTAATCTACATTAGCTCTAAAGACAGCTTATTTTCACCCTTACTAAATGACAATGTGTAATATGGCGTGCTGAATCACGTTATCAACTGCCACCAATTTTTTTTTTACTGTGCAACAGCTCTACACACAGAACAATTTCACCGCCACAAAATGACAATGTGGGATATGGCGGGCTGTATCATGTTTAGGAACACAATTTTTTGTTTAATCGACATGAGCTATGCAGACAGTTGAATTTCACCACAATAGACAGAAATATAGCATGCTGAATCACGGTAGCAACTGCCAAAAAAAAATATTTTTTTCCTGGCTAACAGCTCAAATATTGTGCAATGTCATCACAACTAAATGACAAAGTGACATGTGCCTTGCTGTATCACATTTAGCAACTGAAAAAAATAAAATTTAGAAAGGTCTACTCGTGCATGGAGCACAATACATGCAGTGCACAACACACTTCTATGAAATGTGCCTGCTTTCTTTGTCTGTAGACCTCAGTAATGGCACAGAAAAGAAAAAAAAATCTGTTGGAAGGTATATTTCACAGCCACACAGGACACTAGCTATCTAAACTATCTGACTTGGAAACAACTGCCTAGCTAATTAGCTATCATGACCCCAATCAGAGGGTAATAAAACTTTCACACTCCTTATCTATGAACTGTTCCAATATTTATGCTCATCCCTCTGCCATAATGACTATTCTGCTTCACATCACTTGTCTTACCTATTGCATTTTTTCTGTGCTGTTTTGTGTATAAATATGTGATTCTTCAGATTTTGTATTTAGTCTTTGCTTGATGAAGAGACCTGAGTAGTCTCGAAAGCTTGCAATTTGTTACCATCTTTTCAGTTAGCCATTAAAAGGTATCAACCACTGAGGACTCTCAACTCTAAATATTTTTCTAGCTAATTAGCTAAAATCTATCAGCACCCAGGCCCAGTGTCAGGAGCTGCCTCACTGGTCTGTTATATTAAAAAAATGTTTTTAAAACAAGATGGACGCTCTTCATATAGATTTCAGCAGCCAATGACACAAGCCGTTGTATCGGGACATTAGGGATGTTTCCTGTGTCCTGATTGGCTAGCCGCTAAAGTTAGAAAAAAAAGATTAAAAGCACACTGCTCCTCTGGGCCCTCCCACCCCTTCCTCTCATCAAACACATGCCCCACGCTCATCATACACCACCACTATTCTAGCCAAAGTGTTCAAAATACTTTAGTGGCAACGCAAATATTTTCCCGCACTTTTTATTGAATGTTACAGATTTTCCCCGATTTTATAAAATGTGCTTGTGTTTCCGATCACAAATCCAAATGAGCCATATTCATGCCTATTTTTATTTAGTGATTGGTTTTTGAATATATTCACTCATCTCTAGTCATGAGGCATTCCCATTTAGGCCCTTCTAGTCGTAATACGGGTCCTGTGTCCTATTTGACTGAGGAATAGCTGACCTCCATCTTACCAAACCCCAAATTACCTAGACCTGCCCTTTCTTCTGTTATCTCATCCCCCTTAAAACCTACCAAAATGACAAGCACTATAAAATTGGATAAAATGGCCACAGCAGCCTTCATAAATAACATTAGCATTAGCAATATTATTACTTATGCTTAAATATAAGGAAAGGGTCTTTGGAAGCTCAAACAATTAAACCTGGAACCATGAGTGACTCCTCTTTGCCCCAACCGCATTACACCAATTTGAGGACACCTCAGCTAAATAATGCCGTGATTTGTCACTCTGAAACCTCGGCTCAATAAGGACCCCCCCGAGTAACACTTATAAAAGGGGAGGGGGTTGACTGTACAAAAATGTGTCCCGTACCCTCACCCTTTACCATACCACAAATTTGCTTCCCAAAGCCCCTTTCCTCCATAAAAGGCATCAAGTCGTATGCATGCATTTCCCTCCACACCCAAACTGCTTTTCCAAGGCCTTCCCTCAGCCCCAAAACCCAAATGTCAATTCCAATAGGTGACAAATGAACCCAATCTTCTCACAGATCCTCTTGTGGCAGAACCTCAGCTACTGTTGCCTTAATACTATAGCTGTTCCTTAACAAGAAGCAAGCTACTTCCCAATATTTTGACACAGGCCTTGTTCAAATGCTCAATCGACTGGCCATGTTTCCATGCAAGCCAGACAACAATCTCAGAACAGACCAAAGCAAGGTGAGGGTAGGAAGTGATGAGAAGCAAACAATCAAATTTTAGGTCACAGATCAAATCCCTGGAAGACCTAACGCCCAGGTCATTGCCTCCAGCGTGGGTTAGTAAAACGTCTGGAGGCCTGGCCAGGCCTTCATAGAAATAGAACTCAGACCTGAGTCTCCTCCACAACATACCACTAACCCCAATCCACCAAACCACCGTCTCTTCTCTCATAAGGCCCAGCTGATGGCTTGATAGTCTGGCATTGACCCTCAATGCTCACAACACAACATAAGAATGGCCCACCATGCAAAACAGTAATCTGAAAGAAGAAAGCACGGTGGCTCAGTGGTTAGCACTTCAGCGCCTGGAGTCCTGGGTTCAAATCCCACCAAGGACAACATCCGCAAGGAGTTTGTATGTTCTCCTTCTGTTTGCGTGGGTTTCCTCCCACATTCCAAAGACATACTGATAGGGAATTTAGATTGTGAGCCCCATCGGGGACAGCGATGATAATGTGTGTAGAACTGTAAAATGCTGTGGAATATGTTAGCGCTATATAAAAATAAAGATTATTTTTAAGAAAAGGGAACAACACAAAACTGATTATTAACTAGGATGAACACCCCTTATACCACTTTTATTTAAAAAAAAAATTGCTTTGACATACAGACAAAATCACTCAGACTCTAAGCACGCTACAGAAGAGATCCCATCACCGCCCTACCCTAAATGAGTGGGACCCGAAATTCAACCAGTCCAAGTCATACATAGTTTTTCCTGACAGCCATGATTTCAGTAAGGCGTTCTGGCAGAATTGAAACACTACCTGCATATTTATCCTATATCTGCAGGTTAATAGCATTTGGGGACATGACTGGTTCCCTTGTAGATTCACTGTGGCCACAAGTCTCAGGGTCACGCCATTTGAAGCAATGCCTTCAGAAGAGGCATCCTTGTGCCTACACAACTTGAACACGCCTAACCATACAAAAGACTGCTTTACATTTGGTCAAATTAACTGCATAACACTTAGTAATAATCAGAATTTTCTGAACATTACCTTCTGATACCAGGAGTGAAGTGGTGTGTCAATAAACAGCTCTTCCATCTTCAGGGGAAGAAGTAAATGTTCCTCAGGGATGAGAGAACTGGGAAATGTAACTTCACCATTTCTTCAATGTTGGTGCTATTTAATCCTTTCAAGAAGAAAGCCACTGGTCGGTTCTTGTAAACACGAGCTGCTGACTCAATAGCACATAAAACTAGTGAAGGAGGTTGCATTCGATCTGTAGTTTCCAAATATATGATCCCATCACCTTCCATTAATATTTCAGACGGAGACCTGGGAGCAATATTCTCCGTTGTGCTAGAAGACATACTGATGTTCTCCAATAATGTATTTTCTTTAACACTTGATGCTTTGGTACTAGATATAGTTGTAATCTCTTCCCATCCATTTACAGGATTGAAAACTTGACCTATTAGCATAAAGGATCCATTTAATTTTTTATCTCCTGAGATAAAAGACATATAAGGCAAGATATTCTCTCTGTAGGGGATTCCATAAAAGAAGCCGATGGTTATCAATAGGAGGAAGAAGACTATAAACCTCAATGATTTTAACATTTCCGAAGCATATGTTTTCAGACTAGAAAACAAAAAAGTCAAAGAAATGTAGTTATAAATTGTCCAAGGTGAAAAATGGCATAAAACAAGAAGTGGCATCCAAATAGAGTGAAAAAAGATGTCAAAAGATATACTATACATAAATTTTGTTTAATGAGAGTAAAAAGAATTATAACGTAAACATACTGTACCAGAACAATTTGTTAATTAAAAAATGCATAGAGATTGTTTGAACATCTGCCATGGAAGCCTTTTTATAAGTAACGTTAAGAATGTTTGGCCTTAGTTGTATGTGGCTTTAAAACCTTCCCAACGTATGACGTCAATATACATACTCGTCCTGGGTCTGGGCTTTGCTCGCTATACTCCAGCCAGCTAAACTTTTTTGTGCTCCACATGGGGCTTTGCAAGTAGCCCGGCATTCTCCCATGTGTTGATCTTCCTGGGCCTATATAAGGTCTTCCAACACTCACACCTGGAGTCTTGGCACTAATACATTCTAATATGACTTAAGGTACTGCCACACTAAACAATCCCGCTAGCGATCACGATAACGACGCATACTAATGCGATCGCTAGCAGGATTGTTTCTATATCGCTAAATGCGGCCACATTTAGCGATATAGTTAACGACGCTATCGCCGTTAGCGATCTTCTTAACGACTTTAGCGGTACAAAAGTACCGCTAAATCGCTAAGAAAAGGTGCCACACAGCGATTAGATACTTACCCAGCGGGAGCGCCGACGAGAAAATAGGGTCCGGAACGATTCCAGCGACGAGCGAGATCACAGCAGGAAGCTCGTCGCTGGAAGCTGCCGCACTGAACAATATCGCTAACGGGATCGCTAAATAGTGACGTTTTTTAGCGATCCCGTTAGCGATATTGTTTAGTGTGGCATACCCTTTATACTTTGTCTGTTCACAGCAACTCTGCAATCTAGCTAGTCTCCAGCAGAGGTGTATCTAGGCTTTGTGGCACCCGGGGCAAGAATTCGGTTCGGCGTCCCCCCGCACACATGTGATTTGCACACTTAGTCATGTACCGACGAGCTGCTCTCCCTAATGCTCTCAATGTTCAGTGAAAAACTGAGAGAAGCAGGAAGAGAAGCTCGTTATCACAGTACCATAAGTATGAAAGTCGCATATGAGTGAAGTGTCCATGTGACGACTGCTGGAACCTGCAGAGCTGAATCCTGACATTGCAGCTTCTGAATTCTCACAACAAATGCACTGCACACTTTAGGGTTCTCCCTTACCGGTGGCAAGAGTACATGGTAATGTCAGCATAAGCATGTGATTTATATACTTCTGGCCACATTCCGACTAGACGTGCCCGGCCTCGCTCCGTTCATTTTCATTGAGTGAGGCCACACATGTCTAGTCAGCATGTGACCACATGTATGTAAATTACCGACACGAGAATTATAACAGCGTTCAGTGAGCACTGTGAGAATTCTGAAGTCTGCAGTCACATAGAATGACTGCAGACTCAACACAAAACTGGACAACCCCTTTAATGCTCCTAACATAAATAAAAACATGAGAATTAGTCAGTATCACAAATAATATTTACACCCAGGTACGTTATAGATGACGTCATCTCTGGAGTCGTTCTCCTTCTTTTCTTCATCTTGTCCAGACCCCATGATGAGTTTTCTCATCCACAGCAGTCTATGCAGACTTCCATCTTCTCTGGTCTGCTGCAGCAAATCTCCACACGATGCCCTTAAAGGGAATCTGTCACCCCATTTTTGTGATATCAGATAAAGATATCACTGAATTGTGCGTCCCATATGTAATCTATAGGTACCTATCATATCTCCTGACACCCCAGTTTTGATGTCAAAATACCTTTGTAAAGTTCGTTTCTCAGTATGCAAATACCGTATATACTCATGTATAAGCCGACCCGTGTATAAGCCGACCCCCCCCTAATTTTGCCAAAAAACTTGGAAAACTTATTGACTCGCGTATAAGCCGGGTGTATAAGTTGCCGTCCTGCTCTGTGCTCCCCATCCAGCTCTGTGCGCCCCCATTCTCCTCTGTGCTCCCCTCCTCCTGCTCCATTATCCTGTCCTGCTCGTGCTTTCCATCCTCCCCGTCCTGCTCCGTGCTCCCCATCCAGCTCTGCACTCCCCCATTCTCCTCTGTGCCCACCCCCGTCCTGCTCCGTCCTCCCCCCGTTCTGCTCCGTGCTCTCCGTCCTCCCCCGTTCTGCTCCGTGCTCTCTGTCCTCCAACCCATGCTGCTCCGTGCTCTCTGTCCTCCCCCCATTCTGCTCCGTGCTCTCCGTCCTCCCCCCTGTCCTGCTCCGTGCTCTCCGTCCTCCCCCCCCGTCCTGCCTCCTGCTCTCCGTCCTCCCCCGTTCGGCTCCGTGCTCTCCGTCCTCCCCCATTCTGCTCCGTGCTCTCCGTCCTCCCCCGTCCTGCTCCATGCTCCTTGTCCTCCTCCATGCTCCCCCCATCCTCCTCCATCATACTAACCCTCCCCGTGCCATCGCTGAACGTCCCGGCCGGCAATCCTGCGTTCTCCCCAGCTTCCTGCAGCTCTCCAGCGCTGAGCGGTGACGTAATACCGCTCATTAAGGCCATGAATATGGAGGCCACGCCCATGGGAGTGGCGTCGCGTCCATATTACATGACCTTAATGAGCGGGTATTACTTCACCGCTCAGCGCTGGAGAGCTGCAGGAAGCCGGGGAGAACGCAGGATTGCAGGGACGTTCAGCGATGGCACGGGGAGGGCATGATGTCCCAGCCACCGGCTCCTGCCGCCGCATCCCCTCCCCACTGGTTTCTGCCCTATGAGTCATGTATAAGCCGAGGGGGCATTTTCAGCACAAAAAAAGGTGCTGAAAATCTCGGCTTATACATGAGTATATACGGTACATGCGGTCCGGTCCGATGGGCAGCGTTTATTCTGATTCCCCCCCTCCTCCTGTCTTGCCCTACACATTTCTTTTCCTGCATTCACGTTGGGTTTCCGCACTTGCAATTTGAACAAGCCCCTCGCGCTTGCGCAGTGTGCTTTTCTCAACAGTGGGCAAAGCATAAAATCAGTACTGCACATGCGTTGGTATTTCGCTTCCCTTTCTATGCCCCGGAAGTCATCCACTGGCGCATGCGCAGTACTGATTTTATGCTTTGCCCACTGTTGGGCAAAGCATACTGCGCACGCGCGAGGGCCCTTTTCAACACGCACGCGTGGAAACAGTACTCCGTCTGTGATATTCACAGATGAAGATACGTCCAGCAAGCCAAGGAGGGTGGTTGGAGAAGCGGAACAAGCCTCGCCGAGCGGACCCGAAGGGGTCTATTTGCATACAGAGAAACAAAGTTTACAAAGGTATTTTGACATCAAGATTGGGGTGTCAGGAGATATGATAGGTACCTATAGATTACATATGGGATGCACAATTCAGTGATATCTTTATCTGATATCACAAAAATGGGGTGACAGATTCCCTTTAAAGACAGAAGTGTCATTATAATGCTCCTAAATAAAAATTTCTGCAATATACTGTCGCCTCACACTATTTCCCTCCCTCCTCACACTGTCTCCTCTAACATCCCACCTGTTCATCATACTGTCTCCTCATATATTTACCCCTCACTCTCTATACTGTCTGCTCACATATACCCCTCACTCCCCATACTGTGTCCACATACATTTTTCCCATCGCTACTCATACTGTGTCCACATATATTTACCCGTTCGCTCCCCATACTGTCTGCACTCATCCCCCCACTCACCATACTGTGTCTGCACCCATCCCCCATACTGATTCCTCATACATGCCCTCATACATACATACTCTTCATTGTGTCCTATCTCCTCACACATTAAATCCCCCATCCCCACTCCAAATCCCTCCACACACATTAAATCCCCCCATCCCCACTCCAACCCCCCACACACAATAAATCCCCCATCCCCACTCCAAATCCCCCACACACGTTAAATGTCCCCATCCCCACTTCAAATCCCCCACACACATTAAATCCCCTCATCCCCATGCCAAATTCCCCACACACATTGAATCCTCCCATGCCCGTGCCAAATGCCCCACACACATTAAATCCCCCATCCCCATGCCGAATCCCTCACACACATTAAGTACCCCCATCCCCACACCAAATCCCCCCACAAATTAAATAACCTCCATCCCCATGCCAAATCCCCCACACATTAAATTACCCCATCACCACTCCAAATCCCCCCACACATAAAGTATCCCCATCCCCACTCCAAATCCCCCCACACATAAAGTATCCCCATCCCCACTCCAAATCCCCCCACATAAAGTATCCCCCACCCCCACTCCAAATCCCCCACACATACAGTATCCCCCATCCCCACTCTAAATTCCCCCACCACACATTATGTTCCCCCATCCCCACGCCAAATCCCCCCCACACATTATGTGCCCCCTCCCTTAATCTTCGGTGGTTTCATCAGCTCCACAGTGGAGCACACTTACCACCAGTGTTCCACCTTCTGGGCACCACCGGCGAGTGACGTCAGCAGCGTGATCACATGACCCGATCACGCTGCTGGCATTACTCTGACCCGGCGATCAGAGCTTCAATTGTACTGGCATCTGTATAGACACCAGTACAATTGATCCCTGGGAGCCAGCACATGGCAGCTTCTCTGTGCCGGCTGTCAGCTTGACAGCTGGCACAGAGAACAGCCGATCCCCAGGCAAGGGGGGGCATAATGCAGTACTTATATCTGTACCTGTCCTGCCTGTGCTTAGTATTGTTCCTGATCCATCTGAATCTCGCTCCTGTGTACCTGCACCAGTGATATTGCATATGGCTGCTGATGTCAACTATCTCCTGAAGATGGCACTCTTAAGCCCCCGTCTCACACAGCGTTCTCGCTAGCGTGATCGCTGCTGAGTCACTAGTTTTGTGACGCAGCAGCGATCTCCCCAGCGATATCGCTGTGTGTGACATTCAGTGACGATCAGCCCCCCTGCTGGGTATCGCTGATCGCCGCTGAATGTCCTGGACATTTTTTTGATCGCTGGTCTCCCGCTGGCAGGCACGCATCGCTGCGTGTGACAGGGGGGAGACCAGCGATCCGCTGGTAACCAAGGTACACAGCGGGTTTCCAGGCGCGGGGCTGTGCCTGGAAACCCGCTGTGTACCTTGGATACCAGCGCCCTGATGCAGGGAGCTGGTAACCAAGGTACACAGCGGGTTTCCAGATACCGCGCAGCGCCTGGAAACCCGATGTGTATCTTGGTTACCAGCTCCCTGCATCAGGGCGCTGGTATCCAAGGTACACTGCGGGTAACTAAGCGATGTTACCCGCAGTGTCGCTGTGCTGATCGCTGCCCTGAGCTGCCTGTTTGGCAGCTCAGCAGTGATCATGTAGCGATACACCAGCGATCCTGACAAGTGCATATCGTTGTCGGGATCGCTGGTGTATCGCTATGTGAGACCCAGGCCTTAAGGGCCTGTCTCACACAACGATCTCGCTAGCGAGATCGGTGCTGAGTCACTAGATTTGTGATGCAGCACCGAGCTCACCAGCCATATCGCTGTGTGTGACATTCAGCGACGATCAGCCCCCCTGCCGGGTATCGCTGATCGTCGCTGAAATGTCTGGACATTTTTTTGATCGCTGGTCTCCCGCTGACAGGCACGCATCGCTGCGTGTGACAGGCGGGAGACCAGCGATCCGCTGGTAACCAAGGTACACAGCGGGTTTCCAGGCGCGGGGCTGTGCCTAGAAACCCGCTGTGTACCTTGGATACCAGCGCCCTGAAGCAGGGAGCTGGTAATCAAGGTACACAGCGGGTTTCCAGGCACCGCGCAGCGCCTGGAAACCCGACGTGTACCTTGGTTACCAGCTCCCTGCATCAGGGCGCTGGTATCCAAGGTACACTGCGGGTAACTAAGCGATGTTTACCCGCAGTGTCCTTGTGCTGATCGCTGCCCTGAGCTGCCTGTTTGGCAGCTCAGCAGCGATAATATAGCGATACACCAGCGATCCTGATCGTTGTCGGGATCGCTGGTGTATCGCTATGTGAGACCCGGGCTTTAGGTACAGAATGGATTAAAGGCTCAATGATCAAATTTGGTGGCAGTTATCTTTGTGTACTGTAGATGGCACCTTTTAAAAAGCAAACAAGTCCTTGTTTCAAAAATACCTGAGGAAAGGTTCAGATTCCATTTCGGCTGGAGACAAGGTATCCATCAATAACAATGATTTGTAATCCCATCACCACAGGGGTTATGTATCTTCCAAGAGGCCAGACAAG
The DNA here is from genome assembly GCA_033576555.1 of Oophaga sylvatica. Classification (NCBI taxonomy): domain Eukaryota; kingdom Metazoa; phylum Chordata; class Amphibia; order Anura; family Dendrobatidae; genus Oophaga; species Oophaga sylvatica. The sequence goes on from JARQOD010000005.1 coordinate 70,002,813, forward strand.
ATATCCATCTTACTTGTAGATGCTATCTTTATTCTATCAACAGAAAAAAAGGCAACACACTACAAGACACACAACTGCCTCCTTTTCTCACAGGTTTTGTGACCCTACCATACAGCACATGATCTATTCTTTGATGAATGACTTTTTTGACCTTTATTGCCTTTAATACTATACAGAGTTTGTGAATCTAATGGTGATTTTAGTTATTCATATTACATGTATTATTGATATTGTCCATGCTGGCTTCCAACCAGGGCTGACGTCAGCACCCGGCACACCCGGCCAAGTTCCGGGGCTCTGGATGACTGTGGGGGGCAACTCACTGTAAGGGACACCAGCACACTATGGAGCTCACAAGTTAGGGAGCAAAATGCCAGCGCTGGCATAGGTCTCCCCCTCAAATACTCACCTCTCCCATTACCCTCTGCTCTGATCTCTTCAGTGTCTTCTGACTCTACAGTCATGGTCAAAAGTTTTGAGAATGACACAAATATTATATTTTCACATGATATGCTGCCCTCTGGTTTTTATGTGTGTTTGACAGATGTTTTTATCACAGACAGAAATATAATAATTGCAAACATATGAGTAACAAAAGCTTATATTGACAGTTAGACTGAGTTAATGCAGCAAGTCAATATTTGCAGTGTTGACCCTTCTTCTTCAGGACCTCTGCAATTCTCCCTGGCATGCTCTCAATCAACTTCTGGACCAAATCCAGACTGATAGCAGTCCATTCTTGCACAATCAATGCTTTCATTTTGTCAGAATTTTTAGGTTTTTGTTTGTCCACCCGTCTCTTGATGATTGACCACAAGTTCTCAATGGGATTAAGATCTGGGGAGTTTCCAGGCCATGGACCCAAAATCTCTATGTTTTGTTCCCTGAGCCATTTACTTATCACCTTTGCTTTATGGCAAGGTGCTCCATCATGTTGGAAAAGGCATTGTTGATCGCCAAACTGCTCTTGGAGGGTTGGGAGAAGTTGCTCTTGGAGGACATTCTGGTACCATTCTTTATTCATGGCTGTGTTTTTAGGCAAGACTGTGAGAGAGCCGATTCCCTTGGCTGAGAAGCAACCCCACACATGAATGGTTTCAGGATGCTTAACAGTTGGCATGAGACAAGACTGGTGGTAGCGCTCACCTTGTCTTCTCCGAATGAGGCGTTTTCCTGATGTCCCAAATAATCGAAAAAGGGATTTATCAGAGAAAATAACTTTACCCTAGTCCTCAGCAGTCCACTGCCTGTACCTTTTGCAGAATATCAGTCTGTCCATGATGTTTTTTCTGGAGAGAAGTGGCTTCTTTGCTGCCCTCCTTGAGACAAGGCCTTGCTCCAAGAGTCTCCGCCTCACAGTGCGTGCAGATGCACTCACACCTGCCTGTTGCCATTCCTGAGCAAGCTCTGCACTGCTGGTAGTCCGATCCCGCAGCTGAAACACTTTTAAGAGACGGTCCTGGCGCTTGCTGGTCTTTCTTGGGCGCCCTGAAGCCTTTTTGGCAACAATGGAACCTCTCTCCTTGAAGTTCTTGATGATGCGATAGATTGTTGACTGAGGTGCAATCTTTCTAGCTGCGATACTCTTCCCTGTTAGGCCATTTTTGTGCATTGCAATGATTACTGCACGTGTTTCTTTAGAGATAACCATGGTTAACAGAAGAGAAACAATGATGCCAAGCACCAGCCTCCTTTTAAAGTGTCCAGTGGTGTCATTCTTACTTAATCATGACAGATTGATCTCCAGTCATGTCCTCATCAACACCCACACCTGTGTTAATGGAGCAATCACTGAAAAGAGGTTAGCTGGTCCTTTTAAGGGAGGGCTGCAATGATGTTGAAATGTGTTTTGGGGGATAAAGTTCATTTTCTAGCCAAATATTGACTTTGCAAGTAATTGCTGTTAAGCTGATCACTCTTTACAACATTCTGGAGTATATGCAAATTGCCATTAGAATTAGTGAAGCAGTAGACTTTGTAAAAATTAATATTTGTGTCATTCTCAAAACTTTTGGCCATGACTGTATGTGATGTCTCAGGGCAGAGGGCGCACTGATGTCACTACTGTGCACCATCTGGGCTGAGCAGTGCAGAGAGTCAGAAGACACTGAAAAGACCGGAGCAGTGGAGAAAGGAAAAGTGTGAAATGGGAGAGGTGAGTATTTGATTATTTATTTTTTATGTATGGAGCATTATATGGGGCCCATTATACTGTATGGAGCAATATATGGGGCCTTTATACTTTATGGAACATTATATAATGCCATTATATACTATATGGAGCATTATATTGGGTCATTACACTGTACTGAGCAATATATGGGGCTATTATACTATATGGAGCATTATATGTGGCTATTATACTGTATTGAGCAATAAATGGAACCATTATATACTGTATGGAGCAATATACAAGGCTTTTATACTGTATGGAGCATTATATGGGGCACATTATACTGTATTGAGCGTTATAAGGGCCAATTATACTGTATTGAGAAATATATGGCGCCAATTATTCTGTATGGAACAATATATGGGGCCCATTTTTCTGTATGGAGCAAAACATAGGGTCCATTATAATGTATTGAGCACTATGTGGTGCCCAATATACTGTATGGCGCAATATAAGTCCATTATACTCTATATAGAACTATGTGGTGCCAATAATACTGTATGAAGGACTATGTGGTGCTCAAAAAACTGTAAGAAGGACTATGTGGTGCCCATAATACTTTATTGAGGACTATGTGGTGCCCATAATACTGTATGGAGGACTATGTAATGCCCATAATACTGCATGGAGGATTATTTGGTCCCATAATACTATATGGAGGACTATGTGGTGCCCATAATTAGTGATGAGCAAATTTGTTCGGAAAATGATCGGCAGACATAAATTCGGCATGAATATGGCACATTTGGATTCGTGATAGGACACCAGCGCAAAATTTTAAAAATCGGTAAAAATCGGTAACATTCGGTAAAAGTGCCGGAAAATAGTTGTGTTGCCACAAAAATATTTTCAGCACTTTAACAACGTTAATGGTGGTGTATCATGAGCGTTTGGCACGTGTTTGATGAGGGGAGGGGTTTGCAGAGCTCAAGGCGCGGCATTCTTGTAAGCACAGCACAGCAGTCATTTTTTTTTGTAACTTTATGTGTGCACATTGCGGCTAGCCAATCAGGGAGCAGGAAACACCCACAATGTCCTGACACAACTGCTTGTGTCATTGGCTGCTGAAATCACATGTACCTCTCCATATAAATAGCAGACATCTTGTTTTAGTGCCATTTTGACCCTGTAACAGCGCAGAAATGCTGCTCCTGATGCAAAAAACGAACGGAGACTAGCCAAAGCCCCCCATAGGGGACCCGGCTGAAGACAAAAAGCAATGCAGCAAAAAGCAAGGAATTCAAACCACAGTAAAAAAAAAACTGAAAGAGACTTATCTGAAAGCAAGCAGGAGACAGCAGGAAAGCAAGCTGAAATCCAAACTAAACCAGGAAGCACAATTGATTACCGGCGAGGATCATGGGAGATCAGCTCACTTATATCAGGCCAGTCAGTACCACCTGACACCCACTCGTTATCTGCAGGTGTAGGACTCTTGGTATACAAGATAGGTTCAATACCCTCAGCAACCACCAGAGGGAGCTTCAGCTCCGAAGTCGTCTCCAAAACGTTCACAACAGCTGTGGTGTTATAAAACTGTCTGCAGATCTAAGGTCCATTAAAAAAAGTTATAATTTTTTCAGTTGTTAAATGTGAAACAGCCTGCTGTATCCCACGTTGTCATTTTGTGATGGTGATATGAACCTGTCTGCAGAACTAAGGCACAGTAAAAAAAATATATAATTTTTCAGTTGCAAAAAGTTAGACAACCCGCCGTATCACACTTTGTCATTTGTTTGGGTTGAAATTAAGCTGTAGAGGCCTGATCCACAAAATGTTCTTCTGTTATTAACCTCATACAGTAAGGGACCTGACTTTAAAAATAGTTTGTAGCATCTAGTGTCTTATAGAGGCCTGATCCTTGATCCAAAAAAATTCTTCTGTTATTAACTACATACAGTAAGGGACCGGACTATTAAAATAATTTGGAGCATCTAGTGTGTTATAGAGGCCTGATCCATAGGCCACAAACAAATTCTTCTGTTATTAACGTCATACAGTAAGATACCTAACTTTGAAAATAGTTTGTAGCATCAAGTGTGTTAGAGTAGTGATGAGCGAACATGCTCGGTAATGCTCGTTACTCGACTGAGAATTGCTGTACTCGCGGTACTCGGCGAGCACCGAGCATTTCCATGTTTGCTCGGCGGGAGTTCTGGTGCACGCCCTTCATTTTTGGCGCTCTTTAGAGTGCCAATCAACATGCAGAGATTGTCTGCCATGCATTGTAATGCAGCCATCTTTGTTGTGGTATTACAATGATTGGCTGGCCTCACAGCATTATCAGGTGTATAAAGAGACCTGGGGCAGCCATGCTCGTCACAGTCTGCTCTGGAATTAGCGAGTGTAGGGAGAGCTGCTGCTGAGATAGGGTCAGATTTGGGGGTTTAGAAGGTAGTGTGGGTATACCATCAAAAAATACACAAATCCAGCTTAATCAACAGTCATTCTAAGGACTAATTACAGTGTATATAGAGTGCAGTGCTAGGTAGGCAGCAAGTGTATGTGTGTATATAAATATCAGTGCAAGGCATGCACATACTGTATGTGGGTATATAGATCTCAGGCATTGTTTGTGGCATACTTCATTGCATACATCAAGAAGGTCCATTCCATTATTGTCTGCTGCTGTTGCTGCCTATAACATATATTGACCATATCTACACAGCCCTAGGTCCCAGTGGACAGCAATTTTTTCTTTGGAATCTTAATCCTGATTATTTTTTTCCAAAGCAACCAGAACCCCTTTTTTCTCTATTTGCTTGATGACACTGCAGAATACAGCTAGATCCATTTTATAGTACAGCGTGAAAATCCAGCTATTTTAAATTGGCTTGCCCATCCCAGGCATGACATCTGAGTGCACATAAAAATCTGCCATTTTTTGTGGTACTATAGAATTTTATTGGAGTGTCATACATTTTTTTACACCATTTTGCTGCTAAAAAAATATTTAGCTACAGGGCAGATATTTTACACTGGGTTTTGTTCGCCACACGGATTGCATATCATTGCGCTCAAAATTTTTCCATTTTAGGCCTCCATAGCATTTTTTTTGTTGTTCATAGCCTACTTCTTGAAAAAATTTTGCTGGGCAAAAAAAAAATACAGGGCAGATATTTGAAAGTGGGCTATCTCCGTCAGATGCCTAATCTATCTGTGGGCTGCAAATTGTTACATTTCAGGCCTACATTCATTTTTTGCTGTGCCTTACACTAGTTCTATAGACTATTTTGGTGTAAAAAATTTAAAAAAACAGGCCACATATTGAAGAGTGTGGTATCTCCGTCAGATGCCTGATCTATCTTCGGGCTACAAATTGTTGCATTTCAGGCTTCCATTCCACAGTTTTTGCTGTGTCTTACCCTAGTTAATGACACCAGTTTGCAAAAAAAAAGTACAGTTTAGATATTTTAAAGTGCGTTTTGTAATTAAAGTGCCTTTTGTAGTGAACATGGAAAATATTGTACTCCATTTAGATTGGAAAGGCGCGTGGCAAGGGACGGGGAAGTGGATGTGATGGTGCCTCCAGAGGCAGAGGCTGTGGGCAATCTGAAATTGTGCAACAACAAACACCCACATCTTCTCACAAGAAATTCCTGTCCGAATTCATAGGAGACGGCAGAACAGCACTCTTGAAACCAGAGCAGTGTGAAAAGGTAGTTGGTTGGATAGAGGATAATGCTTCCACTCACTTTGCTACCACCACCAGCACCGTATTCCACACGATCAAGTCTGAGTAGCCGTGAGTCTGGACTGCAAATTGCTCACCCTGATCTTCCTTTCTCCTCCCATGCCGAGTGCCCGGAGACAACTGATCCCACACTTGGACACTCCAAAGAGCTGTTCACTTTTCTATTTATAGATTCGGGCCTCTCGTCCTGTCCACTTGAAGCGGGGCAAACTGAGATTGCATGTAGCAATGCCCAAATATTGGAGCAGCCACATTCACACGAAGGCGATGGTAGGAATGTGTCACAAGAGGTGGACGATGATGAGACACAATTGCCAGAAAGTCAAGAGGACCATGGTGCGGAAGTGGAAGAGAAGGTGGCGGATGATATAGTAACTGACCCAATCTGGCAGGAGAACATGCAGAGCGAGGACAGCAGCACACAGGGGGAGGGAGGCGTAGCAGCACAACAAGCAGGAAGAAGCACTGTGTTGGCCACAGACAGAAGGCGGACAACCGGTCCTCATAACACCAACACGACGGAAGTTGCCAGTACAACTGTTATGTCTTCCCGAGTCTGCTTGTTTTTTTAAAGATTCTGCCGATAACCCCAAACAGGCCATTTGCACAACCTGCCATATCCGCATCAGCAGGGGTAGCAACCTACCAGCCTGACCAGTGACCACCACAGCATGATCAGGCACATGGCAGCAAAGCACCCGACTTTGTGGGCTGAACCCCAGGGTCCAGGAACACTGTCTGCGGGTGACACCACAGCTTCTTCTGCTGCTGTGCGTGGAAGCCAATCCCCTGTCCATGGTGCCTGCGAAGATGCCTCCATCCCTGCACCTGTCGTTGCACACACTCAACTACCACCATCATCAAGCACGTCCATGTCCTAGTCCCAGCACAGCCTTCAGTTGTCCATAGTTCAGTCATTGGAACGCAAGTGGAAATACCCAGCCAATGCCCCATAGGCCACAGTAATAAATTCACATATTTCACATCTGCTTGCACTCAAAATGTTGCCTTTTAGGCTTGTGGAGATGGAAGCTTTCCGCAACCTGATGGTTGCGGCCTTCCCAAGGTACTATGTCCCCAGCCACCACTATTTCTCCTGATGTGCCGTCCTTCCAGTACACAAGCATGTGTCCCACTTTACCCGTGCCCTCAACAATGCAGTTACTTGGAAAGTATACCTAACCACGGACACATGCTTTAGGGCAGGGACGGTACATCTCGCTGACAGCACACTGGGCTAGCATAGTGGAAGCCGGGACCCAGTCGGACCTTGGGATGGAACACGTCCTAATAACGCCAAGGATTGTGGGCCCTACGTCAATCAGGTTTGCCCCCACAGTCTACAGTTCCTGCACGTCATCCTCCTCCTCCTCTTCAGCCTGTATCTCCGAAATGACCACATCAGTCACAAGCTGGAAGCACTGCATCACTGCCTCAGCCAAGCAGCAACTGACTGTGCTGAAGCTAATATGCTTAGGTGACAAACCGCACAATGCTGAAGCGTTGTGGATAGCTCTGAAAGAGCAGGCAAATCTCTAGCTGATACCGTTGAACCTAAAGCCAGGCATGGCCGAGTGTGACAATGGCCGGAACATGGTGGCAGCTCTGAAGCAAGGTGATCTCACACATGTACCATGCCTGTCTCATGTGCTTAACCTCGCTGTTCAAAAGCTACCCGGAGCTGCCAGATCTACTTGTGAAAGTATGCCGCCTGTGTGCCCATTTTAGAAGGTCAGCTACAGCTTCAGCCGCCCTTGCCATCCTTCAGCAGCGCTTGCAGCTTCCGGCTCACTGACTGGTTTGTGATGTCCCCCACACATTGGAACTCTACACTGCATATGTTGGAAAGGATTAGTGAGCAGAAGAGGGCAGTTGTTGACTACCAGCATCAACAAGGCCATCGGTATTCAGTTCAGACTCCACACATAAGACATCAGGAGTGGACATGCATATCATACATATGTACCATCCTACAAAACTTTGAGGAGGTTGATGTGTACCCCCAGTGGGAATTGTTTGTCAGCCCATACACTTAGTGTATGGCCATTACGAGTATAGGAGTCCCGATCCTTTGTAATGGAAAGAGATTTTTAGGAGGACTTCCTCCATGTTTCTTCCACGTGGTATTTGGGTGCGTCAAAATTTGAGACTGGCCTTGCATTCACTGCATAGGAAAACACTTGGAGACCTACTTACTAATAATGTGAACTTTGTTAGTTGTTCATCTTCAACACTGCAATGCTGCAATGCTGGGTCTTCAGCCTCACCACTGCAATTCACCAATGCAGGTTCTTCAGCCTCAACATTGCAATTCTCCACTCCTGGTTCTTCAGGCTCAACACTGAAATGTTCCACTGCTGCGTGTTCTTCCTCAACACTGCAATGCTTCAATGCAGGTTCTTCGTGCTCAACATTGCAATGCTCCACTGCTATGTGTTCATCCTCAAAACTGCAATTCTCCACTGCCGGGTCTTCAGGCTCAACACTGCAATGCTACACTGCTGAGTCTTTAGCCTCAAAACTGCAATTGTCCACTGCTGGGTCTTTAGCCTCAACATTGCATTTGTCTACTGCAAGTTCTTTTGTCTCAACATTGAAATGTTCGACTGCCGTGTGTTCTTCCTCAACACTGCAATGCTACCATAAAGGTTCTTCAGCCTCAACACTGCAATGCTACACTGCTGGGTCTTTAGCATCAACACTGCAATTGTCCATTGCTGGGTCTTTAGCCTCATCAACACTGCAATTGTCCACTGACAGGTCTTCAGCCTCAACACTGCAATTGTCTATCGCTGAGTCTTTAGCCTCAACACTGCAACTGTCCGCTGCTGGGTCTTTAGCCTCAACATTGCAATTGTCCACGGCTGGGTCTTTAGCATCAATACTGCAATTGTCTACTGCAGGGTCTTTAGGCTCAACACTGCAATTGTCCACTGCAGGTTCTTTTGGCTCAACACTGAAATGTTCCACTCCTTGGTGTTCTTCCTCGATACTGCAATGCTACCATAAAGGTTCTTCAGCTTCAACACTGCAATGCTATACTGCAGGGTCTTTAGCATCAACACTGCAATTGTTCACCGCTGGGTCTTTAGCCTCAACACTGCAACTGTCCAATAGGAAGTGCACTATTTGACCTGCACGCATCATCAGGTGGGCCAGACGCATCACAATGATGGTGCAGATACCAACATGCATGCACAGTATCAAGCAACTTTAGATACGCCTGGCATGAGTGATACAATTGAAACTAGAAGTTTACATAAACTGTGTAAAAAGACACATATGCATGTTTTTCTCAATATCTGGCTTGAAATCAGAATAAACCTTTCCTGGTTTAGGTCAATTAGGATTATCATAATTATTAATATTTCCAAATGCCAGAATGATGAGAGAGTATGTTTTAAGGCATTTTTATTACTTACTGCAAAATCAAAAGTTTACATACACTAAGATTACTATGCCTTTAGACAATTCTGGACTGCCCATATCATGATGGCATGTGTTTGGAAGCTTCTGATAGTTTTATTGGCAAGTTAATTAGAGAGACACCTGTGGATGTATTTTAATGCACACCTGAAACACACTGCTTTTTGTGTAATATCGTTCATTGGTACAAACAATTATACACAAGTACAAACAAGATGGGAATGTCCAGCCATCATACCTCTCGTGAAGGAGATGGGTTCTGTGTCTCAGACATGATAGCCCAAAGCAAACTGCCATTATTTTTAATCTTTAAAGATTCAATAATAACAGGGTTTGTGCCACAGGACTGGCGTATAGCAAATGTGATACCAATATTCAAAAAGGGGACAAAAACTGAACTTGGAAATTATAGGCCAGTAATCTTAACCTCTACTGTGGGTAAAAGCCTGGAGGGTTTTCTAAGGGATGCTATACTGGAGTATCTGAGGCAGAACAACCTCATGACCCAATATCAACATGGGTTTACGAGGGACTATTGCTGTCAGACTAATCTGATAAGCTTCTATGAAGAGGTAAGTTCAGAACTGGACCAAGGGAATACAGTGGACGTGGTGTATATGGACTTTTCAAAAGCATTTGGTACGGTGCCCACAAAAAAGGTTGATGCATAAAATGAGAACAATGGGGATAAGGGAAAATAAGTGTAAGTGGGTTAAGAGCTGGCTCAGAGATAAGAAACAAAGGGTGGTTATTAACCCCTTCATGACCCAGCCTATTTTGACGTTAATGACCTGGCCATTTTTTGCAATTCCGACCAGTGTCCCTTTATGAGATAATAACTAAGGAATGCTTCAACGGATCCTAGCGATTCTAAGATTTTTTTTTTGTGACATATTGGACTTCATGTTAATGGTATAAATTTAGGTCAAATAATTTTTGCTTTTATTTGTGAAAAAATCGGAAATTTGTCGAAAATTTTGCAATTTTCAAATTTTGAATTTTTATTCTGTTAAACCAGAGAATTATGTGACACAAAATAGTTAATAAATAACATTTTCCACATTTCTAATTTACATCAGCACAATTTTGGAAACAAAATATTTTTTTGTTAGGAAGTTATGAGGGTTAAGTTTGCCAGCGATTTCTCATTTTTACAACAAAATTTACAAAACCATTTGTTTTAGGGACCACCTCACATTTGAAGTCAGTTTGAGGGGTCTATATGTCTGAAAATACCCAAAAGTGACACCATTCTAAAAACTGCACCCCACAAGCTGATCAAAACCACAATCAAGAAGTTTATTAACCCTTCAGGTGCTTCACAGGAGGTGAAGCAATGTGGAAGGAAAAAATTAACATTTAACTTTTTAGTAACAAAAATGATCTTTTACAAACAATTTTTTTTATTTTTACAAGGGTAAAAGGAGAAAATGGACAGAAAGTTGTTTTGCAATTTCTCCTGAGTACACCGATAGCCCATATGTGGGGGAAAACCACTGACTGGGCGCACGGCAGGGCTCGGAAGGGAAGGAGCGCCATTTGACTTTTTCAAGCCAAAATTGGCTGGAATTCAGATTGTACGCCATGTTGCATTTGGAGAGCCCCTGATGTGCCTAAACAGTGGAAACCCCCACAAGTGACACCATTTTGGAAACTAGACCCCCTAAGGAACTTATCTAGATCTGTTGTGAGCACTTTGAACCACCAAGTGTTTCACTAAAGTATATAATGCCTAGGTGTGAAAAAAAATTTTTTCCACAAAAATGATTTTTTAGTCCCCAATTTTTGATTTTTCCCAAGGAAATTGGACCCCAAAAGTTTCTGTCCAATTTGTCCTCAGTACGCTGATACCCCATATGTGGGGGGGAAACTATTTGGGCGCACAGCAGGGTCAGAAAGGAAGTAATGACATTTTGGAATGCAGACTTTGATGAGTGTCAGGTTCAGTTTGCAGAGCCTCTGATGTGCGTAAACAGTGGAAACCCCCACAAGTGACACCATTTTGGAAACGAGACCCCCTAAGGAACTTATCTAGATGTGTGGTGGGCACTTTGAACCCCAAAGTGCTTCACACAAGTTTATAATGCCCGGGCATGAAAATAAAAAATCCTATTTTTTTCCCACAAAAATTATCTTTTAGTCACCAATTCTTTATTTTCCCAAGGGCAACAGGAGAAATTGGGCCACAAAAGATGTTGTCCAATTTGTCTTGAATACGCTGATACCCCATATGTGGGGGGGAACCACTGTTTGGGCACACGGCAGAGCTCGAAAGGGAAGGAGCGCCATTTGACTTTTTCAAAATAAAATTGGCTGGAATCGAGATTGGACGCCATGTCGCATTTGGAGAGCCCCTGATGTGCCTAAACAGTGGAAACTCCCTACAAGTGACCCCATTTTATTTATTTATTATTTATTATTTGTTTATTTAGCGCCATTAATTCCGTGGTGCTGTACATGAAAAGGGGTTACATACAAAGTTATAGATATCGTTTACACTAAACAAATTTACAATGGCAGACTGGTACAGAGGGGAGACTAGACCTCCTAAGGAACTTATCTAGATCTGTTGTGAGCACTTTGAACCCCCAAGTGCTTCACACAAGGTATTTTTTTCCACAAAAATGATCTTTTCTCCCCAATTTTTATTTTCCCAAGGGTAACAAGACCCCAAAAGTTATTGGGCAATTTGTCCTGAGTAAGCTGATACCCCATATGTGGGGGTAAACCACTGTTTGGGTGCATGGCAGAGCTTGGAAGGGTAGGAGCGCTGTTTGACTTTTTCAACGCAGAATTGGCTGGACGCCATGTCGCATTTGGAGAGCCCCTGATGTGCCTAAACAGTGGAAACCTCCCACAAGTGATCCCATTTTGGAAACTAGACCCCTCAAGGAACTTATCTAGATGTGTGGTGAGAACTTTGAACCCCCAGGTGTTTCACTAAAGTTTATAACGCCCGAGCGTGAAAATAAAAAAATCATATTTTTTCCGCAAACATGATCTTTTAGTCCCCAATTTTTTAATTTTTCAAGGGTATCAGGAGAAATTGGACCCCAAAAGTTGTTGTCCAGTTTGTCCTGAGTACAGTACTTTGGTACCCCATATGTGGGAGAAAACTACTATGTGAGCACATGTCGGGGCTCGGAAGAGAAGTAGTGACGTTTTGTAATGCAGACTTTGATGGAATGGTCTGTGGGAGTCATGTCGCGTTTAGAGAGCCCTTGATGCCTAAACAGTGTAAACCCCCACAAGTGACCCCATTTTGGAAACTAGACCCCAAATGAACTTATGTAGATGTGTGCTGAGCACTTTGAACCCCCAAGTGCTTCACAAAAGTTTATAACGCAGTGCCTTGAAAATAAAAAATAATTTTTTCCTTAAAAAATGATATTTTAGCCCAGAATTTTTTATTTTCACAAGGGTAACAGGAGAAATTGGACCCCAAAAGTTGTTGTCCAGTTAGTCCTGAGTACGTTGGTTCCCCATATATGGGGGAAACCACTGTTTGTCCACACTTCAGGGCTCGAAAGGGAAGTAGTGACGTTTTGAAATGCAGACTTTGATGGAATGGTGTTGTGAATGTGCTAGAAATGAATTCTGAGCAGAAGCTCCCTCTGGTGGTTACAAACAGTACTAAACTATCCAATGAAGATTGTGAAGATTGGCGATCAGGTGTTACTGACTGGTCTTATATAAGGGAGGTTCCCTCCCATCAGGGTTGCCGGTGATCAATTGTTCTGGTCTCATCTTTGATTCCTGTTCACTTTGTAGCTTGCTGTTTCGTGCCTGCATCTTCTGATAACAGATAAGACATTTTCTTCTTTTAGTTTTTTGTGCTTGCTTTTTGCATTTTGTCCTGCACTGCCGGGTCCCCTCCGGGGGCTTGTACTCCTCTCAGTTTAGTTCAGCCACTGTTGTTTGTTCATTTGCCTTTTCCAGTTTTTTCAGTGGCTGCTGTTTAGTTTTGTTACACTAGAGAACTAATTTAGGTGGTAGAGGTCGTGTGATCTCAGGTGTTTTTGTAATTAGTAGAGTTGGTACTTTTCAGGGTTTTTTGGGATTGCAGTAAGTGTCCTTCCTATCCTTTTCTATTTAGGAAATTTGGGCCCCAACGTTTGCTCATACTATTTTCTGTCTGTGTCTGTATTTTCCTCTTGTCTAACCGCCATTACATGTTTGGGGGCTTTCTATGTTCTTTGGGGATCTGGTCCGGGGCAGATAGTTTTCCTCTTTCTGTCTTTAGGTGTAGTTAGCTTCTCAGGCTGTGACGAGGAGTCTAGGACCAAGTAGGTACGCTCCACGGCTGCCTTTAGTTGTGGTGGTTAGTCAGGGTACTGCAATCCCATAGATTCCAACCTCTTTGGTGTATTGCCTTTTTTGCCTGCTCTCCTCAGCTACCAAATCATAACAGTATCACCGGCCAAAAACTGATATTTGTATGGTACTCACAGAAGGGAAAAATAGTGTTAAAGAAAGAAGAATGTCAGAGTTGTCAGAGATTTTTTTTTTTTTTTTCCCTCTGTTTCTCTGAATGCTGAGGAGGATTTTTTTTTCTCTCTCAATGGAGTTTGCACAGTTGTCTGGCCGTGTGGATCAGCTTGCCACTGAAGTTCGGAGTATTGCTACCTATCTTGCAGGGTTGCCTGTTGTGGAACCTAGGATTCCCATGCCAGATTTGTTTTTAGGGGATCGAGCTAAATTTCTGAATTTCAAAAATAACTGTAAGTTGTTTTTTGCCTTGAAATCTAAGTCTTCAGGGAACGCAGCACAGCAGGTTCAAATTGTCATCTCTCTCCTGCGCGGCGATCCTCAGGATTGGGCTTTTTCCCTGACACCTGGGATCCTGTTTTGAGTAATGTTGATGCATTTTTCCAGGCTCTGGTGTTATTGTACGATGAGCCTAATGTCACTGATCAAGCTGAAAAAGCCTTGTTGGCATTAAATCGGGCTTGAGGACGCTGAGTTATACTGTCAGAGATTCTGAAGGTGGGCAGTCCTGACCAAATGGAATGACGATGCTTTGGCAGCCCTTTTTCGGAAGGGTCTGTCAGAGAATGTAAAGGATGTTATGGTGGGATTCCCTGTCCCCTCTGGTCTCAATGATTCTATGTCATTAGCGATTCAAATTGACAGACGTTTGCGTGAGCGTAGAGGTATGCGTGGAACAGTGTTGCCTTGTGAACCAGCTTCTGAACCCATGCAGTGTGATAGAGTGGCTTCTGGGGCACAGCGTCATGAGTTTCGTAAACGCAATGGGTTATGTTTCTACTGTGGTGATGCCTCTCATGCTAATTCATTCTGCCCTAAGCGGGGAAGACGTTTTGCACGTTCAGATGTCTTGGGTAGTGTTCAGACTAAATTTTTGTTGACTGTTACCCTGATTTGCTCCCTGTCCACATTTTTTGCTGAGGCTTTTGTTGATTCGGGAGCAGCTATTAACCTGATGGATTTTGATTTTGCTAAACGTTGTGGGTTTCCCTTGATACCCCTACGGAAGTCTATTCCCCTACTGGGGATCGATTCTACCCCTTTGGCTGAGAATAAACTTCAGTTCTCTACTCAGGTGATAATGAGGGTTGAACCTGATCATCAGGAGAGTTGCAAATTTTTGGTGCTGTATAATCTGCATGACATTATCGTACTGGGTTTCCCTTGGTTACAGTCTCATAATCCTGTTTTGGATTGGAAATCTGTGTCTGTAACCAGTTGGGGCTGCCAATGTGTTAATACCAACACTCCTGTTTTTTCTGCCTCCCCCAGGCTCAGGATGTTCCTGACTTTTTGACTGATTTTTCTGATGTGTTTAGCGAAAGTAAATCTGCATCCATGCCCCCCCATAGGAACTATGACTGCGCTATTGAATTAGTGCCTGGTAGTAAATTCCCTAAAGGTCGCCTTTTTAACTTGTCTGTACCTGAACATGATGCTATGCGGTCTTATATCAAGGAGTCATTGGAGAAGGGTCATATCAGACCATCCTCTTCACCCTTGGGTGCCGTTTTTTTCTTTGTGGCCAAAATGGATGGTTCATTAAGGCCGTGTATTGATTATCGTCTCTTGAACAATATCACTGTGAAATATCAATATCCGTTACCCTTGATTTCTGACCTGTTTTCCAGGGTGAAAAGTGCTACTTGGTTTACCAAGCTTTACCTCAGGGGGGCATATAACCTTATTCGCATTAAGCACGGGGATGAATGGAAGACGGCATTTAATACCCCAGAGGGGCATTTTGAGTACCTAGTGATGTCCTTTGGGCTCACTAATGCTCCTTCCGTCTTCCAGTCCTTCATGAATGACATTTTCAGGGATTTTGTGGATAAATTTCTGATTGTTTATTTGGATGATATCTTGATTTTTTCCAATGACTGGGACTCTCATGTGAAACATGTTCGGACTGTGTTCCAGATTTTGAGAGAGAATGCTCTGTATGTGAAGGGATCAAAGTGTCTTTTTGGCGTACAGAGGATCTCATTTCTGGGATTCATTTTGTCCCCATCTGTTATTGAAATGGACCCGGTCAAGGTTCAGGCCATCTGTGATTGGGTCCAAACTACTTCATTAAAGGCTCTTCAAAGATTCTTGGGTTTTGCCAATTTTTATCGTAAATTTATTGGAAATTTCTCTGTTATTGTTAAACCATTGACTGATTTGACCAAAAAGGGTTCTGATGTGGTGAATTGGCCTCCTGAGGCAGTCTCTGCGTTTCAGGAACTTAAGCAGAGATTCACTTCTGCTCCTGTTCTACGGCAGCCTGATGTTTCTCTGCCATTTCAGGTGGAGGTTGATGCCTCTAAAATTGGGGCAGGTGCTGTTTTGTCCCAAAGAGATTGTAAGGTTCTGTGTACATGTTCCTGAAACTCAGTTTGTTCGTCAGCCATTTTACTTTCTGTCTTGCTGCAGCTATCTTGCCCTCAGTCAAAATGGAGTTTCCAGCTTGCATGTTCCCGCCCTGATTCTCTCCTTTTGCTTCTTAAGCAGCCACTGCTGAGCAATCAGTGCTTCAGAATCTAGCCTGCAGTGAACCTGTGACCTGACTCCTAAAGCCTTGGACCTTGTACTCCAGCTATTCCTACTGAGGAACTCTGAAGCACTTGTGGACTCTGAACCCTGCTCTTTGAAAGACCCACGTTTGCATGGACTTACGGTAACAGAGAAGAAGATCCTGAACCTGTTGTGGAGAGTGATTGCTGAGCTTAGATTACTCTGGCCTGCTGTGTCTCCTGCTTCTGTGTCTGCAAACTGTGTGACTATTTTTGCCAACTTGTATGAAGTAATACAAGACTTTCTATATCAAACCTGTGTCTCATGTATTTTCATCGCACCCAAGCACAAGACGCTATATGAACTGTACTACATACATTACAAGATTCTGAAGCCCAAAACGTTAGTGTCTGCTGGGTCTGGAAAGGCTGTGTCTGCTGTAACTGTGGATATCGGATGTCCGGTTGTACTTTCTGTGATGACAGTGGTTGTGACTTCTCACAACCATTCCAGGTGAGCAATTCCCTTAAGTGTTGTTTTTTTTTCTGCAGTGTTACCACAGGTAAACACTATTTTTTTTTTTTTTTCTTTTCTCTTTTTTGTCTGCTGTAACTGTGGATATCAGATGTCCGGGTGAACTTTCTGTGATGATAGTGGT
This sequence comes from Oophaga sylvatica, assembly GCA_033576555.1. Taxonomy (NCBI): domain Eukaryota; kingdom Metazoa; phylum Chordata; class Amphibia; order Anura; family Dendrobatidae; genus Oophaga; species Oophaga sylvatica. Next base: position 70,019,748 of record JARQOD010000005.1, read on the forward strand.
TGTGACTTCTCACAACCATTCCAGGTGAGCAGTTCCCTTAATTTTTTTTTCTCTCTGCAGTGTTACCACAGGTAAACACTATTGTTTTTTTTTTTCTCCTCTCCTCTTCTTCCAGTACTCTTGTCTTAAAAGATCTGGAAAATGGAGGCCCGCATAAAGGAACTTTGCGGAGTGACTGATAATATCCTTGCAGATTTGCAGAATATAAAGACCCGTTTTTCAAGCCTACAGGACCTCACTAATCACAATTTGCAAGTGTTTGGACAGACTGCCCAGGATTTGCGAACCAGGATTGAGGTTCTAGAAGAGCGAGTCCAGGCTCCTGCCGTAGCCCCGAGTTCTGGGATTCCCAAGTTGCCTCCTTTTCGTTTTGGCGGTGAACGTGAGAAATTCAGGGGATTTATTAATCAATGCAATCTTTTTTTTTCTGCACATGCTTCACAATTTCCCACTGAACGATCTAAGGTGCTTACTATAATTATGTTGCTTACCAACAAGGCTTTGATGTGGGCAAACCCTCTGATTGAGACTGAGGATGATTGTTTGAATCACCTTGATGCTTTTATTTCAGCCATGGGGCAGGTGTTTGATGACCCCAATCGAGGTGCAACAGCTGAAGCAGCCATGTTAGCTTTGCGCCAAGGTAAGCACTCGGTAGCTGAATATGCCTTGGATTTCAGGAGATGGGCCCTTGATACCACCTGGGACAGTTCCGCCAAAAAATCTATTTTTCGAAAGGGGTTATCTCCACTGATTAAGGATGAACTTGCTCGTGCCGACCCTCCCACTGCGTTAGATGACTTTATTAACTACTGCATCCGTATTGATACTCGTCTGACTGAACGCAGGCAAGAGAGATGGTTCGAAAGCAATCGTACTAACCTTTTCCTACCTTCCTCTCCAGCTAAGGAACCTTTGAGTAGGATTACACGGGAACCTGAACCTGAACCCATGCAGGTAGACTCTTTACAATGACGGGTTAGTGATGCACGCAAGGAACATCGTTTTAAGGAGAATCTATGTTTCTATTGTGGTAAGTCAGGGCACTTCATTATAAACTGCCCCAGCCGTTCTCGTAAGACTACTGCAGCACTCATTCATTGTGAGTGTTGCGAGAGGGGATCTGTCAGGTCCGAGCCTCAGGCTCCAGAGAGATCTGCAGAAACAGATCTTGATTTCTCGGACTTAAACTCCGTTACCTCTGAGGACGTTGACTGTGTAAACGCTGCCATTTTTCAAGTTTCCTCAGCGGTGTCCCAGCTGAGTTGTAAGAAAAACAATTCTCATTGCTTTCTTTCCATCAAACTCTGGGTTGACTCAGCTTGGGTGTCTAGCTCTGCTATGATCGATTTAGGGGCAAGTGGAAATTTTATGGATGTCTCCTTTGCTCTGAAACAGGGGATACGTTCAGTGAAGAAGGCTACTCCAGTACAGATGGAAACTGTGGATGGCTCCCTGCTGACCTCTGGACCAGTGGATCAGGAAACAGAGCCTTTGAGGGTTCTTATGGGTAAAGATCATCAAGAGAAACTGTCCTTTATGCTTATCTCTTCTCCCCACTTTCCCATTATTCTAGGGCTACCATGGCTGCAGGCTCAGAATCCTACCATTAACTGGGAGACCAAGGAATTACACTTTCCAGAGAAACAGATGAGTCCAAAAGTTTCAGCTTGCTCTGTTCCTAAAGGAACCATGTCAGTCCTGAACTACCAGCTGTATACCAGGACTATGTGGATTTATGTGACAAGAAGAACGCTGACCAGCTTCCTCCTCACCGTCCATATGATTGTCCAATTGAATTATTGCCTGGAGCAGAGATACCTTTTGGTAAGATCTACCCCCTGGCGGGGCCCGAGCTAAAGGCTTTAAAGGATTACATAGACGAAAATCTAGCCAAGGGCTTCATACGCCCCTCTTCATCTCCTGCAGGTGCACCCATCTTCTTTGTAAAGAAGAAAGATGGATCTCTGAGACCATGCGTAGACTATAGGGAACTCAATAAGGTTACTATTAGAAACCGTTATCCATTGCCTTTAATCCTTTAATCCCTGAGTTATTGGAGAGAGTGCGACATGCCAAAATTTTCTCTAAACTAGATCTTCGTGGGGCCTATAACTTAGTCCGTATTAGACCTGGGGATGAATGGAAGACTGCATTAAGGTCACGCTATGGACACTTTGAATATCTAGTTATGCCTTTTGGTCTGAGTACCGCCCCAGCCACTTTCCAACACTTGGTGAATGACATCTTCAGGGATCTCCTTGATACATTCGTGGTAATTTATTTGGATGATATTCTAATTTTTTCTAACTCCACAGAGGAACATCATGGACATGTGAGAATGGTCTTGGAACGTCTAAGACAAAATCATCTTTACATCAAACTTGAAAAGTGTGAATTCCATAGGACCGAAATTCAATTTCTGGGGTATGTACTGTCTACACAAGGAATTAGTATGGATGGAAGCAAAACCCAAGCCATCAAGGATTGGCCAAGTCCTAGAAATGTGAAGGAGGTACAGCGCTTCATCGGGTTTGCCAACTTCTATAGGCGTTTCATTAGAAATTTCTCTGAGGTAGTGTCACCTATCACCCAACTTACCCGGAAAGAGTCTAGGTTCTCCTGGACTCCCCAAGCCCAGGAAGCATTTTCCCGTCTAAAAGATAAATTTACCACCGCACCTATCTTAGTACATCCCAACCCCGAGCTTGCCTTCATAATAGAGGTGGATGCTTCAGACTGTGCCGTTGGAGCTATACTCTCTCAGAGAACAGGTGAGAAGAATGTCTTGCATCCCTGTGCCTTCTTTTCCCAGCAGTTGTCTTCGGCTGAGAGGAACTACGATGTGGGCAATAGAGAGTTGTTGGCCATTATTGCCGCCTTCAAATAATGGAGACACCTTCTTCAGGGAGCTGCACAGCAAATAGTCGTCCTGACAGACCATCGTAACCTTGAGTTTATCAGGTCGGCTAAGTGCCTGACTCCTCGCCAGGCTCGCTGGAATCTTTTCTTAAACCAATTTAATTTTATCATTTCTTATAGACCAGGATCGAGCAATGGAAAGGTTGATGCACTCTCTAGGATTTACTCAGCAGAGACACGTCCAATTACTCCTCCTAAGACTATTCTTCCTGACTCTAGATTCCTAGGAGTAATTCATAATCAAGACCTACTTAAGGACATCAAGGAAGCATACCATGCGGATTCCTTTTTGGCACAACCCCCAAGGGACGTAAGTCTTGTCTTTAAGAATGGTGTGTGGATTCAGGGACAACGCCTGTATATTCCTGAAACAGTCAGATTGAGAGTATTGCAACTCATTCACGATTCCAAGATAGCTGTGTCTAAAGACACAGGAATTTCTCTCTCGTTTCTTTTGGTGGCCCACTTGCAGGAAGGATGTTTTAAACTATGTCACTTCATGTGAAGTCTGTGCAAGATGCAAAACACCTCGCTCCTCACCAACTGGTCTGTTACAGCCTCTTCCCACCCCGTCCCGCCCGTGGGGATCCATTTCTATGGACTTCATTGTGGAGTTACCAACCTCTCAAGGGAAGAACACCATTCTAGTGGTGGTTGACCGTCTAACAAAGGCAGCTCATTTTATCCCTTGTGTCGGCTTACCCACTGCAAAACAGACATCAGATTTGATGATTAAAGATGTGTTTCGCTTACATGGAGTACCGGATGAGGTTATTTCGGATCGAAGGGTGCAATTCACTTCTAGGTTTTGGCAAAATTTCTGTGCAGCATTGGACATTAAAGTAAACCTTTCTTCTGCTTTTCATCCCCAGACTAATGGACAGACCGAACGAACCAATCAAACCCTGGAGCAGTATCTCCGCTGCTTTATCTGCCACCTACAGGATGATTGGGTGGATCTACTTCCATTAGCTGAGTTCTCGTATAACAACTCTCAGAGTGCCTCCACTAAGCAGTCTCCTTTTTACTCTAATCTAGGTTATCATCCTAACATTCTACCACGATTTCCCATAGAAACGCCTTTACCAGCAGTGGCTGAAAGAATCACGTCTTTACAGAAGAATATGGATCTTCTAAAGGAGAATCTGGAATCGGCTCAGGAAAGGTACAAGAAAGCAGCAGATAAATTTCGTAAACCTGCACCAGCTATCAAGGTAGGAGACTTGGTCTGGCTGTCAACCAGAAATCTTAAGTTAAGGATTCCATCGTCTAAGTTGGGACATAAGTACATTGGACCCTATAAAATCAGTAAAATTATAAGTGCCGTTGCTTGTCGTCTTCAACTGCCCAGAACTATGAGAATTCACCCTGTCTTTCATGTATCCCTACCAAAGGCTGCGACACCCAATACGTTTCCTGGACGTTCTTCTCCTTGCCCTGACCCAGTGCTAGTCGATGGTCAGGAAGAATTTGTGGTGGAAAGGATTTTAGATTCCAGGTTGTATAGAAATCAGTTACAATATCTGATTAAATGGCAGGGCTACCCAGTGAAGGACAACTCATGGGAACCAGTCAATAACGTTAATGCTCCTCGCTTGCTCCGTCAGTTTCATCAGAGGTACCCACACAAGCCTGGCCTGAGGTCATCCGGAGGTTGTCCCTAAGGGGGGAGTAATGTAAGGTTCTGTGTACATGTTCCTGAAACTCAGTTTGTTCGTCAGCCATTTTACTTTCTGTCTTGCTGCAGCTATCTTGCCCTCAGTCAAAATGGAGTTTCCAGCTTGCATGTTCCCGCCCTGATTCTCTCCTTTTGCTTCTTAAGCAGCCACAGCTGAGCAATCAGTGCTTCAGAATCTAGCCTGCAGTGAACCTGTGACCTGACTCCTAAAGCCTTGGACCTTGTACTCCAGCCATTCCTACTGAGGAACTCTGAAGCACTTGTGGACTCTGAACCCTGCTCTTTGAAAGACCCACGTTTGCATGGACTTACGGTAACAGAGAAGAAGATCCTGAACCTGTTGTGGAGAGTGATTGCTGAGCTTAGATTACTCTGGCCTGCTGTGTCTCCTGCTTCTGTGTCTGCAAACTGTGTGACTATTTTTGCCAACTTGTATGAAGTAATACAAGACTTTCTATATCAAACCTGTGTCTCATGTATTTTCATCGCACCCAAGCACAAGACGCTATATGAACTGTACTACATACATTACAGAGATCCAGAGACCTCTAAAAGTAACCCTTGTGCCTTTTTCTCTCGAAAATTTTCTCCAACTGAACGTAATTATGACGTGGGTAATCGGGAGTTATTGGCCATGAAGTGGGCTTTTGAAGAGTGGAGACATTGGCTGGAGGGAGCCAAACATCAGGTGGTGGTCCTCACGGACCATAAGAATCTGGTTTATCTGGAATCAGCCAAGCGACTTAATCCTAGACAGGCCAGGTGGGCCTTGTTTTTCACACGTTTTAATTTTGTGGTTTCCTTTCTTCCTGGCACTAAGAATGTTAAGGCGGATGCCCTCTCGAGGAGTTTCCTTGCGGACTCTCCTGAGTTATCTGATCCTGCTGTTATTTTGAAAGAGGGTGTAGTTCTTTCCGCCATCTCGCCCAATTTGAGACTGGCTCTGGAAGGGTGTCAGGAGGATAAACCCGAGCGCTGCCCTATTGGGAAATTGTTTGTCCCAGACCGGTGGAAAAAGAGTGTGATGTCTGAGATTCATTGTTCCGCGTTGGCCGGTCATCCCGGAATTTTTGGTACCAGAGACTTGGTTAGTCGGTCCTTTTGGTGGCCTACTTTGTCTCGTGACGTCAGGGAATTTGTGCAGTCCTGCGGGACTTGCTCTCGCTCCAAGCCTTGCTCTCGCTCTAGTGGTTTGTTGATGCCATTGCCTGTGCCCAAGAGACCATGGACCCATATCTCTATGGATTTCATTTCCGACCTCCCTGTTTCTCATAGAATGACCGTTATCTGGGTGATTTGTGATAGGTTTTCCAAAATGATACATCTTGTGCCATTACCTAAGTTGCCTTCCTCCTCTGAATTGGTGCCTTTGTTCCTTCATCACGTGGTTTGGTTACACGGCATCCCTGAGAACATTGTGTCTGACAGAGGAGTCCAGTTTGTTTCCAGATTTTGGAGGACTTTTTGTTCTAAACTTGGTGTTCAATTGTCTTTCTCCTCGGCTTTTCATCCTCAGACCAATGGACAAACTGAGAGAACAAACCAGACATTGGAGACTTATCTGAGATGCTTTGTGTCTGCTGATCAGGATGACTGGGTCTCTTTTTTGCCTTTGGCTGAGTTTGCTCTTAATAATAGGGCTAGCTCTGCCACTTTGATGTCTCCATTTTTCTGCAATTTTGGGTTTCACCCTCGATTTTCTTCAGGACAGATGGAGGCTTCTGTCTGTCCAGGTGTTGACTCTGTTGTGGAGCGTATGCAGCAGATTTGGGACCAGGTAGTGGAGAGGTTGTCCCTCTCTCAGGAGAGGGCCCAGCGGTTTGCCAACCGGCATAGGACTGATGGTCCTCGGTTTGAAGTGGGGGACTTGGTCTGGTTGTCCTCAAGAAATATCCCTATGAGAGTTGCATCTCCTAAGTTTAAGCCTAGGTTCATTGGACCTTATAAGATCATGGAGATTCTTTATCCTGTTTCCTTTCATTTACTTCTTCCAGGGACATTTAAGATCTATAACGTGTTCCACAAGTCCTTATTGAAGAGGTTTGTCGAGCCAGTGGTTCCTATGGCTGTGCCTCCTGACCCTGTTTTGGTTGAGGGCAATCTGGAGTATGTGGTTGAGAAAATATTGAATTCTCGTTTTTCTAGACGGAAACTCCAGTATTTGGTTAAGTGGAGAGGTTATGGTCAAGAGGACAATTCTTGGATGTTTGCTTCGGACATCCATGCTAGGAGACTCATCCGTGCGTATCACAGAGCTCATCCTGACCGACCTGGTTGCTCAAATGAGGGTTCGGTGACCCCTCCTCAAGGGGGGGTACTGTTGTGAATGTGCTAGAAATGAATTCTGAGCAGAAGCTCCCTCTGGTGGTTACCAACAGTACTGAACTATCCAATGAAGATTGTGAAGATTGACGATCAGGTGTTACTGACTGGTCTTATATAAGGGAGGTTCCCTCCCATCAGGGTTGCCGGTGATCAATTGTTCTGGTCTCATCTTTGATTCCTGTTCACTTTGTAGCTTGCTGTTTCGTGCCTGTATCTTCTGCTAACAGATAAGACATTTTCTTCTTTTAGTTTTTTGTGCTTGCTTTTTGCATTTTGTCCTGCACTTCTGTGGGGGTCTGCCGGGTCCCCTCCGGGGGCTTGTGCTCCTCTCAGTTTAGTTCAGCCACTGTTGTTTGTTCATTTGCCTTTTCCAGTTTTTTCAGTGGCTGCTGTTTAGTTTTGTTACACTAGAGAACTAATTTAGGTGGTAGAGGTCGTGTGATCTCAGGTGTTTTTGTAATTAGTAGAGTTGGTACTTTTCAGGGTTTTTTGGGATTGCAGTAAGTGTCCTTCCTATCCTTTTCTATTTAGGAAGTTTGGGCCCCAACGTTTGCTCATACTATTTTCTGTCTGTGCCTGTACTTTCCTCTTGTCTAACCGCCATTACATGTTTGGGGGCTTTCTATGTTCTTTGGGGATCTGGTCCGGGGCAGATAGTTTTCCTCTTTCTGTCTTTAGGTGTAGTTAGCTTCTCAGGCTGTGACGAGGCGTCTAGGACCAACGTAGGTACGCTCCACGGCTGCCTTTAGTTGTGGTGGTTAGTCAGGGTACTGCAATCCCATAGATTCCAACCTCTCTGGTGTATTTCCTTTTTTGCCTGCTCTCCTCAGCTACCAAATCATAACAGAATGGTCAGCGGCTTCATGTTACATTTGCAGAGCCCCTGATGTGCCTAAACAATGGAAACCCCCACAAGTGACCCCATTTTGGAAACTAGTCCCCCAAAGAATCTTATCTAGATGTGTGGTGAGCACTTTGAACCCCCAAGTGCTTCACAAAAGTTTATAACGCAGAGCCGTGAAAAATAAAAAAATCATTTTCCACAAAAATCATTTTTTAGCCCCCAATTTTTTATTTTTACAAGGGTAACAGGAGAAATTAGACCCCAAAGTTGTTGTGCAATTTTTCCTGAGTACGCTGATACCCATATGTTGGGGTAAACCACTGTTTGGGCACACTTCGGTGCTTGGAAGGGATGGATCACCGTTTGACTTTTTGAATGCAAAATTGGCTGGAATCAATGGTGGCACCATGTCGCGTTTGGAGACCCCCTGATGTGCCTAAACTGTGGAAACCCCTCAATTCTAGCTCCAACCCTAACCCCAACACACACATAACCACAAACCTAATCCCAACCCTAACCATAACCCTAAGCGCAACACACCCCTAACCCTAATCCCAACCCTAACCATAACCCTTACCACAAACCTAACCCTAATCCCAACCCAAAAGCCAACACACCCCTAACTCTAATCTCAACCATAATCCCAACCATAACTCTAATTCCAACCCTAAACCTAATTCCAACCCTAACTCTAATTACAACCCTAACCCTAATTCCAACCCTAATTCCAACCCTAATTCCAACCCTAATTCCAACCCTAATTCCAACCCTAATCCTAACCCTAATCCTAACCCTAATCTTAACCCTAATCCTATCCGTAATCCTAACCCTAACTCTAATGGAAAAATAAAAATATTTTCTTTATTTTATTATTGTTCCCTACCTATGAGGGTGATAAATGGGGGAGTTATTTACTATTCTTTTTATTTTGATCACTGTGATAGGGTCTATCACAGTGATCAAAATGTACTTTCAATGAATCTGCCAGCCGGCAGATTCGGCGGTCGCATTTTGGAAGATTGTGGCACCCATGGACCAGGCACGAGGGACGTCGGGAGGGACATTGGGACTCTGGAGGTACCGGGGGGGATCAGAAGCCGGGGGAGCAGAATGAAGAGGGAAGCAGATGCTGACAGCGGTGGCAGATCGCCGCCGTCAGTCACTATGGGGGGGTCAGTTTAGTATCTCCAGCCATGGCCGGTGATATTGCAGCATCGGCCATGGCTGGATTGTAATATTTGACCAAGTTTCGGTGGTGAAATATTATAATCGCTCTGATTGGCTGTTTCATTTTCAACAGCCAATCGGAGCGATTGTAGCCATGGGGTGGCAAAGCCACCCCCTGGGGTGAAGCACAAAGCCTCTTGTCCCTGCAGGTCAGGTGACCTTTCAGTGACCCCGGTCACCCGACCTGCAGGAACAGGATTTATACCATGATGCCTACGTAGGCATTACAGGTCGGGAAGGCACAGGTTTTCATGATGGCTACATAGGTGTCATAGCTCGGGAAGGAGTTAATAGAGCACACCCCGACTGGGTCGCAGTTAGCAGTGGGGTACCGCAAGGGTCAGTATTGGGCCCACTTCTTTTTAACATATTTAACATATTTATTAATGACCTTGTAGGGGGCATACAGACTAGTGTCATATGCAAATATTGAAATTCTAAACTCTGCAGGGTAATCAATACAGAGGAGGACAATTTTATATTACAGGAGGATTTATGTGAACAAGAACCTTACAGTCATGGCCAAAAGTTTTGAGAATGACACAAATATTATATTTTCACATGATCTGGTGCCCTCTGGTTTTTATGTGTGTTTGACAGATGTTTTTATCACAGACAGAAATATAATAATTGCAAACATGAGTAACAAAAGCTTATATTGACAGTTAGAATGAGTTAATGCAGCAAGTCAATATTTGCAGTGTTGACCCTTCTTCTTCAGGACCTCTGCAATTCTCCCTGGCATGCTCTCAATCAACTTCTGGACCAAATCCTAAGTGATAGCAGTCCATTCTTGCACAATCAATGCTTTCATTTTGTCAGAATTTTTAGGTTTTTGTTTGTCCACCCGTCTCTTGATGATTGACAACAAGTTCTCAATGGTATTAAGATCTGGGGAGTTTCCAGGCCATGGACCCAAAATCTCTGTTTTCTTCCCTAAGCCATTTAGTTATCACCTTAGCTTTATGGCAAGGTGCTCCATCATGCTGGAAAAGGCATTGTTGATCGCCAAACTGCTCTTGGAGGGTTGGGAGAAGTTGCTCTTGGAGGATATTCTGGTACCATTCTTTATTCATGGCTGTGTTTTTAGGCAAGACTGTGAGAGAGCCGATTCCCTTGGCTGAGAAGCAACCCCACACATGAATGGTTTCAGGATGCTTAACAGTTGGCATGAGACAAGACTGGTGGTCGCGCTCACCTTGTCTTCTCCGAATGAGGCGTTTTCCTGATGTCCCAAACAATCGAAAAGGGGATTCATCAGAGAAAATAACTTTACCCCAGTCCTCAGCATTCCACTGCCTGTACTTTTTGCAGAATATTAGTTTGTCCATGATGTTTTTTCTGGAGAGAAGTGGCTTCTTTGCTGCCCTCTTTGAGACCAGGCCTTGCTCCAAGAGTCTCCGCCTCACAGTGCATGCAGATGCACTCACACCTGCCTGCTTCCATTCCTGAGCAAGCTCTGCACTGTTGGTAGTCCGATCCCGCAGCTGAAACACTTTTAAGAGACGGTCCTGGCGCTTGCTGGTCTTTCTTGGGCGCCCTGAAGCCTTTTTGGCAACAATGGAACCTCTCTCCTTGAAGTTCTTAATGATGCGATAGATTGTTGACTGAGGTGCAATCTTTCTAGCTGCGATACTCTTCCCTGTTAGGCCATTTTTGTGCATTGCAATGATGACTGCACGTGTTTCTTTAGAGATAACCATGGTTAACAGAAGAGAAACAATGATGCCAAGCACCAGCCTCCTTTTAAAGTGTCCAGTGGTGTCATTCTTATTTAATCATGACAGATTGATCTCCAGCCATGTCCTCATCAACACCCACACCTGTGTTAATGGAGCAATCACTGAAAAGAAGTTAGCTGGTCCTTTTAAGGCAGGGCTGCAATGATGTTGAAATGTGTTTTGGGGGATAAAGTTCATTTTCTTGCCAAATATTGACTTTGCAAGTAATTGCTGTTAAGCTGATCACTCTTTATAACATTCTGGAGTATTGAGGAGAACAATATTTAGAATTGAGAGTAGAGTTGAGCGAAACAGGTCGGTCAGATTCATAAGTTGCCGACTTTCGCCAAAGTCGGGTTTTGTTGGCTGAAACACGACCATAGCGTGAAGTCGGCCATGCGGTCGGCAAAACGAGAGCCAAAGTCAGTTTTCCCAGAATGCTTTCAGGCGCCTTTTTTCAGCCAATGAGCAAGGACGTACACTGTGGGCAACAAGATGACATGTGCAGCGTCCACCACCATCTTAGAGAAGGGCACTGCAGTGATTGGCTTGCTTTGGGGGGCATCATAGTGTCTATAAAAGCCCTGACCGCCGACCTCCATTTTACTTCTGCTGATCTTAACAGTAGGGAGTGGTTGCTGACGCTTTTTATCAGTAGGGAGAGAGTTAGGGCTGGAAAGAGAAGTTCTTATGTGCTGGTACTGATAGCAATTGTGCTGTACAGTTAGTGTGCAATGACAGGGGAGGATTTTCTTGTGTGCAGCAGCGCTGGTTATTAGGCTGCCTGATATCTGTATTGCTGTGTACACTGCTGTGCAGACTGCTTTTTACACAGCACTAATACTTTTATTCTTTTTTCTGCACAGTTACCGACCGTTAATTTTTCCCCTCACCATATAGAGCTGTACGCTCCTCACACACTACCGTGTACAAGCTGGTATCACGGACAAATACATGCTGACTATCTGTGTGTGACTCCGGAAATAAATACGGAGATTTAAATTTTTCCCTACACCGTATACAGCTGCCTGCTTCTGATACAGTACAGTGTTATGTACGGTAGCTGAGGAGGACAGGAACAACAGTAGGGCAGCCGAACACCTGAGATGTTGGTAACTAATGGGTTGCAGAAACCTGAACTAGCCACACAACTAGAGGTAGCCGTGGAGCGTTCCTACGTTGATCCTAGATGCCTCGTCACAGCCTGAGAGCTAGCTATACCTAAAGATAGAAACAGGAAAGCTAAATGCCCCGGAGTAGAGCCCCAAAGGAATAGGCAGCCCCCAAACATATAATGGCGGTTAGACAAGATGAAAACACAAACGCAGGCAGAAAACAGATTGCGCAAACGCTGGGTGTTGTGAATGGGTTTGAGATGAGTTCTGAGCAGAGGCTTCCTCTGGTGGTTACAAGCGGTGCTGGTCTGTCCAGTGAAGATTGTGAGAACTGGGAATCAGGTGTTACTGACTGGTCTTATATAATGGAGTCACCTTCCGATCAGGGTTGCCGGTGATCAATTGTTCTGGTCTGAATCCTTCATTCCTTTTTCCCTTGTAGCCTGCTGTGTCGTGTCTGCATCTCCTGCTAACAGATAAGACATTTTCTTCTTTTTGTTTTTGTGCTATATTTTTGCATTTTTGTCCTGCACTTCTGTGGGGGCCTTCAGGGTCCCCTCCGGGGGCTTTTGCCCTCTCAGTTTAGTTCAGCCACTTATGTATGTACTTTTGCTTTTTCCAGTTTTTTCAGTGGCTGCTGTTTTGATTTTGTTACACCAGAGAACTAATTTAGGTGGTAGAGGTCGTGTGATCTCAGGTGTTTTTGAAATTAGTGGTGTTGGTGCTTTTCAGGGTTTTCTGGGATTGCAGTAAGTACCCTTCCTGTCCTTTTCTATTTAGTTAGTTTGGGCCCCAGCATTTGCTCATACTATTTTCTTTCTGTGTCAGTATTTCATCTTGTCTAACCGCCATTACATGTTTGGGGGCTTTCTGTTATCTTTGGGGTTCTGCTCCGGGGCAGATAGCTTTCCTATATCTATCTTTAGGTGTAGTTAGTTTCTCAGGCAGTGACGAGGCGTCTAGGACCAACGTAGGAACGCTCCACGGCTGCCTCTAGTTGTGGTGGTTAGTCAGGGTACTGCAATCTCATAGTTTCCAACTGCTCTGGTGTATTGCCTTTTTTTACCTGCACTCCTCAGCTACCAAATCATAACAGTATCACCGGCCAAAACTGAAAATTGTGTGGTACTCACAGAAGGGAAAAATATTGTGAAAGAAAAAAAAAAAAAAAAAGGTTGTCAGAGTTGTCAGAGATATTTTTCTGTTTGTTGCATTTTTTTTTTTCCCTCTGTATCTCTGGGTGCTGGGGAGGATCTTTTCTCTCAATGGAGTTTGCACAGTTGTCTGGCCGTGCGGATCAGCTTGCCACTGAGGTTCAGAGTATTGCTACCTATTTTGCTAGGTTGCCTGTTGTGGAACCTAGGATTCCCATGCCAGATTTGTTTTTAGGGGATCGAGCTAAGTTTCAGAATTTCAAAAATAATTGTAAATTGTTTTTTGCCTTAAAATCTAAGTCATCAGGGAACGCAGCGCAGCAGGTTCAAATTATCATCTCTCTCCTGCGCGGCGATCCTCAGGATTGGGCTTTTTCCCTGACACCTGGGGATCCTGTTTTGAGTGATGTTGATGCATTTTTTCAGGCTTTGGGGTTATTGTACGATGAGCCTAATGTCACTGATCAAGCTGAAAAAGCCTTGTTGGCATTAAATCAGGGGCTTGATGACGCTGAGTTATACTGTCAGAGATTCCGTAGGTGGGCAGTCCTGAGCAAATGGAATGACGACGCTTTGGCAGCCCTTTTCCGGAAGGGTCTGTCAGATAATGTAAAGGATGTTATGGTGGGATTCCCTGTCCCCTCTGGTCTCAATGATTCTATGTCATTAGCGATTCAAATTGACAGACGTTTGCGTGAGCGGACAAGTATGCGTGGAATGGTGTTGCCTTGTGAACCAGCTTCTGAACCCATGCAGTGTGATAGAGTGGTGTCTGGGGCACAGCGTCATGAGTTTCGAAAGCGCAATGGGTTATGTTTCTACTGTGGTGATGCCTCTCATGCTATTTCAGTCTGCCCTAAGCGGGGAAGATGTTTTGCACGCTCAGTTGTCTTGGGTAGTGTTCAGACTAAGTTTTTATTAACTGTCACTCTGATATGCTCTCTGTCCTCATTTTCTGCTCAGGCTTTCGTTGATTCTGGAGCAGCTATTAACCTGATGGATTATGATTTTGCTAGACGTTGTGGGTTTCCCTTGATACCCTACAGAAGTCTATTCCCCTACTGGGGATCGATTCTACCCCTTTGGCTGAGAATAAACCCCAGTTTTCTACTCAGGTGATAATGAGGGTTGAACCTGATCACCAGGAGTGCTGCAAATTTTTGGTTCTGTATAATCTGCATGACATTATCGTGCTGGGTTTCCCTTGGTTACAGTCTCATAATCCTGTTTTGGATTGGAAATCTGTGTCTGTAACCAGTTGGGGCTGCCAATGTGTAAATACCAACACTCCTGTTTTTTCTGCCTCCCCCCAGGCTCAGGATGTTCCTGACTTTTTGATTGATTTTTCTGATGTGTTTAGCGAAAGTAAATCTGCATCCTTGCCTCCCCATAGGAGCTATGACTGCGCTATTGAATTAGTGCCGGGTAGTAAATTCCCTAAGGGTCGCCTTTTTAACTTGTCTGTACCTGAACATGACGCTATGCGGTCTTATATCAAGGAATCATTGGAGAAGGGTCATATCAGACCATCCTCTTCACCCTTAGGTGCCGGTTTTTTCTTTGTGGCCAAAAAGGATGGTTCATTGAGGCTGTGTATTGATTATCGTCTCTTGAACAATATTACTGTGAAATATCAATACCCGTTACCCTTGATTTCTGACCTGTTTTCCAGGGTGAAAAACGCTACTTGGTTTACCAAGCTTGACCTCAGGGGGGCGTATAACCTTATTCGCATTAAGCACGGGGATGAATGGAAGACGGCATTCAATACCCCTGAAGGGCATTTTGAGTACCTGGTGATGCCCTTTGGGCTCACTAATGCTCCTTCCGTCTTCCAGTCCTTCATGAATGACATTTTCAGGGATTTTGTGGACAAATTTCTGATTGTTTATTTGGATGATATCTTGATTTTTTCTAATGACTGGGACTCTCATGTGAAACATGTTCGAACTGTATTCCAGATTTTGAGAGAGAATGCTCTGTATGTGAAGGGATCAAAGTGTCTTTTTGGCGTACAGAGGATCTCATTTCTGGGATTCATTTTGTCCCCATCTGTTATTGAAATGGACCCGGTCAAGGTTCAGGCCATCTGTGATTGGGTCCAACCTACTTCATTAAAGGCTCTTCAGAGATTTTGGGGTTTTGCCAATTTTTATCGTAAATTTATTGGTAATTTCTCGGTTATTGTTAAACCATTAACTGATTTGACCAGAAAGGGTTCTGATGTGGTGAATTGGCCTCCTGAGGCAGTCTCTGCATTTCAGGAACTTAAGCAGAGATTCACTTCTGCTCCTGTTCTACGGCAGCCTGATGTTTCTCTGCCATTTCAGGTGGAGGTTGATGCCTCTGAAATTGGGGCAGGTGCCGTTTTGTCCCAAAAAGATCCAGAGACCTCTAAAAGTAACCCTTGTGCCTTTTTCTCTCGAAAATTTTCTCCTACTGAACGTAATTATGATGTGGGTAATCGGGAGTTATTGGCCATGAAGTGGGCTTTTGAAGAGTGGAGACATTGGCTGGAGGGAGCCAAACATCAGGTGGTGGTCCTTACGGACCATAAGAATCTGGTCTATCTGGAATCTGCCAAGCGACTCAATCCTAGACAGGCTAGGTGGGCCTTGTTTTTCACACGTTTTAATTTTGTGGTTTCCTTTCTTCCTGGCACTAAGAATGTTAAGGCGGATGCCCTCTCGAGGAGCTTCCTTGCGGACTCTCCTGAGTTATCTGATCCTTCTGTTATTTTGAAAGAGGGTGTAGTTCTTTCCGCCATCTCGCCCAATTTGAGACTTGCTCTGGAGGGGTGTCAGGAGGATAGGCCCGAGCGCTGCCCGGTTGGAAAATTGTTTGTCCCGGATCAGTGGAAAAAGAGTGTGATGTCTGAGATTCATTGTTCCGCATTGGCTGGGCATCCCGGAATTTTTGGTACCAGAGACTTGGTTAGTCGGTCCTTTTGGTGGCCTACCTTGTCTCGTGATGTCAGGGAATTTGTGCAGTCCTGCGGGACTTGCTCTCGCTCCAAGCCTTGCTCTCGCTCTAGTGGTTTGTTGATGCCATTGCCTGTGCCCAAGAGACCATGGACCCATATCTCTATGGATTTCATTTCCGACCTTCCTGTTTCTCAGAGAATGACCACCATCTGGGTAATTTGTGATAGGTTTTCCAAAATGATACATCTTGTGCCATTACCTAAGTTGCCTTCCTCCTCTGAATTGGTGCCGTTGTTCCTTCAGCACGTGGTTCGTTTACACGGCATTCCTGAGAACATTGTGTCTGACAGAGGAGTCCAGTTTGCTTTCCAGATTTTGGAGGACTTTTTGTTCTAAACTGGGTGTTCAATTGTCTTTCTCCTCGGCATTTCATCCTCAGACCAATGGTCAAACTGAGAGAACAAACCAGACATTGGAGACTTATCTAAGATGCTTTGTGTCTGCTGATCAGGATGACTGGGTCTCTTTTTTGCCTTTGGCTGAGTTTGCTCTTAATAATAGGGCTAGCTCTGCCACTTTGATGTCTCCGTTTTTCTGTAATTCTGGGTTTCACCCTCGATTTTCTTCAGGACAGACGGAGGCTTCTGTCTGTCCAGGTGTTGACTCTGTTGTGGAGCATATGCAACAGATTTGGGACCAGGTAGTGGAGAGGTTGTCCCTCTCTCAGGAGAAGGCCCAGCGGTTTGCTAACCGGCATAGGACTGATGGTCCTCGGTTTAAAGTGGGGGACTTGGTCTGGTTGTCCTCAAAGAATATTCCTATGAGAGTGGCATCTCCTAAATTTAAGCCTAGGTTCATTGGACCTTATAAGATCATGGAGATTATTAATCCTGTTTCTTTTCGTTTGCTTCTTCCAGGGACATTTAAGATCCATAACGTGTTCCACAAGTCCTTGTTGAAGAGGTTTGTTGAGCCAGTGGTTCCTGCTGCTGTGCCTCCTGACCCTGTTTTGGTTGAGGGCAATCTGGAGTATGTGGTTGAGAAAATATTAGATTCTCGTTTTTCTAGACGGAAACTCCAGTATTTGGTTAAATGAAGAGGTTATGGTCAGGAAGACAATTCTTGGGTGTTTGCTTCGGACATCCATGCTAGGAGACTTATCCGTGCGTATCATAGATATCATCCTGACCGGCCTGGTTGCTCAGGTGAGGGTTCGGTGACCCCTCCTCAAGGGGGGGTACTGTTGTGAATGGGTTTGAGATGAGTTCTGAGCAGAGGCTTCCTCTGGTGGTTACAAGCGGTGCTGGTCTGTCCAGTGAAGATTGTGAGGACTGGGAATCAGGTGTTACTGACTGGTCTTATATAATGGAGTCACCTTCCCATCAGGGTTGCCGGTGATCAATTGTTCTGGTCTGAATCCTTCATTCCTGTTTTCCCTTGTAGCCTGCTGTGTCATGTCTGCATCTCCTGCTAACAGATAAGACATTTTCTTCTTTTTGTTTTTGTGCTATATTTTTGCATTTTTGTCCTGCACTTCTGTGGGGGCCTTCAGGGTCCCCTCCGGGGGCTTTTGCCCTCTCAGTTTAGTTCAGCCACTTATGTATGTACTTTTGCTTTTTCCAGTTTTTTCAGTGGCTGCTGTTTTGATTTTGTTACACCAGAGAACTAATTTAGGTGGTAGAGGTCGTGTGATCTCAGGTGTTTTTGAAATTAGTGGTGTTGGTGCTTTTCAGGGTTTTCTGGGATTGCAGTAAGTACCCTTCCTGTCCTTTTCTATTTAGTTAGTTTGGGCCCCAGCGTTTGCTCATACTATTTTCTTTCTGTGTCAGTATTTCATCTTGTCTAACCGCCATTACATGTTTGGGGGCTTTCTATTGTCTTTGGGGTTCTGCTCCAGGGCAGATAGCTTTCCTATATCTATCTTTAGGTGTAGTTAGTTTCTCAGGCTGTGACAAGGCATCTAGGACCAACGTAGGAACGCTCCACGGCTGCCTCTAGTTGTGGTGGTTAGTCAGGGTTCTGCAATCTCATAGTTTCCATCTGCTCTGGTGTATTGCCTTTTTTTTACCTGCACTCCTCAGCTACCAAATCATAACAGCTGGGGCCACAAGTTGACTAAATAGGAAAGGACAGGAGAGATTACTTTCTGCAACCCAGAAAACCCTACAGAAATCCAACAATTCTGATTACAAAAATACTGAGATCACACGATCTCGCCACCCACTAAATCAGATCTCAGTGTGAACAAACCAAGCTGCAGCCGCTGAAAAATCAGGAAAAAGCTAATGAAAAAACAACAGAGGCTACAGACAAACTGTGAGAAGCTCAAGCCCAAGGAGGGGACCCGGCTGTCCTCCACAAATGAGCAGAAAACAATGCAAATGGCAAGCACAAAAATAAAATCAGAAAATATCTTATCTGATAGCAGAAGATGCAGGCAAGACTCGGCAAACTTCCAAATGAACCAGGAACCACAATTGAGGCAAGAACAATTGATCACCGGCAACCATCATGTGAGGGAACCTCCCTTATATCAGTCCAGTCCATGATCCCAGATTGCCATTCCTCGCTGAAAGGTTCAGTACTGTCTGTAACCACCAGAGGGAGCCTCTGCTCAGAAACCATCTCTAGCACATTCATAACAGTACCTTATATCTGTTCTTTGTATTACGGTCAAATCCATATTGAGTGAGCGTCTGTGTCTGACTCTGGAAATATATACGGAGATTGAAATTTTCCCCTACACCGTATACAGCTTTACGCTTTTGATACAGTACCTTTTTTCTGCCTTTTGCATTATGGTCAAATCCATACTGAGTGAGCATTTGTGTGTGACTCCAGAAATATATACGGCGATTTAAATTTTCCCCTACACTGTATACAGCTGTACTCTTCTGATACAGTACCATTTTTGTGCTTTTTGTATTACGGTCAAATCCATATTGAGTGAGCGTCTGTGTGTGACTCTGGAAATATATACGGAGATTTAAATTTTCCCCACCACTGTATACAGCTGTACGCTTTGATACAGTACCGTTTTTCTGCCTTTTGTATTACGGTCAAATCCATACTGAGTGAGCATCTGTGTGTGACTCAGGAAATATATACTGAGATTTAAATTTTCCCCTACACTGTATACAGCTGTACGCTCCTCATAAAGTACCATATATCTGCTGGTATTTTTGGTACATTTTCCCAAACATGAGGAATTATGGTGGAAAAGGCAGCGGATGTGGGTGGTGGAGGGCAGCTGGTACTGATGGTGGTGGTGGTGCATCTGCTGGTACAGCCAAAAGCACAATAGCACCTAAGGTAGAAGGTGTTGAGCCTGCGTCATTGTCTGGCTCCAGAAGGCCTGGAAGGCTCCCTTTTCTGGGAGTAGGTAAACCGCTTTTAAAGCCGGAGCATCAGGAACAACTTTTGGCTTACATTGCCGAAACAGCCTCCAGCTCTATCGCCTTCTCTTCTGACGTTTCAAAAACTGCAAGCACTGAGTCGTCAGTGCAGGCTCTTGGTCAGGAACAACACCTTTCCTTGTGTCCTTCACCCCCACCCAAAGTGAAGGATTCGGCAGGCCACACTTCAGATTACTCCCTGGAGCTCTTTTCACATACCTTGCCTAACTTATCAAGTCAAATCCTGAATTCCATATTCCAAGATGAATATGACATGGAGTGCACTGATGCACAGCCACTGCTATATGATTCTGCTAGTACATTCACCCAGAGCACTACATTGCCCTCGCAGTCTACTGAGCCAGAATCTGACCCTGATGAAACTCAGGTGCCCCTTCCCGCGTACTATACCACCTTACACGGTGACACAGAGGAAGGTGCAGATGAAATTGTAGAGGAGGTGATGGATGTCCCAGTTGTTGACCCGGATTGGCATCCATTGGGGAAGAGGGTGCCACTGGCAATAGCTCAGAAGAGGAGGAGGATCCGCAGCAGGCATCGACATCGAAGCTGCGGTTATCTGGCAGGCCCGTAGCAGTCCAAAAACGTGTTAAGAAAACAAAAAGAGTTGCAGGACAACTTGGCCAGACGGTCAAATTAGCACAGCGTGCAAGCCCTGAAAAGTTTTCCCATAGTAGGAAGAGTGCAGTGTGGCACTTTTTTGACCAAAATCTTATTGATGAGGCAAAGGTTCTCTGTAAGAAGTGCGGAAGGATCTTTAGCCGAGGGAAAAATCTCCGAAAATTGAATACCAGTTGCATGCTTAGACATGTAAACACCATGCACTTGCAAGCATGGACGGACTTCAAAACCTCACTGGCTTTGAACGCTTACATTGCCAAACTGATCTCATTAGAAATGATGCCCTTCCGTTTGGTTGAAAGCGCAGCGTTCCAACAGCTCATGGCCTACGCTGTCCCACGCTATGACCTACCCAGTCGGCACTTCTTTTCTAGAAAAGCTATCCCTGCCCTACGCCTCGATGTGAAAGACCGCATTGTCCATGTACTCAAACAATCAGTGAGTGGAAAGGTGCACCTCACAACAGATGCATGGGCCAGCAGGCATTGCCAGGGCCGTTATGTGTCCATCACTGCGCACTGGGTAAATGTGGTGGATGCAGGGTCCACAGGGACAGCGGCGGTGGTACAGTGCTGCCTAGCCTACGGTATAGGCAATAGTTGGCTGTAGGTGTTCGACCCTCCTCCTCCTCCTCCAGAAGCGAAAGCTCGTCGACAGAGCACAGTCGCACGAGCGCTCCATCCACAGCTGCCAGTGTTGCACACGAGGTGTCCCACTATCGAACAGCTAGTGGTAAGCGTCAGCAGGCTGTTTTAAAGATGATGTCTTTGGGCGACAACAGACACACTGCAGAGGTACTGGCCGACTACTTGCAGCGAGAAACTGAGTCATGGCTGGGCAGTCTACATCTTGAGCCAGGTAAGGTAGTCAGTGATAACGGACGTAATTTTGTGGCAGCCACAGCCCTGGCAAAACTCAGACACATACCTTGCCTGGCTCACACCTTGAACCTGGTGGTGCAGTGCTTCATAAATAATTATCCGGAGTTACCAGCCCTGCTCCATAAGGTGCGAAGACTGTGCTTTCACATCCATCACTTGCTTGTAGAATCCAGTCATATGCAGAGGCTGCAGCGATCGCTCCACCTCCCCAAGCACCGCCTAATCATAGACGTTGCAACAAGGTGGAACTCCACCATGCACATGGTTGAGAGGCTGTGTGAACAGAGACAGGCTGTAATGCATTTGTGGGAGGATACATGGGCAGGCAGTTTGAGGGCAGACATTGAGTTGTCGGGTGTGCAGTGGTCAAAGCTGAAAGACCTCTGTAAAGTCCTTCAGTGTTTTGAGGAATGCACACGGCTGGTAAGCGCAGACGACGCCATCATAAGCATGAGCATCCCATTTATGCGTCTGCTCATGCAAACTTTGATGCACATCAGGAGGAGGAAAAGGAGGAGGAGGATGGAAGCCTTGATGACAGTCAGGCATTGTCTGCTCAGGGAACTGTCCTGGACGAGGTTGTGAAAGAAGAGGAAGAGGAGGAGGAGGATGAGGGGGATGATTATTTTGGGGAGGAGGATGCTTCTCAGGGGGCAAGAGAAAATGTTGGCTTGCCAAGGTCAGGTACAGTGTTTGTGCTTGACTGGAGGGATGTGGATTTGGCAGAAAGTGCTCCTCCACCCACCACTGGCAGTGCATCATTGACACCTGGAACATTGGCCCACATGTGTGATTATGTCTTGCGGATCCTAAAAAGGGACCCCCGCATTGCCAAAATTATGAAGGATGACGACTACTGGTTGGCCAGCATCCTCGATCCACGCTATAAAGGAAAATTACAGAACATCATGCCACAGGAGAACCTAGAGCTAATATTGGCGAACAAACAAGCAACTCTGGTAAAGCGTTTGTTAGAGGCATTCCCAGCACACAGCAGCGGTGCAGTTTCTACCACGAGCCGTACTGGACAACATGGAAGAGGTGTTCGTGGTGCACACAGCCGAACTGGCTTTGGAGACAGGGGTTTCATGACCATGTTGTGGACTGATTTCTCGAGTACCGCTCACACGACTGTTAATACTGAATCGATTGCAACAGACAGGAGACTGCAGTTCTCAACTAAGGTTCAAAATTACCTCTCCTCCCCTATCGATGTTCTCCCTCACAGTTCATTCCCCTTTGACTACTGGGCCTGTAAACTGGACACATGGCCTGAATTGGCACAATATGCCTTACAGGAGCTCGCTTGCCCTGCTGGTTGTGTGCTATCAGAAAGACTCTTCAGTGCTGCTGGATCAATCCTGACAGAAAGAAGGACCCAGCTGTCGCCCCAAAATGTAGATGATCTCACCTTCATTAAAATTAACCATGCCTGGGTTTCAAAGGACTTTGTACCACCTTTCCCTGATGACACATAGGTTGACAACAAAATGGCTCGCTTTGTCCTCCTCTTCCTCCGACTTCTCCAATTCCTCCATTTGCAGCTGCTGAATGCCTATCCTACACCTCAACATATGCCAGTTTTTCCACCTCCCTAACTGGGCTGTACCCCTCCTGGGCCGGCATCAGCACCTGGCGCACCCTGGCAAGTGCAGGGGCCCTGAGCAAGTGGGGGGGCCCACCGCCATCAGAGACACCGGTGTACTATGAGGGGCCCTGTGCCAGTGCCTGCGCCCATGAGTGGGCCCCCCCTGCTTGCTCAGGGCCCCAGCACTTGCAATACTTACCTCTCCCTGCTCCACCGCTGTGTCGTCTTCTGCGTTTCCTGACAGTGACTTTCAGGTCAGAGAGCGCGATGACGTCACGTCTGTGTGCCCTCTGCCTAAACAGTCACAGTGCAGAGAGCTGTAAGGTGGCGACGCTGAGGAGTCCAGAGTAGAGCAGTGCCCAGCAAGGAGAGGTATTTCCTTTTTTTTAATGTTTGGAGCAATATATGGGGAGCATTATACACTGAAGAATTATATATGGGACCCATCATACACTTGAGCATCATAGATAGGGCCCATTATACACTGGAGCATTATATATGGGGCACATCATACACTGGAGCATTATAAATGGGGCTCATTATACACTTTAGCATCATATGGGGCCCATTATGTATGGAGCATCATCCATGGGACCCATCATATACTGGAGCATCATATGGGGCCAATTATATATGGCCCGACATATGGGGCACATTATATATGGAGCATCACATGGAGCCCATTATATATGGAGCATTATATGGGGCTTATCATACGCTGGAGCATCATATATGGGGCCCATCATATACTGGAGCATTATAAATGGGGCCCATTATACACTGTAGCATTATATGGAGCCCATTCTGTATGGAGCAATATATGGGGCTCATTATTCTGTATGGCACGCTATGTGGTGCCCATAATACTGTAAGGAGAACTATACTGTCCGGTTTTTGAGCTATTGTAGAATTTACAATAGATATCACTCATGTAATGTAAGAAGTGAAGTATTTGGCATTGTATTATACCTATATTTCTCTGCCGTATCGGAGCATCATGAATTGTGGTATGTGTTAAAGGGGCCCACTGAGACTCTTTCGCCCTGGGCCCGCGAAAACTTGGAGCCAGCCCTGCGCCCCCCCCCCATAACTTTAGCCAAATATCCCCCAGTTTTCAATGCATTACTATTATTATAAAGTAAATTAAGGTTGAAAAGCTTAAGTAATAAGAATTGATGTTGTTGGCATTGAAATGGGCACTGTATGTGTGTTTACTGTCCTCCACTCACTGGCGACTTTTATTCCCCATTGACTTGCATTGGGGTCGGGTTTCGTTTTTTGTCGAAACTCTGACTTTTGCCGGTAGTTAGTCGGCCGATTTCATTCGACTTGACTTTTGCTAAAGTCGGATGGTCCGATACCCGACTCGACCCTCCCGGAGGCAAAGTCGCTCATCTCTAATTGAGAGTCCCCAGTGGTTGATACCTTTTAATGGCTAACTGAAAAGATGGTAACAAATTGCAAGCTTTCGAAACTACTCAGGTCTCTTCATCAGGTTAGACTAATACAACATCTGAAGAATCACATATTTATACACAAAACAGCACAGAAATAACGCAATAGATAAGACAAGTGACGTGAAGAAGAACTGTCATTATGGGAGAGGGATAAACATAAATATTGGAACAGTTCATAGATAAGGGGTGTGAAAGTTTTATTGCCCTCTGATTAGGGTCTGGTTCTGTGTTGTTTTGACCCCAGAAGGTCTGAAGAGCAAATTCCATAATTGATGTAAAAAGACATAAATCCATGCGACACATTCATTCCTGCACTGAGTGTGTCAAAGGTTGTCATGAGTTTATACTCCCAGATCTTTCTGTCTCTTTGAGATGTGAAGTTACCTTTTAAAACAAATAATTTCATATCTATCATGCTATGACCGGGGATACAAAAATGTTTTGACACAGGTAGATCCTTTCTTTTTTCTCTTATTGTGTGGCAATGAGAATTCATCCTTGTTCTCAGTTTTTGCCCGGTCTCCCCCACATACAGACCCCCAGTTGGACATTTAGTACAAATAATTAGGTACACCACATTAGATGTGATGTAGCTGAAAGTACCTGGGATCTTGTAGTCCTGATGTGCGTTGGGGATCTTTATCTTGTCCGTGGTCATTATAAACGGACAGGTTTTAAATTTTTTCTGCTTCACGTCACTTGTCTTATCTATTGCGTTAGTTCTGTGCTGTTTTGTGTATAAATATGTGATTCTTCTGATGTTGTATTAGTCTAGCCTGATGAAGAGACCTGAGTAGTCTCGAAAGCTTGCAATTTGTTACCATCTTTTCAGTTAGCCATTAAAAGGTATCAACCATTGAGGACTCTCAACTCTAAATATTTTTCTATCTTCTGGCTAACACGGTACAAAGATACACATCTTTACTTTATCAATCATGAGGAGAACATAATTTTTCCTCTACACAAGTCACTGGTGCGACCACACTTAGAATACTGTGTACAGTTCTGGTCTCCGGTGTATAAGAAAGACATAGCTGAACTGGAGCGTGTGCAGAGAAGAGCAACCAAGGTTATTAGAGAACTGGGGGGTCTGCAATACCAGGACAGGTTATTACACTTGGGGTTATTTAGTTTGGAAAAACGAAGGCTTAGGGTTGATCTTATTACAATGTATAAATATACGAGGGGACAGTACAGAGACTTTTCTAATGATCTTTTTACTCTTAGACCTGTAATGGGGACTAGAGGGGGCATCCTCTACGTCTGGAGGAAAGAAGGTTTAGTCATAATCACAGACGCAGATTCTTTACTGTAAGAGCAGTGAGACTATGGAGCTCTCTGCCGTATCATGTTGTAATGAGTGATTCCTTACTAAAATTTAAGAAGGGACTGGATGCCTTTCCTGAAAAGTATAAAGTTACAGGGTATATATACTAGATTCCTTGATAGGGCTTTGATCCAGGGAACTAGTCTGATTGCCGTATGTGGAGTCGGGAAGGATTTTTTTTCCCTAGTGTGTAGCTTATTGTTTGCCACATGGGTTTTTTTTTTGCCTTTCTTTGGATCAACATGTTAGGCTATGGGTTGAACTAGATGGACTTAAAGTCTCCTTTCAGCCTTAAATATTATGTTACTATGTTGCTATGTTAAAATGGTAACAAAGTGGCCATCACAAAGCCCTAATCTCAATTCTATTGAAAATGTATGGGTAAAGCTGAAAAGGCAGGTGCGAGCAAGGCGACCTGCAAACCTGGATCAGTTAAACCAGGATTTTTTCAGGAGGAATAGGCCCAAATTCCGACCAGCTATTGTGAGAAGCTTGTGGAAGGTGTGGTATGGCGACTGCCCATGTGGTTAATGGGAGGTATGTATCACAGAGGTGTGTGACCCTGTGATGGAAGCTTGGGCTTATTTTGGCTCAGCAGATCTACTGCTGAGGTTTAAAATACATTGGGAAGGCTTCCAGGTGACTTGGAGAGATGGTTAGGTCCTGTCACCTACATACCCCACCTAAGAGTGGTGTGTTTAAACACCCAAGATGGAGCCTGTGTGTTTGGACTTGTGACGACAGTGGTGTCTAGTCTGAGCCAGAGTGGGGAGGCCTGTGATATACCTCCATAGAGGACGCCTCTGAGGATATGAGGTATCCAGGAACCTGTGCGGTTGTCACAGACCGTTAATGGACACTAATCCATATTAGGCACACCGGGGCTCAGCGACGACCGTTGGTTCTATAAAGCCGAATGGTTGCCGAACGGCGCACGGGGTGCTGCATGTTATCAAGCTCCTGAAGAGAAGTTTATGCTGTGTACTAATAAACCGAATGGGCTTGTTAACCCTGAGTGTCCCAGCGTATTCCTCAACAACCAGCTAAGTGAGCACTCTCCGTCCACAGATAGTGGAGACACGTCACAAAGGATATCCCCAACGATTGACCCAAGTCATTCAGTTTAAGGGCAATGCTACCAAATAATAATGAAATGTATATAAACGTTTGACTTTGCAGTAAGTCATAAAAATGCCTTAAACATTTTCTCTCTCTTTTATTATCCTGGCATTTGGCAAATATTAATAATTATAGTAATGTCAGATATTGAGAAAAAAAAAGCATATTTGTCTTTTATATAGTGTATGGAAACTTCTGGTTTCAACTGTATGACATTTATAGACCTGAAATCCTTTTTCTTCATTTTATGTAGCACTATGTGGTGCCCATAACACTGTATGGAGGACTATTCAGTCCTATCTAAAATGAAAAGTCTGCAGTCACTCTGTGTGAATGCAGAGTTTTAAATTCCCCCAGTGCATGCACTGTGCGTGGTCAGGATTTGCTGGTTTCTGAGCTATTGTAAAATTTGCAATAGATATCACTCATGTTATGTAAGAAGAAAAGAAGTACTATAATTGAAAACTTTGGCATAGTACTAAACCTATTTCTTATCTGTGTTAAAGGGGCCCACTGACACTCTTTCGCCCGGGGCCCATGAAAACCTGGAGCCGGCGGTGCTTCCAACATACGCCCCTTTGTGTCTGAATAATACATAAACTTATGACCAGGGCTTGACAAAACAGTGCTCTGCTCCAGGATCATCATCCATTTACTCCATAATGTATATGTCCGCTGCATCAGGACACTCTCAATGCGAGGTTGCAAACAGAGACAAGATATGGAAATAGCAGCACTCACAACATTCTCTTATTTATACCCATGTAGATGCATTTTATACCTCAGCAATTATACAAGTTATACCCGAAATCTGTAAATGACAGATATGCAGGACTGCCAATATAAGTAAGGTTTCTACAAAACAATAATACAGTATACATAGCAGTATATTTAAATTCTACGCGTAAAATGTGTGTTACGCCCTTTAAGAAGAGAGAAGCTCACTCGCGTGAACACTAGGCTCTGCCAGGAGCAGAGTGCACAAGACATGCCAGCGTCCCTGCATGGAGGGGAGGGGAGCCCTGCAGGCAGGAGCGCACTGCTCATAGCGTCAGAGTATGCAGACACTATGTGGCCACTCAGTCAAGATTACAGGCAGGAGTGAGAGGGGCCAAGCGTTATGCAGCATCGGGGCCCTCTCATTCCATCCCGTAATCAAGTAGATAAGTAGATACCCAGAACCGGAGACAACACGGTGCACAGTGTAGGAATTCAAAAAAGGGGTGTGCCATGCAGGGAGAGATGCTGGCCAATGAATACTTTCCTCACCAGACTGATGAGAGCACTCACTGGCTGACATCTCTGTCCTCCAGCATGGCGCATCCCGATGGTGAGTGTTCACCTGTAGTCAAGGGGCCCGGGCCGCACAACACTTGGGGGACAATAATGGATGAAGACCAGGACTTACAGCGTGTTTTCTGCTTCCTCCACTGTTCTATTCCCAGCAGCATCTCTCCACTAAGAAAAGGTCGATGGAGGAGGCTCACTGCATGGGACAGCATATCTGCAGCAGGGGGCTGATATCAATCCTATCTACTGTGTCCCCATACCCACAGTCTGTTCTACAGCCCTCTCCAGCTGATCCCTGAACTATGTGGCCGACCTCCTCCTGGGCTCATTTGAACACCTGATTCCATAGATTAATATGTGTGTGTATGTAGATGTGTGTGTGTGTATGTACATTATATGTGTGTGCATCTGTGTATGTATGTACAATATGTGTGTTTCCAACCATGTATGTGTGTGTGTGTGTATCTGTGTATGTAAGATATATGTGTATGTCTATGTTTGTATATAGGAAAGATGTGTATCTTCGTACCGTGTTAGCCAGTAGATAGAAAAATATTTAGACTTGAGAGTCCTCAGTGGTTGATACCTTTTAATGGCTAACTGAAAAGATGGTAACAAATTGCAAGCTTTCGAGACTACTCAGGTCTCTTCATCAGGCGAAGACTAATACAAAATCTGAAGAATCACATATTTATACACAACAGGACACAGGAATAATGCAATAGGTAAAGCAAGTGACGTGAAGCACAACTGTCATTATGGCAGAGGGATGAACATAAATATTGGAACAGTTGATAGATAAGGAGAGAAAGTTTTATTGCCCTCTGATTGGAGCCTGCTATTGTGTTTTGATGCCCCTAGAAGGTCAGAGAAGCAGATTCCTTAATTGATGTAGAAAGACATGAATCCGCGTGATATATTCATTCCAGCACTAAGAGTGTCAAAGGTCATCAAGTTTATATTCCCAAACCTTTCTATCTTTCTCAGATTTGAAGTTAGATTTTAATACAAGTAATTCCATATCCATCATGCTATGACCGGGCATACAAAAGTGTTTTGCCACAGGTAAATCCATTCTTTTTTCTCTTATTGTGTGGCGATGAGAATTCATCCTTGTTCTTAGTTTTTGCCCGGTCTCCCCCACATACAGACCCCCAGTTGGACATTTCGTACAAATAATTAGGTACACCACATTAGTTGTGATGCAGCTTGAAAGTACCTGGGATCTTGTAGTCCTGATGGGAGTTGGGGATCTTTATCTTGTCCGTGGTCATTATAGATGCACAGGTTTTGCATTTCTTCTTGTTGCAAGGAAAGGTTCCTGCAGCTGTTGGGGAGGACAGGGAGCTTCTGACAATGATGCTTCTTAGATTTGGGGGCTGCCTAAAACATAGTAGTGGGGGGTCTGGAAATATGGATTGTAATCAGGCATCTTTTTGTAGTAAAGGTTGTAGTTTCCGTGCAGCTCCCCTTAGCATCTCCAGATTTGGATTGTAGGTGACCACTAGAGGCACCCGGTTATTTTCTTCTTTAGCTTTGCAATGTAGCAGGTGATTCCTTGATATTCTGGTGGCTCTTGTAATTTGGTTTTCAATTGTTCTTGGATGGTAGCCCTGGTTCAAAAAGGTCTTTCTGATGGCGACCAAGTTGTTCATCTCTATCCATGGGGTTGGAACATATACGGTTGTATCTGATGGCTTGGCTGTAGACAATAGAGTTTTTTATGTGTTTTAGATGGAAACTGTCCCATTTAAGGTATGTTGGACGGTCGATTGGCTTCTGATACAGGGATGTCTCTATTTCATTGTTCTTTAGCTTAATGGTGGTGTCTAAAAAGTTAATTTCAGTGCTGGAGTAGTTAAGTGTTAAGTTGATGGTGGGATGAAATTGGTTGAACTGTTCATGGAACGTCTTTACCTGTGGCAAAACACTTTTGTATGCCTGGTTATAGCATGATGGATATGGAATTACTTGTATTAAAATCTAACTTCAAATCTGAGAAAGATAGAAAGGTTTGGGAATATTAACTTATGATGACCTTTGACACTCTTAGTGCTGGAATGAATATATCACAAGGTTTCATGTCTTTCTACATCAATTAAGGAATCTGCTTCTCTGACCTTCTAGGGGCATCAAAACACAATAGCAGACTCCAATCAGAGGGCAATAAAACTTTCTCTCCTTATCTATGAACTGTTCCAATATTTATGTTCATCCCTCTGCCATAATGACAGTTCTGCTTCACGTCCAGGGCCGGCGTCAGCACCCGGCACACCCGGGCAAGTGCCGGGGCCCTGAGCAGGCGGGGGGCCCACTCGCCGTCTGGCACCCCCGCGCCCGTTAGCGGAGGAGAGCGGTGTCAGCGCCGCCACTGGGCCCCTCCCCGCTTGCTCAGGGCCCCGGCATCAGCTGTCACAATACTTACCTCTCCCGTGCCTCCGCTGCCGCAGCTCCGGGCTCCAGGGGGCGCCGGCGCTTCCTCTCACAGCAGCGCCGCTGAATGACGTCATCATTCAGGGCCGGCTGTGGCAGAGAGCGCGGACGCTGGACAGGTGAGACGTGTGTGTGTGTGTCTCTGTGTGTGTCTGTGTGTATGTAGTGCGGTGCTTTGTGTGTGTGTGTATGTGTGTGTGTATGTGTGCGAGAGAGTGCTTGTGTGCTGTGGTGCTGCCTGTGTGTGATGATGGGCAGGCATTGCTGATAATGGGGAGGCATTGATGATAATGGGCAGGCATTGATGATGGGGAGAAGATGATGATAATGGGCAGGCATTGATGATGATGGGAGAAGATGATGGGCAGGCATTGATGGTGGGGAGGCGATAATGATGATGGGGAGGCGATGATGATGATGATGGGCAGGCATTGATGATAATGGGGAGGCATTGATGATAATGGGGAGGCATTGATGATAATGGGGAGGCATTGATGATGATGGGGAGGCGATAATAATGATGGGGAGGCGATGATGATGATGGGCAGGCATTGATGATAATGGGGAGGCCATGATGATAATGGGGAGGCCATGATGATGATGGGGAGGCCATGATGATAATGGGCAGGCATTGATGATGGGGAGGAGATGATGATGATGGGCAGGCATTGATGATGATGGGGAGGAGATGATGATGATGGGCAGGCATTGATGATAATGGGGAGGCCATGATGATGATAAGGAGGCAATGATGATGATGGGGAGAAAATCATGATGATAATGGGGAGTCTTTCCACAGCGCCCTTTCCTGAGCCGTAACAGTGAAGAACGCGTACAGTGCAGACGAGAGCTCCATATTTTGTATGGAGCATTATATGTGGACCAGTATCCTGTATGGAGCATTATATTGGGTCCAGTATTCTGTATGGAGCATTATTTTGGGTCCAGTATTCTGTATGGAGCATTATATGGGGGTTGACATCCTGCATGGGGTATTATATGGGTGATGAGGGGGAGACTGTGGTGCCCATAATATTGTATGGAGGACTGTACTGTCCAGTCTGTTCTGTGAGCTGTGAGGATTTGGCGGTTTTTGAGCTATTGTACAATTTACAATAGATATCACCATTGTAATGTAAGAAGTGAAATCTTTGGCACTGTACTGTACCCATATTTCTCTGCTGTATCTGTGCATCATGAATCGTGGTCTGTGTTAAAGGGGCCCACTGAGGCTCTTTCGCCCGGGGCCCATAAAAACCTGGAGCCGGCCCTGTTCAAGTCACTTGCTTTACCTATTGCATTATTCCTGTGTCCTGTTGTGTATAAATATGTGATTCTTCAGATTTTGTATTAGTCTTCGCCTGATGAAGAGACCTGAGTAGTCTCGAATGCTTGCAATTTGTTACCATCTTTTCAGTTAGCCATTAAAAGGTATCAACCACTGAGGACTCTCAAGTCTAAATATTTTTCTATGTTTGTATAAGCATGTACAGTATTTGTGCATGTCTATGTGTGTATGTATGTACGGTATATGCATGTACAGTATGTGTGTGTATCTGTGTATTGTAAGGCGGCGGTGTTCACACCGTGCAGTAACTGAGGCAGTGACCCAAGCAAGTCCAAAGTAAACAGCTTTTATTCAGCAACTCATGGGTAAAACAGGAAAAAGTCCTCCGGTACGCAGCCGGGGTAACATCAGTTCATAAACACAGGTTGCCGGGAACAACGGCCGCGCCGGGCCGAACAGAGCCTGACAGGTGCAGAGCCGTCCCAGGCGTGGGTTCAGCTACACACAATCCTGTGGAGCTTTCCTGCTATGCTCCTCGCAGGGTCCCCACTTTCAACAACACTAATCCTTAGTGCAGGAGTTTTAAAGACCTGTGGCAAAAGCCACTGGAAAACCCGGGTTGGAGGGAGGAGGCCGCCCCTCTGCCTCCTCTGACCTCCTCCAAGAAATGAAGGCCCTGCCGGATTTTACTTAATCTGCCTTAGCCAGGTATTCTGACTAGGTCATTGCTCACCTTCATTCCTGCATTGCAGCCGCAGCTGTGTGTGTGACTGCAATGCACTCCAATGGCTTCAATAGGTCTCTGTACACATTCTGGGGGAAATATAACGTCCCTCGTAAACGATCCCGGTCACTGCCTCACAGTATGTATGGTATATTTGTATGTATATGTGGATGTCTATGTTCATGTTTGTACAGTATATTTGTATGTATGTGTTTGTATGTACAGTATATGTGTAAGTATGTGTACGGTATGTGTATACCATTTGTTTATAACTTTGTCTTTGTACAGTATATGTGTGTGTATGTACGGTATATGTGTGTATTATGTATGGTATATGTATGTGTATCTGTCTGTATGTTCAATGTATATGGGTATGTATTTATGGTATGTGTGTTTATGTACTGTATGTGTGTATGTATATATGTACGGAATATGTATGTGTATCTATGTGTATGCATGGTATATGTATGTGCGGTATATGTGTGTATGTATGTACGGTATATGTGTGTATGTATGTACGGTTTATGTATTTACGGTGTCAGTGTCATCACTTGCCCCTCCCAGAGATTCTGAGAACGGTGCTCTGCAGTCTCATCCTAGATCCCATATGTCAAAGTCAAGGCCCGCGGGCCAGATCCGGCCCGCGAATTGATTATCTATGGCCCCCTGGATGATATTTAATTACTATTAAATCCGGCCCGCAGGCCACAGCCGCCTGCTGGTGTTTTGCACGCACCAACCAGGGCCGGCGTCAGCACCCGGCACACCCGGGCAAGTGCCGGGGCCCTGAGCAGGCGGGGGGGCCCACTCGCAGTCTGGCACCCCCCGCCCGTTAGCGGAGGAGAGCGGTGTCAGCGCCGCCACTGGGCCCCCCCCCCCGTTTGCTCAGGGCCCCGGCATCAGCTGGCACAATACTTACCTCTCCCGTGCCTCCGCTGCCGCAGCTCCGGGCTCCAGGGGGCGCCGGCGCTTCCTCTCACAGCAGGCCGCTGAATGACGTCATCATTCAGCGGCCGGCTGTGGCACAGAGCGCGCGGACGTCGGACAGGTAAGACGTGTGTGTGTGTGTCTGTGTGTATGTAGTGCGGTGCTTTGTGTGTGTGTGTGTATATAAGTATGTGAGAGAGTGCTTGTGTGCTGTCTGTGTGTGATGATGGGCAGGCATTGCTGATAATGGGGAGGCATTGATGATGATGATGGGGAGAAGATGATAATGGGCAGGCATTGCTGATAATTGGGAGGCATTGATGATGATGATGATGGGGAGAAGATGATAATGGGCAGGCATTGCTGATAATGGGGAGGCATTGGTGATGATGGGGAGAAGATGATGATAATGGGCAGGCATTGCTGATAATGGGGAGGCATTGATGATGATGATGATGGGGAGAAGATGATAATGGGCAGGCATTGCTGATAATGGGGAGGCATTGGTGATGATGGGAGAGAAGATGATGATAATGGGCAGGCATTGATGATGGGGAGAAGATGATGATGGGCAGGCATTGATGATGATGGGCAGGCATTGATGATAATGGGGAGGCATTGATGATGATGGGGAGAAGATGATGATAATGGGCAGGCATTGATGATAATGGGCAGGCATTGATGATGGGGAGAAGATGATGATGGGCAGGCATTGATGATGATGGGGAGGAGATGATGATGATGGGCAGGCATTGATGATAATGGGGAGGCCATGATGATGATGGGGAGGCAATGATGATGATAATTGGGAGTCTTTCCACAGTGCCCTTTTCTGAGCTGTAACAGTGCAGAACGCAGTACAGCGCAGAGGAGAGCTCCATATTTTGTATGGAGCATTATATGGGGACCAGTATCCTGTATGGAGCATTATATGGGGACCAGTATCCTGTATGGAGCATTATATTGGGTCCAGTATCCTGTATGGAGCATTATATTGGGTCCAGTATTCTGTATGGAGCATTATATGGGGGGTGACATCATGCATGGGGTATTATATGGGTGATGAGGGGGAGACTGTGGTGCCCATAATATTGTATGGAGGACTGTACTGTCCAGTCTGTACTGTGCGCTGTGAGGATTTGGCGGTTTTTGAGCTATTGTACAATTTACAATAGATATCACTCATGTAATGTAAGAAGAGAAGTGTTTGGCATTGTACTGTACCTATATTTCTCTGCTGTATCTGTGCATCATGAATCGTGGTCTGTGTTAAAGGGGCCCACTGAGGCTCTTTCGCCCGGGGCCCATAAAAACCTGGAGCCGGCCCTGGCACCAACACTACATTTCCCACAATGCACCGGTAGCAGGGCCGGCGTCAGTCCGGCCCTCGGCTTGTAGCAAATTTGTTTTTTTGGCCCTCGGTGTGTTTGACTTTGACATCCCTGTCCTAGATGAAGCAGATTTGTGCATGCTCAGCCTCTTCTCTATCCATTATCTATAGAGCAGCCGAGTGCTGCTCTCAGATATTTACATTAGTTCTACAGACAATGAATAAAGTAGATACCAGATGATACAGATACCGGACATATAATGTATTACAACATACACATGGTTGGGCTCTGCCAGTTCCAGCAGTAATCACATAACCACGAGGATGCGCTTTGCACCCTTGCGGTCATGTGCCAGCTAGAGAGTTAGCCAATTCTTGAAATGTTCTGTTCATAGGCATAACTGACACTAGTTGTCACGTGACTGCAAGTCTGATGGCACTGGAACCAGCAAAACCGAATGTTAACGGATATATAAAACTTCCTTCTCACCCCCCAATGGGAGTGGTCTTTGTTGCTCTTTCTCATTCTCGGGTCCTCTACCAGAGGCCTGGAGTTTGAGGGTTCTGCACAGGATCTTAGTTGTTCCCAGCATTGCGCTTTTCTGGACAGAGAGTTAAGTCCCCCTAAGTCCAAGTGGGAGACCCCAGAAAAAGTGGTAGAAAATGAAAGAGCTAAAATACTGTGGGACTTCAAAATCCAGACGGATAAGCAGGTGTTGGCTAACCAACCAGACATTGGTTGGTTAGGCCTCTTTCACACATCCGTTTTTTGCCGTCAGGCGCGATCCGGCGCTTTTTGAACAAAATGGATCCGTTTTTTTTGTCATTGACTATAATTAGCGCCGGATCGCGCCGGATGTCATTGCGTTGCGTCCGTTTTTTACCTTCCGGTGGCCGGACAAAAGGTCACCGCAACTTTTTTTTTCTGCCGCACCAGCCGGATAGCGCCTGAAGCGGCGCATCCGGCGGGCGCAAACAATACAAGTCTATGTTGCCTGATCAGTCTTTTGTACAATCCGGGCAAAAGACTGATCCGGCTTCTGGAAACCAAGATCTCTCTCTCTCCTTGGTCCGGACATGCGTAACAAGCATTTCCAGGTTGAAAAGTTCAGGACGGATCCGGCAAAAAACCTGATCCATTGCATCAGTTTTTTCAAAATCTGCGCCGGATCCGTCCTTTCCGTTTTTGGACGGATTGTGCCTGACGGCACAAAACGGATGTGTGAAAGAGGCCTAAATTAGCCATCAACATCAGAAAGAATGATTATGAGAAGCTGGAGAAATACCAGGGCCTCAAAGGAGAACCGGAGAAGATGTGGAAGGTGAAGGCAACAGTGATTATAGTGATTATAGGAGCACTTGGAGCAGTGACCCCTAAGTTAGGAAAATGGCTACAATAGATTACAGGAGTAACATCTGAACTGTCTGTCCAGAAAAGCACAATGCTGGGAACTGATCCTGAGCAGAACCCTCAAACTCCCAGGCCTCTGGTAGAGAACCTGAGAATGAGAAAGGACAAAAAAGACAACACCCATTGCAGGGGATCCTATAAGAGATAAGTTTGAAATACTTTATTTTGTTTTTTAATAAAATGAATTAAATTGGGTTGGGGACAGCAGATGATAATGAATTGATGGTGGGGTATGAGGTACAGTAAATGATGATATATTGACATGGTGGAGCACAAATAATGATGATTTTGGGTGAGGGAGAGTAAAGGATTATGTGTTGAAGCATTGGGATAGCAAATAATTATGAATTGAGACTGAGGTTTGGAAACAGCAAATGATGATGACTTGAAGGTGGGGGAGAACAAATGATGAATTGAGGGGAGTCCTGTTACTGTGTACGGTGGCACTATGTCGCTTTTTTCTTCATCTGATGTAGTGTAAAAGTTGGGGCAAAAGTTGGGAATGTGCTCTGAAAGCGGTTCCCTAGATAACTGTATGTTACTTTCTGCAGTGATGACTCCTGGCTAGAAGAAGTGATGGTGGTCTGCATTGGACTGTATACAGAGCTTCTATGTATCATGCCACTGGTGATCCCAGTATTACCAGTACACTCTTGTGTATAATGTCACCAATGATTAGTGTATTACTTAAACAGTATATACAGAACTCCTGTGTATAATGTCACTGGTGATCCCTGTATTACCTGTACACTGACACTATATAAAGAGCTACTGTGTATAATGTCATAAGTGATCTACTGTCATATACTCAGGCAACATGGACTAACTGTAATTACTATGTACAGAGCTTCTGTGTATAATGTCACTGGTGATCCCTGTATTACCTGTACACTGACACTATATACCAGTGTTTCCCAAACTCCAGTACTCGCGGACCCCATGGGTCATGTTTTCAGGATTTCCTTTGTATTGCGCTGATGGTGGAAGTATCATCAAGGCATCAGGAATTCTCTCACCTGTGCAACACTATGGAAATCCTGAAAACATGACCCGTGGGGGCCGTGAGGACTGGAGTTTGGGAAACACTGCTATATACAGATCTTCTGTGTATAATGTCACTGATGATCCCTGTAATATTTGTACACTATTCAAGATATACAGAGCTCTTGTGTATAGGGATGAGCGATATTGCCCGAAATCGTATCGGAATTCCGATAAGTCAATGGGAGAAAAAAATCAGAATTACAAAATGACCACTACAGTGCTATATAATTGATAAAATGGAGGGGAAACACCTCAGGATAATGGGGAAAGAGTTTGCAGAGGCAGAGGAGTAAAAAAATCGCTAGAAAAATGCACAGAGCGAAAACTGTAGCAGGAAAACTGGTCGCAATCTTCTAATCCAATTGCCGGCTTTTGTGAAATTACAGAACCACCCGACATGAAATGACTCAAGGTTTACATACAGTTAACCATGTCACTTCATGTAGTTTGATACATGGTTTCAACGAATTTACACCTTTAATTAACCCCTACATTATTAACCCATTCGCCACCGCTACAGGGCAATGGGAATAGATGGGCTAAGTGCCAGAAAGGCGAATCTAATTATAGATTTGCCTTTTCAGGGGTGTCTGGGGGCAGATGTTAGTAGCCAGGGGGGGCAAAAATAATGGTCCCTCTCTGGGCTATTATTATCTGCCCCCACTCGCTGGCTTTCCCTGTCTAGTTGAGAAAATAGTGCGGGAGCCCACGCATTTTTTATTCAACAAATTTACACCTTTAATTAACCCCTACATGTGTGAAATTTTGCACACATACACTCATGTAATTGTTAGTGTAAACCATATATCAAACAACATGAATTGACATGGTTAACTGTATGTAAACCATGTGTCATTTCATGTCGGGTGGTTCTGTAATTTCACAAAAGCCGGCAATTGAATTAGCAGCTATTTTACTATGTAGAAGTGTATGAACTATAAAAAATATATATATATATATTTCAGCAGGCGTTACTTGTGGGGTTCAGCAGGCGTTACTGAACCCCACAAACACATCAGCGATTGTTTTCATCTGTGCATCTAACACTTCTGAGCAGCAACTGGCGGTGTTGAAGCCAGGGTCAAGGAGGGTGTAGGCATAAAATATTGAGTTATTGCCTTGTTACGTGGCCATTGCAAATGTATGTACTTCAAACAAGAATAAATGAAGTTTTACTAGGACAATAAAATGATGAATTTCAATTCCAAGAATAGAAAAATATTTATACTTGAGAGTCCTCTGTGGTTGATACCGTTTAATGGCTAACTGAAAATATGGTAACAAATTCCAAGCTTTCGAGACTACTCAGGTCTCTTCATCAGGCTAAGACTAAAACAAAAAATGAAGAATCACATATTTCTACACACAACAGGACACAGGAATAGGTACGACAAGTGAGGGAGGGACAAGTGAGGGGAGACCGGCCAAAAAATGAGAAACAAGGATGAATTATCAGCGCCACACAATAAGAGAAAAAATAATGGATTTACCTGTGGCAAAACAATTTTGTATGCCCGGTCATAGCATGATGGATATGGAATTA
Organism: Oophaga sylvatica; assembly: GCA_033576555.1. NCBI lineage: Eukaryota > Metazoa > Chordata > Amphibia > Anura > Dendrobatidae > Oophaga > Oophaga sylvatica. Next base: position 70,058,057 of record JARQOD010000005.1, read on the forward strand.
CTGGTATTAAAATATAACTTCAAATATGAGAAAGATACAAAGGTTTCAGAATATAAGCTCATCATGACCTTTGACACTGTTAGTGATGGAATGAATAGATAACACAGATTTATGTCATTCTATATCAATTAAGGAATCTGCGTCTCTGCCCTTCCAGGGGCATGAAAACACAAAACCAGACCCCAATCAGAGGGCAATAAAACTTTCTATCCTTATCTAGGAACTGTTCCAATATTTATGTTCATCCCTCTGTGATAATGACATTCTGCTACACGTCACTTACTTGTCTTACCTATTGCACTATTCCTGTGTCCTGTTGTGTATAGAAATATGTGATGCTTCATTTTTTGTTTTAGTCTTTGCTGATGAAGAGACGTGAGTAGCCTCGAAAGCTTGCAATTTGTTACCATCTTTTCAGTTATCCATTCAAAGGTATCAACCACTGCGGACTCTCAAGTCTAAATATTTTTCTATCTACTGACTAACACGGTACGAAGATACACATGTTTCCTAACTTCAAGAATAAAAATAAAGACACTGCAAATATAAACGCATATATGCACATGCCAAGAAGAAATGGAACAACACACCACCCAAAAAATTGGTTACAAAATATAGTGTTGTAAATTTAAGAATAAAAGTCCATTTTTGTATTTATGAATAATGCTTAAGGAACCTATGTTAAACCATAACATAGTGAAGACAATGGATTTTGTAATAGTCACTCATCATTCATCATTGCAATTTAGATGTGACAGTCAGACATTTCAATTATTTAAGTTAATAAAATCGTTACTTTGTACAGCATGTTAGACATGTCCAGCATGGACTCATCAATGTGATGACACAATAATGTACGATAAAAAATAACCATTTAAAAAAACATAATGCATTGTCACAATTTAAGTGTGTGCTGCAAGTGTAGGTGAAACAAAGGCTACGGATAGCAAAGGTATATTCTATGTCTGTATCAGACAGTGGACAGCTCTGATGGGTAATGGCGATGTTATACTGTACATCAATAAAGTCTGCGGCTGCAATCATGCATTTTTTTGCTTGTACAGTGTTGAAGAGGGTAAAAGCATGTCTGGTTGCGCAAGGCTTATCCGTCAACACTACCTTCCTACTGTCACGCGTAGGGTAGGGTAGCGTGTGTCAATTAGATGACTCTATAAAATGTGAACGTTACGCAGCGTTAGGGGCGCCCTAGGGACGCCAAAAATACGACAGCAGTAATTTATTTACTGTCTAATACTCCACCTATGACCAACAAAAAAAGACCGTTCCCTCTTTAACAATCTACAAGACTAACAAGCAAAGTGTTGACGCTGACTTTATTGAGGTACAGTATTACATCGACATTGTCCATGAGTAACTATGCACTGTGATCCCTATATACCATTATTAATTTATATCTGTTGTGGTTGTTTCAAACAGCATTGCAGGTAAACAACCTATTGTCGTTTTCATGATGCATTTTCTAGATGTAATAATTTATTAGCACATTATTACCGGTTTAGATGCGGGCCATTTATATACGGTGTGTGAAGTTACAGTTTGCATCAGTATGTGTATTTTATAATGTCGTCATAAATAAAACTTGTGATGATGGGATTTTATGATTCGTACATCCATTGACTGCATTATCTTACAGGAAACGATAAAGTTCCTTAAAAAAGCATTAATTAATAAGTTGAAATGTACTTTTAGCATTAAAATTTCAAAAAGTGAACACTATTTTTTAGTTTTTGTTACCATTTTATAGACATGTGCAGATATGCGCGTGATGACAAATTATTATTTTCCATATTTGCCCATAAAAAATTTTCATTCTAGGCCTGGAAAACTTTCACAATTTCTGTTTTAAGCAAAACAATCGGGGGAAAGGCTCTTCCCTATTGGAGCATGTTCACATGGGTTTTTCTGTGCATGTGTGGGAACAGGAGACTTCTTGCCGGAACACAGCAGGGGACAGTGGCTTTACTGAACCCCACAACACTATAGCTTGTGTATTGGTCTGTGGACCGACACTTCTGAGCACAACTGGCAGTGTTGTAGCCCAGGGAGTAGAGTTCAGGTGTAAAAGATGAACATAACAGGAGACTGGATAACGTTGGAACCATTATTTAATCTGAAAACGGACAGACAAATTTGGCGAGATCCTTTCCTTTTTAAATTTTCAAAAAAAAGTAAGCCGGTCTACATTACGGAGGTATCCGCATGCGCGGTCGTTAGACACCACCGGGCAGCACTAAAGACCGCCGTCTGAAATACCTGGCAGCAGGGCAAGCCAGCACCTCCAAGCAAAGGCTAAGCTCGGCCATGACCAGCTTAGAGACCCAAAAATTGAAGGGGGAAAAGGGGCTCGGGAGTACACTGAGAGGGAAAGCATGGCGTACCTCCTTACGGAAAGTTGCCTCCTGCTGACTGGAGCCGTCTCGGATGGGTAGACATTTGTGGCGCGCCACAAAACTTGCCCTTTGGAACATACTGGTCTTCCCTGTGCAGAGGCGCTGCTTGTGCTCCTCTTGTTGCAGAGCTGTCTCCACTGCCTCGACGCACGAGCTGCTTTGTAAAGCAGTTGCAGCGCATTCCTCGGCTGGAATGGAGAACATTATGGTTTGCACCGTTGTCTTGGTATCCCGCATTTTAAAAGCTCCCGGTTCAACGGTGTGAGAGGCTTTGTAAGTTGTCCCGGTTTGCAGGGTCTGGAGGGTGTACACCCCAATATTCAGACGTGGTGAGAATGTGGGATGCGGCGGTCGTTTTCAGGCCTGCGCATGAAATCAACCATGTGCTGCAGATCCCACGGCCAAGAAACGCTGTCCCCCTGCAAGAGGCGTCATTCTGCCCGGGTCTGCATCACCCCACCCCGTCTACATACTGACTAAGCGTTGTTTTACCTCCTCTGGAGCAGTCTTCCTCCTCCATTGACTCCTCCTCATCCTCCCCAAAGTGAGCCCTGCCCAGCCCTTTTGAGGAACCACGTTGCGCTGACGTCCAGAAGGTGAGGAATTTGTGATCCCCATCCCCACCTCTTTCAAAACCTCATTTCCCAGGCTTGCAGTGTTTTTTGAAGCAGGCAGAAAAGGGGGACAGTCAGGCTGGGCTGATGCATCATCTGCACCGCCCTCCCCGTTGACTCATCAAACCACGCAAAACGGGCAATGTCCCTTTATTTGAGGCCCAATCAATAGGGTAAGTGTGAACGGCGCAAATTGCGAGTTGATTGCGCCTGTACAAATGATTTCCCATTACTGCTGGCTGCTGCTCACAAAAAACCGCTCCAACATATGTAAGTGGAATTCCCCTGGGGGGTAGCACATATGAGCGATGTTCGGAAGGCGAAATCTACGTTGCGAGCTGCAATGGCATCTGGCCATTCTGGACGTCGCAAGTAACGCCTTAGGCGGACCTTGTGCAGCAGTGCTCAAGATCCGTTGTCCCCCCAAAAAACTCTGCACGACCAGGGTTTAGCAATTGGCCAGACATGTTGTAGTGAGGTTGCCAAGGCCCAGAGCCCACCGATTTTGGCCCCTTGTCACACACACCAAGCCTGGCTGGAGATTCGTTTGGGAAAAAACCACACGCCCTCCTGCTTTATGGCATTCCAACCTCCTGCGCTGTGTGGCTTCGATTCCCCAGGAAATAATTTCAGGCGGCCTGTTACGTTTTGGCCCCCGGCTGTGCCCTATCGGTCGCAACAGGTAAGCGCAAGGGTCATGTGGAGGAGACCGTGACGGCTCCCCCGCAGCGATGATTTTTAGAACGGATAGGAGGAGGAGTCAATGTGGACGACTGGATTCCTGCAATCCTTGGAGTTGGCAGAAAACGTACAAGCGCCCTCGCAAGATCTGTACCCCTCCACAACATTGACCCAATGGGCAGGGAGGGAAAGGGGATGCCCTGGCCCTGGGTTGGTCCAGGGATCGGTGGTCAGGTGGACCTTGCTACTGACGGCGTTTAGTTTGCGCATGTTTAATTTTTCCCTCAACAGCTTTGAGACCAGGGACGGCTTGCCTGCGAAATAAAACGGCTGGGACATTGCATTGTGGGACTTTCCAAAAACCCTTAAGTTCCTGAAACTGTCAGTCTCCACCAGCCTGAATGACAGCATTTCAAGGGGCAGGAGTTTTGCAATGCCAGCATTCAGAGCCGTGCTCTGATGGGTTTGCCGAGTATGGCCGTCTTTTATCCCAGCCTGGCTACCAAAGGCTGTTTTTTTGGCCCCGGGAGTGTGAGGATGACGGGAACTTGCAGCGTGGGGGGAATAACACTGGGTCTCGGCAACATGCAGAGGTTCTTCCATGGCGATCCTGTGAGGAAGCCGAAAGCTGTGTGGAGCGGAAGGAAGGGCTCCAAACACGAGCTGAAGGTAGGTGTGCTGTGGTTGGCCTACATCCCAGTGTGTCTTTGTAACTCAACCACTGCTTGTCCGCACATGTTTCCACATATTTGTGGTTTTTAAGGTTCTGACACTTTTACCTCTTTTTACTTTTTGATTACACAGCTTGCATTTGACTAGCAAATTCATCTGCAAGTGGTCAAAAAAGGACCACGCAGTGCAAGTCCTGGGAGCGCCCGTTTTGGCTGTTGTAAGAGAACTGCTACGAACAGGTCCCCAAACTGGAGGCTACAGGCAACGAGTCTGCAGCCTACCTCTCCCTACTTTTTGGGGACCTTTGGGGCAATCCTTCCTCAAGCGCTCCCACCACCTTCCTGTTCCTCAGCCATTTTGGGGGTCTTGGACCTCCATAAATCCACTAACCCTCTTCCAAACACCTGCTGCTGTGGGGGGTCAGCCACCCATGCTCAACAGAAAACTGGCACCTGAGTTTCATCAGATGCTTCTGCGGTGTTTGCCCATCGGCACTGGCTCACCCCGCCTTTTCAGATTCAGAGAGACACAGCGTTGCGCATCACGCTATACTCCCTTTCTTCACTTCCGAAGCTGCTCGGCGGGCCCCGTTTGCAAGCCAACAGATTCTGAGAACAAACAGAGACCCCGCTGGCTCCTTTACAGAGCTCTTGACGCCTGGGCAATTTGGGCAGGCGGTGAAGAAAGATGGTTGTTCAAACATTTGCTGGGTCCTGGAGGAGGTGGAAGCAATTAAAAGTCAGCATTGGCTGCCATCCAACCAACAACGGCTTCAATTGTTTCTTCCCGCAGCAGGGGGGTACGCCGACCTCCTACAAAAGTGCGCATAAAGGAACGCTCACGGGGAAAACTGGTGGATGCTGTGCCATGGGTGCGGCAGCAGCCACAGAACCCCCTCCTCCCCCCCGCGAAACTCCACGGCCACGACCACGTGCCTTACTCCCTGCCTTCTTCATCTTGGAGATTAAAAAGAAAAATCAGAAAAGTTATAAGGCCTAAGTTGTTATTCCTCAAGACTGCATGAAACAGCAGACAACGTTCAGTAGCTGTGAAAAGGCCCTTTTTTTACTTCTATAGTGTTTCAACCAATTTATTGTTACATGGAACCGGTCACACTAATAGATTAGATTTTTTTCAAATAAAGGAGCAGCACCAATTAGAGAAAAAGTGAAGGATGAGGCAGGACATCGCTCACAGCACAACCAGCAGTGGTTGAAGAAACTAACTGGAGCGTAATTTTGCACTCAAAAAAAGAAAAACTCACAGATACAGTGAACACTGCAGACAAACTGTTGTGCTGTGAAAGGCCCCCCTTTGTGGGACTTCTATAGTGTTTGCAACCAATTATTGTATACGGGGAAGCGGCACCTAATAATTAATTTTTTTCAAAAATTTAAAGGGCGCACCAATTAGAAAAAATTTAAAAAGGGAAAAATGACACAAATTTACCCACTACAACCCGGGTTGAAGAACTAACTGGGGGAATTGCACTCAAAAAAAAAAAAACTCACGACTACGTGAAACTGCAAAAACTGTTCAGTAAACGGGAAAAGGCCCCTTTTGTACTTTTTGTTTTGCAACAATGTTTGTAACGGATGGAAGCGCTCACCAAAGATTTGTTTTTTTTAAAAAAAAGGAGAGCACCAAAATTAAAAAAAATGTGAAGGAAGGCGTGAAACCCCCTCGCAGACTACAACCAGCGTGGTTGAAGAATAACGGGAAACGCCCCAAAAAAAGAAAACCCAAAAAAGTGAAACTGAACAACTTTCAGTACTGTGAAAGGGGCCCCTTTTTACTTCTAAGTGTTTTTAACCAAAGATTTTAAAGGAGGAAGCGGTCAAATAATTGATTTTTTTTAAATATAAAGGAGCGCACCAAAATTTGAAAAAATTTAAGATTGGGTTTACAAACGTCAACGACTACAACCACAGGGGGGGAAAACTAATGGGCGTAATCTACTCAAAAAATGAAAACTCCAGAAAAGTGAAAATGCGACAAGTTCGTACGTGAAAGGCCCCCTTTTTGTACTTTTGGTTTGAACCAAGTATTGATGGGGGGTGGAAGGGTCCACTAAAGATTAATTTTTTAAAATTTTGGGGCAGCACCAATTGAGAAAAATGTAAGGATAGGCAGGACCTGCTCCGCAGACACAACCCATTTGGTTGAAGAACAAAAGCGTGATCTGCCCCAAAAAAATCAAAATCACAGACTGCAGTGAAACTGAAACCAATTTTTTACTATCGGAAAGGTCCTTTTTTTCTATATTTTTGCAACCAAGAGTACGGAGGGAAAAGCCGAACAAAAAATTGATTTTTTTAAAAATAAGGACTGCACCAATTCCCAAAATAAAAAAAAAAAAAAAAGGCAGTGAGTGACCTGCAGATGTACAAAAAGGGGTGGTTCAAGCAAACTGCGCGTCACCTGCCCCTTCACAACACCTTGACAGAGCTTTTAAAAAAAACACTGGAAAAAGGGAAATTTTCCCCGGGTTTTGGTAAATAGCCGCCAAAGCCTAAAAAAATCGAAGTCAAAGCCCCAAAGCGCAGAAAGCGTTCTGCCCTAATGAGTTCCCACAGGGGGCCAAAAGGCGGGGCCCCTTTTTTATTGATTCTGACTCTTTTTGCAGCCAATCACACCTTTCCTTATTAAGATGACCGCAGATTCAAAAAGTCCCCCCCTTATAAATTCCCATTGGTGACTAAAATCACTTGCCTCTCAAAATTATGGAACTTTGACCCGGTAACATTTTTAAAAATCGGAAAAATGGTTTTTCCATACAGCGAAATCGGCCCGATACCCATCTTGGGGGTTTCGGAATCTAAACACTATGACACTTTTTAAACATTCTGGGTATACCCCAATTCCATTAAAAAAGGAAGCAGGGTTTTTTTAAAAATTAAATTTGTTATTTTTCAAAATTTTTGGGCCAGAGTACTGATATTTTAAAACAAATGGTGCGTTAAAAAAAAAAAACTTGGCCCACAAAAGAAGACCTTACATGGACATTTTGACTGAAAAAAAAAAGGTTCTGTTCTGTGAAAGGGGGGCAAAGCAAAAAGGGAAAAAAAACCCCGGGGGGTTAAGGGGGTTAACATGGAGAAATGAAAAATTTTCTATATTACAAGAAAAAAAAAAAAATTACATCATAGAGTGGGGGGAAAGAACAAGCAACGTATGCATAAAAAGTTTTTGGGTTAAAAAATAGACACAGACGCACGAGTCAACATTGGCACAGAAAAAAAGGGGAAACACGTTTAGTGGCATTAAGAGAATAAAAAGCCCAAATTTTCCGAAAAAATATCCCCCTTACTCCTTTTGGTAAACCTCCTAAAACCTGTCCGTTATGGGACCCTTTTAACCCCTTAAGGGCCAAGTTTTTTTTGGGTTTTCTTTTTTATTTTTTGCCCCCTTCTTCCCGGCAAAAAAATTTTTTTTTTTTTGTAAAAAAGGCCAGAAAGGGGTTCTTTTTCAGACGAGTTGACTTTTTTGACCATTGGTTTACCATGTTGTGTACTCAAAAAGGGGAAAAAAAATTCCAATTTCGGAAAAAATTTAAAAAAATGTCAACCCCCCCAAAGTTTTTGTTTTTCTTTTTACTAGGTTCACAAAAAATTTAAACTGACCTTAATTATGTTCCCCGGTTTTATTGTCCTAGACAAAAACATGAAGGTTTTTTATCTAATGGTAAAAAAAAATTCCAAAAATTTTTAAAAAAAAAAAAAATTGCCCATTTTCTAAACCTGAGTGTCTCCTTTTTTGGATTCATTTTGGTGGAGCTTATTTTTTGCTTCAAGCTGAGGGGTTTTATGGTAAAAATTTTTTGGTCAATATGATATTTTGATTGCCCTATTGATTTAAATGCATTGCGAGCGACCAAAAAAACTTCGCCTTTTTTGACTTTTTTTCTCGTAGGGGTTTTTGAAAAGGTTAATCCTTTTTTTATTGAAAAATCAGGCAATTGAAGGGCATAAAAATACCCCTTGTTTGTTTTCCTTTTTTTTTTTTAAAAAAGGGGAAAAAGGGGGGGATTTAACTTATTATTTTTTATTTTTTTTTATTTTTTAAAACTTTTTTTTTTAATTTTGGCTGCTTTTAAAGTCTTCATGGGAGACTAAAAACTGCCATAACCTGTGGCCTGCTACTCGGAATGAAAATTTTTTGTATGTCAAAACCCCCATTGCTTACGCCGCCACCAAAGTTAAGGGCTCGGGAAAAACCTCGGGGTTTCTTCCCCCTACCAACCTATGGGGAACCCGCGTTTTTGTGTGGGGGGGCAAGGGCGGTTTTTTTGCCGGATAAGAGCATTTAAAAGCCCGCGGTTTGACAGTGACTTTACAAGTAAAAAGCTGCGGTTTGGGTCGCGATTCCCCCCGGGGTTTTCCGGCACTGTCGCTGTTAAAAAAGCTGACATGCCGGGAAAATTGGGTTTTACCATCGGGCCACCCAAAGGGAGGGATTTTCCCAAATCAGCGTAAAATTTTTGCACATGTCAGATAATGTTTTTTAAAAACCCCTTTCCCACCCTTTGACACGCGAGGTCATGGGGAAATCGGGGCCCAAACCGACCTATGAGCATACCCTGTGTCATGAAAAACCCTTCCCCGGGGGGGCCGGGGGGACCAAAAACCCCCCGACCCCCGGACGGGCCCTTTTTTCTTACCCCAGGGGGTTGGTTAACCCCCCCTGACCACATCCCTCTGATTTTTGGGAAAAGTGAAAAGCCAATCAGAGCAATCTGTAAAATTTCACCAAATTTTAATTGGGGAAAATTACAAAACCGCCATGGCCCCGCGCAATACATCTGCCGGGGAACCGGCCCTGCCCCCCAAAAACTAGTACGGGGGATGGGGCCCCGCCCCGGAAAATGGAGAATGGGCACCCCGCCAAAAGCTCCCCTCCCCTTTTTCCGGTCCCCCACCTTCCGCCCCCCCCCCCCTAACCTTCCCCACCCACTCCCCCCTTCCCATCCCCGATGCCCCCCGGATGGGTCCCGGCTCCCCCGGGGCCTCTCAGGGGGACCGCCACTTGGGGAAAAAAAAAATGCCCCCCCCTTTTTCATGGGGAGGGAAAAAAAAAAAAATAAAGATTTTTTTTTTTTTCCTTTTTTTGGCCCGTGCACCTTGATTTTCGCGGCCGCGGCGGACTTTGCTGGGGAACCGCGGGGATTGTTGGGATCCCGGGGATTTTTGTGACCACGGGGATTTTTGTGACCGCGGCGGATTTTGCGCTTATCCCGGCGGATTTTCTGCGGCCCGCGGCAAAATTTGCTTCGATCCGCGGGGGAAATTTGCTGACCCAGCGGTTTTGCTGGGGATCACAGCGGAATTTTCTGCTGATCCCGGGGAATTTGCGGGGAATCCGAGCGGAATTTTGCGCGCCGCAGGGAATTTTCTGATCCGCAGCGGATTTTTCTGGCTGTACGCAGCAGTTTTGGCGTTGCGGACCACGCAGCCAGAAACCCTGTACTTACGGGCAATAAACGAAAAAAAAAAAAACGGCACATCCCGGGGTTTTTTCGCAGGGTTTTTCTGCTTTTTTTAAACCGAATGTCAATTTTTTGGCGGATCCGCAATTTTTTTACACCTTTTTTCCTTAAAAGGGTTTAAAAAAACAGGGAAAAACCCGCAAAAATACGCGGTAAAACGAGGTCATTTTACCGCGGATTTTAGAAAAATCTGCAACGTGTCCCGGGGGGGTTTTGGGTTTTTGGCGGCAATTTTTTTGGGGAGTCCGTTGATGGACTGGTTTCACCAGGGAAACGGGTGTAACGCAGTCCGAAAAGCGCCTTTTCCCCCATTTGTTGGCATCGCAACGATGCTGAAACGCGGCATGCGTTCGCGACGTGCCTCATTCAGTGACGGAGCCTGGGACAGGGGGTGCGCGTCGGGGCCCGTCCCGCTAGCACAGATGAAACATCTGCAAACTCTGCGCAAAAGGGGGGGGCATAAAGCGATCCGTTATGTATACCGTTACCGCCCCAAGCTAGGTTTTTAAGGGGTGGTAAATACAATTTGAAACCCGCCTTTGGGTTAGGGGTTTAAAACTTGGGTTTTGGGGTTAGCTTGGGTAAATTAGGTTTTGGGGTTAAATTTGGGTTGGGGTTTGGGAATTTTGGGTTAGGGGGTTTAATTTGGGGGTTGGGTTGGAATTTGGGTTGGTTTAATTTGGGTTAGGGGGGAAGGGGGGGTTGTGGTTAGGTTTGGTTAGGGTAATGTTGGGGTGTTTTTGGGTTTGGGATTAAGGTTGGTTTTGGGGTTTGGTTTATGGTTTTAGTTGGGATTAGGGGTTTGGGGGGTTTTGGGGTTGGGTTATGGGGTTAAGGTTTTTATTTGGGGAAGGGGGGTTTGGGGGAGGGGTTTGGGGTTTGGGGGGGTTGGGGAGGGTTGGAGTTAATTTTGGGGGGTTACTATTTTGGGCACACAGGGGGGGTTTCCACAGGGCCACCTGATTTCCCGCAAATTTTGCGTTTTAAAAATCAAAAACCCTTTTTTTCCAGCCCCCCTGGATGCCCAAACAGGGTTTACCCCCCAAAGGGGATCGGGTTCTCGGAAAAATTGCCAAAAAATTTGGTTTAATTTTTTCCTTTAAATTTAAAAAAAAGGGGCAAAAAAAAATTTTGTGAAAAAAAAGTTTTTTTTTAAAAGGGGTTTTTAATTTTAAAATTTTGGGTTCAAAGGTACCCCCAAAATTAAAAGTTTTCCCGGGGGTTTGTTTAAAAAGGGGTCATTGGGGGGGCTCCTGTTAGGACACAGGGCTCCAAAGACAGGGAAACCTTTTCCCGGGATTTTTTAAAAAGCCTTTCCCTTCCCACCCGCGGGCCCCATGTTTTTCCCCAAAAGGGGTTGGTCCGGGGAAAATTGGCAAAAAATTTTGGGGGAAAAAATTTCCCTTTCCCTTGGGGGAAAAAAAAAAATTTTGGGAAAAAAATTTTTTGGGAAAAAAAGATTTTTTTTTTTAACCGGGGGATAAAATTTGACCCCGGGGGGGTTAAAGTGTCCCCCACTGAAAAATTTTCTTGGGGCTTTTTCCAAAAAGGGTCACTTTTTGGGGGGGGTTTCTATGTTTAGGACATCAGGGGTCTCAAAGAACATACGCCCCAGCCATTTTCCCTCAAATCGGGATTTCAAAACGTTTTCATTTCCCTTTTAGCCCCAAATTTGGGGCCCGAAAAAGGGGTTCCCCCCCCCCTATTGGGTACTACTCTCGGGCAAACGGAAACAACTTTTGGGGCCAATTTTCCCTAAAAACCTTTTGAAAATAAAAAAAAGGGGCCAAAAAATCATTTTTTTGAGAAAAAAAAATGATTTTTTTTTTTCACGGCTCGCGTTTTAAACTTCTGTAAGCACCGGGGGTCAAAGTGCTAAATATGCATTAGAAAATTCCTTGGGGGGTCTATTTTCCCAAAATGGGGTCATTTGGGGGGGGTCCAATTTTTGGGGCACACAGGGATTTCCCCAAATCGACTTTGGAACCCCCAAATTTTTCCGATTTTTTTCCATTCAAAAAGTCAAATGGCGCCCCTTTCCCCTTTGACCCCTGCTGTGCGCCCAAACATGGTTTTTTTGACCACTTTGGGGGTATCTGTGTACTCAGGAGAAATTGCCCAAACAAATTTTAGGACCCAAATTTTATTTTTTTGCCCTGTGAATATAAAAAATGAGGCTAAAAAAAATTTTTTTGTGAAAAAAAAAGTACTTTAAAATTTTTTTTTTGGGATCAATTTGTGAAGACCTGGGGGTTCAAATGCTACTATGACAGAAAATTTCCCTGGGGGGTCATTTTTCCAAAATGGGGTCTTTTGTGGGGGTGTTTCCAATTTTTTTTGGGCACACAGGGACTCTCCAAATGCACACGGAAACCCGCTAAATTTTCTAGTTTTTTTTCCCCTTTCAAAAGTAAAATGGCGCTCCTTCCCTTCTGAGCCGCGGGGGCCCCCATACAGTTTTTTTATGACCACTATGGGACTGTTTACCGGGAGAAATTGCCCAACAAATTTTAGGATCTATTTTATCCTGTTCCCATTTTAAAAAAATGAAAAAATTTGATGCAAAAAGAAATTTTTTGGGGAAAAAAAATTTAAAAATGCCCCTTTTTTTCCCTTCCCGTTTTTTTAGTTCCTGTAAAAAAACCCTAAAGGGTTAATATCTTTTTGAATTGTTTTGGAGCTTGGGGGGTGCAGTTTTTAAAATGGGTCACTTTTGGGTATTTTCCCCATAAGACCCCTCAAAGTGACTTCAAATGTGAGGGGGTCCCTAAAAAAAATGGTTTGTAATTTTGCTTTTAAAAATGAGAAATCGGGGTCAATTTTTAAACCCTTTAATTTTCCTAACAAAAAAAAATTTTTTCCCCCAAAAATTGTGCGATGAAAAGTGACTTGGGAAATGTCTTTTATTAAATATTTTGTGTCACTTTTCTCTCTGGTTTAACAGAAAAAAAATTCAAATTTTAAATTACAAAAATTTTTAAAAATTTTCGCCAAATTTCCATTTTTTTCACAAATAACGCAAAAATTTCGACCAAAATTTCCACTAAATAAGCCCCAAAATTGCACAAAAAAAAAAGTCTCAGAATCCCAGGATCCGTTTTAAGCGTTCCTGATTATTACCCCATAAAGGACACTGGCAGAATTGCAAAAAAAAGGGGAAGGGCTTAAGGTCAAAAAAAGGGTGGGTCATGAAGGGGGGAAAAAAGCATTGAAAAAAAAGGGAAAAAAATTTAAGGAAGAGTATTTGGATGGGCCGGTCTGCAAAACAGTCCTATGAGGAAGGTTAAAGAATCGGGAATGTTTTTGCATGTAAAAAAGGTAAAAGGGACATAAAAGTGTCTACAAAATATTGAAGGGGTTTCACAGGTAGGGGTATCTTATTTCATTTGCAAATGGGGAAACAAAAGCAAAGGAATGAACTGAAAGGGGAAACTTAAAATTTATTAGAAAAAAAAAATTTACGTGAGGGTGATCAAAGGTGGAACAGGCTGCCACGAGAGGTGATTGTTTCTCCTTCAATGGAAATTTTCAAACTGAGGTGGACAGACATTTGGTGTGGTTTATGATCCTGTATTGAGAGGGGGTTTGGACACAAAGACCCTTGAGGCCCCTTTCCCAATTTAACTTTTTTGATACCGGGTTGGGGAGCGAATCCAGATGGGGGACTAGGATGAGTGAGAAAACTGGGGGGGGGACCGGATGGGATTTATGGGTTTTGGGGGCTGATGGGGAGATGTTCAAATGGGGGAGCATATTCCGGATGGGGACCGGATGGGGAGGGTATACGGGGGGGGAAAAAGTTGACACTTGCTTTATTCCCGTTTTTTTCTCCCCTTTGCTATTTTTCAGTTTTTTAAAGAACAAAACCCGAGTACGTGAAGTAATGCTTAATCTAACTCCTTCATTGTTCCCCAACTTTCTATTTCTGAAAAGTAATTTATCCACAAAGTGAAGTAACTGTCTTTTTTCCCAGTTTATTTTTCAGAAATTTCAAAAAGTCCTAATTTTGCCTTCAGTATATTCCCTTAATGTGTAACCTTTGCTTCCCCCCCAAATTTTTTTCCTTTATTTCACCCAATTTCTTTTTTTAAGAAACCTGAAATCTCATTGCTCAACTTTCTTTTTTCAAATTTTTACGGGGGAACTTTTTACAGATTTTACATTTGAAACAAGTCATTTTATTGTAATTTTTAGGGTTAAGGGGTAAGGTCCAATAACCCTTTAACGGTCTTGAATATGATTAGGATAAACCCAAAATTTCGGGATCTCCTTTCAGACACGGTTTTTCGGACTTTTGGTCTCGTCAGGAAAGTAGGGAGATCTGTTGGCGGGGATGAGGGGCTGGGGACGGGGTTTAAGGGGAAAGGGTTTCTCTTTGTGGGAGTGACATACCACCCGGGGTGTCGGGGGTAAGGAGGCTTATTCGCCGTGCGTGCCCCTCGGGGAAAATTTAATAGCAAATTGCCTTTCAAAACAAAGAGGATTGTATTTATAGGCCCCTAGGGAAAGTAGCGATCCTACAAGTCCAATAAAACCTTTTAAACAAAGTCTTGTAATATGTTTTGGTTTAAAAGCCAAATCAGTATTCATTTGAGACATTTCCACAAGGAAAACCTTCCCCCAGACCCTACCCCAGAGCCTCTCATCCCAAACTGATCTCTTCTTTGCACTGACGGGACCAATATCCAAACACCGTGTCTAAAATGGAGATACTGAAAGGCTTTTATCCAAAATTTCTTTTTACAAAGATAAAAAGTAGCATCAATATTAACCCCTTTTGTTAGGGCCCCGTTCACATGCGAGATTGCTAAAAGTCGCTGTGAGTCACAAGTTTTGTGATCAAAAGTGATCTCGCAGCGATCCCTATTCTGCGTCAGCGTACTGTGTGAATCGTGGTCGTGTCGAAATCCCTTTGACTTTTTTTTGATCGGGTCTCAGCGGGGCCAACGCTCGCTGGGGGGGCAGGCGGAGACCGCGATAAAGGGAAAAACAAGGTAACAGGGGTTTTTCCAGGCGCGGGGCTTGTGGAAACCCGATTTCTTGGAAACCCTTTTTTCCCCGGGGGTGGAACCCCTCCTGGGGAAAAAAGTGCGGTGTTTGCCGCCTTTTTCACCAGAGCCTTTAGCGACACCAGCGATCCGACCGGTTTTGGGGGGGGGAAAACCCCTTTTCACTGTCAGGTGCAGACTTTTTGGGGCCTTTGTGTTCACCAGCAATTACGGTTTTATTTTCCGTAAAGGGGTTGAATCTATGGGGCTGGGCCCGACTTACCCAAACGATCTTTGCCCCGGATAAATTAAAGCCTTCACAATTCTTTTAAAAAAAAGTAAATAAAACCATAGTGCCTGGAAAAAAGGTCTTCTCAGTCAGTGTACTAGGAGAGTTTTTTTTTCACTGCTCTTCCTTGGAGGTTCGACATTTTGTTG
>JARQOD010000005.1:70073445-70093966 GCA_033576555.1 Oophaga sylvatica
ACACACCAATATGATTTTGTGATGGCGATTTTTAATGAAAATTCAAAAGCCAGTACATACAGACGTTTCGGTCTGAAACAAGACCTTCCTCAATGTACAGTAACTGGCATTAATAGACCAGGTGATAATTGTGTGAAATCACAGATATAGCTCTAAGAAGTGCGCTGCAGACTGTTGTCTGTGGGGAAAAGGGTGACGTTTGGGTGAGCTGTGGAGGTACAGCGGCTGCGACGCGGTATACCACCGCTTGTCATGGAGCCTTGACTCCATGACAAGTGGTGGTATACCGCGTCGCAGCCGCTGTACCTCCACAGCTCACCCAAACGTCACCCTTTTCCCCACAGACAACAGTCTGCAGCGCACTTCTTAGAGCTATATCTGTGATTTTCACACAATTATCACCTGGTCTATTAATGCCAGTTACTGTACATTGAGGAAGGTCTTGTTTCAGACCGAAACGTCTGTATGTACTGGCTTTTGAATTTTCATTAAAAATCGCCATCACAAAATCATATTGGTGTGTGCCGAGATTATATCATATATCACTATACGGATTGGGATCCTTCTCTGGCACCACTTTTTTTCCACAGTAGTGCCAAAGATATTATTAACATGCAAAATATGTTAGACATTGAGAAGGGGTTGCCAGAGTACGGGACAAGATTTATTGTAGCCATAAGACCCAGTGGTTATACCAGTTTAAATGTCACCTTTAGAAGAGACATCTGTATGCCTGTACAGCTTGCTCCTCCTCAGGCCAATCTTAGACAAATGAACTCTGCTTTACATTTGGTCATAATAATTACTAGTAAAAGTCAGATATTGCTGCACGGTACCTTCTGATACCATCCGTGAAGTGGGGTGTCAGCAAGCACTTCTTCGAACCTCAGTGGGAAGATGTAAACGTTCCTCAGGGATGAGAGCACTGGAAAATGCCTCTTCACCGTTTCTTCTATGTTGGTACTTCTTAATCCTTTCATGAAGAAGGCCACTGGTCGGTTTTTGTACAAACGAGCTGCAGACTCTATGGCACATAAAACTAATGAAGGAGGCTGCATTCGATCTGTTGTTTCCAAAAATATGATGCCATCACCTTGTTTTAATACTTCAGATGGAGAAACAAAAGCCATATTTAACCTTGTGCTTGATGATGTATTGAGGGTTTCCAGTAACATTTTTTCCTGAACTCTCGATGCTTTGGTACTTAATACATTTGTGATATTTGACAATCCCTGAATGGGACTGAAAATGTTCTTCATTATCATAATTGATTCATTGAATAATTTTATTCTTGCTAAGGAGGACACATAAGGAAAGATATTTTCTTTGTGGATGAGTCCAAAAAAAACCCCGAGGGTTGTCATCAGAAGAAAGAAGACTGCTATCCTCAATATTTTTAACATTGCTGCAGTAGATGTCAGACTGCAAAACAAAAGATAATTAACAAAGAAAGGTTCAAATGGAAAAATTGTGTAACATAAGAAATGGTATTAAATAAGTAAAATAAAAGCTTTATCTAATCAAAGTATAAAGTAATCGATAAATCTGTAGTATGTCAGAAGGATTTGTTATATGGGTAGGTGTTAAGAAAAAAGTATTGGCTTCATCCTAATTGTTCTATATTTGCACATTTTACTCTAGAATTTTTCAGATTATCAAATAACTTTAAATAATTGGATTAATACAATTCAGGTAATCACAAAATGTTATTTTTAAATTACCGTACAATTTTATTTATTGAAGGAAGTAAGGTGTTCATCTTTACATAGTCCTACATGGAAAAATTAAACCAGTTAACAAAAATAAATTGACCAATGAGTTCAATTTCATTAACCCAGCCCTGTTTCCTAGCCATGACTTTTGCTAGTCTTGTTGAATCTACGCATCATTTAAAGAGGGCTTTCCTCCAGTTTGAGCATGTTAAACAGTCCACATTCTGGAATAATAGTTGCAGAGCTGAGTAAAACTTTGTTTTTATCTTTTATTTTCTCATCACCATTGTGGAAATATTAGCGTGTAAAGTTTAGATTCCAATTTATTATGTAAACAAGGGGATGGTAGCTCAGATATGTTTCTGGGGGGGTGTACTTTTTCTCCTACATAACATCGACCAATCTTAAGCAGGAGTCTTCATCAGGGTTAAAAATTGTACATGCCCCAGGTAAGCTTAGAACAGGACTTTTCTATGTGAGAAATATGCAAATTGTCTCTTCAGAGAGGAAGAGGACTTGATCTCTAGCATCACCAATTGGAAGCAGCAATCTTAAAAGTCAATAACAACGTTTTAATGAGACTTGCAATATGACTCAAGGTAAAACGCAAACAATAATCTTAATTTGAAGACAGTATTTTTGGGTGTTACTCCTTGTCAGTGCAAAGTATGAGACCTCATTTGGCTAGGCAAGAGGCTCTGGACTGGGTGTAAATTCTAAATGGGGCAGATCAGACACTGGAGCAGCATCTATGGGGCCCATTATATATGGAGCATTATTTTGGCCCATAAGACACTGGAGCATCATCCATGGGGCCCATCAAATACTGAAGCATTCTAAATGGGCAGATCAGACACTGGAGCAGCATCTATGGGGCCCATTATACACTGGAGCATTATAAATGGGGCCCATTATATATGGAGCATTATTTTGGCCCATAAGACACTGAAGCATCATCCATGGGGACCATCATATACTGGAGCATCATATGTGGTTCATTATTTATGGGGCATCATATAGAGTGTAGAGCATCATATGGAGCACATATGGGGCCTATTCTGTATGGAGCATTATATGGAGCCCATTCTGTATGGAGCAATATATGGGGCCCATCATATAATGTATGGAGCTTTATATGCGACTCATTATACTGTGTGGAGCAATATGTGGGGCTCATTCTACTCTATGGGGACCGTCCTTTTCTGTATGGCACATTACATGGGACCATCATATACTGTAGCATTATGTGGAGCTCATCATATACTGTATGGAACATTATATGGGACCAATTATGTATGGAGCAATATATGGGGCTCATTATTCTGTATGTCGCACTATGTGGTGGCCATAATACTGTATGGAGGAATATACTGTCCGGTTTTTGAGCTATTGTAGATTTTAAAATAGATATCAGTCATCTCATGTAAGAAGTGAAGTATTTGGCATTGTACTATACCTATATTTCTGTGCCGTATCGGAGTATCATGAATTGTGGTATGTGTTAAAGGGGCGCACTGACACTCTTTGGCCCGGGGCACACGAAAACCTGTAGTCAGCCCTACCCCCCCACAACTTTAGCCAAATAACCCCCAGTATTCAATACGTATCTATTATTGTAAAGTAAATATAGGTTGCCAAGCTTAAGTAATAAGAATTGATGTCGTTGGCATTGAAATGGGCACTGTAGGTGTGTTTACTGTCCTCCACTCCCTGCCGACTTTGCTTTCCCATTGATTTGCATTGGGTTTTGTGTTTCAGTCGGACCTTCGACTTTTTCCGATAGTCGGTCGATTTCGTTCGACTTGACTTTTGAACAAGTCGGGTTTCATGAAACCCGACTCGACCCTAAAAAAGGCAAAGTCGCTCATCTCTAGTCCTGACATTTTCCTTAGTAGATTCCAGAATTCTTTGTTTCATCAATATTGGGAAACCCTCCTGGCCCAGATTTAGCGAAACAGACCAAGCCATTATATTATGACTAGTGTTGAGCATTCCGATACTGCAAATATAGGGTATCGGCCGATATTCGCTGTATCGGAATTCCGATTCTGAGATCCGATATTTTTTGCATATCGGATACCGGAATCGGAATTTTCTTGTAAAGTATATGGGTAGTTCCTGTGTCACAGAAGGAAGTATGTGACACAGGAACTTCCCGAAAGTGTCACTGTCAGTGTCGGTCGGGTCTGTCAGGAGTCAGGACTCAGCACTTACCTGGCAGAAGATCCCCGGTGGTCACGTCCTGGATGGCCGCCATTACCCTCTCCCTGGCAGTCACGTGTAGCTTCTCGCGATAACTGCACGTGACTGCCGGGTACTGGGTAATCTCGGCCAGCTGTACTCTCGCGACAGCTGGCCGTGAGAAACACAGATGACGTCACCGCCGGGGAATCTCCACCGGTAAGCAGCTCTGCTGCGTCGGGATGTCAGGCTGAGCCTGGCATCCAGATGTAGCAGAGCTGGACTCGTCGTGGGACACTCGTGATTTTGGACTACGTCGGACAGGGAGTATTTATGTTGGTTTGTTATTTTTGTTTTTTTTACAGGAGATCGATGGTGTCACAGGATGAGCGTGCAATAAAAAAAATTAAAACTGTGTTGTGTATTATTTCATTAAAAGACTTTATTCTGGCTGTGTCTTTTTTTAAAAAATTTGCAAATTTTAGGATTAATAATGGATCGGTGTCTTTTTGACGCCTCTCCATTATTAACTGGGCTTATTGTCACCGTTCAATCAAAGGTGACATTAACCCCTTATTACCCCACTTGCCACAGCTACAGGGCAAGTGGGAAGAGCTGGGTAAAGTGCCACAATTGGCGCATCTTTGGATGCACCAATTGTGGGGCTGCTGCAGCCTGGTATTTTTAGGCTGTTGAGGGCCAAAATCCATGGGCCTTGACAGTCTTTTAAAACCAGGCCTCAGCAGTCTGCTTCATCTGGCTGGTTAAAAGTAGGGGGGACCCCACGCCATTTTTTTTTCGAGGGGATCCCCTATTTTTGTTAATTAGTTCACTTCAGGTCAGCCGGGATTCCCTCTGACGTCACTGATGCTGTGCGGTGTCCCGGCTGACCTGAAGTGAAAGTGGGAAGCAATCAATTAAGCTTCCCAGCTAACCACTTCCTCTCCTGTCAGCCCGGAGAGGAGCTCATTCATTCGGGGGTTTACTGCGAGGCTGTCAGCATTAGCTGCGGTCCCTGCAGTAATCGTTAACCCTTTCAGAAGGATTACATCGGGGGACCCGACTGAACACCGGATAGGTAAGAATAATGTTGCTTTATTATTTTATTTTTATTACAGGAGAACAAGGGAATCGAGGATTACCAGTACAATAAAATATGGTCAAAAACTGTGTATTTATTTCATTAAAATGATTTTTCATTAATGTGTGTGCATTTTTTTTATATTTCATACAATAGGATTAATAATTGATAGTTGTCTAATTGACAGCTCTCAATTATTAACCTGGCTTAAAGTCACCTTTCAATAGCAAGGTGGCTTTAACCCATTATTAACCCATTCGCCACCGCTACAGGGCAATGGGAATAGACGGGCTAAGTGCCAGAAAGGGCGAATCTAATTATAGATTTCCGATGTCTTATGGGCTAAAATAATGCTCAATATATAATGGGCCCCATTTATAATGCTCCATTGTATATTGGTCCCCATAAATGCTGCTCCAGTGTCTGGTTTCCCCCTTTTAGAATGCTCCAGCATATGATGGGCCCCATGGATGCTTTTCCAGTGTCTGATCTGCCCCATTTAGAATGCTCCAGTATATGATGGGCCCTATGTATGATGCTCAAGTGTATGCTGGGCCCCATATATAATTCTCCAGTGTATAATGCTCCCCATATATTCTCCAAACATTAAAAAAAATGAAATACCTCTCCTCCCTGTGCACTGCTCTACTCTGGACTCCTCAGCGACAACATCTTACAGCTTTCTGCGCTTGGACTGTTTAGGCAGAGGGCGTACAGATGTGACGTCATCGCGCTCTCTAACCTGAATGTCATTGTCAGGAAACGCAAAAGTCTTCACAGCGGTGGAGCATGGAGAGGTAAGTATTGCAAGTGCTGGGGCTCTGAGCAAGCGGGGGGGCCGACTCGTGGGCGACGGCACTGGCACAGGGCCCCTCATAGTACGCTGGTGTGTCTGACGGCGATTGGGCCCTCCCACCGTCAGAGACACTTTCTTGTACTATTTCTTGTACACTTTCTTGTAGTCGCCCATGAGTCGGCCCCCCCCACCTGCTCAGGGAACCCACACTTGCCAGGGTGCGCCGGCCCTAGGGGGGGATTTGTAGGTTTTGTAGTCCGTCCACGCTTGCAAGTGCATGTTCATTAAATGTCTAAGCATGCAACTGGTATTTAAATTTCTGAGATTTTACCCTCGGCCTTCTGCACTGCTTACAGCTAACCTTTGCCTCATCAATAGGATTTTGGTCAAAAAAGTGCCACACTGGACTCTTCCTACTATGGTATAAAATTTTCAGGGCTTGCACGCTGTGCTAATTTGACCGTCTGACCAAGCTGTCCTGCAACTCTTTTTGTTTTTTTAACACCTTTTTGGACTGCTACGGGCCTGTCAGATAACCGCTGCTGAAATGTCGATACCTGCTGCAGATCCTCCTCCTCTTCTGAGCTATTGCCAGCGGCACACTCTTCCCCACTGGATGCCAATCAGGATCAACAACTGGGTCATCCATCACCTCCTCTTCAATTTCATCTGCACCTACCTCTGTATCATAATGTAAGGTGGTATAGTATGCGGGAAGGGGCATCTGAGTTTCATCAGGGTCACATTCTGGCTCAGTAGACTGCGAGGGCAGTGTAGTGCTCTGGGTGAATGTACCAGCAGAATCATCTAGCAGTGGCTGTGCATCAGTGTACTGTATGTCAGATTCATGTTGGACTGGGGAATGCAGGATTTGACTTGATAACCCAGGCATGGTATGTGAAAAGAGCTCCATGGAGTAATCTGAAGCGTTGGCTGCCGCATCCTTCCCTTGTGGTGGGGGTGAAGGACACAAGGAAAGGGGTTGTTCCTCACCAGAAGCCTGCACTGATGACTCAGTGCTTGCATTTTTTGAAACTTCAGAAGAGGAGACAATAGAGCTGGAGGCTGTTTCAGCAATGTAAGCCAAAACATGTTCCTGATGCTCCGGCTTTAAAAGCGGTTTAACTACTCCCAGAAAAGGGAGTCTTCCAGGCCTTCTGGAGCCAGACATTGACGTAGGCTCAACACCTCCTGCCTTAGGTGCTATTGTGCTTTTGGCACTACCAGCAGATGCACCACCACCATCACCATCAGTACCAGGTGGCCCCCCACAGTCACGTCCACGGCCTCTTCCACTACACTTCCTCATGTTTGTGAAAATGTACCCAAAATAACAGCAGCTATATGGTACTCTATCAGAAGCGTACAGCTGTATACGGTAACAGACACAGACTCTCACAGGCTCAGTATGGATTACACCAGAATATAAAAAGCATAAAAGTGTGCTGTATCAGAAGCGTACAGCCGTATACAGTGCTGGGTTAATTTTAAATCTTCGTATGTATTCCAGGAGTAAAACACACGGTCAAAGGCTCAGTATGGAGTAGACCAGAATATGAAAAGCAGAAAAAGTGTACTGTATCAGTAGCGTACAGCTGTATACAGTGTTGGGGTAATTTTAAATCTCTGTATATATTTGAGGAGTAACACAAAGGCTCACAGGCTCAGTATGGAGTAGACCAGAATATGAAAAGCATAAAATGTGTAGTATATCAGTAGCGTACAGCTGTATACAGTATTGGGGTAATTTTAAATCTCCCTATATATTTCCGGAGTAACACACAGACGCTCTCTCAGTATGGATTTGACCTCAATACAGAAGGCAGAAAAACGGTACTGTATCAGAAGATACCAGCTGTATATGGTTTTGGGGAAAATTGTAATCTCCGTATATATTTCCGGAGTCACACACAGATAGCATGTATTTGTCCGTGATTCCAGCCAGTACACGGTAGTGTGAGGAGCGGACAGCTTTATACGGTGTGGGAAATAATGAACGCTCTGTAACTGTGCAGAAAAAATAAAAGTATTAGTGCTGTGTAGGTGCTGTGTTTAAAAGCACTCTGCACAGCAGTGTACACACAGCAAAGAAAATTCCTCCCCTGTCACTGGCAGGCAGCCTAAGGACCAGCGCTGCTGCACACAACAAAATCCTCCCCTGTCACTGCACACTAACTGTACAGCTAATCGCTATCAGCACAAGCACAGAATTCTTGTTTTTTTACTGCCTAATTCTCTCCCTACTGAGAACCAGTGCCAGCAACCTCTCCCTATGCTAAGATCGGCAGAAGTAAAATGGCCGTCGGCGGTGAGGGCTTTTATGGGCACTGTGACGCCACACAAAGCAAGCCAATCACTGCAATGGCCGCTGCCCATGTCATCTCGTTGCCTGCAGTGTGCGTCCTTGCTCATTGGCTGAGAAAAGGCCCTTCAAGCATTATGGGAAAACCGACTTTGGCGCTCGGGTCGCCGAACGCATGTCCGACCTCACGCTACGGTCAGGTTTTGCTCGGCAAAACCCGAATTTGGCGAAAGTCGGTCTTTTTTTAATCTGACCGAACTGTTTCGCTTAACTCTAATTAAGACTAATGTATATACATTATATAGGTGATACTGCAACTGCTCTGTATAGTCACAGTATCACTAATATAATGTATATATAGCAGTATACCTATATAATGTATATAGATTGGTGTATATACATTATATAGGTAATACTGTGACTGCTGTATATTTGTTATGTAGGTGACACTGGAATTATACACAACAATCTATATTACAGCAACTGCTGTGCATAATTGCAGTATCACCTATAAAATGTATATACAGCAGTAGCAGTATCACCAGCATAATGTATATAGAGCAGTCTGTATACATCAAATAGGTGCAGTATCTAGAATATATAGGTGATACTGTAATTATACACAGCAGTTGCTGTAATATAGACTGCTGTGAATAATCACAGTATCACCTACTTAACATATACAGTATGCAGCACTAGCAGTATCACATATATTGTATATACATGATACAGGCACATAGAAACATTTATCTTGGAACTTACTCAAATCCTTGAGATGAGAGGAAAATTGAAAAAGCTGCAGCATTGGACATGTAGAGGAGCGGATCCCGAATTTTGAATGAAGCCCCTGTGTGTGCATGCACTGTATCTCAATTGCCTGCGTTAAGGCCCATTGCGGCCGCTGTGCACGCATCATGACAAGAGCTGCTGCGGCTGCCGTGTGCGCGTCATGACAAGGGACGCCGTGCACGCGACATCACAAGGTCTGCCGTGGTGCACGCTTTTACGCGTGATGGTAAGGGTTGCAGCGAGTGCCACTTGGCCTTGTCAGCAAATGCACGCAAGACAGCGCAGGTAAACAAGAGCTTCTTCAACAGTTTTAAGGGGCCCGCGGCTACTTTCCAACTCAGTGCCACTGGCCCGGCCACCAGGCAAATGCCCACCTTGGCAGATTGCCAGTCTGGGCCTGTACATAGACACATATACATACATACACACACATACTATAAAGGTGATACTGCGACTGGGGTATGTACGTTATATAAGTTATACCACTGTGTGTAATATACTGCGACTGCTGTGTATAGCCATATAGGCCAGCCGCAGTGTATGTGTGTATATATGTATATATATATATATACACACACATACATACATACCGCGGCTGGCCTATATGGGCTATACAACGTAAGAAGGCTCTAAAACGTAAGAACGGCTCTAAAACATGAGAAGAAAGAAAAGGATGTTGTGGCCACCCTGACCAGCATCATGGCATGGACAGAGGGCATGACAGAGAGGAAAGCTTCATGTCGTTCAGTGTGTTCACCAGCAGCCCTCCTTCTAGGAATCCCTGAAAATCCCAGCATCTCATCCTGTGCACACTGCCCTGGCTGCATGCAGTAAGGCTAGCTTCACACTAGCGTGTTACTGACCTGCGTCGGTCTGCGCATGGCCGCCACTAAGCTCCGCCCCAGCCGTGCCTCCTCCCGGCCGCTCCGCCTATGGGCGCATGACACTGCATGCGACCTGCGTACTGTTATGTTTTGTTAGCTGATGAGGCAGGAGCAAAAAACCGCATAGGAAGCCTAACACCAGAGAGGTTGGAAACTAATAGGTTGCAGACCAATAAACTAACCGCACAACTAGAAGCAGCCGTGGAGCGTAACTACGGTGGTCCTAGATGCCTCGGCACAGCCGGAGAGATAGCTATCCCTGAAGATGGAAAGAGGAAAGCTAACTGCCCCGGAGTAGACCCCAAAAGAGTAGGAAGCCCCTAAACATACAATGGCGGTTAGACAAGATGAAAATACGAACAAAGACAGAAAATAGATTGAGCAAACGCTGGGGCCCAAAACTGTCTAGATATGACAGCACAGGAGAGAATACTGTCTGCAACCCAGAAAAACCCTAGGAAAAACTCCAACACTTCTGAATCCAAAAACACTGAGACCACATGGTCTCGACCACCTATATCAGATCTCTGGTGTGGACACATAGCTATCCAGCAGTAAAATATCACAAGAACTAAGCAAATGAACAAATACAAAAACGAACGGAGACCAGCCAAAGCCCCCCAAAGGGGACCTGGCCGAAGACAAAAAGCAATGCAGCAAAAAGCAAGGAATTCAAACCACAGTGAAAAAAGCTGAAAGAGACTTATCTGAAAGCAAGCAGGAGACAGCAGAAAAGCAAGCTGAATTCCAACCTAGACCAGGAAGCACAATTGATCACCGGCGAGGATTATGGGAAGTCAGATCACTTATATCAGGCCAGTCAGTATCACCTAACAACCACTCGTTATCTGCAGGTGTAGGACTCTTGGTATTCAACATAGGTTCAATACCCTCAGCAACCACCAGAGGGAGCTTCAAGTCGTCTCCAAAATGTTCACAACAGCGTACCCTATCTTTAGCATTGGGTACTCAGGCCGTGCCCAGGTATGCGTTTGCCGGTGCATGAGTCCTTTTGACGGTGCGCCAACCTGCGCCAAACGCATCGTGTTTCATTTTAGTGCGCTCGGCGCACAGTCAAAAGGACGCATGCGCCGGCAAACGCATACCTGAGCTCGGCCAGCGTACCCAATGCCAAAGATAGGGTCGCAAGTCGCATGCAGCGTCACGCGAGCATAGGTGGAGTTTAGCGGCCGTGCACAGACCGACGCAGGTCAGTGAAACGCTAGGGTGAAACTAGCCTAACACAACTCATGAAACTGCTAATCCACAGCACATCACTGTTAGGGCTCATGCACACATTCAGTATTTGGTGAGTTTTTTACCCCAGTATGTGCAAGGCAAAACCAGGGAAAAACATTTGCACCCTTCTGCATTTATCACCCACTCCTGGTTCTGGCTTACAAATACTGGGGTAAAAAACTCACCAAATACTGAATGTGTGCATGAGTCCTAATCTATATACTGTGAATGGATGCATGAGTGTATATGTGAGAATGCACACACAATAAGCCCCTGCAGCATCACAGTGGCATCATAGACATTTATGCAAAGTGTCTGTATGATTCATGGTCGGACATAATAATAATCTTTATTTTTATATAGCGCTAACATATTCCGCAGCGCTTTACAGTTTGCACACATTATCGTCGCTGTCCCTGAAGGGGCTCACAATCTAGATTCCCTATCTGTATGTTTTTGGAATGTGGGAGGAAAACGGAGAACCCGGAGTAAACCCATGCAAACATGGGGAGAACATACAAACTCCTTGCAGATGTTGTCCTTGATGGGATTCCAACCTAGGACTCCAGCGCTGCAAGGCTGCAGTGCTATCCACTGAGCCACCGTGTCACTATCCAGAATAGAGCCCATGCAAGAAGTGTATGCGTGAATGGATAGATAGCTAGATGGATAGATAGATAGATAGATAGATAGATAGATAGATAGATAGATAGATAGATAGATAATTGCTACATATATATTTTTTTAATTTTGCTCTGACACATAAAAAAAACTTTAGAAAATAAAACAAGAAAAAAACCCATTCTGCAACATTCCCCAACAAAGCGCATGTCAATCATGTAGGTTGGAAACCAGAAATATTTTCAGTAGGTGTGTATTCTAAGTATTCTCATGTGAGATGTATATGACACACACTGTGAGACATTTACATGCACAGATCACACAACAGAGACAAAATTGCGCACATTTTTTCCGAAGGCATCATAAAGATATTGTTATCAATGAGCCCAATGTATTATCCTAGTTATTGTTGCCGAACTACTGATGTCTGTGCATGTACAGTCATGGCCAAAAGTTTTGAGAATGACACAAATATTATATTTTCACATGATCTGCTGCCCTCTGGTTTTTATGTGTGTTTGACAGATGTTTTTATCACAGACAGAAATATAATAATTGCAAACATATGAGTAACAAAAGCTTATATTGACAGTTAGAATGAGTTAATGCAGCAAGTCAATATTTGCAGTGTTGACCCCTCTTCTTCAGGACCTCTGCAATTCTCCCTGGCATGCTCTCAATCAACTTCTGGACCAAATCCTGACTGATAGCAGTCCATTCTTGCGCAATCAATGCTTTCATTTTGTCAGAATTTTTAGGTTTTTGTTTGTCCACTCGTCTCTTGATGATTGACCACAAGTTCTCAATGGGATTAAGATCTGGGGAGTTTCCAGGCCATGGACCCAAAATCTCTATGTTTTGTTCCCTGAGCCATTTAGTTATCACCTTTACTTTATGGCAAGGTGCTCCATCATGCTGGAAAAGGCATTGTTGATCGCCAAACTGCTCTTGGAGGGTTGGGAGAAGTTGCTCTTGGAGGACATTCTGGTACCATTCTTTATTCATGGCTGTGTTTTAAGGCAAGACTGTGAGAGAGCCGATTCCCTTGGCTGAGAAACAACCCCACACATGAATGTTTTCAGGATGCTTAACAGTTGGCATGAGACAAGACTGGTGGTAGCGCTCACCTTGTCTTCTCCGAATGAGGCGTTTTCCTGATGTCCCAAACAATCGAAAAGGGTATTCATCAGAGAAAATAACTTTACCCCAGTCCTCAGCAGTCCACTGCCTGTACCTTTTGCAGAATATCAGTCTGTCCATGATGTTTTTTCTAGAGAGAAGTGGTTTCTTTGCTGCCTCCTTGAGACCAGGCCTTGCTCCAAGAGTCTCCGCCTCACAGTGCGTGCAGATGCACTCACATCTGCCTGCTGCCATTCCTGAGCAAGCTCTGCACTGCTGGTAGCCCGATCCCGCAGCTGAAACACTTTTAAGAGACGGTCCTGGCGCTTGCTGGTCTTTCTTGGGCGCCCTGGAGCCTTTTTGGCAACAATGGAACCTCTCTCCTTGAATTTCTTGATGATGCAATAGATTGTTGACTGAGGTGCCATCTTTCTAGCTGCGATACTCTTCCCTGTTAGGCCATTTTCGTGCATTGCAATGATGACTGCACGTTAGTGTTGAGCATTCCGATACCGCAAGTATCGGGTATCGGCCGATATTCGCGTTATCGGAATTCCGATACTTAATTCCGATACTTTTTCCATATCGTATACCGGAATCGGAAGTTCCCATAATTCTTTGAGAGGCAATGTGATTTTAGTCAGCCAATGAGGAATCCTACGAAGTGTGGGCACATCCTGTAATGCTGCGGTCATCTTAACTAATGGCATGGCTGTGATTGGCTGCTGAAATGATGTCAGAATGCACTATAAAAGGCGCCGCCGCCATTTTAGCGTCACTGTGCTGTGAACTCAGTAAGGGACAGAACGCTACTCTGCTCACTCTGAGGGACAGTTAGATATTGCGATTTTGTGTACTACTGTGCTTGAGGCAGGCTAGTTTACCAACCGCTGTGTAAAGCTTCATTTTGCCAGTGTTGTTTTAACAGCTCTGTGCAAGGTGTGTGTGTGTGACAGTGCAGGTGACGCTGCAGTTTGCTCTGCATCCACCGCTGTTTGTAGGCATCTGCACGTGTCACTGACTCTTTTTTTTTTTTTTTTTTTTTTTTATTTTGTGGAATTGGTGCAGCTCCATTATATTAGAAAAAAAAAAAATCTATTAGTGTGACGTGCTTCCATCCGTATACAATACATTGGTTGCAAACACTATAGAACTACACAAAGGAGCTTTTCACAGATTGTGGACAGTTGTGTTTCAGTGTTCACTTGAGTCTGTGTTTTTTACTTTTTTTAGTGCAGATCACGCTCCAGTTACATGTTTAAGCACTGCTGCTTGTACTCTGCTGAGCGTGTCTCAGTGGCTCATCCTTTTCATTTATCTCCAATTGGTTCTGCTACATTCCATTTAAAATAAATCTAATCTATTAGACTAATAGATTAGATTTATTTTAAATGGAATGTAGCAGAACCAATTGGAGATAAATGAAAAGGATGAGCCACTGAGACACGCTCAGCAGAGTACAAGCAGCAGTGCTTGAACAAGTAACTGGAGCGTGATCTGCACTCAAAAAAGTAAAAAACACAGACTCAAGTGAACACTGAAACACAACTGTCCACAATGTGTGAAAAGCTCCTTTCTGTACTTCTATAGTGTTTGCAACCAATGTATTGTATACGGATGGAAGCGCGTCACACTAATAGTATTAGTGTGACGCGCTTCCATCCGTATACAATACATTGGTTGCAAACACTATAGAAGTACAGAAAGGAGCTTTTCACAGATTGTGGACAGTTGTGTTTCAGTGTTCACTTCAGTCTGTGTTTTTTACTTTTTTGAGTGCAGATCACGCTCCAGTTACATGTTCAAGCACTGCTGCTTGTACTCTGCTGAGCGTGTCTCAGTGGCTCATCCTTTTCATTTATCTCCAATTGGTTCTGCTACATTCCATTTAAAATAAATCTAATCTATTAGTGTGACGCGCTTCCATCCGTATACAATACATTGGTTGCAAACACTATAGAAGTACAGAAAGGAGCTTTTCACAGATTGTGGACAGTTGTGTTTCAGTGTTCACTTCAGTCTGTGTTTTTTACTTTTTTTAGTGCAGATCACGCTCCAGTTACATGTTCAAGCACTGCTGCTTGTACTCTGCTGAGCGTGTCTCAGTGGCTCATCCTTTTCATTTATCTCCAATTGGTTCTGCTACATTCCATTTAAAATAAATCTAATCTATTAGTGTGACGCGCTTCCATCCGTATACAATACATTGGTTGCAAACACTATAGAAGTACAGAAAGGAGCTTTTCACAGATTGTGGACAGTTGTGTTTCAGTGTTCACTTCAGTCTGTGTTTTTTACTTTTTTTAGTGCAGATCACGCTCCAGTTACATGTTCAAGCACTGCTGCTTGTACTCTGCTGAGCGTGTCTCAGTGGCTCATCCTTTTCATTTATCTCCAATTGGTTCTGCTACATTCCATTTAAAATAAATCTAATCTATTAGTGTGACGCGCTTCCATCCGTATACAATACATTGGTTGCAAACACTATAGAAGTACAGAAAGGAGCTTTTCACAGATTGTGGACAGTTGTGTTTCAGTGTTCACTTCAGTCTGTGTTTTTTACTTTTTTGAGTGCAGATCACGCTCCAGTTACATGTTCAAGCACTGCTGCTTGTACTCTGCTGAGCGTGTCTCAGTGGCTCATCCTTTTCATTTATCTCCAATTGGTTCTGCTACATTCCATTTAAAATAAATCTAATCTATTAGTGTGACGCGCTTCCATCCGTATACAATACATTGGTTGCAAACACTATAGAAGTACAGAAAGGAGCTTTTCACAGATTGTGGACAGTTGTGTTTCAGTGTTCACTTCAGTCTGTGTTTTTTACTTTTTTGAGTGCAGATCACGCTCCAGTTACATGTTCAAGCACTGCTGCTTGTACTCTGCTGAGCGTGTCTCAGTGGCTCATCCTTTTCATTTATCTCCAATTGGTTCTGCTACATTCCATTTAAAATAAATCTAATCTATTAGTGTGACGCGCTTCCATCCGTATACAATACATTGGTTGCAAACAATATAGAAGTACACAAACGGGCCTTTCACAGCTACTGAACATGGGTTTTTAATTTTTAAGTAAAATATGTATTTTTCAAATGACACAAATATAAGTAATGTTGAAGAGGAATAGTCCTACATCCATTGTTTGCACAATATTACAGGTGTACATCATGTCCCTTAATCAACAATGTATTATTATATTTACTTGTATGCTTTTATTTAAAAGCCAAGAACACAGAAGGATAACCTTCGCACTGCAGCTGTTGTCAAAGTTCAACCCACATTATGCACTTCCAACATTGCAGCATTTGAGGCATGATGTGAGTTGGATTGGTCAAAGTTATGGAGTGAGAAGGTTCACCATCAGTACCCTATAGCATAAGTATGCTTTTGTGTTAGCATTTGTGTTAGACATGTGGATATCTGCCATAATATGTCACAATTATTTAGTTACAGATTTGTTACCAACACTAATCATTGAATGGTTTTAAATTTGACGTTTCACTTGTTTACAGCTTAGAAATAAGGGTGTAGCCTGATATCTATGTGTAGCACTAGCCACTTTAACATGTCATGTTTTTTTAAACATGTGTAGCTAGGTAGCAGTAATTTTTGCCGGACACACAGCAGGGGAACAGCAGGCGTTACTGAACCCCACTATTACTATAGCTTGTGTATTGGTCTGTGGACACGACACTTCTGAGCAGCAACTGGCAGTGTTGTAGCCCAGGGAGTATAGCTCAGGTGGTAGAAAGATGAACATAACAGGAGACATGGAAAACGTTGTCAACCAGTTAGTTAATCTGAAACCGGACAGGCAAATTCAGGCGAGATCCATGCCTAGTTCATTTTCAGAAAAGTAAGCCGTTCTACATTATCGTAGGATAGTGGCATGCAACGGTCTGTTAGTACACCACCTGCAGCAGTAAAGACGCGCTCCGATAATACACTGGCAGCAGATCAAGCCAGCACCTCCAATGCATACTGGCTAAGCTCTGGCCATGTATCCAGCTTAGAGACACAAAACTTGAATGGGGAAGAGCCATCTGAGAGTACACTGAGAGGGCAAGACATGTAGTCTGTAACCATCTTACGGAAATGTTGCCTCCTGCTGACTGGAGCCGTCTCGGATGGTGTAGACATTGGTGGCGCTGCCACAAAACTTCGACACATTTGGAACATACTGTTCTTGCCCTGTGCAGAGGCGCTGCTTGTGCTCCCTCTTGTTGCAGAGCTGTCTCCACTGCCTCGACGCACAGAGCTGCTTTGTAAATCAGTAGCAGCAGCAGTGCTCTCGGCTGGAATGGAGAACATTATGGATTGCACCAGTGTGTCTTGGTACTTCCGCATTTTACGCTCCCGGTTCAACGGTGTGATGAGGCTTTGTAAGTTGTCCCGGTAGCGAGGGTCTAGGAGGGTGTACACCCAATAATCAGACGTGGTGTGAATGTGTTCGATGCGGCGGTCGTTTCTCAGCCACTGCAGCATGAAATCAACCATGTGCTGCAGACTCCCAACTGGCCAAGAAACGTTGTCCCCTGCAAGAGGCGTCATCTCCGCCTGCTGTGCATCACCCCACCCTTGGTCTACATACTGACTAGAGCATTGTCTACCTCCCTCTGGAGCGATGTCTTCCTCCTCCATTGACTCCTCCTCACAAAGTCCTTCAAATACATATAAATTTACAAAATTTAAAACTCAAAATTTAAAAACTTTGTATCATAATTCTGTAACATCAGTTTATGGAAACACAATAGCATTACAAAAGGATAGACAAAAAATGTACATTATGTGCTTTGTAAATACATTAAAAGTTTGTAATGGTTATGAAAATATAGACAGCGACTCTGGAGGTTCAATTGTTGATACAGCATGGTACTTTGAAAGTCCTCCAGCCCTTTGTGAGGAACCACGTTGCGCTGACTGTCCAGAAGGTGATGGAATTTGTGACTCCTCATCCTCCACCTCATGCCTTAGTGCTTGCAGTGTTTTTTGAAGCAGGCAGATAAGGGGGACAGTCAGGCTGACTAGTGCATCATCTGCACTCGCCATCCGCGTTGACTCATCAAACGCACGCAAAACGTGGCAGATATCCTTCATAGAGTTATTCGCCACTCATTACACTGGCAGTGGCTGCCCATTCATTATAGGATCCAATTCTAATTACTGGTTTCTCACCAACATAGCTCTCCACAGCGCAGCACCCCCCTACATCTCCTCCCTTATTTATATTTATCGGCCTAACCGACTGCTGCACTCTGCAAACGACCTTCGACTAACCTCTGCACTAATCCGTACCTCCCACTCCCAACTCCAAGACTTCACCCGCGCTGCGCCAATCCTCTGGAATGCTCTACCCCAACAAATTAGGACTATCCGCAATTTGGATGGTTTCAGGCGCTCCCTCAAAACACATTTGTTCACAGTGGCCTATCACATTCACTAATCAAAGTCATTCTATGTGTAATCTGTGTGTGTAGCCCATTCACTATCTCCATGCATCCCTCACTTCCTTAAAATGGCTGGACCATCATTGTAAAAACACCATTGTATATAAACACCTGTACTTTGTATCTCCCACACCTCATTGTAGATTGTAAGCTTTCACCAGCAGGGGCGGCTGATTTTGCTTTAATTATTGTATTGTTAACGTTGTTACTTATGACTCGTGTTTTGAAACTGTTAAACTGTAAAGCACTGCGGAATATTATGGCGCTATATAAATAAATAATATTATTATTCTTATTATAGAGGCCACTCAGTAGTGGTGAAGTGTGAACGCCGCAAATTGCGAGTTGACTGCGCCTGATGCAGCTGATACTCCATTACTGTTGGCTGCTGCTCACACAACCGCTCCAACATATGTAACGAGGAATTCCACCTGGTGGGTACGTCACATATAATGCGATGTTCATGAAGGTGAAATCTGCGTTACAGAGCTGCAATCAGCGATCTGGCCATGCTGGAACGTCGCAAGTGAGCGCACTCTAGGCGGACCTTGTGCAGCAGTGCATCAAGATCCGGATAGTCCCTCAAAAAACTCTGCACGACCAAGTTGAGCACATATGACAGACATGGTATGTGAGTGAGGTTGCCAAGGCCCAGAGCTGACACCAGATTTCGGCCATTGTCACACACTACCAAGCCTGCCTGTAGATTCTCTTCCAAAAACCACACGTCGCTCTCCTGCTTTATGGCATTACAGAGCTCCTGCGCTGTGTGGCTAAGATTCCCCATGGAAATTAATTTCAGGATGGCCTGTTGACATTTGGACACGGCTGTGCTCATATCGGTCGCAACAGGTAAACGTTCACGGGTCCATGTGGAGGTAGACCGTGACGGCTCCTGCAGCGATGATTCTGAGGAACTGGAATAGGAGGAGGAATCAATGTGTACAGACTTGATTCCTGCAATCCTTGGAGTTGGCAGAACACGTACAGCGCCACTCGCAAGATCAGTACCCGGCTGCACAACATTGACCCAATGGGCAGTGAGGGAAAGGTATTGTCCCTGGCCATGGGTGTTAGAACCCTCTTGTTAGGTTTTGTTTCAGTTTGCTGGTCACATGACCTTTTTTCCCTATTTAGTCTGGCTCCGCCCTTCTGGCTTTGCTTGACTTCATTGTATTATCTAGTGTTAAGCTAGCCGGGTGCTTAGGTGCCTTAATCTGTGAGTTTTGCTTGATGTTAGGATCACAAAGTATTTATTTTTCTGTTTAATTATCCATGCTACAATTTATGTTAGGACTAGGAGGTGTCCACCTTTTCTCCCAGTCCCTAGATCTTGTAGGGATTACTCCCTCGCAACTATAGGTCTTCGTTCACACTAGATGAGGACTTTAGCGGGTCTGGTCGCAGGATCAGGTTCCCCGTTACATCGTAGGGATTCAGCTTAGTTGTATTGTAGGGACAGAATTCCCTTCTTTCCTTACTGGTTGTAGCAGATCATAACAATGGGTACTGGTCCACGCATCGGTGGTCAGGTGGACCTTGCTACTGAGGGCTTTTAGTAGCGCATGTTTAATTTTTCCCTCAACATGCTTTTGCAGACCAGGGACGGCTTGCCTGCTGAAATGAAATCGGCTTGGCACATTGTATTGTGGGATTGACAATGATATTCAGTTACGGAAACGTCTGTCTCCACCAGCCTGAATGACAGCATTTCAAGGGACAGGAGTTTTGCAATGCCAGCATTCAGAGCCTGTGCTCGTGCATGGTTTGCGGAGTATGGCCGTCTTTTATCCCATGCCTGTGCTACCGCTGGCTGTTTTGTGGCCTGGGAGTGTGAGGATGACAGGGAACTTGCTGCTGTGTGTGGAATAACAGTTTGTCTCTGGACAACAGTGGCCGAGGTTCTTCCATGGCGATCCTGTGAGGAAGCATAACCAGCTGTGTGTGAGCTCGATGAAGAGGCTTCAACACAACCTGAAGATGTAGGTGCTGCTGTAGGTTGGCCTACATCTCCAGTGTGTCTTTGTAACTCAACTACGTGCTTTGTCCGCACATGTTTACACATATTGTGGTATTGAGGTGACTGACACTTTTAGCTATTTTAAATTTTTGATTACACAGCTTGCATTTCACATAGCAAATATCATGTGCAAGTGTGTGAAAAAAGGACCACGCAGTGCAAGTCCTGGGAGCGCACGTTTTGACTTTTGGAAGACAACTGCTCCGAACAGGTGCCAAACGGAGGCTACAGGCAACCGAGTCTGCAGCCTAACTCTCCCTCCTGTTTGTACCGTTGGGGCAATGTCTTCCTCTATCTTCCTTCTATCACTAACCATTTCTTAGGCCTCT
>JARQOD010000005.1:70094066-70253604 GCA_033576555.1 Oophaga sylvatica
TTGCAATCCATTATATAATAAAGCTGTTGCAACCGAGCTCATAACACTTACACTGTGGTTTCTGTGTAAATCTCTAAAGTACATGATTCAGACAGAACCTCCAGCAGAATGCTAATGGAGTCACTTTGGACATTGTCTGACCAATGATCTGGTGGTGTCTGTCTATTTGGGCGTATATAAAATTGCAGTCGGCCACATTTTTCTGCACTTCTGAAAAGCCAATCACCTATGAATAGAGGTCAGACAAAGTCCAGAGTAACTCTGCTGCCTCATTATAGTAAATGCATCCCTATGAGGTTTCATCTTAATTCTGTCATTCGTAGATTTAGATAGAAACCCCGATGTAAGTGCTCAGTGTAGAGCACCAATAAATGCTTCAACTCAATCCACAAGAAAAGCAAATCCCACTCAGGTCTGCCATCTGTTAATGGAAATATAGGGCGCTTCCAAGTTTCTGGTAGTACAAAGGTTCTGGAAAAGCACTTTGGTTCCTCATCCCCCAAAAGAAATCTAAAGAATTCTGTACTCCCAAATGCAAATGCCCCCATCCCTTCAGAGAACTACCGTGTGCCTAAACCTCATTTAGCGTCCACATGTTTGGCATTTCTGTAGAGATGACAGCCCGCCTAATTTACGGGTGTATGTCTTCAGAACCACCAGCTGGGCATAATGGACTGGACACTACAATGTGCTGGGCACTACAATACAAGGGCACTACAATAGCAGAGTTCCAATTTTCACTCAAAAGCATCCATTGCTGCTTGTTTCTGGAAAACATCCATAGAGTCAAATCATAACTACACCTGTAGATAAAGTCTCAAAGCATAATTTTAGCAGCAAAAAGGTAATTATTCTTTCTTACTGCACAATGGTATAAATTAATGTGAGGCACATGTGGTGTCAACTTGCTCACTGTACCACTAGGTGAATAACTTGAGGGATGAA
This sequence comes from Oophaga sylvatica, assembly GCA_033576555.1. Lineage (NCBI taxonomy): Eukaryota > Metazoa > Chordata > Amphibia > Anura > Dendrobatidae > Oophaga > Oophaga sylvatica. The sequence continues at coordinate 70,095,012 of JARQOD010000005.1, forward strand.
GTTTGCAAAATGAGTTCACTTACAGAGGGTTTTGCTGTTCTGGCAATCCAGAGGCTTTGCCAATGTGACATTGAACCCTCAAACCATTCCAGCAAAATTTGAACTCCAATACGTGGCTTCACTTATGAGCTTTGCACTGCACTTCAAAAGCAGTTTTTACCAAATATAGGATATCAGTGTACTCAAGAAAAATTGCACAACAAACTGAAAAGCCCATTTTGCTCCTGTTACCCTTTATTTTTTCATTTTCACAGTTCAAAGTTATAACCTTCTGTAAAGCACCTAGAAGGTTCAAAGTGCTCACGACACGTCTAGATAAATTCCTTGAGTGGTGTAGTTTCCAAAATGGTGTAACTTGTGGAAGGTTTTCACTGTTTAGGTACATCAGGGTGGCTCTCCAAACTCGACATGGCATCCGCTATTAATTTCAGCTAATTTTGCATTCAAAAAGTCAAATGGTGCTCCTTCCCTTCTGAGCCCTGCCATGCACCTAAACAGTAGCTTTCACCTACATATGGGGTATCAGCTAAGTGAGGAAAAATTACACAACAAATTGTATTGTGAAATTTCTCCTGTTACCCATGAAAACAAAATCATTTGGGAACAAAACAACAATTTTGTGGGAAAAAAATTAAATTTTCACAGCTTAATGTTATAAATTTCTGTGAAGCCTCTGGGGACTCAAGGTACTCACCACAGATCTAGATACATTTCTTGATGTGTCCAGTTTCCAAAATGTGGTCACATGTGGTGATTTCCACGGTTTAGGCACATCAGGGCCACTCCAAACGCTACATGATTTCTGCTAATAATTCTGGCAAATATTGCATTTAAAAACACAAATAGTTTGTGTTTAAAAAGTGAAATGGTGATCCTTTCCTTCCGAACTTGGCCATACGCCCAAACAGTAGTTTTCCTCCAAATATTGGGTATCGGCGTTCTTATGAGAAGTAGCATAATACATTGTTTGATACATTGTGTCCTGTTACCCTTGTAAAAATGTGAAATTTGGGACTAAAAAAACATTTTTGTGGGTAAAATGTGATTTTTTTTTTTTAATATTCACAACAGAACTTCTGTGACACTCCTGGGGGTTAAAAGTGCTCTCCATGCATCTAGATACATTCTTTGAGGGTCTACTTTGCAAAATGGTGTTTCCACTGGTTAGACACATCAGAGGCTCTCCAATCGCGACATGGTGTCCGCTAATGATTCCACCAAATTTTACGTTCAAAAACCCACATGGTGCTAGTGTTGAGATCAGCCATGTGCCAATACAGTAGTTTTTCCCCCACATATAGGGTATCATCATACTCAGGAGAAATTGCACGACAAATTGTACGTACAGTGCATTTTTTCCTGTTACCTGTGTGAAAATGCAAAATTTGTGGCTAAAAAAAATTTTGTTGGAAAAGTTTGACTTTTTATTTTCTCCATTATAAACTTCTATGAAGCACCTGGGAATTCAAGGTGCTCATCACACATCTGTATGCATTCATTGAGGGGTCTAGTTACCAAAATGGGGTCACTTGTTTTTGATTATTTACCACTGTTTAATCACATCAGGGGTTCTTTAAATGTGACATGGTGTTCGCTCTAGATTCCAGCCATTTTTGCATTTAAAAAAGTCAAAGGTGTTCCTTCCCTTCCGAGCCCTGCCATGCATCCAAACAGTAAAATTATGTTTCAAAAAGGATGCGGATGTAAAGTAGACATGTCATAAATGTTATTTATTAACTATTTTGTGTGACATAACTCTCTGGTTTAAGGCATACCATAAAAATCAGTAATAAGGCATTATGTTACTAGTTTAGGCAGAATGAAATACCAAACAGTTGTCATTCAAGAACAAATATCAATTTGGGTGAAGGAACTGTTCAGACAGTGGCGAATCTTGTAAACATAGAGAAAGGAAAATGAGGCTGTACAGGAAAATATTTTATTGGGGTGAAGGTAACAAATCATGATTTGTATATTAGATGTTACTCTTTATGTCTATTATCTTTACTTTTACTGAAAAGGTAAAAAAAAAAAAAAAAGTATTTTAAAGTAGCCAGAGAAAAGCCATCATAAAGCCTATGGAAAGTTTCTTTAGTCAACTTGGATCAAAGCTACTTTCATAAATAAGGCTTTATTATTGATGATCACACAGGCCATATACATCATAATTGTTTATAAATTTGTAAAGAAAATATTTTTTTTTAGAATGCTACATCATTCATTTAAATGATTGATTATTATTCAGCGAAATAGAGGGGAGGATGTGCAGTACCTGAAAATGGCCACTACAGTTGATGATGCTTCATAGCTCCGCAACTGATCATACCCGGTCACCGTCAGCACCAAGGACATCTGTTTGTTGGTAGAGCCAGGTGTTGCACACTGACTGATTAGAAATTGATTACCTACCCTAAAGATAAGTCCTGGACAACCCCTTTAAGTTCCTAATAAAGTGCAAGGAATGTCATCTGAAGCAAATACATTGCCTTTGATTTAAAAATTAAAGTTCGCATGGTGCAGAAACGATGCAGTTGACTTATAGGAGACATCTTTTTGTTTGTAGACACTCACTTTCCATTTTATTCTCCCTCTGGTCTAGACAATTTAGAAGACTTTTTCCTTTCAACACTGATTCCAGAAGAATTTCACAAATGGGCGAATCGTTTTCCTGGCACATTCTCCATATTTTTCCTCACTTCTATACAAATGTAATAGCGCCTCAGCTTTTGATCGATACTTTAATAGCAAATCCCTTGTGTTCCCCATAGTAAGTAGGCCCTTGACAGTAAAAGTGCTCTTTGTGCCTCAGCACAGTAATAATTCCCAATGCGCCTTTACACAATGATCATACCCTTGTGATTTTGGGAGTGTGGGTTCCTCATCTTTCCTTCTGCAGTCCATCATCCAATGTAGGTGGTTCAATGTAGTGGTGTCTTTGCACTGTTTGATGATGTCTACATGCACCCCATTTCAGCATGCCTTAGGCTTAAAGCAGTCTGAGTAAGTTGCAGGGCAAGAAGCCAATAGCTCTCAGGTCTCCCATAGTTTTTAACAATGTTTGCTGTTCAGTTGTGTTCGCTAATTGATCGCTAATTGACATGCCAATATAGACTCTCTGCAGAGGTTGACATCCTAATAGGCAACACAAGTGCACAAACTAGACACAAATTCTATCACAAGAAACACAGACATGACCTCAGCAGATAGGTAGGGCTCTTGATTTAAGGCCCTCCAAGGATATTGTAGTGGTTATTTTGCCAGATTCCCTTCTTTTATAATTGCCCTTATTGGATTATTATTTTTGTGCATTTATGTTAAATAGTAATTGTTAATAATTTCCTTTACTTGAGTAAAGCCCCAGTTTCAACTTCTGAAAAGAATAATGTTGCTTCCACCATGCTTCACTGTGGGTATGGTATTCTTTTGATGCAGTTCAGTGTGGGCTTTGTGCCAAACATACCCTTTGGAATCATGACCAAAATGTTCAACCTTAGTCTCATCATGCCTTAATGTTTTACCACATTCTGTACTTTTGGCAGATATGATGTTGTTTTGTTTTAAACACATTCGATGCATTTCACTATAAGAAAAAACATTCGACATGACATCCTACCCCACAGTCCAGACATTAATAATATGGGAGATTGCTGTCACTCCCAATACACAACTAGTACTTGTCAGAAATTCTTGCAGCTCCTTTTGTGTTGCTGTAAGCCTATTAACAGACTCCTGAACCAATTTTTTTCTTGCCTTTTCATCAAATTTTAAGGAACATACTGCTCCTGGTAATATTACTGTTGTACAAAATTTAAGCTATTTCTTGAAGACCACATTCACAGTGTTCCATTATATACTGTATGTAATACTTTGAGAAAAAAAAATTGTACCCTTCTCTTGACAGATACCTATCCACAATGAGATCCCTTTGTTATGTCATAAACTGTTTACTAGTGACTACTCGTTACTCACCCGAGTATCAGGGTACTCAGTGTACTCGGCGAGCAGAGAGCATTTCCGGGATTATTCGGGGGGAACAAGGTTCTCCACCCAGCATTTTTGGCCGACTTTAGAGATCCAATCACGCTGCAGGGAATGTCTGCCAGGCCATGAAACGCCGCAGTCATCTTTGTTGTGGTCTGCAGTGATTGCCTTGGCCGCACAGCATCATCACGAGTATAAGAGACTGGACGCCGCCTGCTCGGCGCATTCAGCTCCGGATTCAGACAGTGTAGGGAGAGCGGTTGCTGAGATAGTGTCTGATTTGGTGATTTCTTAGCCAGTGTGGGGTCTACCATCCTAAACTACTCAAATCCTGATAACCTAACAGTCCTTCTAAGGACTAATTCCAGAGTATATAGGTTCCAGTGTTAGGCAGCCAGGGTAGTATACTTCACTGTATACACATCAGTGCAAGGCCTGCAGGCACTGTATGTGCGTATATAGATCATTGCAAACATCAAGAGGGTCCATTCCCATCCTGACTTCTGTTGCTACTGCTGCTACCTGTAGGATATATTGGCGGTATATAGCTAGCCTCAGGTGTAATTGGAATACAGGCCACATATATTTCGGTGTGGTATCTCCGTGCCAGATCATATCTGTGCGTGCTCAACGTGTGGCCAGTGTATGGCAATATTTTTGCGGAGCCATGGGTGTGATTTCACGTAAAAACACTAGTACTTGTTTTAAAAAAAAAAAAAAGGTCACAAATTTATGTTAGTGGTATCTCTGTGCCAGTTCATATCTGCACATGCTCAAAGTGTGGCCAGTGTACAGTAATTCTTTTTGGAGCCCTGTGTGTCTTTTCACTTAAAAAAACTGTACTTTTTATTAAAAAAAAAAAGGTGCACAAATTAGAGGTACTGTTATCTCCGTGGCAGCTCATATCTGTGCGTGCTCAACGTGTGGGTAGTGTACTGCAATATTTTTGTGGAGCCCTGGGTGTGATTTCTTGTAAAAAAAACTAACAGTACTTTTTATTAAAAAAGAAAAGGTGCACAAATTAGTGGTACTGTTATCTCCGTTCCATTTCATATCTTTGCGTGCTGAACGTGTGGCCAGTGTACGGCAATATTTTTGCGGAGCCCTGTGTGTGTTTTTACGTAAAAACACCAGAACTTTTTATTAAAAAAGGTACACAAATTAGTGGTACTGTTATCTCCGTTCCAGATCATATCTGTACGTGCTCAACGTGTAACCAGTGTACGGCAATATTTTTGCGGAGCCATGGGTGTGATTTCACGTAAAAACACCAGTACTTTAAAAAAAAAAGGCACAAATTTCTGTTAGTGGTATTTCTGTACCAGCTCATATCTGTGCGTGCTCAATGTGTGGCCAGTGTACGGCAATTTTTTTTGGAGCCCTGTGTGTCTTTTTGCTTAAAAAAAGAGTACTATTTATTAAAAAAAAAAAAAAAAAAAGGTGCACAAATTAGTGGTACTGTTTTCTCCGTGGCAGCTCATATCTGTGCAAGGTCAAAATGTGGCCAGTGTACTTTTTTTTTTTATTTAGCCCTGGGTGTGAGCGCACTTAAAGACAGCACCATGTTGCATTATTTATAAAAACAGGCTACATTTTACTGTGTGGTCTATCTGTGACATACCTCATACATCCGTGTGGCAAAATTTTTGCATTTTAGGCCTAACTTCCCTTTTTTGGCCATTCTCTCATTGTCGTTATAGGCAGCAGTCTTTTTAATCCACACAATCATAAAAAATTATTCCACTCTGTTATCTCAGGCTGAGTCCTGGTGTATCTGTGGTGGAAAATTCTTTTCTTGGCTGGCATATGTTGCATAGTTCTGTATGCTAGCCTTCTTGTACGCCTTTTTTATTTTTTCAAACAGTAATAAAAAACCTAATCAAAAACATTAATCCAGTCTGTGATTTCAGGCTAAGGTTTGGTGTATCAGTGGTGTCAAAATTTTCGCTTTGCAGGTATACTTATCACATATAATTTTTCTCCAAATAAATCCATTTGTATTGAGCTTTTTAAATATTTCAGTAGTCCATTTAAAATGGGCAAGGCAAGGGACAGGGAAGTTGACATGAAGCTGATGGTGCATGCAGAGGCCGTGGCCAAGCTGAAAGTGTGCCGCAGCAAAGACCCACATGTTCTCACTCAACTTTCCTGTCCCAGTTTCTAGGGGACCGCAGCACACCACTATTGAAGCCCGAGCAGTGTGAAATGGTAGTTGGTTGGATAGCGGAAAATGCTTCAAGTCACTTAGCCACCACCACCACCACTACCATGTCTTCCACACGGTCAAGTCTGAGTAGCCGTGAGTGTGGACCGGCTATTGCTCACCCTGATCCTTCTTCCTCCTACCATGCCGAGTGCCCTGAGACACCAGATCCCACACTCGGACACTCTGAAGGGCTGTTCAGTTTTCCATTTGGAGATTTGTGCCTCTCGGCCGCTCCACTTGAAGCAGGGAAAGATGATATTCCATGTAGCGATGCACAAATCTTTGAGTAGCCACGGTCACAAGAGGTGGACGATGATGAGACACAATTGCCGGAAAGTCAGGAGGAGAAGCATGTTGCGGATGTGGAAGACGAGGTGGTGGATGACATAGTGGCTGACCCAACCTGGCAGGAGGACATGCAGAGCGAGGACAGCAGCACACATGGGGAAGGAGGCATATCACCCCAACAGGCAAGAAGAAGCAGTGTGTTGGCCTCAGACAAAAGGGGTGCATCCGTTCCCTGGAACACCAACAGGATGGAAGTTGCCATTCCAACTGTTAGATCTTCCTGAGTGGATCTTGCCTGTGCAATGTGTTAACTCAGTATCTTGTTACTGAGCTGCCTGGTCTTGCTCTGTGTTCCTCCATCTTTGGAGGCTTCACTCCTAGCCTTGTGTTAGGATATGTTAGCCGAGGAGGACAGTAACAAAAATAGCAGAGGCAGCCAGTCACCCAGAGAGGTTGGTAACTAATGGATTGCAGAACCCTAAACTAACTGCACAACTAGAAGCAGCCGTGGGACGTACCTACGATGACCTAGACGACACGACACAGCCGGAGAGTTAGCTAAGCCTAGAGATAGAAAGGGGAAAGCTAACTTCCCCGGAGTAGCGCCCCAAAGGAATAGGTAGCCCCCACACATATATTGGCGGTGAGACAAGATGAAATACAAACGCAGGCAGAAAATAGAGTAAGCAAATGCTGGGGCCCAGAACTGCCTAGATAGGACAGGACAGAAAAGAATACTTTCTGCAATCCAGCAAAACCCTAACAAAAATTCCAACACTTCTGATTCCAAAAAATACTGAGACCACATGATCTCTCCCGCTATGTCAGAACTCTGGTGTGAACAGGTAGCTACCCAGCAGCCACTGAAATAACAGGGACTGAACAAATGAACAGAGATAACTGAGAAACAGAGACCAGCGCAGGCCCCAGCAGGGGACCCGGCTGACCTCACTCAGAAGGCAGAAAAACAAAAGAAAACAAAACCACAGAAACGAGCAGAAAATAGCTTATCTGAAAGTTGCAGGAGTCCGCAGCAGCTGACTTCCAAACTGGACCAGGAAGAGAAAACTAATCACCGGCGAGGATCATGGGAAAGTTACTCCCTTAAATCTCCCCAGTCATCACTCCCAGATTGTCCACAGCTGGATCCTCAGCTGAAGGGCCTCTGTCAGTCAAGACAGCTTCATTAATATCAACAGCCACCAGAGGGAGCCCCAACTCAGAATCCACAGCATTCACAACAGCCTTGTCTTGTACCTGTTTGTCCACCCTCCAGGAGGCAGAATATTCTGATCTCTGTGTCTTTGTCCCTGTACCTTTGTCTCGTGTCATTTCCTTGTCTGAACTCTGTCCTACCTCTGTCTCTTAGTCTCCTTGTCTGTGGTTTCCTTCCCTGCTGTGTCTTGCCTTGTGGTTTTTCTGAATCTCTTTCTGCCTCTTGTCCGTGTGTGGCCCAGCTGTGCTTGGTACACATGTTCCCTGGAGAATGCACAGAAAGGTAATCACAAATATCTGATAAGCACACAACACTTGACATTTTTCCTGGTTCCACCAGAGGGAGCCCTTGAGACAGCAGTGAGATAAAGACAATCTAGCTAAAAGTTAGGAGTTGTTGGTGTTACCTCAGGAGGAGCAGACACGACATCTCGGTACGGAGTTACCTCAGGAGAAGCTGACATCTACTGCTGCCTGTGCTCATATTCAGGTGTGTGTAGGACGACAGCGAGTGGAGAAAGGGAAAGAGTGACCGAGGTGATATAGCAACGATAGCTGCCTCCACTCTATACAACCGGACACCGGGTCCGAAGTTGCTAGAACCTTCACGGCTAGTAGGAGAAAACCGGAATCCCTGCTGGACTTCATGTCGCAGAGGGGCCCTTCAGTGCTGATACGTAACCGAGGTTAGGAAGACAGGGGTCTGGCAGGTACCGCCATAGAGACACTGTTCTGTCCACACAAAGGCCTCATCACAAGATCAGCCGGGCGTAGAAAGGAGGAGTTAAACTTAGCTTCATGCAGGTTGGAAACTCACACATTGAGAAATAAGGAGGCCTTAAACCTACTCAGTGATTACCTGGATGTGCATCCTCCACCCTGAGCAGCTTCCCGGGACATACCTGCAACCATCACCAGTAAAGGTATGGAAAGAAACTGATTTGTGTGTGACTGCCTTATTGCCTGCACCCAGCACCGCCATATACTTTGAGGGATCCAGTCTCACCTGTGGGAGACTTAACACCTTGCTGCCCAGTAACATCCCCTCAGAAGATTCACCCTGCAGCGCTGGTCACCTTGATCAGAAACCACAGGTGGCGTCACGAACAATTCCTAAAATCCCCTGTAAATATCCCCCTTTGTATGATCGCCCAGGGCAACGGACCGAGCTGTGCTACTTGTGACATTCCCCATAGACTTCAACGGGCTAGGTGCCGAGTACCCCATAACCCTGGTGTTGTGCGACTCATCTACAAACAGGATACGAAGCTTACTAAATGTGAGTCCTGTGTGCCTAGATTGGACTGTTTTGTGTATAAAGACTGTGTTGCTGTTTTGTGATTTTTGGCGCCAATTGTCAGCCATTGCCCGCCAAAGTACAGCGCTACAGCGCAAAGAGAAGGGGCGTACCTGCAGAAAGCGCGCGGAGTCCCGGACACGCCCCCAACGCTGACGCGGCGGCAGGTCCTGTGGAGAGCTTCAGAGTGCCGGCAACGCAGGTCCTTCCCCATCGCTGTGCCTGGCTGAGCTGCAGCCTTCAGGAGAAGGTAGGCCACTCTTAACTAGGGGGGGCACGGACATGTCGCAGCCACAAGCTGACAGCGCGGCCCAGGGCGACCGCTCCGGTGACATACCCGCCGGCGCTGCAGCGCAGGATGGAAACGCTGGCCCCTCACCAGGTCCGGTGGCCCCGATAATACCGCTGACGCTCCCATACCTGCCTGGAGCAAAGTGGCTCCCTCAGTATAGCGGTAAGCCGGATACCCTGTCAGGGTTCAAGCGCAAAATATGCAGCATAATGGACATGTACCCTATGACAGAGAAGCAAAGAGCTGCAGTAGTATTAGGACAATTGACTGGGGCTGCAGAAAGAGAAGTAGAGACTTGGACAGCTGCAGACCAGGAATCAGTGCTTTCAATTTTCTTAAAGCTACAGACTATTTTTGAGGACCATACTGAAACAGATCTCCGGATGACGTTTTACCAATGCTCCCAGAGACCAGATGACAGTATTAGGGACTAAGCCTGCCGACTACAGGGGGCCCTGCGAGCTCTCAAACAGGTTAACCCTATAAGTGCCATTAATGAAAGCAAAATGTTGAAGGAACAATTTGTACGGGGACTGAGGTCCCAAGCTGAAAGCAGGACTGTGCACTGGTGGTCCTTGGATCATCCTGACGCTACCTTTGATGCCCTAAAAGATATGGCTATAAAAGGACTGCGACCCCTGGAGAAGCCCGAGGTGTCGACCCAGTGTCACCCGGGTGAAGCCACTCTAAAGCCGGCAGCATCCACCTTTTCCCCGCTGGTGGCGGAAGCCAAAACGCAGGTGGCGCCCCTACTGAGTTGGACTGTCTGCGCTCAGAAGTGCGCCAGCTGACTAAAAACCTGGCCGCTGTAATGAGTGCCCTGCAACTGCGGAAGGAAGAAGGAGGAAAGATCCTGCTAGCCGACTGCCCAGAGGATGTCCCTTGGATGAACCGGAGGAAAAGAAGGACGTCGCCCCACTGGAGGAGGACAACGCCACCCCCAGGAGCGACCCATGATCAGCACCATCCTCGCCGAGAGATCATCTGCTACCGTTGCAACGGAAAAGGTCATCTAGCCCAACAGTGTCCTTTAAACGAGCAGATCCTGGGTCCGAGGGCCAACACCCAGGAATAGACTCTTCAGGCCCCTCAGACTGGAACCGCAGGTATGTGGGATGAAGACCTTACCTGTCCATCATCCTGGACAGGATCGCAATCCCTGCCCTGCTGGACACTGGATCTCAGGTGACCATCATACCTGATGTCCTGTATAATAAGTTTTGGTCCATGGACAGTCTCCAGCCCCCAAGCCCTGACTTTGCTGTGTATGCCTCTAATGGTCTCCCTGTTGATATACTAGGAGCCAAAAACGTGGACGTAAAGGTGGGCAGAGTGGAGCTGAAGGACCAGGGACTCTTAGTAGTAAAGACTGTAAATGAGGAAAATGGCTTAAATGTGGTTTTAGGTACTAACATTATTAGTAACTGTCTGGGAGAAGTTGTGTTTTTGCTCCAACAGCTCGCTGAAGTTGCCAAGCCAAAGCAAAAGGGAGTGATCCAGAAGGAGATCCAGGCCCTGATGTGCCAGCAGCAAGCGAAGCTGACAGATGGTGAAATTGGTAATGTACAGACCCGAACCCTATTGTGATACCCCCAATGAGTGAAATGCTTGTATGGTGTAGAGCAGCAATAGGTCTGAGAGGACAGAACTACCAAGCAGTAGTAGAGCCCCATTGTTCAGAGCACAGACCTACACTCTTGACTGCTAGAGGGGTAGTGGAAGTAAGAAATGGGAGAGTACCAGTACGTCTTCTCAACTGGGGGGGAAGATGAAGTAAATTTACCACGTTATGCCACTGTTGCTAAATTACATACCGTAGATAACAACTCCATTCTCACGACCGAGTCCTTAGCCTCCCGCCAACCAGCGGAGGATAATGACCCAGCAACCCAGGTGGAGGATTGGTGTCAGCAGCTCCATGTCGGGACAGACACCACTCCAGCCCACCAGAAACAGGGAGTACTACGGGTGGTACAGGAGTACGCACAGGTATTTAGCAAACACCCACTTGACTTTGGGACCATTAAGGGAGTACAACATCATATCCCTACAGGCAGCCATCCTCCTATCAAAGAGCGGTACAGGCCTATACCTCCAGCCCACTATCAGAAAGCTAAGGAAATGTTGCGTGACATGAAGGAAGCCGGGGTGATAAGGGATAGTTGTAGCCCCTGGGCAGCACCTCTAGTCCTAGTTAAGAAAAAGGATGGAAGCATGAGAATGTGTGTAGATTACAGACAAGTAAATCGCATAACACATAAAGATGCTTACCCTTTACCACGCATTGAGGAATCCTTAGCTGCCTTAAAAACTGCTAACTACTTTTCCACCCTCGACCTCACTAGTGGGTACTTGTAAGTAGCTGTGGCTGAGGAGTATCGGGAGAAGACGGCTTTCACCACCCCGATGGGACTCTGTGAGTTTGACAGAATGCCGTTTGGACTCAGCAGTGCCCGGGGAACGTTCCAGAGAGTGATGGAGAGTTGCCTGGGACATCTCAACTTTGAGACCGTGTTGCTGTACCTGGACGACGTAATTGTGTACTCCAAGACATATGAGGATCATCTGAAGCACCTGGCAGAGGTATTCGAGACACCACACCACGTAGGTCAGTACGTACAACGAAAGGAAGGTTACCTGTTAGATACCAAGAGTAGTCCTAGCAAACTAGTCTAGTATGACCCAGATAGGGTTTACTTAATTGTACAAAGTTATGAAGAAAATTACATTTTATTGAAAATGTTATATGATAATGTTTATATGCTAAAGTGGTTATGATAGAAATGTGATTTTTCTAGAAATGTCCTTATGCCAAGGACTGCGTGCTGAGGACTCTTGTAGCACAGAACTTTAGTTGTAAATAGTTAGCACTTCGGTGCCCCATCTTGGTTTTACGTAAAAGCCATACTACCTCAGAAGAAAAACCAGTATGGTGTGGCCTTGAGTGAGGTCTGCAGCAAAGAAGTCCTGCAGCCCACCCAGGACCCACGTGGGAGGTTTTTGGTGTGGGTCCTCCACAAGAATATTGTATTTATTTATTTGCACTGTGAAATTATTTTGATATTTTTCTATTTTGCAACTTGTACACAATATAACGTTAAAGTGTCCTTACCTCCCGCAAGGGATGAGTTATGTTGTTAATGTTATTATAAAAATTGTTTTTCTTTTTCTATTTCAGCCCGGGAGTGCTGACGATAACTAGGGGGGGATGTGTGGCCCAGCTGTGCTTGGTACACATGTTCCCTGGAGAATGCACAGAAAGGTAATCACAAATATCTGATAAGCACACAACACTTGACATTTTTCCTGGTTCCACCAGAGGGAGCCATTGAGACAGCAGTGAGATAAAGACAATCTAGCTAAAAGTTAGGAGTTGTTGGTGTTACCTCAGGAGGAGCAGACACGACATCTCGGTACGGAGTTACCTCAGGAGAAGCTGACATCTACTGCTGCCTGTGCTCATATTCAGGTGTGTGTAGGACGACAGGCGAGTGGAGAAAGGGAAAGAGTGACCGAGGTGATATAGCAACGATAGCTGCCTCCGTTCTATACAACCGGACACCGGGTCCGAAGCTTGCTAGAACCTTCACGGCTAGTAGGAGAAAACCGGAATCCCTGCTGGACTTCATGTCGCAGAGGGGCCCTTCAGTGCTGATACGTAACCGAGGTTAGGAAGACAGGGGTCTGGCAGGTACCGCCATAGAGACACTGTTCTGTCCACACAAAGGCCTCATCACAAGATCAGCCGGGCGTAGAAAGGAGGAGTTAAACTTAGCTTCATGCAGGTTGGAAACTCACACATTGAGAAATAAGGAGGCCTTAAACCTACTCAGTGATTACCTGGATGTGCATCCTCCACCCTGAGCAGCTTCCCGGGACATACCTGCAACCATCACCAGTAAAGGTATGGAAAGAAACTGATTTGTGTGTGACTGCCTTATTGCCTGCACCCAGCACCGCCATATACTTTGAGGGATCCAGTCTCACCTGTGGGAGACTTAACACCTTGCTGCCCAGTAACATCCCCTCAGAAGATTCACCCTGCAGCGCTGGTCACCTTGATCAGAAACCACAGGTGGCGTCACGAACAATTCCTAAAATCCCCTGTAAATATCCCCCTTTGTATGATCGCCCAGGGCAACGGACAGAGCTGTGCTACTTGTGACATTCCCCATAGACTTCAACGGGCTCGGTGCCGAGTACCCCATAACCCTGGTGTTGTGAGACTCATCCGCACTCCTGAAGTTCTACTCCATTCCACACTGCTTGCTCCTGCCGCTGCAGTAATCTCTTGCTGCAGCTCCTCTCCGCATATCTTGCGATTCCACTTTGCTCCTGCAGTTACAGTAATCCCTTGCTGCAGCTCTTCTCCGCATATCTTGCTGTTGCGCTCTGCATCACTCCTGCAGCTGCAGTAATCTCTTGCTGCAACTCCTCTCTGAATATCTTGCGGTTCCACTTTGCATCACTCCTGCAGCTGCAGAACCTCTTCCTGTAGCTTCTCTCTGCATACCTTGCAGTTCCGCTTTGCTCCTGCTGCTGCAGAACCTCTTGCTGCTCTACAGCCTTTCTCGGCAGCCTTGCAGTTCTCCTTCTGTATGAACAGGTCTCTACCTGTTCTTCCATACACCATTCCTTCCAGTCAGTTCCAGTATCTACAACTGCTGTGTGAACAAGTCTCTACCTGTCTCTCCATACACTATTCCATCCAGTCAGTATCAGTACCTGCATTTCCTGTGTGAACAGACCTCTACTGTTCCTCGATACACCATTCCTTCCAGTCAGTTCCAGCATCTGCATTTGCTGTGTGAACCATGCCTGCCAGCCCTGTGTCTCCTCCTTGCCTGCCAGTCCTGTGTCTCCTCTGTGCCTGTCAGCCCTGTGTCTCATCTGTGCCTGCCAGCCGTGTGTCTCATCCGTGCCTGTCTGCCAGTGTCTCAGCCATGCCACCGTCTCCCCAAATGGGATCAGCAGCCACAACCAGACACCACCCTGAAGTGGCACTTGGCAGCTGCCTGCCGCACAAGCCTGACCTCACCATCAGAGGCTCCAGTGAAGACTGAGGCAGCTGTCCTAGTCACGGCCCTTCCAGGGTAGTCTGGTTTGTGGCACCAGCCAGGGCGTGAGCTGACAATCTGCTGTTGAAAGTATGCCATATGTCTGCCCATTTTCGAAAGTCAGCAACAGTTTCAGCCGCCCTTGCTTCGCTTCACCAGCGTTTGCAGCTTCCGGCTCACCGACTGGTGTGTGATGTCCCCACGAGTTGGAACTATGCACTGCATATGTTGCAAAGGATTTTTGAGCAAAAGAGGGCAGTTGTTGAGTACCAGCTTCAACAAGGCCGTCGATATTCAGGTCAGACTCCACATATAAGACCTCAGGAGTGGACATGGATGTCAGACATATGTAACATTCTAAATAACAATCCTGGAGTTTACAAAAAAACAACCAGAAAAAGAAGCGATCCAATTAAAATTAATTTTTATTTATCAATATTAAAATCACATAATAACACCATAAAAAACAGAGTGTCCCAAGAACAAGGACGTCACCACATCAATATTATTATTATGGGCCAATAGTAAATACTATAATGATATCCACAATCAATCACATAACAGTGTATATAATATTAAACTTTAGTAAGATAAATACTTGAATCAATAAACTCAGTATTTCGAAAATATGCCCAAATTCAGAAAATATATTTAAGGTAAAAGCCAGGAATAATACATATAAAGCCAAATGTATCAAGGAGAGCATTACCCAGGGAAGGGTTAAAGCTGCAAGAGAAAAACACTTGCTAGGAATAGATATACATATAGTCGTTCACTTCAGTGTGCCCAATATATTCAGCGAATATCACATAGATACCCAGATAACAATGCCCGTTCCGGTGCTACCATAAATGATACATAGTGTTACCGATAAACAATATATTACAGATAATAAGGAGGCAAAGTATATACCTGGCGATATACCCGTGGTGGTGTCCCGTCACCCCAACGCGCGTTTCGCCGTCAGCTTCTTCCGGGGGCGTGGTTTAGTGAGATAAAGGGGAGTATATAAAGCCAGAATGGCCAATAGTAATGCGTGACAGAGTATGACGCTTGGGAGGTGTGTCGACGCATGCACGCTGATGCCACGGCCCTTGCTGTAATTAGACTACCTGGATACCGCTCAGTGAATCGCAAGCTAAAAGCAAAGCGATCACACATAGAGCACTCCCAGACAGAGTATGACAGAGTAGAATTAATTATCTACTACGGAAGATGATGTTGGATAACTACTATGGGCATCGTCACATTTCATTTTCCTTATTCACATATCGCACTTTGGCACTTTTCATTGTAACACGCTTGGTTGCAGTACGCATATGTTGTTTTCCCTGTACCCTGGCAGACTCCTGGGAGTGCTCTATGTGTGATCGCTTCGCTTTTAGCTTGCGATTCACTGAGCGGTATCCAGGTAGTCTAATTACAGCAAGGGCCGTGGCATCAGCGTGCATGCGTCGACACACCTCCCAAGCGTCATACTCTGTCACGTCATGGCAGTAATTGACTGCGGCATTACTATTGGCCATTCTGGCTTTATATACTCCCCTTTATCTCACTAAACCACGCCCCCGGAAGAAGCTGACGGCGAAACGCGCGTCGGGGTGACGGGACACCATCACGGGTATATCGCCAGGTATATACTTTGCCTCCTTATTATCTGTAATATATTGTTTATCGGTAACACTATGTATCATTTATGGTAGCACCGGAACGGGCATTGTTATCTGGGTATCTATGTGATATTCGCTGAATATATTGGGCACACTGAAGTGAACGACTATATGTATATCTATTCCTAGCAAGTCTTTTTCTCTTGCAGCTTTAACCCTTCCCTGGGTAGTGCTCTCCTTGATACATTTGGCTTTATATGTATTATTCCTGGCTTTTACCTTAAATATATTTTCTGAATTTGGGCATATTTTCGAAATACTGAGTTTATTGATTCAAGTATTTATCTTACTAAAGTTTAATATTATATACACTGTTATGTGATTGATTGTGGATATCATTATAGTATTTACTATTGGCCCATAATAATAATATTGATGTGGTGACGTCCTTGTTCTTGGGACACTCTGTTTTTTATGGTGTTATTATGTGAGTTTAATATTGATAAATAAAAATTAATTTTAATTGGATCGCTTCTTTTTCTGGTTGTTTTTTTGTAAACTCCAGGATTGTTATTTATTTACTTTGAAGTGCCTAGTGATTAGCTCTCTGGACAATTTTTTGATTAATTAATATGTAACATTCTGTAGAACTTTGAGGAGTGCACCAAGATGGTGAGCGGCGATGATGCCATAATTAGCGTCACCATCCCGCTTCTCAGCATTCTGAAAAACTCTGCTCATAATAAAAGAGGATGCATTGCAGGAAGAGCACGAGGACATTGAGCCAGGAAACATACCGGGTGATTACACCCAGCCTCATGTCATTGCAAGGTGGATTGGTAGACAATGAAGAGGAGGAGGAAGAATAGGAGCTACTTTCATGCTCTGTAGATGGTACTACAAGCACAGCTGTCATACTGTCTGTTCACCGGGGATGGCCTGGGGACAGGGAGGAGGAGTATGAGGATGAGGAGGAGGAAGACACCATAGTCAGTCGTACTATTGGTGAGGACATGGAAGGCATGCCTGTTAGTAGTCTGGAACGCATGGCTGACTTTATGTCGCATTGCGTTTCCCGTGACCTTCACATTACAACAATTTTCGGTGACACTCTTTACTGGTTGGTGACACTTTTAGACCCACGATACAAGATTAAATTTCAATCTCTTATTCCAGAGTCAGACAGGGGTATAAAAATGGTGCATTGCCATAGGGCCCTTGTATCGGAATTAGTGAAAAAATTCCCATGTGAGAACGCTGGCAGCAGACGTCAGAGTTTGTTGTACAGCCAAGGAGAACAAGCGAGAGAGACAGAAGTACAATTCAGGTAAGGCAGGGGAACAATGGCAAAGTTCTGGGAAAATTTTCTCAGACCCTCCCATCGTGCCACCACAGAGGCGAGGGGTGCTGTCACAAGAAGTTCAATGTTTGGGAAGATGGTGTGGGACTACCTTGCAGATCGTACAAACGTCCTCCGGAATTCCTCTGTGCCTTTTAATTATTGGGTATCCAAGCTGGACACTTGGCATGAACTGGCTCTCTACGCCTTGGAGGTCCTGGCCTGCCCTGCTTCTAGCTTTTTGTACTTCTGTACACCTTGAAATGAAAACACCGAAATAGAACCTTAAATGAATTCTCTTTTTGGGGAGGTGTATTCTCAGGCACTTCTTCACAACCACACATGGGTATTCGCTTCCTGAGTTGGTCTGTTTGCTGTTAGCCTCCCCCTTATACTCATCATCCACAACCAGTAGAACAACAGGCGGAAGGGATTGCGTGATGCAAAAGTCACTCAATTTTTGGCAAGGGTATTAAATAATATTTCTATTTATATCACTGACTCTGAGCTGTTGCTAGGGACAAACTTATTTATTCAAAAAGGTACCCCCCATTACTGAAATGCTTGTCAGACTATGCACTCCATTACAAGTCTCAGAGACCCACACCCCCCCATTTGGGCCTACTTCTTAACTCGTTTTCGTGCAATGTCTCTTCCTTACCTGCCACTAGATGACCAGGTGAACGTGTTCTGTACCATTATAGGCCGTAGAATTTAGGCAAAGGGGGGCTGTGATGGCCATAGTCTATTTATTCAAAAAGATACCCCCCATTACTAAAATGCTTGTCAGCCTATGCACTCCATTACAAGTCTCAGAGTCTCAGAGACCCACACCCCTACATTTGAGCCTACTTCTTAACTTGGTTTCCTGCAATATTTCTTCATTATCTCAGACTACATGACCTGGGTGAACGTGTTATGTACTGTTAAAGACCAGTGAATTTTGGGCACAGGGGGCTGTGATGGCAATAGTATATTTTTTAAAAAGGTAACCCCCATTGGTGAAACCACATCCTTGTTGGCAAAGACTTGATAACATTTATGAGATTTATATTTTAATATGCTTTGTGAACAATACAAAGATTAACCAACGGAAAATATAAAAACTATCTTTAGAAATGTTTAATAGCTCTGTGATAAAAATAACATTTTTATTTTTAAAACTGTAGGCATAAATGTTCTTCAAAACTTTTTTTTTCTATATACCTAGTCTAAAAACTTAAGAATTGTGTTAGAAACCTATTGGCACGTTGCTTTTAGAAAGTATAAGGGTTACTGCACGATGGACCATGCAAGGTCAAAGGATCAAACATGGCAGCTGGATCATTGCCAAAAGAAACAGGAGCCTGAACAGTGGGTGCCATTGGACATGATGGCCAAACAGGGGCTGCTGCTGGTATGGGGTTTGGCTGGTTAGTTGGGGGCGTAGACTGCAAATTATTGTTGTTCTGGTCAGCAATTTTCTGTAGGTTATTTGACAGATAAGTCAGAATATTTATCAGCTCTGCAACGCCCACTTCTCCCATATCAGGTGTCTCCAGCCCTAAAGGAGGGTGTCCTTGTTCCACCAGCAAATTCTCCTCCCTTTCGACATCTTCAAATATAGATGTGAATATGCCATCATGAATATCCTGATCCTACTGTCTCTGAATTTTGGGGACCTTTCTGGGACATGAAGACCAGAATGGATGGTTTTGAAATAGTAGAGCCAGTAAAAGATGAGATAAGATATGTTCATCCTCAAGACCTGGCCTCCCTAGGAGGCGAAGTTTGGCAAGTATTGGCTGGCATTCTGGAAGTGGAATTATAAAGGCCTCCATGTTGTTGGCATTGATAATTGCATACCTTACTTTGCGGTTGAGGTAGGAATAGAGCCGACTGTAGAACACCGCATCACTACAGGTCTGGAGGCAGAAACGCAGGAGGCACATATCCTTGGTACATACAGGCCAGATGAGATCCACATATTCCCAGACTGATTCCTGAGAGATATAATGAATAACTTGGCACTCAACTTGTGAAGTAATGAAGAAATTTTATTGCAGTCCAAAAACACAACGTTTCGGTCCCACTCGGACCTCCATCAAAGCGCTGCAATGAGTATAACGAAATTAACAATATATACACAGTGATATGTACAATGTGAATTTTTAGAAACATTGAGAGAGTAAAAAACTATATATAAAGAACTGAAGTCCAAGTACTGAAGTGGAGACTTCCTGAGAAAATAACCAAGGAGGGAGAATAAAAAGGAAAAAAAATAGAAAAAAATTGGAAAAAATAGGAAAAAACCTACCCTACTGCTTGACGAGTATAAATCCGACAGTTGACGTATACCAGTGAGCGCTGTACTATACAAGCGCCGTTTATGACAGAAAGGCAGCCTTAATGCCGGGGCGCAAAGCAGAAGTGCGTCACCGGAAGTGACGTCACTTCTGCGTTCCACTTTCTCAAAGCTTGCGTTTCAGGTGCCATATTGGGACTACGGAGGTGGAACCGCTATGCCTGCGTTCTACATATAGTAATGTGCATTTCAAGCGCCATAACAAAGTTATAAACACCAGTGGAAGCTTGTGCCTATTCAAAATTTCAGGAAAATTAATAAACGCTGAGCAGTCGAGTAGGAGATGTATGTAGGAAGATCCAAAGGTTAGGTAGATGGATGAGTCATGATTTTGGATATCAATACAGGCGGCTTTGCAAAAGGAGACAAAACATCAGTATCGTGGTATAAATGGCATTATTATAGGAATAATAATAGCGCCATAGTAAATGAAACATATAGAAATTACAATATAGCCCAGAGTCATGGAATTCAGTACAATCAACCAGTATCATGGTTTAAATAAAAGAATGTAAATTGTATTCCCTATTCAGACCACGCGGAGAAAGGGTTTGCAATTCATGGATCCAATAGGATTCCCTTCTTTTCATATATTGAACACGGTAACCTCCCCGTCTTAATGGTGTTATTAACTCGATCACTTGAAATTTGAGTTGCGCTATGGAATGTCCCTTGGTAACAAAGTGAAAAGATATGGGTAAGAGCATATTTTTGCACCGAATAGTGGATTTATGTTTAGAAATCCGGTCTTTTATAAGTTGCGTTGTTTCACCTATATATAAACCTGCAGGCTCAGGTTTCTTCTTCGTCAAGAAGAAGGATGGGTCTCTCCGTCCCTGCATTGACTACCGGAGTCTCAACGACATCACCGTAAAAAAAAGTATCCGCTTCCACTTATTCTGGAACTTTTTGACCGACTACGAGGTGCACGAATTTTCACTAAACTGGATCTTCGTGGAGCCTATAATCTGATCCGTATCCGGCCAGGAGATGAGTGGAAGACTGCGTTCAACACTCGTGATGGACATTATGAGTATTTAGTAATGCCCTTCAGCTTATGCAATGCTCCCACAGTATTCCAGGAGATTGTCAACTACGTCTTCCAGGACCTTCTGTACTCCTGCGTGGTGGTATACTTGGACGATATACTTGTATATTCCCCGGACCTGAGTACCCACAGGAGAGACGTCCGCCAAGTTTTACTGCGTTTAAGGGAGAACCTGTCATGATCCCAGTGCAGGTTTGACCAACACGCCAGGGTTTATGTCTTGAGCCCAGTATAGGTTTGGCCTGCACACCAGGGGTTAATGTTTTGAGTCCAGTGCAGGCTCTTACCTGCACACCTGGGGATTATTATTGTGGCCTCTCCTTGTTCTGGGGGAGCTTCTTATAGCCCTAGGAAACTCCAATCCCCGTCAGTTATACTTTCGCTCTTGGCTGAGTGTGTTGACCCCTGAGTGTGTTTGTGCTGTGTTCTGGTTTGCCTGATACTTTGGTTTTGACTCGGTCTGTTCTCTGGATACTGCTTGTTGGATTCTGTTTCTGTACCTTCTCTGTCTGTTTGGTTTTGACCTCTGCCTGGCCCCGACGATCCATTCTGTCTTACCCTTTGGTACTGTCCTGATATCTCGTGCTTTGACCCTGGCCTGTTCTGATTTACACCTGTCTTTGCCCCTGGGTAAATTTGTCCCGGAGTTACCTTTCTAGGAGTTTTCCTTCAGCTTCTAGCTATCTGGAGCTGAAGCCACCCCCCCAGCTGTCAGGTGATTCAGGTCATGAAACTATCTCTCCTGCCTTGCTCACCCCACGTTCCTAGGAGCCTGAAGTTGTCCTTTGTAACCATCTTCTGGGAGATTGCACTGGTGAGTTCTCTTGCAATCCTTCCGCGATAATATAACTGACCCCTAAGTTGTTTTTTTTTTGCTTCGGCTGAGTTTGGGGCGCAGGTTGTGCAGAGAGTTATGGATCCCTTACAGTCTCTGTCTGACCAGATGAAAAATCTGAGTCAAATGTTTCAGGGTTTATCTCTGGAACAGCAAGCCCTTGCTCGTTCCAGCGGCAGGTTTCTGAGACTGTGCAGGAGGCTTTATCTGCTGGTCCACTGAGGGCTATGGCGAGTGATGTTGCGCTCGTGTCCTCAGAACCACCTGTTAAACTTCCTGACTTCTTTTCTGGGAATAAAAAGGAGTTTAGGATTTTCATGGAGAGTTGCAAACTTTTCTTTAGTTTGAGACCACGGTCCTCTGGGGACGAAAGTCAGAGGGTAGGGGTCGTCATGTCCTTATTAAGAGGGTCCCCACAAGCTTGGGCATTTTCCCTTCCTCCCACTGCCCCTGAGAGAGTGTCAGTGAATGCATTCTTTGAGGCCCCCGGGCACATATACGATAGCCTGACCGAGTGCGATTGGTAGAGGACATGGTGATGAGCGTCTGTCAGGGGAAGCACTCAGCCGAGTGGTTTTGTACTGAGTTCCGCTGCTGGGCCGCAGAGATTTATTGGGATGACGCCGCCCTCTGAGGACTCAGAGGCTTGTCTGAGCAGCTGCAGGATGCCTTGACGCTACACCCTCCACCTAACTCTCTCGAGGACGCCATGACCCAGGCCGTCTGGATGGACCGCAGGTTGCGAGCCAGGGGGGTGATGCAGGTGGAGACTCCATTGTTCCCCAGTGGAAAAGAGACTGTCTCTGAGCCCATGGATATAGGCGCTCTCACCCTGAAGGAAAAGGAGAGAAAACACCGGTGGGAAAAGTAGTTGTGCCTCTACTGTGGTGAAGCTGGACATTGGAAAAAGGAGTGTCCCGTCTGCCCATCCTCGACCAGGTCGTCGGGAAACGACTAGGTCTGGGTAGTCAGCGAGGAGACTACTCAGACCCTCAGGTACACTTTTCCTCGTTCTCTAAGGTGTTGCTTCATGTGGAACTGTTAGTGAACAGTTGTTCTTTTTCCTCTACAGCCTTTGAGGACTGCGGGTCATCCATCAATCTGATTGTCTCCCAATTGGTCACACGCTGCAAGATAGGGACAGCTAGGCTTAAGGCTCCGATCAAGGTGATGGCCATTGACTCCTCACCCCTCACAAAAGAGGGAATTCTCTTTATGTCTGATTTGTTTACGCTCAGAGTGGGCGCTGCTCACGAGGAAAAGTTAAGTTGCTTTGTTCTGGACAATCTACCAGCAGGGTTGGTGTTGGGCATGCCTTGGTTACAATGCCATAACCCAGTTATTAACTGGAAAACGGGGGGAGATTGTTCAATGAGGGTTTAATGGTTTTAAGTAATGTTATGAATCTGCACTGCTGGTTGAACCTGTTAAATCTGTGTCTGTGTTATCTGTCGAGTTGGAAGGTATTCCGGAGTACCTGAAAGACTTCGAAGATGTGTTCTCAGAAAGCGAGGCCGAGACGTTGCCGCCACATAGACCCTTTTACTGCGCCATCGAGCTAGTCCCGAGGGCTAAACTACCTAAAGCCCATCTGTTTAATTTGTCTGGCCCTGAGCGCTTACCTATGAAGGATTATATTGCTTCGCAAGGGACCCATACGTCCCTCAGTCTCACCTGTGGCGGCATGGTTTTTTTTTGTAAAGAAAAAAGATGGCGGTCTACGTCCCTGTCTCGACTTTCGTAAGCTTAATAAGATAATTGTACGGAATACGTATCCCCTTCCGTTGATTCTTGATATATGTAACCAACTATCAGGGGCAAAATGGTTCTCTAAACTGGATCTTCAGGGAGCATATAATTTGATAAGGGTCCGGGAGGGGGACTTTTTGAAAATTTAATCATGCCGTTTGGTCTTACCAATGCCCCCGCCATATTTCAGAATTTCATCAACGTGGTGTTTGCTGATCTCATTGGTCGTTTTGTTGTGATTTACTTAGATGATATTCTGATATATTCCTCCGACAGTCATTCTCATCTGAATCATGTACGAATTGTTCTCCAAAGACTTAGGGAAAATCATCTGTTTGCTAAATTGGAGAAGTGTGTGTTTTTTGTTCAAGAGTTATCCTTTTTGGGATTGATCGTGTCCTGTGAGGGTTTTCGTATGGACCCCAAGAAGGTGCAGGCCATTGCGGATTGGGTGCAACCCCGAGATCTTAAAGGGCTCCAGCGCTTCTTGGGGTTCGCAAATTACTACCGCAAATTTATTTGGGGGTTTTCACAGGTCGTCAAACCACTCACAGATTTAACATGCAAAGGTGCGGATGTGAAAAATTGGTCCTCGCTCGCAAAAGAGGCCTTTGCAGCTCTGAAAAAATGCTTTATGACTGCTCCGGTGTTGGTACAGCCAGATCCATCCAAACCATTTATTGTGGAAGTGGACACCTCTGAGGTGGGGGTGGGTGCTGTGTTGTCCCAAGGGCCTGCCACTCTGACCAACCTCAGGCCATGTGCTTTTTTTTCCAGGAAGTTCTCTGCTGCTGAGAGGAATTACGATGTAGGCAATAGAGAGCTTCTTGCGGTCAAATTAGCGTTTGAAGAATGGAGACATTTTTTGAAGGGGGCCAGTTACCCGGTTACTGTGATTATCAACCACAAAAATTTATCATATATTGAGTCTGCTAAGAGACTAACGCCCAGACAGGCCCGTTGGTCACATTTCTTTTCACCTTTTCAGTTTACTATTATGTTTCGTCCGGGGTCAAAGAATATCAAGGCGGATGCCTTGTCTCGCATTTTTCATCCGGTGTCTCCCCCTGAGCCACCGTCCTCCATTCTTCACCCTGGGGTTGTGTTGGCAGGGGTCTTGTCTGGGTTGGAACAGGAGATTGAGGGGGGCCAGTCTTTGGCCCCTGCTGCCAAGCCATGGGGTAAGTTGTTTGTCCCAGAGCAGCTTCGGCTGCAACTCCTGCAGGAGTTCCATGAATCCAAGCTTTGTGCTCACCCTGGTATATCAGCCACGCGTCTGGTGGTGGCTAGGATCTTTTGGTGGCCTACTCTAAGTTCTGACATAAAAAAAATTCATTTCTGGTTGTGGGGTCTGTGCTCGTTCTAAAAACTCACATAGCTGGCCGGCTGGGGAACTGATGCCCTTGACAGTTCTCGAAAGGCCATGGACTCATTTGTCCATGGATTTTATTACCGATCTTCCTCCGTCCAAGGGCAATACAGTGGTATGGGTAGTGGTGGACAGGTTTTTGAAGCAGGCTCATTTTGTACCCTTGTCCTCACTACACTCAGCTGAGACTTTGTCCAGATTGTTTGTGCAGCATGTTATCTGGTTGCATGGGGTACCCGTGAATGTGGTGTCTGATTGTGGAGCACAGTTTGTGGCAAAGTTTTGGTGTGCTTTCTGCAAGAAATTGGGGATGTCTCTGTCCTTTTCATATGCATACCATCCTGAGAGCAATGGTCAGACGGAACGCACTAATCAGTCTCTGGAACAGATCCTCAGATGTCTGACTTCTGCAAGACAGGATGACTGCTGTGATGTACTGCCATTGGCGGAATTTGCCTTTAATAGTCGGGTGAGCCAATCTACTGGTATGTCTCCTTTCTTGATCAATTATGATTTTAGTCCTCATTTCGGCGAGTTTTCTCGTTTGGATTCTGGGTGTCCCTCAGCAGAGAGGTCTGTTCAGCGATTAAAGAATACGTGGGCGGAGGTCCAGCGGAATATATCCAGGTCTCAAGGCAGGTACAAGTTTTTCTCTGACAGGAAAAGAACCCCAGGTCCTATGTTTCGGGTTGGAGGGAAAGTTTGGCTCTCCACGCGTAACATTAAGTTGAAGGTTCCATCAGCCAAGTTGGGCCCCAAGTTCATTGGCCCATATAAGATTGTGGAAAAAATCAATCCAGTGGCTTACAGGTTGTGTCTTCCAGCCTCATTCAAGATCCCTAACGTCTTCCATAAATCCCTACTGAAACCTTTTGAGGCAGTACGGGGAGAGTCCGAGTCCACTTCTCCTCCTGTTTTGGTTGAGGGACACATGGAATATGAGATTGATCATATCGTAGATTCCAGGTTGGTTCAGCGGTTGGTACAGTACCTGGTTCATTGGAAGGGGTATGGGCCAGAGGACAGGTCCTGGGTACCGGCCCGTTTGATGCATGCGGATCGCCTGGTTCGGGCTTTACATGCCAGGTAACCGGGCAAGCCTGGGGGCCCAGAGCCCCCCCGTTGAGAGGGGGGTACTGTCATGATCCCAGTGCAGGTTTGACCTGCACACCAGGGGTTTATGTCTTGAGCCCAGTATAGGTTTGACCTGCACACCAGGGGTTAATATTTTGATCTCAGTGCAGGCTCTTACCTGAACACCTGGGGATTATTATTGTGGCCTCTCCTTGGTTCTGGGGGAGCTTCTTATAGCCCTATGAAGCTCCAATCCCTGTCAGTTATGCTTTCGCCCTTGGATGAGTGTGTTGACCCCTGAGTGTATTTGTGCTGTGTTCTGGTTTGCCTGATACTTTGGTTTTGACTCGGTATGTTCTCTGGATACTGTTTGTTGGATCCTGTTTCTGTACTTTCTCTGTCTGTTTGGTTTTGACCTCTGCCTGGCCCCGACGATCCATTCTGTCTTACCCTCTTGGTACTGTCCTGATATCTTGTGCTTTGACCCCGGCCTGTTCTGATTTACGCCTCTGTCTTTGCCCCTGGGTGACTTTGTCCTGGAGTTACCATTCTAGGAGTTTTCCTTCAGCTTCTAGCTCTCTGGAGCTGAAGCCACTCCCCCAACTGTCAGGTGATTCAGGTCCTGAAACTATCTCTCTCCTGCCTTGATCACCCCACGTTCCTAGGAGCCTGAAGCTGTCCTTTGTAACCGTCTTCCGGGAGATTGCACTGGTGAGTTCTCTTGCAATCCTTCCCGTGATAGAACCACCTTTTTGCTAAGCTTGAGAAGTGCACCTTTGATCAGTCGTCTCTTCCGTTCCTCGGTTACATCATCTCGGACTCTGGCTTACTTATGGATCCAGGAAAGGTGTCTGCTGTGCTCAACTGGCCGCGCCCCACTGGAGTGAAGTCAATTCAACGATTCCTGGGTTTCGCCAATTGATACTGGCAGTTTATCCCACACTTCTCCATCTTGACCCGTCCGATTTCTTCTATTATCTGCAAGGGAGCCAATCCCCACAATTGGTCATCTGAGGCAGAAGAGGCCTTCTTGTCCTTGAAACAAGCCTTTGCTTCAGCTCCGGTGCTCCATCTTCCTGAGGCTAATAAACCCTTTATTCTAGAGTTAGACGCATCTACCTTAGGGTCCGGTGCGGTACTGTCTCAAAGATCCCCTTCCGGTTGGCTGGCGACCTGCGGCTTCTTTTCTAAGGCATTTTCCCCCTCTGAACGGAATTATTCCATTGGTGACAGGGAACTGTTAGCCATCAAGTTGGCGCTGGAAGAATGTTGGAAGGAGCCGTTCATCCTTTTAGGATCTACATGGATCACAAGAACCTGGCATACCTCCAAAAGGCTCAAAGACTGAATCCAAGACAAGTCAGGTGGTCTCTGTTTTTTACCCGTTTTGATTTCGAGCTTCATTTCCGTCCGGGCAGTAAAAATCTCAAAGCTGATGCGTTGTCCAGGTCCTATTTGTCTGTCAACACCGAAGAAGAACCTACTTACATTTTAGATCCTTCCAAGCTCATCATGGTAGCTCCCGTCAGTCTAGTCTCCTTACCTCCAGGAAAGACGTTTGTTCCAGCGAACTACCGGAGGCGAGTCTTACACTGGGGCCATGCCTCCAAATTTGCCGGCCATGCCGGTGGAAAGAAAACCCTCCTCCTTGTGTCCCGCTACTACTGGTGGCCTACCCTACGTCAAGATGTCCAAAGTTTTGTGGCCTCCTGTCCTTCGTGTGCCAAGAACAAGGTTCCTAGGCGACTATCATCCAGTCTCCTGCATCCGCTTCCAATTCCTTCAACTCCTTGGCAACACATTGCTATGGACTTTATAACCGATTTGCCCCAGTCTTCTGGTTGTACCGTAATCTTCGTCGTGGTAGATCGATTCTCCAAGATGGCCCATTTCACCCTCTGCCTGGTCTGCAGTCGGCTCCTGAATTGGCAGAGGTCTTCATCAAACATATCTTTCGGCTTCACGGCTTTCGTCAACATATCGTTTCGGACAGAGGGGTCCAATTCACTCCCCGATTCTGGAGAGCTCTTTGTAAACTCATGAAGATCACGTTGGATTTCTCTTCGGCTTATCACCCCCAGTCCAACGGCCAGGTGGAATGTACTAATCAGGTCTTGGTGACGTATCTCCGCCACTTCTCGAACGTGCATCAGAATGACTGGTCCAGCTTGCTTCCCTGGGCAGAATTTGCTTATAATAATCATACCAGCGAGTCTTCCTCCAAGTCACCTTTTTTCATCGTTTATGCGCAACATCCTGGTGTACCTTTGCCGGTTTCTCCTGTCTCCGGTGTGCCGGCGGCGGATCTTCTGTCCGGGGAGTTCTCTAGGATCTGGCAGGAGACCGAGAACGAGCTGGACCGTACGCCTCAATATAAAAAAAAATGCCGACAGTAGGCGGTTGAATTCTCCTATATTTCATCCTGGTGATAAGGTCTGGTTAGCGTCCAAGTTTATTCGTCTTAAGATTCCCTCATATAAATTGGGTCCCCGTTATATCGGACCTTTTGAGGTTTTGGTGCGCATTAATGATGTTGCTTACAAGCTGAGGTTGCCTGCCTCGCTTCGCATCCCTAATTATTTTCATGTCTCTCTCCTGAAGCCAGTCACCCTCAACCGGTTTCATGCCTCTACTGGGCATTCTCCTTCGCCTATTTCTGCCGAGGATGTCTTTGAAGTTAGGGACATTCTTGCCATGAAAAAGGTATGGGGAGGACCTTTTTTTGATTCACTGGAAGGGCTTTGGTCCTGAAGAAAGATCGTGGGAGCTTCAGGAGAATATCCAGGCACCTCGAATCTTGGCTAAATTTCTTTCCAGTCTTAGGAGGAGAGGGTTTAAAGGGGGGTACTGTCATGCCTTCAGTTCCGTTGGGTCTGTCCTGTCATACTTACCCGACGTCCCGGCGCGCTCCTGCTCCACCGCTTCCTTCGGCGTCCCGGCGCGCTTCTTCCTCTCCTCTCTGCCTGCAGTCCCGGCGCGCTCCCTCTGCTCTGCGTCGAGTGCGCGTGCACGCTGGGATCAGATGCGCATGCGCTTAGACCTTGTTCTAAGGCCAGCTGCTCGCTCCCAGTGGCTCCAGTGCACTTTGCACCGGACGTACTGGGAGCGCTCCCTATATCAGGCTGCCATACGGTCCAGACAGCGCCTGATCATCAATAGTGTGTTGCATTGACTCTGGATTTGCGTGCTTACTATTTCTCTGTCTTGACCTTTCTCCCTCCCATTGCTGATCATCCTTTATCCATTTGTATTCCTCCAGCCATTCGCCTGTGCTCCTGTATTCCGGCCGTGTCCTCCATCCGCCTGTGCTCCTGTACTCCCACTGTGTCCTCCATCCGCCTGTGTTCCCATATCTCCGCCGTGTCCTCCATTCGCCTGTGTACCTGTATTCCTGCCGTATCCTCCATCCGCCTGTGTTCCTGATCCTTGCCGTGTCCTCCGTCCGTCTGTGCTCTTGTACACCGACCATACCCTTCGTCTGAGCCTACTCCCTCTTCTGTTGTGATTTCTATTGTTTGTCTTTGGGTACCAGCTGCTGTGGCGATAGTCTCCCCTGGGCCTACCCCTAACGCTCCCTGTATAGGGGGTGGTTCACTAGGTCAGTTCGCCCGTGGGAGGTTCGTCGCCACGGTCTAGCGGGTCCAACCCAGGAGTTCCCTTGGTTCTCACAGTGAGGAGCTTATGGTGGTCTGCCCCTGTACTAGAACAGGAAACCCAACAGTGCCGACTGACCCGGTACTAACGTCCCCTTCCTTGTGTTCACTCCTCGGCTTAGGCCAGTCTCGTCTCGTTCCTTCATAACATTTATGTACCTTTAAAGAGCTCACTTTAAAAGCTTCTTTTCTTGTTTCCTGGTTGCTCACATTGGACACAATACACTTCATATAAATTTGATCAAACAATGCTGTTATTTAGGCTCAGTATTTCATTACAAATATTTCTTTGTCCATTACATTTGCTGATCTCCTTGAGAGCCATAACTTTGGCTGCATCAAATGGTAAGAGTTCAATACAAAACAGTGATGGCTGAATGCTTGTAGATGCTGAGGACTTAATCAATTTTTGAAGCGATAACTTCTATGAGTGAGACTGCATGTTCCTTCTTTACTAGATTATAAACAGGAAAATAAAAAAAATATCTTATTTCTAAATTACTTTGTTGAAACCCTCTGTGATCATCTATGGTGTCACCAATATTTAGTACACAGCAGAACGGAACAGTTATGGAATATTGAGCATGGTCAGAGTTAGATTTTAGAACATCTTCACATTCTTGCAGTTCTCTCTTTTATTTCCGTAATACATAGTAGCAGCTAGTTTTAACATTACTTACCTATAGATAATGGTCAAGAAGATTGTCATGATTGTACATCGTAGTCTATGGGTTAAGCTTAAGTTTTTCAAGAACGGCTGAATCTAGATATGATTGCTGTTAATAGTGTAGTGCGAATATACAAATGGCTCTTTTGAATCCATATTGAAATATACAGAATGCATTCAGACAATTACATAGCTGCATTTCTGGTAAAAGATTTACAGATGTGAAAGAAAATGCTCATCCTGCCACAATGTGGAGAACTGTTTGTTTATTGACTTCCAATATAAACAGCAAACAAAAAGGCAACAACACTCACCTGCCCAGATCTCAGAACAAATGCACTACAGGGTGCAGCCAGCCCATAAAGCAAGATGTTAGCAGCACAGGTGCAAAATACCAGATCAAACAACCACTCTCCACATACCCATTCAGGGAGAGGGTGACTGCCCAGTATAAAATTGCACAATAAAGGCCCGCATAGGGTGCCGTTCACAAAAGATACTGCATAGTGTCTGGTTCACAGCCTAATAGTCATGCCCCTACTATTCGAACAGGCGGGCTGGCCAGTACACTCTCAATGCGCACCAGTGTGAATACCCCTCATGCGAGATCAAATATGCTTGGGCTTGGCTGCACCCTGAAAAATAAAGTGCAAAAAATACAAAAATAGTGGGGTATTAGTTGATATTTTGGCCAAAATACGTAAGCTTGTAACCTGCGCCAGAGGTCCCCACGCTTACAAGTCCCTACACTACACTACACTATCCAGCAAGGTCACTAAAGGAGACTCAAGGTCTCCAAAAATTCAATATAAACAGCAAACAAAAAGGCAGCAACACTCACCTGCCCAGATCTCAGAACAAATGCACTACAGGGTGCAGCCAGCCCATAAAGCAAGATGTTAGCAGCACAGGTGCAAAATACCAGATCAAACAGCCACTCTCCACATACCCATTCAGGGAGGGGGTGACTACCCAGTATAAAATTGCACAATAAAGGCCCGCATAGGATGCTGATCACACAAGGATACTACATAGTGTCTGGTTCACAGCCTATTTTTCGGGGTGCAGCCAAGCTCAAGCACGTTTTGGTTTCGCATGAGGGGTGTTCACACTAGTGCGCATTGAGAGTGTACTGGCCAGCCCGCCTGTTTTAATAGTAGGGGCGTGACTAATAGGCTGTGAACCAGACACTATGCAGTATCCTTGTGTAGGGACTTGTATGAGTGGGGACCTTTGCCGCAGGTTACAAGCTTACATATTTTGGCCAAAATATCAACTAATACCCCACTATTTTTGTATTTTTTGCACTTTATTTTTCAGGGTGCAGCCAAGCCCAAACATGTTTGGTCTCGCCTGAGGGGTGTTCACACTGATGCGCATTGAGAGTGTACTGGCCAGCCCGCCTGTTCGAATAGTAGGGGCGTGACTAATAGGCTGTGAACCAGACACTATGCAGTATCCTTGTGTGAACGGCACCCTATGCGGGCCTTTATTGTGCAATTTTATACTGGGCAGTCACCCCCTCCCTGAATGGGTATGTGGAGAGTGGCTGTTTGATCTGGTATTTTGCACCTGTGCTGCTAACATCTTGCTTTATGGGCTGGCTGCACCCTGTAGTGCATTTGTTCTGAGATCTGGGCAGGTGAGTGTTGCTGCCTTTTTGTTTGCTGTTTATATTGAATTTTTGGAGACCTTGAGTCTCCTTTAGTGA
The DNA here is from genome assembly GCA_033576555.1 of Oophaga sylvatica. NCBI lineage: Eukaryota > Metazoa > Chordata > Amphibia > Anura > Dendrobatidae > Oophaga > Oophaga sylvatica. Next base: position 70,126,747 of record JARQOD010000005.1, read on the forward strand.
CCTTGCTGGATAGTGTAGTGTAGGGACTTGTAAGCGTGGGGACCTCTGGCGCAGGTTACAAGCTTACGTATTTTGGCCAAAATATCAACTAATACCCCACTATTTTTGTATTTTTTGCACTTTATTTTTCAGGGTGCAGCCAAGCCCAAGCATATTTGGTCTCGCATGAGGGGTGTTCACACTGGTGCGCATTGAGAGTGTACTGGCCAGCCCGCCTGTTCGAATAGTAGGGGCATGACTATTAGGCTGTGAACCAGACACTATGCAGTATCTTTTGTGAACGGCACCCTATGCGGGCCTTTATTGTGCAATTTTATACTGGGCAGTCACCCTCTCCCTGAATGGGTATGTGGAGAGTGGCTGTTTGATCTGGTATTTTGCACCTGTGCTGCTAACATCTTGCTTTATGGGCTGGCTGCACCTGTAGTGCATTTGTTCTGAGATCTGGGCAGGTGAGTGTTGCTGCCTTTTTGTTTGCTGTTTATATTGAATTTTTGGAGACCTTGAGTCTCCTTTAGTGGCCTTGCTGGATAGTTTATTGACTTCCACAAACAGTTCTAAGCTTCCATATGTTTGTGGTTTGTGATTGTAAAACTTTACAGTTTACTTAACCTCTGTCTGTAGTGCTTTTATCTAAATCCTTGTGGCTCTTATATTCTACAGGGTATGCCACACTAAGCGAGATCGCAAGCGAGATCGCTAACGAGATCACTACTGCGTCACCATTTATTACGCAGTAGCGATCTCGTTAGCGACTTAGCTGTGTGATTCCAAACACATCTCATCAGCGATCTGTGATTCCAAACACATCTCATCAGCAATCTGTATAATGACCTCTGCGGTCGTTGGGAAAACCTAGTCCCACCTGCGACGCTGGTGAAGTCATTCATAAAGGGTGTCACACTCAGCGATTCAGGCTCACCAGCGGGACACCAACGACCAAAAAACGGCTCAGAACGTTCATGAGCGATCAGCGACATCTCAGCAAGGGCCACATCGCTGCTACATGTCACACATAGTTAAGTCGCTAACGAGATCGCTACTGCGTCATAAATGGTGACGCAGTAGTGATCTCGTTAGCGATCTCGCTTGCGATCTCGCTTAGTGTGGCATACCCTTAAGGGTTTATGACTAGGGTTGAGCATTCCGATACTGCAAATATCGGGTATCGGCCGATATTGGCTGTATCGGAATTCCGATTCCGAGTTCCGATATTTTCGTCTTATCGGATACCGGAATCGGGATTGTCACTGTCACTGTCAGTGTCCGTCGGTCGGGTCTGTCAGGAGTCAGCGGCACTTACCTGTCAGAAGATCTCCGGCGGTCACGTCCTGGACTGCTTGATGGCCGCAATCTTCTTTCCCCGGCGGTCACATGCAGTTTCTCGCGATAACTGCAGTGACTGCTGGGTAATCCCGGCCGTAAAGCAGTCAGTCCGATGACGTCACCGCCGGGGAAGCAGGTAATCAGCTGTGCTGCGTCGCGATGACAGGCTCTGCCTGTCATTGCGATGTAGCAGAGTTGGATCGTCGTGGGACACTCGTTACTATGGACTGCGTCGGACAGGTGGTATACTGTTGGTTTTTTTTTTTTCTTTTTTTACAGGAGATCGATGGCGTAGCAGGAATGAGAGTACAATAAAATTAATGAAAACTGTGTTGTCTCTTTTATTTCATTAAAATACTTTTTTCTTGCTTTGTCTTTTTTTTATGCATTTAATAACTTTGGGATTAATAATGGATCGGTGTCTTATTGACACCTCTCCATTATTAACCGGGCTTATTGTCACCGTGCAATCAACGGTGACATTAACCCCTTATTACCCCGCTTGCCACCGCAACAGGGCAAGTGGGAAGAGCCGGTAAAGTGCCACAATTGGCACATCTTTTGATGCGCCAAATGTGGGGCTGCTGTAGCCTGGTATTATCAGGCTGTTGAGGGCCAAAATCCATGGACCTTGACAGTCTTTTAATACCAGGCCGCAGCAGTCTGCATTTTACTTGGCTGGTTAACAAAAATAAGGGGGATCCCCACGCCGTTTTTTTTTCGAGGGGATCCCCTATATTTGTTAACCAGCCAAGCTAAGCAGACTGCTGTGGCCTGGTATTATCAGGCTTGCAAGGTCCATGGATATTGGATCCTTACCAGCCTGAAAAACCAGGCCTCAGCGGTCTGCTTCATCTGGCTGGTTAACAAAAATAGGGGGGACCCCATGCCAATTTTTTTCGAGGGGATCCCCTATTTTTGTTAATAAGCCAAGATATGCAGACTGCTGTGGCCTGGTATTATCAGGCTGGCAAGGTCCATGGATCTTGGCTCCTTAACAGCCTGAAAATCCAGGCCTCAGCGGTCTGCTTCATTGGCTGGTTAACAAAAATAGGGGGGACCCCACGCCAATTTTTTTCGAGGGGATCCCCTATTTTTGTTAATCAGCCAAGATATGCAGACTGCTGTGGCCTAGTATTATCAGGCTGGCAAGGTCCATGGATCTTGGCTCCTTAACAGCCTGAAAATCCAGGCCTCAGCGGTCTGCTTCATCTGGCTGGTTAACAAAAATAGGGGGACCCCACGCCATTTTTTTTTCGAAGGGAACCCCTATTTTTGTTAATCAGTTCCCTCTGACGTCACTGATTGTGTCCCTGGCTGACCTGAAGTGAAAGTGGAAAGCAATCAATTAAGCTTTCCACTTAAGGGCCCGTCTCACATAGCGATATCGCTACCGAGATCGCTGCTGAGTCACTAGTTTTGTGACGCAGCAGCGAGCTCACCAGCGATATCGCTGTGTGTGACATTCAGCGACGATCAGCCCCCCTGCCGGGTATCGCTGATCGTCGCTGAAATGTCAGGACCTTTTTTTGATCGCTGGTTTCCCGCTGACAGGCACGCATCGCTGCGTGTGACAGGCGGGAGACCAGCGATCCGCTGGTAACCAAGGTACACAGCGGGTTTCCAGGCGCGGGGCTGTGCCTAGAAACCCGCTGTGTACCTTGGATACCAGCGCCCTGATGCAGGGAGCTGGTATCCAAGGTACACAGTGGGTTTCCAAGCGCTGCGCGGTGCCTGGAAACCCGCTGTGTACCTTGGTTACCAGCGGATCGCTGGTCTCCCGCCTGTCACACGCAGCGATGCGTGCCTGTCAGAGGGAAACCAGCGATCAAAAAAAGGTCCTGACATTTCTGTGACGATCAGCGATACCCGGCAGGGGGGCTGATCGTCGCTGAATGTCACACACAGCGATATCGCTGGTGAGCTCGCTGCTGCGTCACAAAACTTGTGACTCAGCAGCGATCTCGGTAGCGATATCGCTATGTGAGACGGGCCCTTAAGCGATGTTACCCGCAGTGTCGCTGTCCCAGATCGCTGCCTGAGCTGCCTGTTTGGCAGCTCAGCAGCGATCATGTAGCGATACACCAGCGATCCTGACAAGTGCATATCGTTGTCGGGATCGCTGGTGTATCGTTATGTGACACCCAGCCTTTACTCTCCTGTCAGGCAGGAGAGGAACTCATTCATTTGGGGTTTACTGTGAGGCTGCAGCATTAGCTGCGGTCCCTGCAGTAAACATTAACCCTTTCTGAAGGATTACACCGTGGGACCTGACTGTGCATGGGATAGGTAAGAATAATTTTGCTTTTTTATTTTATTTTTATTACAGGAAATGGTTTTTGCAGTAAAATAAAATATGGTCAAAAACATGTGTCTTTATTTCATTAAAATGATTTTTAATTAAAGTGTGTGTGTTTTATTTTTATTTCATGCAATAGGATTAATAATTGATAGTTGTCTAATTGACAGCTCTCAATTATTAACCTGGCTTAAGGTCACCTTTCAATAGCAAGGTGGCTTTAACCCCATATTAACCCATTCGCCACCGCTACAGGGCAATGGGAATAGACGGGCAAAGTGCCAGAAAGGGCGAATCTAATTATAGATTTGTCTTTCCTGGGGTGTCTGGGGCAGATGTTATTAGCCGGGGGGGGGCAAAAATAATGGTCCCTCTCTGGGCTATTATTATCTGCCCCCCCTCACTGGCTTTGTCTGTCTGGTTGCGAAAATAGGGCGGGAGCCCACGCATTTTTTTTCAGCAATTTTACACCTCATATATATATATACATGTCATTGAATTTGTGACACATATATATATATATTTATATTTGTAGTTCATACACTTCTACATAGTATAATAGCCGCTAATTCAATTGCCGGCTTTTGTGAAAATGCAGAACCCGACATGAAATGACACTTGGTGTACATAGGGTTAGCCATGTCTTTTCATGTCCTTTGCTATCTAATTTGCACAAACAATTAAATCAGTCTATGTGTGCAAAATTTCACACCTGTAGGGGTTAATTAAAGGTGTAAATTCGTAGCAAAAAAGTCCGTTTTTTTTACAACGAATTTACACCTTTAATTAACCCCTACAGGTGTGAAATTTTGCACACATAGACTGATTTAATTGTTTGTGCAAATCAGATAGCAAACGACATGAAAAGACATGGTTAACCCTATGTACACCAAGTGTCATTTCATGTCGGGTGCTTCTGTCTTTTCACTGAAGCCGGCTTTACCCGGCAATTGAATCAGAGAGGATATTTTACTATGTAGAAGTGTATATAAACTATACATATATGCATATATATATGTCACAATGACATGTATATATATATGTATTCTATGTGTGTATATTTAGTGTTTACAAGGAAAGAATGGGTTTTTTTTAGTTGCGATATTTTGTTCCCATAGACTTACATGGGACTTCCGGTATCGGTATCGGGTATCGCCGATATTTTAGTGATATCGGCGATACCATTCCGATTCCGATACTTTAGGATATCGGAAAGTATCGCTCAACTCTATTTATGACCCCTCGTCTGATAACTTCATGATATCTCAGTTTCATCCGAACTTGAAAGCTGGCCACTTGAAGGGCTGGGTGAAACTTGAGTTACTACATAGTGTAAATCACTATATAAGACCAGAGAAACATGACAAAGACAGATGCAAAAACTGGGGTACCTGTACATGTACAGTGTGTTCATACCTGCATAATTGGGGATGCCCATGCAGTGTATTGAATCTCCCAGGGGTTCTTTGTCGTGGTGTTGCTTCTCTGACATTCCAGGCGGATGATGTTTAAAAGTCTCTTGGTGATGATTAGTGTTGAGCGATGCGATACCGCAAGTATCGGGTATCGGCCGATCTTAGCTCTATCGGCCTTTCGATACTTTGTTTCGATATTTTCCATATATCGTATACCGGAATCGGAAGTTCCCATAATTCTTTGAGAGGCAATGTGATTTTAGTCAGCCAATGAGGAATCCTAAGAAGTGTGGGCACATCCTGTACTGCTGCGGTCATGTTAACTAATGGCATGGCTGTGATTGGATGCTGAAATGATGTCAGAATGCACTATAAAAGGCGCCGCCGCCATTTTAGCGTCACTGTGCTGTGAATTCAGTTAGGGACAGAACGCTGCTGTGCTGACTCTGAGGGACAGTTAGAGATTGCGATTTAGTGTAGTGTGCTTTAGGCAGGCTAGCACCAACCGCTGTGTAAAGCTTCCTTTTGCCTGCAGTGTTGTTTTAACAGCTCTGCAAGGTGTGTGTGAGTGCAGGTGATGCTGCAGTTTGCTCTGCATGCAACGCTGTCTGTAGGCATCTGCACGTGTCACTCACAGACTCTTTTTTTTTTCTTCAGTGTAATTCTTGCTGCTCCATGCAATTTAAATTTTAGTGTGACGCGCTTCCATCCGTATCCAAGACATTGGTTGCAAACATTATAGAAGTAGACAAAGGAGTAGCCTTTCACAGATTGTGAACAGTTGTGTTTCAGTGTTCACTTCAGTCTGTGTTTTTTATTTTTTGAGTGCACATCACGCTCCAGTTACTTGTTCAAGCACTGCTGCTTGTACTCTGCTGAGCGTGTCTCAGTGCCTCATCCTTTTCATTTCTCTCCAATTGGTTCTGCTCCATTCCATTTAAAATGAATATAATCTATTAGTGTGACGCACTTCCATCCGTATCCAATACATTGGTTGCAAACACTATAGAAGTAGACATAGGAGTAGCCTTTCACAGATTGTGAACAGTTGTGTTTCAGTGTTCACTTCAGTCTGTGTTTTTTATTTTTTGAGTGCACATCACGCTCCAGTTACTTATTCAAGCACTGCTGCTTGTACTCTGCTGAGCGTGTCTCAGTGCCTCATCCTTTTCATTTCTCTCCAATTGGTTCTGCTCCATTCCATTTAAAATAAATATAATCTATTAGTGTGACGCGCTTCCATCCGTATCCAATACATTGGTTGCAAACACTATAGAAGTAGACAAAGGAGTAGCCTTTCCCAGATTGTGAACAGTTGTGTTTCAGTGTTCACTTCAGTCTGTGTTTTTTATTTTTTGAGTGCACATCACGCTCCAGTTACTTGTTCAAGCACTGCTGCTTGTACTTTGCTGAGCGTGTCTCAGTGCTTCATCCTTTTCATTTCTCTCCAATTGGTTCTGCTCCATTCCATTTAAAATAAATATAATCTATTAGTGTGACGCGCTTCCATCCGTATCCAATACATTGGTTGCAAACACTATAGAAGTATACAAAGGAATAGCCTTTCACAGATTGTGAACAGTTGTGTTTCAGTGTTCATTTCAGTCTGTGTTTTTCATTTTTTGAGTGCACATCACGCTCCAGTTACTTGTTCAAGCACTGCTGCTTGTACTCTGCTGAGCGTGTCTCAGTGCCTCATCCTTTTCATTTCTCTCCAATTGGTTCTGCTCCATTCCATTTAAAATAAATATAATCTATTAGTGTGACGCGCTTCCATCCGTATCAATACATTGGTTGCAAACACTATAGAAGTAGACAAAGGAGTAGCCTTTCACAGATTGTGAACAGTTGTGTTTCAGTGTTCACTTCAGTCTGTGTTTTTTATTTTTTGAGTGCACATCACACTCCAGTTACTTGTTCGAGCACTCCTGCTCGTACTCTGCTGAGCGTGTCTCAGTGCCTCATCCTTTTCATTTCTCTCCAATTGGTTCTGCTCCATTCAATTTAAAATAAATATAATCTACTAGTGTGACGCGCTTCCATCCGTATCCAATACATTGGTTGCAAACACTATAGAAGTAGACAAAGGAGTAGCCTTTCACAGATTGTGAACAGTTGTGTTTCAGTGTTCACTTCAGTCTGTGTTTTTTATTTTTTGAGTGCACATCACGCTCCAGTTACTTGTTCAAGCACTGCTGCTTGTACTCTGCTGAGCGTGTCTCAGTGCCTCATCCTTTTATTTCTCTCCAATTGGTTCTGCTCCATTCCATTTAAAATAAATATAATCTATTAGTGTGACGCGCTTCCATCCGTATCCAATACATTGGTTGCAAACACTATAGAAGTAGACAAAGGAGTAGCCTTTCACAGATTGTGAACAGTTGTGTTTCAGTGTTCACTTCAGTCTGTGTTTTTTATTTTTTGAGTGCACATCACGCTTCAGTTACTTGTTCAAGCACTGCTGCTTGTACTCTGCTGAGCATGTCTCAGTGCCTCATCCTTTTCATTTCTCTCCAATTGGTTCTGCTCCATTCCATTTAAAATAAATATAATCTATTAGTGTGACGCGCTTCCATCCGTATCCAATACATTGGTTGCAAACACTATAGAAGTAGACAAAGGAGTAGCCTTTCACAGATTGTGAACAGTTGTGTTTCAGTGTTCACTTTAGTCTGTGTTTTTTATTTTTTGAGTGCACATCACGCTCCAGTTACTTGTTCAAGCACTGCTGCTTGTACTCTGCTGAGCGTGTCTCAGTGCCTCATCCTTTTAATTTCTCTCCAATTGGTTCTGCTCCATTCCATTTAAAATAAATATAATCTATTAGTGTGACACGCTTCCATCCGTATCCAATACATTGGTTGCAAACACTATAGAAGTAGACAAAGGAGTAGCCTTTCACAGATTGTGAACAGTTGTGTTTCAGTGTTCACTTCAGTCTCTGCGTAATAACCACACTTAGGCCTTATAACTTTTCTGACTTTCTTTATCAATCTACCAAGATGAAGAAGTCAGTGAGTAAGGCACGTGGTCGTGGCCGTGGAGTTTCAGCAGGGAGAGGACATGGGGATTCTGTGGCTGCTGCCGCCCTCAGTGACACAGCATCCACCATTTATCCCCGTGAGCGTTCCTTTATGCGCACTTTGGTAGGAGCTCGGCGTGCCCCCTGCTGCGGGAAGAACAAATTGAAGCCGTTGTTGGTTGGATGGCAGCCAATGCATCGACTTCAATTCCTTCCACCTCCTCTCAGGAACACAACACTGTTGAGCAACCATCTGTCTGTTCACCGCCTGTCAAATTGGCCAGGCAGTCAGAGAGTTCTGTACAGGAGCCAGCTGAGTCTCTGCTTCTGTTCTCAGAATCTGTTGGCTCGCAAACACGGGCACAGGCAAGCAGCATTCTGCAATTTGAAGAAGAGGGAGTATGCAGTGATGCGCAACAGCTGTGTCTCTCTCAATCTGAAGAGGCGGGTGAGCCAGTGCCGATGGACAGCACACCGCAGAACGCATCTCATGATGATGATGAGACTCAGGTGCCAGGTTTTGTGGAGCATGGTGCTGCCCAGACCATCCAACAGCAGCAGGTGTTGGAAGAGGGTAGTGGAGATGATGAAGTCCGAGACCCAACATGGCGTGAGCAACAGGAAGGTGGTGGGAGCAGCTCTGAGGAAGAGATTGGCCCAACGGTACAAAGAGGAGGGAGAGGTAGGCTGCAGACTCGCTTGCCTGTAGCCTCCAGTTTGGCACGTGTTGGGAGCAGTTCTCTTACAAATGTCAAAATTGGCGCTCCCATGACTTGCACTGCGTGGTCCTTTTTTGACAGACTTGTAGATGATATTTGCTATGTTCAATGCAAGCTGTGTAAGCCTCCAGCTCACACACACCTGGTTCGGCTTCCTCACAGGATCTCCATGGAAGAACCTCGGTCACTGTTGTCCATAGACAAACTGTTATTCCACCCACAGCAGCAAGTTCACAGTCATCGTCACACTCCCAGACCACAAAACAGCCATCGGTACCACAGGCATGGGATAAAAGACGGCCATACTTGGCAAACCATCCACGAGCACAGGCTCTGAATGCTGGCATTGCAAGACTCCTGTCCCTTGAAATGCTGTCATTCAGGCTGGTGGAGACTGACAGTTTCAGGAACTTAATGGCATTGGCAGTCCCACAATATAATGTGCCAAGCCGATTTTATTTCAGCAGGCAAGCCGTCCCTGCTCTGCAAAAACATGTCGAGGGAAACATTAAACATGCGCTACTAAACGCCGTCAGTAGCAGGGTCCACCTGACCACCGATGCGTGTACTAGTACCCATGGTCAGGGACGATACCTTTCCCTCACTGCCCATTTGGTCAATGTTGTGGAGCCGGGTACAGATCTTGCCAGTGGCGCTGTACGTGTTCTGCCAACTCCAAGGATTGCAGGAATCCAGTCTGTACACATTGATTCCTCCTCCTACTCCAGTTCCTCAGAATCATCGCTGCACGAGCCGTCACGGTATACCTCCACATGGACCCGTGAACGCTTACCTGTTGCGACCGATATGAGCACAGCCGTGGCCAAACGTCAACAGGCCGTCCTGAAATTAATTTCCATGGGGAATCGAAGCCACACAGCGCAGGAGCTCTGGCATGCCATCAAGCAGGAGAGCGACGTGTGTTTTTTGTCAGCTAATCTCCAGCCAGGCTTGGTAGTGTGTGACAATGGCCGAAATCTGGTGGCAGCTCTGGGCCTTGGCAACCTCACTCACATACCATGTCTGGCACATGTGCTCAACTTGGTCGTGCAGAGTTTTTTGAGGGACTATCCGGATCTTGATGCACTGCTGCACAAGGTCCGCCTAGAGTGCGCTCACTTGCGACGTTCCAGCATGGCCAGATCGCGCATTGCAGCTCTGCAACGCAGATTTCGCCTTCCTGAACATCGCATCATATGTGACGTACCCACCAGGTGGAATTCCACGTTACATATGTTGGAGCGGTTGTGTGAGCAGCAGCCAGCAGTAATGGAGTATCAGCTGCAACAGGCGCAATCAACTCGCAATTTGCGCCGTTCACACTTCACCACTACTGAGTGGGCCTCTATGAAGGACATCTGCGACGTTTTGCGTGCGTTTGATGTCTCAACGCGGATGGCGAGTGCAGATGATGCACTAGTCAGCATGACTGTCCCCATTATCTGCCTGCTTCAGAAATCACTGAAAGCACTAAAGGAAGAGGTTTTGGAAGAGGTGGAGGATAAGGAGTCACAAATTCAATTACCTTCAGGACAGTCAGCGCAACGTGGTTCCTCACAAAGGGCTGGGCAGGGCTCACTTTGTGAGGAGGATGAGGAGGAGGAGGAGTCAATGGAGGAGGAAGAAATCCCTACAGAGGGAGGTACACAACGCTCTAGTCAGTATGTAGAGCGAGGGTGGGGTGATGCAGAGGACGCAGAGATGACGCCTCTTCCAGAGGACAGCCTTTGTTGGCCAGTTGGGAGTCTGCAGCACATGGTTGATTTCATGCTTCAGTGCCTGAGAAACGACCGCCGCATCGCCCACATTCTCACCACATCAGATTATTGGGTGTACACCCTCCTAGACCCTCGCTACCGGGACAACTTACAAACCCTCATCACACCGGTGAACCGGGACCGTAAAATGCAGGAGTACCAAGACACACTGGTGCAATCCATACTGTTGTACATTCCAGCCGAGAGAGCTGCTGCTGCTACTGCTTTACAAAGCAGCTCTGTGCGTCGAGGCAGTGTAGACACCTCTACAACAAGAGGGAGCACAAGCAGCGCCTCTGCACAGGGCAAGAGCTGTATGTTACAAATGTGGCAAAGTTTTGTGACAGCGCCAGCAAGGTCTACACCATCCGAGACGGCTCCAGTCACCAGGAAGAAACGTTTCCGTAAGATGGTGACAGACTACTTGGCTTTCCCTCTAAGTGTACTCCCAGATGCCTCTTCCCCTTTCAAATTTTGAGTCTCTAAGTTGGATACATGGCCAGAGCTTAGCCAGTATGCATTGGAGGTGCTGGCTTGCCCTGCTGCCAGTGTATTATCTGAGCGCGTCTTTAGTGCTGCAGGTGGTGTAGTAACAGACCGTCGCATGCGACTATCCTCAGAGAATGTAGACCGGCTTACTTTTCTGAAAATGAACAAGGCATGGATCTCACCTGAATTTGCCTGTCCGTTTTCAGATTAAATAACTGTTTGGCAACGTTTTCCATGTCTCCTGTTATGTTCATCTTTCTACCACCTGAACTCTACTCCCTGGGATACAACACCGCCATTTGTTGCTCGTAAGTAATTGGCAGGGGTACTGACTCCTGGCCAGCCTGGTTACAGCACGACAGATGTTTCCTGGCAGTGTGAACGTCAATTATCCTCCAATAAGTTGTGCTGTCGTGTTGCATTCGGGTTAGCCGACTCTATGGTGCCTGCAGTTTAGGTGATTCCTATGTGTGCTGTGGTATATGTAAATAAAGGCTGTTTCCATTGTGACAATAGGACAAGCACCCACTGTAGGACTGTGTGATTCGGTAACTGCGGACGGCTTGCGTCCTGTCAACTTACATTTTCATGGGTGCGTTCTGCTACCCGTCCGGGGTCCAGTACCGTCAACTGGTTCTCCCCAGTGCCTTTGGCCTAGGTGCCTCCATCTCCGTATCCGAGTTCCACCAACGTCTGCTGGTCCTTGGTAGTGCTTTGGAGCACAGGTACCTCCTGCTTAGTAACCGTGTCACAGTAACGTCAGCTGGTACTCGGTTGTGACATTGCCTCTTTTCCTTCTGCTACCCGTCCGGGGTCCAGTACCGTCAACTGGTTCTCCCCAGTGCCTTTGGCCTAGGTGCCTCCATCTCCTTATCCGAGTTCCACCAACGTCTGCTGGTCCTTGGTAGTGCTTTGGAGCACAGGTACCTCCTGCTTAGTAACCGTGTCACAGTAACGTCAGCTGGTACTCGGTTGTGACATTGCCTCTTTTCCTTCTGCTACCCGTCCGGGTTCCAGCACAGTCAGCTGGTCCTCGTTTCTTCCATTGTCTCTTGCTCCATCTGATACCCGTCCGGGTTCCAGTAACGTCAGCTAGTTCTCGGAAATTAGACGACCTTAAAGACCACCCAGAAGAAGATGACGACAACAAGGACGACGAGCATGAAGCCAACCAGCCTGAACACCATCACAAAGAAAAAATAAAAGATTACCCTGAAGAAGATCACCAACAGGACAAAGAAGGTTAAGACAAACTACAAGATACAGAACAAGAGACAGAAGAACAATAAGCAGAAGATCAAAAAGCAGAAGAACATGAAGTATAAGACCAAAATGAAGAGCAAAATATATGCTCTAAATTATAAGCAGAATAAGACTAAGCAGTGTATGGGGTTGAGTCCGTTCCTCCTCGTGGTGCCCCTGGAAAATGCCTGCTGTTGCAGGCTAAACTGAACACGGACAAATACTGTTGTAATTTAAATCTTTTGTGACAGCAAGAACGGAAGAATGAAAAATTCATACTTTTACAGATTACAAGTACAGGAATCTCTGTCACAAATAAGAATATGATGAAGAAGATGAAGAGGAAGAAGATGAAGAATTTGAATATGAAGAAGATTAATAGTTTAATAATAACAATATGAGTAATGTAAACAAAAACATGAATAGCAAGAAGTTTAAGGAGAAGATTAAGAAGGTGAAGATGAAGAATAATTTGATGAGAAAGATGATGCTGCTGAAGATTATGAAGGAGAAAGTGTGGCACTGGCAAAAGTTAAAAAGGTGAAGAGCATGGAAGTTGTGAAACATACATATTTGCCAAAATAGAAAAAAGGTTAACAACATTGTCAATTTGTTCGTCAATCCAAACGTATTTCCAAAAAAAAATATATTAATGCTATTCCAATGCATTGGGTTAAACATGTATACCTTTATTGTCTCCTCAACCTCCCCCAATACATTCTACATTACTCTTTGTTGTTTTCCTTCATGTACAATTAACCAACAAGGCAAGAATGGGTTTTTTTTAATGTCGATATTTGGTTCCCATAGACTTACATGGGACTTCCGGTATCGGAATCGGATATCGCCGATATTTACTGATATCGGCGATACCATTCCGATCCGATATTTTTAGATATCGAGCAGTATCGCTCAACACTAGTGATGATGTAAGTATACTGTATGTAGATAATCTTTATATATACTTAATCAATACATGTATTCAATCCCTATATGTACTTAACCTTTGTATATTAAAATATACAAAAGTGTACGCACTCATACTATTCAATCATACTATACTCTTAATTTTGTACTTTGAAATAAAAAAGCTTTATATTGCAAGTATTAGCCATCTTTAAAGCCATATCTGAACCTTAGTGTTAAATACTTGGCAAATAAAATAGCCAAATTATCCATTAAATAATTAGGCAAAAAGGGAACCATCATACCGATAAAAAATGCGAAAAGTTGATCGTCCTTCAATGTAGTGCATCCTGCTCTCAACATATTGTCGGGATTCAATTACAATTTGAAAACCAAGAAAGGGTTTGACAGCTTGAGGTTTCATGGTACACTCCTTTTTTCTTTTTTTTTTTTAACTAACAGTCTCCTGTCTCCAATCACGTCATTCAGACTGCATTGTTGGTTATTCTCAAAAGCTTAACTGAAAACATACACAATTTTGTGTCACATTAGTAAACTTTATAGTCTTGCAAGGATTTAAAGCAATCTGTTTCACTTGCTTTTGGACTAATTGGTGAGATTTTTATCATCCACAACTCTGAAATGTTATCAAGTTTTGGTGGAATAGATGCTGATTCTTTCATTTTTTTTTTCATTGCAGTCAGTTCTCCTTAACTCTGTGTTATTTTCTATGTGATTTGAATCCCGCGCCGCTCAAAGCCGCGCGGCACCGCTGCACACGTCATCTCGTTGCCCACAGTGTACGTCCTTGCTCATTGGTGAAAAAAAGGCGCCTGCAAGTGGCAAAACCCGACTTTGGCGCTCGGGTCGCCGACTGTTTGGCCGACTGCACGCTATCGTCAGGTTTCGTTTCATGAAACCCGACTTTGGCGAAAGTCGGCGATTTTTGAATCTGACCGACCTGTTTCGCTCAATTCTATGCGTGAGTACAAAGGGAATATGGTGACATGGATGTTATGGCGCCCATCCAGTATGTGTGCTCAAGGTGTAATGGGGTGCATATGACTATGCAGCAGGGCAGACATTGCTGTCACTGTGTAAACAAAAGAGAACAGAAGTACAAAAGTAATATGGTGATGAGGATTTTATGAGGCCCATAGAGTATGTGGGTTCCAAGGTGTAATGGAGTGCATATGACTAGGCAGCAGGGAAGACATTGCTGTCAATGTGTGAAATAAAAGACTACGGGAGTACAAAGGGAATATGGTGATGTGGATTTTAAGGGGCCCATCCAGTATGTGTGTTCCAAGGTGTAATGTGGTGCATATGACTATGCAGCAAGGAAGACATTGCTGTCACTGTGTAAACAAAAGTGTACAGGAGTACAAAAGGAATATGGTGACGAGGATTTTATGAGGCTCATAGAGTATGTGGGTTCCAAGGCATAATGGGGTGCATATGACTAGGCAGCAGGGCTGGCCTTGCTGCCAATGTGTAGAACAAAAGAGTACTGGAGTACAAAAGGAATATGGTGACGTGCATTTTACGGGGCCCATCCATCAAGTGGGTTCCAAGGTGTAATGGGGTGCATATGACTATGCAGCAGGGCAGACATTGATGTCACGGTGTAAACAAAAGAGAACAGAAGTACAAAAGTAATATGGTGATGAGGATTTTATGAGGCCCATAGAGTATGTGGGTTCCAAGGCGTAATGGGGTGCATATGACTAGGCAGCAGGGCAGACATTGCTGTCACTGTGTTCAACAAAAGATTTCGAGAGTACAAAGGGAATATGGTGACGTGGAATTTATGGGGCCCATCCAGCATGTGTGTTCCAAGGTGTAATGGAGTGCATATGACTATGCAGCAGGGCAGACATTGCTGTCACTGTGTTCAACAAAAGAGTACGGGAGTACAAAAGGAATATGGTGACGTGGATTTTACGGGGCCCATCCAGTATGTGGGTTCCAAAGCCTAATGGGGTGCATATGACTAGGCAGCAGGGCTGGCCTTGCTGCCAATGTGTAAAACAAAGATTTCGTGAGCACAAAATGAATATTGAAAAGTGGATTTTACGGCGTCCATCCAGTATGTGGGTTCAAAGGTTTATCGGGGTGCATATGAATTGGTAGCAGGGCAGGTCTTACATTCAATGCAACATTTTTTATGGAGGCTCTCCTGGATCTCTTTTGAAAGGGTTATTGGGGTGCGTCTAATTCTTGGCAGCCCATCCACTCACAGTATAGGCTACAACAGTTTAGCAGACCCACTGTTTAATAATGGCCCTTTAAGAAGATTAATGCCGTCTGATGCACCAGTAAAAAATAGGCTCTGTGACATTAAGAGTCCCTCCTTCATAAATGAAGCAGGATGGATCTGCTTATGTGTCACACACCACATGGCCAGCTAGGGTTGGTAAATGTTACAATAACATTTCCTAGTGAATGCATTTGCTTTGATTTGGTTGAAATCAATATTAAAGTAGCAAATAGCTTCTAAAACGTTGTGTTGGAACATATCCCAAGTGGTGGAGGAACATTTTGGTCTTGGGTTAATTACTTTGCCTTATATACAAGTCATTAACTTGGAAAGGATGTACCTTCACATATTTCGCTGCAAAATCAGTTCCGGTTTTGTTTTGGTATGTTTTTTGGTGCATCGGAAGCAAAGGCATGAAACTCTGATAACATTGCTTACATTTGTGAACTAGGAGTCAGGAATGCTTCCAGGGGCGATCCCCATGCTGTCCCCGTGTCATTTGAGCAGTGTTTCCATCATGTTCAGATGTTTTTAGACCTTTAAAGGACCCCTGGGGGGATCGCGGCAAAAATACTCGGGTCTCCCATAGATTTACATTGGGCTCGTTGTTCTGTCCGAGCAACCGAGTATTCCAATATGCTCGACCCGAACAACGAGCACCCAAGCATTTTAGTGCTCGCTCATCATTACTGTTTACTAGAGTTGAGCGATACTTTCCGATATCCAAAAGTATCGGAATCAGAATGGTATCGCCGATACCATTAAAATATCGGCGATACCCGATACCGGAAATCCAATGTAAGTCTATGGGAACAAAATATCGTAACTAAAAAAACCTCTTTCTTTCCTTATAAACACTAAATATACACACATAGAATACATATATATATATATATATATATATATACATGTCATTGTGACATATATATATACATATATTTATAGTTTATACACTTCTACATAGTAAAATAGCCTCTGATTCAATTGCCGGGTAATGCCGGCTTTTGTGAAAAGACAGAAGCACCCGACATGAAATGACACTTGGTTTACATAGAGTTAACCATGTATTTTCATGTAGTTTGATATCTGATTTGCACAAACAATTACATGAGTGTAAGTGTGCAAAATTTCACACCTGTAGGGGTTAATTAAAGGTGTAAATTCGTTGTAAAAAAACACGGACTTTTTTGCTACGAATTTACACCTTTAATTAACCCCTACAGGTGTGAAATTTTGCACACTTACACTCATGTAATTGTTTGTGCAAATCAGATATCAAACTACATGAAAAGACATGGTTAACTCTATGTAAACCAAGTGTCATTTCATGTCGGGTTCTGCATTTTCACAAAAGCCGGCAATTGAATTAGCGGCTATTTACTATGTAGAAGTGTATGAACTATAAATATATATATATATGTGTCACAAACTCAATGACATGTATATATATATATGAGGTGTAAAATTGCTGAAAAAAAATGCGTGGGCTCCCGCCCTATTTTCGCAACCAGACAGACAAAGCCAGTGAGTGGGGGGCAGATAATAATAGCCCAGAGAGGGACCATTATTTTTGGCCCCCCCCGGCTACTAACATCTGCCCCCAGACACCCCAGAAAGGGCAAATCTCTAATTAGATTCGCCCTTTCTGGCACTTTGCCCGTCTATTCCCATTGCCCTGTAGCGGTGGCGAATGGGTTAATAAGGGGTTAAAATGACCTTGCAATTGAAAGGTCACTTTAAGCCAGGTTAATAATTGAGAGCTGTCAATTAGACAACTATCAATTATTAATCCTATTGTATGAAAGAAAAATCAAACACACACACTTTAATAAAAAAGAAGTTTAATGAAATAATCACACAGTTTTTGACCATATTTTATTTACCTGCTAAAACCATTTCCTGTAATAAAAATAAAATAATAAAGCAAAATTATTCTTACCTATCCCATGCACAGTCAGGTCCCACGGTGTAATCCTTCAGAAAGGGTTAATGTTTACTGCAGGGACCGCAGCTAATGCTGCAGCCTCACAGTAAACCCCCAAATGAATGAGCTCCTCTCCTGGCTGACAGGAGAGGAAGTGGAAAGCTTAATTGATTGCTTTCCACTTTCACTTCAGGTCAGCCAGGGACACCATCAGTGACATCAGAGGGAACTGATTAACAAAAATAGGGGTTCCCTTCGAAAAAAAAATGGCATGGGGTCCCCCCTATTTTTGTTAACCAGCCAGATGAAGCAGACCGCTGAGGCCTGGATTTTCAGGCTGTTAAGGAGCCAAGATCCATGGACCTTCCAGCCTGATAATACCAGGCCACAGCAGTCTGCATATCTTGGCTGATTAACAAAAATAGGGGATCCCCTCGAAAAAAATTGGCGTGGGGTCCCCTCTATTTTTGTTAACCAGCCAGATGAAGCAGACCGCTGAGGCCTGGATTTTCAGGCTGTTAAGGAGCCAAGATCCATGGACCTTGCCAGCCTGATAATACCAGGCCACAGCAGTCTGCATATCTTGGCTGATTAACAAAAATAGGGGATCCCTCGAAAAAAATTGGCGTGGGGTCCCCCTTATTTTTGTTAACCAGCCAGATGAAGCAGACCGCTGAGGCCTGGATTTTCAGGCTGTTAAGGAGCCAATATCCATGGACCTTGCCAGCCTGATAATACCAGGCCACAGCAGTCTGCATATCTTGGCTGATTAACAAAAATAGGGGATCCCCTCGAAAAAAATTGGCGTGGGTCCCCCCTATTTTTGTTAACCAGCCAGATGAAGCAGACCGCTGAGGCCTGGTTTTTCAGGCTGGTAAGGATCCAATATCCATGGACCTTGCAAGCCTGATAATACCAGGCCACAGCAGTCTGCTTAACTTGGCTGGTTAACAAAAATAGGGGATCCCCTCGAAAAAAAAATGGCGTGGGGATCCCCCCTATTTTTGTTAACCAGCCAAGTAAAATGCAGACTGCTGCGGCATGGTATTAAAAGACTGTCAAGGCCCATGGATTTTGGCCCTCAACAGCCTGATAATACCAGGCATCAGCAGCCCCACATTTGGCGCATCAAAAGATGTGCCAATTGTGGCACTTTACCCGGCTCTTCCCACTTGCCTGTAGCGGTGGCAAGCGGGGTAATAAGGGGTTAATGTCACCGTTGATTGCACGGTGACAATAAGCCCGGTTAATAATGGAGAGGCGTCAATAAGACACCGATCCATTATTAATCCCAAAGTTTTTAAATGTTTAAAAAAAAGACACAGCAAGAAAAAAGTCTTTTAATGAAATAAAAGAGACAACACAGTTTTCATTTCTTTTATTACACTCTCATTCCTGCGACGCCATCGATCTCCTGTAAAAAAAGAAAAAAAACAAACCAACAGTATACCACCTGTCCGACGCAGTCCATAGTAACGAGTGTCCCACGACGATCCAGCTCTGCTACATCGGAATGCCAGGCAGAGCCTGACATCCCGGCGCAGCACAGCTGATTACCTGCTTCTCCGGCGGTGACGTCATCGGACTGCTTTACGGCCGCGATTACCCAGCAGTCACTGCAGTTATCGCGAGAAACTGCATGTGACCGCCAGGGAGAAGAGGATGGCGGCCATCAAGCAGTCCGGGATGTGACCGCCGGAGATCTTCTGCCGGGTAAGTGCCGCTGACTCCTGACAGACCCGACCGACGGACACTGACAGTGACAGTGACATTCCGATTCCGGTATCCGATATGACGAAAATATCGAACTCGGAATCGGAATTCCGATACAGCCAATATCGGCCGATACCCGATATTTGCAGTATCGGAATGCTCAACCCTACTGTTTACTAGTAGATCATGACTTTTGCTCTAAAGTACAACTAAGAAAATGTCAGGAAAACCCTTCTTGAACAGCTAAGCTTTATATGGGGTTAATTAGAATCACTGTAAATGATGACCACTGTGTACTGACAACAATTTAACTGAGTTCAAATGTGATTGGCTAATTCTAAACACACCCACATCTTATAAGAGGGTTCACACTAGTGCAGTCACATTATTTTAGGTTTTTATTTTTATTTCCCTGTGATCTCAAGTTGTTTCTAAATTAATTTGTACAGATTATGGGTGACATTAAAGATGGAGAAAGTTCTGAAAGTTTTCTTCTTGGTATGCCATTTTTACATGACAAAATCTAGGCATTTTTACAGGTGTGTGTAGACTTTTTATATTCACTGTACATATCTGCTTTGCCAACCCATCTTAAAATTTGGGACAATCTGTAGATATAGGATATTTTTTATAGTATCTGTGAAAACAATATCTTTGAATCTGGTGGAGTGTGTAAAGATTATTCCCATTGCAATTTTCATTTATTTTAAATTACCAGTCCAATTTTTTTTATTGCAGCGCTGGAGTGTTTCTTTTAGTATAAGGTCTTATACCTACCTGCCACCGTCTTCACCTTCTATTGCCCCAACTCCCTTCAGTCTCCAGCAGTTTGAGATTTCTCCAGTGTCTGATGGAGTGAACTAGAGGCCACTTAACAATGCACATCTCTGAGATCCTCATTTTTGCTCTCACAATTTTGAATTAAGAGCTTGTGACCATTACTTCTGGACATTCAGAAGTTGTGGTCACAAGATTGATAGAAGGTGAAGATGGTGGAAGATCTTAGCTTAGAAGCACCACTCCACTGCTGAAAAAAAACAAATGCTGGAGTGGTGCTTAAAAGCACATTGTTGAATACTACTTACCTTTTAGTGAACACACAGTATAGCACTAACGCTACATCAAAAATAAAAATTTGCATAATAGTAATCTTATATTGGCACAAACTTTCATGCATTTATTTTATTTCCAGATTAATTCACAACAACAGTCATTCTGGACCCATGTCAGCTCTGATGCCTGCAGACTAGCATTGATCGGGAAGTATGGTGGCATTTATATGGATACGGATTTCATCTCAATACAAACCATTCCTTTCAAGAATTTCTTGGCTGCAGAATCTTCGAAATACTCTAGCAATGGTATTTTTGGGTTTTCACCTCATCATGATTTTACTCAGAAATGTATGGTGGACTTTGTTAAAAATTATGACAGTACAATATGGGGACAGCAAGGCCCACTTCTCTTTACCCGTATTTTAAAGAAGTTCTGTAACTTACCAAAATTTGTTGGTTTTGAAGATGCCATGTGTGGAAACTTTATATTGTTCAATCCCAAGCGTTTTTACCCTATCATTGGTGACAAATGGAAAACGTATTATGAGGTTTGGGATAAATTTCCATCTTTCAATAACTCCTACGCTTCGCATTTCTGGAACTCCGTGAATAAGGAAAAATTAACTATGGTACCTGGTAGTAATACATTAGCAGAACACCTCTACAAACAGTACTGTCCTTTCACATATAATGCAGTAATTGTGAAATTACAAAGCTAATTTGTCAGATCTTATATAAAATCACCCTCATTAGACTTTTTTTTATTTTATTGTGTACCAACTTAAAAAAAAACAAATAACACAAGCAAAAAAAAAACTCAACACTCCTCAACCCAAGGTCGGATTTAGACAAGCGTATGACAAATTGTCTAACATTCATCCAGGTGATATGAAGGTGGTATGAGATCTTGAGGACAATATATCATGTCTAAGAGGGACAACACCACCCTGCTGTTCTGCTCGCATTTACTGTACACTTGTACTGGTTAGGGTCAATATGTCCCAACCTATTAAAATGTTGATTTTACCTACTGTAAGTGTTTTATTTCACTATTAAACTGTATGTGAACATGGTTGATCATAAACAAATGAAAAATGAAATTAAATCTTAATTTTTATTTTTTTTTTTCAGAAAAAGGTTACACGGGCTGTTTGCAATTATGTTCGCTTTATAGCATTCTGCACAGAAATAACAAACACTGCTTTAGATTTCTATTACTATAACATGAAATATAACTAAATATAACTTTGTGTTAATATATTTTATTAAACAACAAATAAAAAACAATGAAAACTTCAGTTTTTCTTTTTTATCTCTAAAATGGTTGAACAGGTTCATGCATTTTTACATTGATCACAATAATAAAACACATGTCCTTTACATAGATATTTTGCACACCAGCACATGTCAGATTTGTTTTATTGCCACAAGAAGATGGACAGAAGCTACATCTCTTCCTTTTTTGGTTGGTAGTTGTGCTGGTGGAGGCTGTGGAGTCTTTCTTGAGCGTGCTGCTGGACACTCTTCACATTGGCTGCTGCTCCTTCACTTCTGAAGTTTACTTTTCTGGTTTCGATATACGGCCTAACTAGGCATTATCCTAATTCTTCAATAAAAATTCTTCTTTTATGCAGCTTATTTCCGTTCCACTTGGGGTCGATTTCTCTCCATAAAACGAATGCATTGTATGCCGAAACATCCAGAATGTTATAAAAGATTATCATTAGCCAATGATTAGTTTTGATTTTGCATGTGTATGTTGATATTGCTTGATCTAGTGTATCAACTGCCCCTTTTGTGGTATTATAATCTAATATCATGTCCAACTTTCTGTCTTCTCGATTACTTTTTGCATTGTCATGGTGCATTGTGCTCATTAGAATTACATGTTTATTTTTTGGGGGGAACGTAACACACAGCTGTTGTATCGCCAGTAAAGTAA
Organism: Oophaga sylvatica; assembly: GCA_033576555.1. Lineage (NCBI taxonomy): Eukaryota > Metazoa > Chordata > Amphibia > Anura > Dendrobatidae > Oophaga > Oophaga sylvatica. The sequence continues at coordinate 70,148,816 of JARQOD010000005.1, forward strand.
AAAGTAGAACTATACACATCATTTTTCCTAAGGATACCTTGTGGCAGTTCTGGCCTGCTTATCCTTATAGTACCCAGCATGGTAAGTTGTCTTTTTCGCAACATCTGGCCCAGTTGTTAGGATGTGAAAAAGTTGTCACATGTGACATTTTGTCCTTTTAGTCCATGAGTGAAATACCTGTAAAGATGTGTATTCACAGCTCAGTGTCCTCTCTCACAGAATCCAGTGTCTTCTCTCTAAGGATTGAAAGTGAAACTACTTGTGTCCTCTCTCACAGAATTGAAAGAGAAATGATAGGATGAGTACTTGTTCACTGATAAGAACAGTGAAATCTCAACCTTTTTGAATAATGAGATGAAGAACACAAGAAAACAAATACATTTTGCAGGCAGAAATATTTGGTGACCTGTTGAACAGTATAAAATGTTATCGGGTCATACCCGAACAGTACAAGTGTTTCAATCAGCATGTAGCAAAAAGTAAACAAAAAACCAAAAAAAAAACACTCATAGTAAGAACCCCTCAAATGAGGAAAAGTCAATTATTCACAAGTTTCAGATCCGCATAATAAATAATCTGCAGGCGCTCAAATTTCATTTCGGGTCATATGGACCCAAACAGAACAGCAGGGTTTAGACAATACATAGTTAACATAGTTATTAAGATTGAAGGAAGACTTTAGGTCCATCTAGTTCAACCCATATCCTATCTTAACCTGCCCTAACACGTTGATCCAGAGGAAGGCAAAAAAAAACCCAAGTGGCAAACAGTAAGCTTCACATTGGGGAAAAAATTCCTTCCTGACTCCACATACGGCAATCAGACTAGCTCCCTGGATCAACGCAATATCTAGGAAACTAGTGAATATAGCCTGTAATATTATACTTTTCAAGAAAGGCATCCAGTCCCTTCTTAAATTTTAGTAAGGAATCACTCATTACAACATTAGACGGCAGAGAGTTCCATAGTCTCACTGCTCTTACAGTAAAGAATCTGCGTCTGTGATTATGGCTAAACCTTCTTTCCTCCAGATGTAGAGGATGCCCCCTTGTCCCCGTCACAGGTCTAAGAGTAAAAAGATCATTAGAAAGGTCTTTGTACTGTCCCCTCATATATTTATACATTGTAATAAGATCACCCCTAAGCCTTCATTTTTCCAAACTAAATAACCCCAAGTGTAATAACCTGTCCTGGTATTGCAGACCCCCCAGTTCTCTAATAACCTTGGTCGCTCTCCTCTGCACCCGCTCCAGTTCAGCTATGTCTTTCTTATACACCGGAGACCAGAACTGCACACAGTATTCTAAGTGTGGTCGCACCAGTGACTTGTATAGAGGTAAAATTATGTTCTCCTCATGAGCATCTATGCCTCTTTTAATGCATCCCAATATTTTATTTGCCTTGGCAGCAGCTGCCTGACATTGGCCACTAAATGTGAGTTTGTCGTCCACCCATACACCCAAGTCTTTTTCAGTGACAGTTTTGCCCAGTGTTTTACAATTAAGCACATAATTATACATCTTGTTTGTTCTACCCAAGTGCATGACCTTACATTTATCCCCATTAAAGCTCATTTGCCATTTATCAGCCCAAGCTTCTAGTTTACATAAATCCTCCTGTAATATAAAATTGTCCTCTGTATTTATTACCCTGTATATATAGAAATTAATAAATACATTTATCATATGTTTTGGAGGTCCCACTTGGCAGAACTGAGGGTAAGTTTATCAATGACACAAGTTATTATCATAGATTTCCCAAAAAAAGAACCATATCAAGAATTACGTGAGTCACATTGAAATCTACTGTATATGTATATGGGCATCTGTTATGATACAGGTCTAATTATCATAATTCTGTTTCAGCCAACTTAGATTAGGTTCATATATACAATCTCGTTCCAAACGTTTTTGTGTCCATAGTGTGGTGGTATAAAATCCTTATTTTAGCTTAATCCATTAGCAAGTTAGGGTACATAAAATTATTTTTTTCAGTAGATCATTCAATTATACTTGTACAGGGAAATGTTTCCTTATTAGTGTTGAGCGATACTGCTCGATATCTAAAAATATCGGATCGGAATGGTATCGCCGATATCACTAAAATATCGTCGATACCCGATACCGATACCGGAAGTCCAATGTAAGTCTATGGGAACCAAATATCGACATTAAAAAAAAAAACATTCTTGCCTTGTTGGTTAATTGTACATGAAGGAAAACAACAAAGAGTAATGTAGAATGTATTGGGGGAGGTTGAGGAGACAATAAAGGCATACATGTTTAACCCAATGCATTGGAATAGCATTAATATATATTTTTTTGGAAATACGTTTGGATTGACGAACAAATTGACAATGTTGTTAACCTTTTTTCTATTTTGGCAAATATGTATGTTTCACAACTTCCATGCTCTTCACCTTTTTAACTTTTGCCAGTGCCACACTTTCTCCTTCATAATCTTCAGCAGCATCATCTTTCTCATCAAATTATTCTTCATCTTCACCTTCTTAATCTTCTTCTTAAACTTCTTGCTATTCATGTTTTTGTTTACATTACTCATATTGTTATTATTAAACTATTAATCTTCTTCATATTCAAATTTTTCATCTTCTTCCTCTTCATCTTCTTCATCATATTCTTATTTGTGACAGAGATTCCTGTACTTGTAATCTGTAAAAGTATGAATTTTTCATTCTTCCGTTCTTGCTGTCACAAAAGATTTAAATTACAACAGTATTTGTCCGTGTTCAGTTTAGCCTGCAGCAGCAGGCATTTTCCAGGGGCACCACGAGGAGGAACGGACTCACCCCCATACACTGCTTAGTCTTCTTCTGCTTAGAATTTAGAGCATATATTTTGCTCTTCATTTTGGTCTTATACTTCATGTTCTTCTGCTTTTTGATCTTCTGCTTATTGTTCTTCTGTCTGTTGTTCTGTATCTTGTAGTTTGTCTTAACCTTCTTTGTCCTGTTGGTGATCTTCTTCAGGGTAATCTTTTATTTTTTCTTTGTGATGGTGTTCAGGCTGGTTGGCTTCATGCTCGTCGTCCTTGTTGTCGTCATCTTCTTCTGGGTGGTCTTTAAGGTCGTCTAATTTCCGAGAACCAGCTGACGTTACTGGAACCCGGACGGGTATCAGATGGAACAAGAGACAATGGAAGTAACGAGGACCAGCTGACTGTGCTGGAACCCGGAGGGGCAGCAGAAGGAAAAGAGGCAATGTCACAACCGAGTACCAGCTGACGTTACTGTGACACGGTTACTAAGCAGGAGGTACCTGTGCTCCAAAGCACTACCAAGGACCAGCAGACATTGCTGGAACTCATATACGGAGATGGAGGCACCTAGGCCAAAGGCACTGGGGAGAACCAGTTGACGGTACTGGACCCCGGACGGGTAGCAGAAGGAAAAGAGGCAATGTCACAACCGAGTACCAGCTGACGTTACTGTGACACGGTTACTAAGCAGGAGGTACCTGTGCTCCAAAGCACTACCAAGGACCAGCAGACGTTGCTGGAACTCGTATACGGAGATGGAGGAACCTAGGCCAAAGGCACTGGGGAGAACCAGTTGACGGTACTGGACCCGGACGGGTAGCAGAAGGAAAAGAGGCAATGTAACAACCGAGTACCAGCTGACGTTACTGTGACACAGTTACTAAGCAGGAGGTACCTGTGCTCCAAAGCACTACCAAGGACCAGCAGACGTTGCTGGAACTCGTATACGGAGATGGAGGCACCTAGGCCAAAGGCACTGGGGAGAACCAGTTGACGGTACTGGACCCCGGACGGGTAGCAGAACGCACCCATGAAAATGTAAGTTGACAGGACGCAAGCCGTCCGCAGTTACCGAATCACACAGTCCTACAGTGGGTGCTTGTCCTATTGTCACAATGGAAACAGCCTTTATTTACATATCCCACAGCACACATAGGAATCACCTAAACTGCAGGCACCATAGAGTCGGCTAACCCGAATGCAACATGACAGCACAACTTATTGGAGGATAATTGACGTTCACACTGCCAGGAAACAGCTGTCGTGCTGTAACCAGGCTGGCCAGGAGTCAGTACCCCTGCCAATTACTTACGAGAAACAAATGGCGGTGTTGTAGCCCAGGGAGTAGAGTTCAGATGGTAGAAAGATGAACATAACAGGAGACATGGAAAACGTTGCCAAACAGTTATTTAATCTGAAAACAGACAGGCAAATTCAGGTGATATCCATGTCTTGTTCATTTTCAGAAAAGTAAGCCGGTCTACATTCTCTGAGGATAGTCGCATGCGACGGTCTGTTAGTACACCACCTGCAGCACTAAAGACGCGCTCAGATAATACACTGGCAGCAGTATCCAACTTAGAGACCCAAAATTTGAAAGGGGAAGAGGCATCTGGGAGTACACTTAGAGGGAAAGACAAGTAGTCTGTCACCATCTTACGGAAACGTTGCTTCCTGGTGACTGGAGCCGTCTCGGATGGTGTAGACCTTGCTGGCGCTGTCACAAAACTTCGCCACATTTGTAACATACAGCTCTTGCCCTGTGCAGAGGCGCTGCTTGTGCTCCCTCTTGTTGTAGAGGTGTCTACACTGCCTCGACGCACAGAGCTGCTTTGTAAAGCAGTAGCAGCAGCATCTCTCTCGGCTGGAATGTACAACAGTATGGATTGCACCAGTGTGTCTTGGTACTCCCGCATTTTACGGTCCCGGTTCCCCGGTGTGATGAGGGTTTGTAAGTTGTCCCGGTAGCGAGGGTCTAGGAGGGTGTACACCCAATAATCTGACGTGGTGAGAATGTGGGCGATGCGGCGGTCGTTTCTCAGGCACTGAAGCATGAAATCAACCATGTGCTGCAGACTCCCAACTGGCCAATAAAAGCTGTCCTGTGGAAGAGGCGTCATCTCTGCCTCCTCTGTATCACCCCGCCCTCGCTCTACATACTGACTAGAGCATTGTGTACCTCCCTCTGTAGGGATTTCTTCCTCCTCCATTGACTCCTCCTCCTCCTCATCCTCCTCACAAAGTGAGCCCTGCCCAGCCCTTTGTGAGGAACCACGTTGCGCTGACTGTCCTGAAGGTAATTGAATTTGTGACTCCTCATCCTCCACCTCTTCCAAAACCTCTTCCTTTAGTGCTTTCAGTGATTTCTGAAGCAGGCAGATAAGGGGGACAGTCATGCTGACTAGTGCATCATCTGCACTCGCCATCAGCGTTGAGACATCAAACGCACGCAAAACGTCACAGATGTCCTTCATAGAGGCCCACTCAGTAGTGGTGAAGTGTGGACGGCGCAAAGAGCGACTTGATTGCGCCTGATGCAGCTGATACTCCATTACTGCTGTCTGCTGCTCACACAACCGCTCCAACATATGTAACGTGGAATTCCACCTGGTGGGTACGTCACATATGATGCGATGTTCAGGAAGGCGAAATCGGCGTTGCAGAGCAGCAATGCGCGATCTGGCTATGCTGGAACGTCGCAAGTGAGCGCACTCTAGGCGGACCTTCTGCAGCAGTCCAGCAAGATCCGGATAGTCCCTCAAAAAACTCTGCACGACCAAGTTGAGCACATGTGCCAGACATGGTATGTGAGTAAGGTTGCCAAGGCCCAGAGCTGCCACCAGATTTCGGCCATTGTCACACACTACCAAGAGTGGCTGGAGATTCGCAGGCAAAAACCACACGTCGCTCTCATGCTTGATGGCATTCCAGACCTCCTGCGCTGTGTGGCTTAGATTCCCATTGAAATCATTTTCAGGACGGCCTGTTGACGTTTGGCCACGGCTGTGCTCATATCGGTCGCAACAGGTAAGCGTTCACGGGTCCATGTGGAGGTATACCGTGACGGCTCGTGCAGCGATGATTCTGAGGAACTGGAGTAGGAGGAGGAATCAATGTGTACAGACTGGATTCCTGCAATCCTTGGAGTTGGCAGAACACGTACAGCGCCACTCGCAAGATCTGTACCCGGCTCCACAACATTGACCCAATTGGCAGTGAGGGAAAGGTATCGTCCCTGGCCATGGGTACTGGTCCACGCATCGGTGGTCAGGTGGACCCTGCTACTGACGGCGTTTAGTAGCGCATGTTTAATGTTTCCCTCGACATGTTTTTGCAGACCAGGGACGGCTTGCCTGCTGAAATAAAATCGGCTTGGCACATTATATTGTGGGACTGCCAATACCATTAAGTTCCTGAAACTGTCAGTCTCCACCAGCCTGAATGACAGCATTTCAAGGGACAGGAGTTTTGCAATGCCAGAATTCAGAGCCTGTGCTCGTGGATGGTTTGCCGAGTATGGCCGTCTTTTATCCCATGCCTGTGGTACCGATGGCTGTTTTGTGGTCTGGGAGTGTGACGATGACTGTGAACTTGCTGCTGTGGGTGGAATAACAGTTTGTCTATGGACAACAGTGACCGAGGTTCTTCCATGGAGATCCTGTGAGGAAGCCGAACCAGGTGTGTGTGAGCTGGAGGCAGAGGCTCCAACACGACCTGAAGATGTAGGTGCTGCTGTAGGTTGGCCTACATCTCCAGTGTGTCTTTGTAACTCAGCTACGTGCTTTGTCCGTACATGTTTCCACATATTTGTGGTATTCAGGTTACTGATATTTTTACCTCTTTTAACTTTTTGCTTACACAGCTTGCATTGAACATAGCAAATATCATCTACAAGTCTGTCAAAAAAGGACCACGCAGTGCAAGTCATGGGAACGCCAATTTTGACATTTGTAAGAGAACTGCTCCCAACACGTGCCAAACTGGAGGCTACAGGCAAGCGAGTCTGCAGCCTACCTCTCCCTCCTCTTTGTACCGTTGGGCCAATCTCTTCCTCAGAGCTGCTCCCACCACCTTCTTGTTGCTCACGCCATGTTGGGTCTCGGACTTCATCATCTCCACTACCCTCTTCCAACACCTGCTGCTGTTGGATGGTCTGGGCAGCACCATGCTCCACAAAACCTGGCACCTGAGTCTCATCATCATCATGAGATGCGTTCTGCGGTGTGCTGTCCATCGGCACTGGCTCACCCGCCTCTTCAGATTGAGAGAGACACAGCTGTTGCGCATCACTGCATACTCCCTCTTCTTCAAATTGCAGAATGCTGCTTGCCTGTGCCCGTGTTTGCGAGCCAACAGATTCTGAGAACAGAAGCAGAGACTCAGCTGGCTCCTGTACAGAACTCTCTGACTGCCTGGCCAATTTGACAGGCGGTGAACAGACAGATGGTTGCTCAACAGTGTTGTGTTCCTGAGAGGAGGTGGAAGGAATTGAAGTCGATGCATTGGCTGCCATCCAACCAACAACGGCTTCAATTTGTTCTTCCCGCAGCAGGGGGGCACGCCGAGCTCCTACCAAAGTGCGCATAAAGGAACGCTCTTGGGTAAAACTGGTGAATGCTGTGTCACTGAGGGCGGCAGCAGCCACAGAATCCCCACGTCCTCTCCCTGCTGAAACTCCACGGCCACGACCACGTGCCTTACTCACTGACTTCTTCATCTTGGTAGATTGATAAAGAAAGTCAGAAAAGTTATAAGGCCTAAGTGTGGTTATTACGCAGAGACTGAAGTGAACACTGAAACACAACTGTTCACAATCTGTGAAAGGCTACTCCTTTGTCTACTTCTATAGTGTTTGCAACCAATGTATTGGATATGGATGGAAGCGCGTCACACTAATAGATTATATTTATTTTAAATGGAATGGAGCAGAACCAATTGGAGAGAAATGACAAGGATGAGGCACTGAGACACGCTCAGCAGAGTACAAGCAGCAGTGCTTGAACAAGTAACTGGAGCGTGATGTGCACTCAAAAAATAAAAAACACAGACTGAAATGAACACTGAAACACAACTGTTCACAATCTGTGAAAGGCTACTCCTTTGTCTACTTCTATAGTGTTTGCAACCAATGTATTGGATACGGATGGAAGCGCGTCACACTAATAGATTATATTTATTTTAAATAGAATGGAGCAGAACCAATTGGAGAGAAATGAAAAGGATGAGGCACTGAGACACGCTCAGCAGAGTACAAGCAGCAGTGCTTGAACAAGTAACTTGAGCGTGATGTGCACTCAAAAAATAAAAAACACAGACTGAAGTGAACACTGAAACACAACTGTTCACAATCTGTGAAAGGCTACTCCTTTGTCTACTTATATAGTGTTTGCAACAAATGTATTGGATACGGATGGAAGCGCGTCACACTAAAATTTAAATTGCATGGAGCAGCAAGAATTACACTGAAGAAAAAAAAAAGAGTCTGTGAGTGACACGTGCAAATGCCTACAGACAGCGTTGCATGCAGAGCAAACTGCAGCGTCACCTGCACTCACACACACCTTGCAGAGCTGTTAAAACAACACTGCAGGCAAAAGGAAGCTTTACACAGCGGTTGGTGCTAGCCTGCCTAAAGCACAGTACACTAAATCGCAATCTCTAACTGTCCCTCAGAGTCAGCACAGCAGCGTTCTGTCCCTTACTGAATTCACAGCACAGTGACGCTAAAATGGCGGCGGCGCCTTTTATAGTGCATTCTGACATCATTTCAGCATCCAATCACAGCCATGCCATTAGTTAACATGACCGCAGCAGTACAGGATGTGCCCACACTTCTTAGGATTCCTCATTGGCTGACTAAAATCACATTGCCTCTCAAAGAATTATGGGAACTTCCGATTCCGGTATACGATATATGGAAAATATCGGAACTAAGTATCGAAAGGCCGATACAGCTAATATCGGCCGATACCCGATACTTGCGGTATCGTATCGCTCAACACTATTCCTTATATTTCAAGGAAGACCGGAAGACAGCAAAGGACTAAATAAAGAGAACTTTCATAAAACTTCAAGAAAGAGGGTGAACTCTCATATAATTTCTAGGAATGAAGTCCTGGGAAAGAGAAGATGAGGGGAAAGAGAGGGAGGGCGCTATCTAAGCGTAGTAGATGAGTCAATTTGTGAGAAAAGTACAACTTGAATCTTGGTCACCAGGTGTGATTGTGCAAGAAGGCACAACACTGGGAAAAGTTTGCAAACAAGAGTGATCCTTCCACCGGTATGCTGCCCGTCTGTAATAATATGGTGATGATTTTCTCCTCCCAGAAAAAAATATTTCTTCTCCACGTGATATTGTGAATAAAGAAGTTTCAGGGCACTTCCTTCAGAGGATCCTTAACCCAATTTGGAATAAGAGGGTTATATAGCCAAACAAGTAAGTACCTCTGATGTGGAATCAGATGATATTCTATTGGCAAAGTAAAATGCAAAATTTTATAAAAGACAATAAAAATATTAAATCATTTTTTGGTGAAAAAAAAACAATGCGTTTCGGCCATGTAGGACTTCATCAGATGTAAAATTTTACATTTTACTTAGCCAGTAATAAATTATCTGATTAAACATCAGAGATACTTAGTTCTTTGGCTATATAACCCTCTTATTCCAAATTGGGTTAAGGATCCTCTGAAGGAAGTGCCCTGAAACTCCTTTATTCATCATTTCTAGGAAGATATCCTGCATGGAGAAGTAGCAAAGGGCAGATGTCCTGTAATCCAAAATATTACAATTGATCAATCATATGTAAAATTATATTTAAGTCATTCTATGAAACTGCAAAAAAACCGTTAGACCCCACGCTAAAAAAAATACTATTGAGAGATGCATCTATGTGACATGATATATGAACTGATAGCTCTGTTGATAAAAAGTAAGTTCATGAAAAATGTCACCATATGGTGAAGTGTTATAATAATGTGAGAAAACTTGCAAAAATGTGCAGCAGTTAAACCATCATCGGTACATTAATACTTTTTCCTTTTTCTTTACACTCAACTTTCCATTAATAGGCTTGGATACAGCACTCTGTGAACAGCCAGCTTCCTTAGCAATGACCTTTTGTGGCTTACCCTCCTTGTGGAGTGTGTCAGTGACTGCCTTCTGGACATCTGTCAAGTCAGCAGTCTTCCCCATGATTGTGGAGCCTACTGAAACAGACTAAGGGACCTTTTTAAATGCTTAGGAAGCCTTTGCAGGTGTTTTTGTTAATTATTCAAATTTACTGAGCTAATGACTTTTGGGTTTTCATTGGCTGTAAGCCATAATCATCAACATTAACAGAAATAAACGCTTGAAATAGATCACTCTGTTTGTAATGACTCTATATAATATATAAGTTTTACTTTTTGTATTGAAGAAATGAAATACATTAACTTTTTGATGATCTTCTAATTTTGAGAGAAGCACCTGCATATATATATATGTATACATTACATAGATAGATAGAAGAAAAGCTGGAAATTCAGCGGCTACGTAGTACAAAATCACTGCAAGAGCCGACAGGATAGAAGAGATGGATTACATACAGTAAATACGGAAATAACAGGTAGATATATAGATGTCAGTGACAAATACAAATAGTACAGTTTGTGTGCAGCTTAGGCCTCTTTCACACATAAGTTTTTCTCCATCAGCCACAATACGTCATTTTGTGAAAAAAACGGATCCGGCGATTGATGTTGCAGGATCCGTTTTTTTCTCATAGACTTGTATTAGCGACGGATTGCGATGGATGGCCGTGCGTTTCATCCGTCGCTCGATGGATCTGTCGGAAATTTAGTGTCCGGCAGCCGGAGACGACGCACAAAGCAATGTTTTTTTTTGTCTCCGTCGGAAAGTCGGACAGTGACGGATCCGTAGCTGTCCGTAGTTTTTTATAATAGAAGCCTATGGGCACTGGATCCGTCGTCATCTGTCAAATGACGGATTTCGGCGACTGATCCGTTTTTTTTAACAGAGCATGCTCCTGACAGGTTAAAAAAAAAGAATAGATATATACACATAGAATACATATATACATATACATGTTATTGAGACACATATACATTTATAATTTATACAGTCCTACATAGCATAATAGCTGCTAAATCAATTGCTGGCTTCTGTAAAATCATTACTGAACCCGACATGAAATGACACATGGTTTACATACAGTAACCATTTCATTTCATTTAGTTTTATATATGTTTTAGACTAATAATTAGATGAGTGCATGTGTGCAAAATTTGGGACATGCAGGTGTTAATTTAATGGGTAAATTCGTTATAAAAAACTGCGTGGGCTCCCGCGGTATTTTCTCTGCCAGAGAGGGAAAGCCAGTGACCGAGGACAGATATTAATAGCCTTGAGAGGGACAATTGTTTTTGGCCCCCCCCCCTGGCTACTAACTTCTGGCCCCAGTCACCCCAGAAAAGGCACATCTATTATTAGATGCGCCTTTTCTGGCACTTAGTCTCTCTATTCCTATTGTCTTTAGTGGTGGCTCATGGGTTATTAAAGGGGTTAATGTCACCTTGCTTTTGAAAGGTGTCAATAAGACAACTATCCATTATTAATCCTATTGTAAAGGGTTAAAAAACCACACACACACGCATTAATTAAAAATTCTTTTAATGAAATAATTACACATAATTTTTGACCAAATTTATTATTCTGCCAATCTACCTGAATCCCTTGTTCTCCTGTAAAAAAAATAAAATAAAAAAGCAACAATATCCATACCTCTCCACCGTTCAGTCAGTTCCCCCGCTGCAATCCATCACAAGGGGGTTAACTAGTTTAGAGCAGGGACCGGTGCTAATGCTACCGGTCCGGCTGTAAACTACTGCAGAATGAATGAATTCATGTCTGCGCAGGCGCCCCGGCTGACCAGAGATGAACTGATTAGCGTGGGAAAGTTTTTAAATTTTTTCCCATGCTATCGAGTTAACTTCAGGTCAGCCAGGGACTTTGCACAGCCTTACTAGTGTCAGCGGTAGTCAGTGAGTCTGCTGGAGTCCCCAGCTGACCTGAGGTGATCTGACAGCGTGGGAAAAAATTAAGAAACTTTCCCACGCTCCTGAATTCATCTCCGGTCAGCCATTCATTCATTCTGCAATGGTTTACAGCCAGGCCGGTACCATTAGCACCGGTCTCTGCTGTAAACTACCGTATATACTCGCGTATAAGCCGAGATTTTCAGCCCATTTTTTAAGGCTGAAAGTCCCCCTCTCGGCTTATACATGAGTCATATACGCCAGGGGGTTGGCGGGGAGGGGGCATGGGGGTGTCAGATCATGCTCACCCCCCTGGTGAGTCTCTGCAGCCCTCCTGCTTCTACCACGATCTCAGACTCCTTCCTTCAGCGTTCACATGGTACCGCTCATTAAAGTCATGAATATGTGCATATTCATGACTTTAATGAGCGGTACCACGTGACTACTGAAGGAAGGAGTAGCTGCAGGAGACCGTGGGAGAAGCAGGGGGCTGCAGAGACGCTCCAGGAAAGGGTAAGTATATGCGATACTCACCTGTCCCCGGTCCACCGCTGTGCACTGCTCTATCCTGTGTCCTCTGGCTGTGACGTTCAGGACAGTGGCGGGCTGACGTAGTTAGTGCTCGCCACGCCCTCTGCCTGAGCATTCACCAACAGAGGACCCAGAAGACAGTGGCGTGCAGCGGTGAATCGGGGACAGGTGAATATCTCAGTTGCCGGGGCCCTGAGCAAGGGGTGACCTTGCTGTCCCCCATAGCGCGCCGTGTCCCCGCCTGCTCAGAACCATGGCACCTGGTCCCCAGCGACGAGAGGTGAGTATGTAATTTTTTTTCATCTGCAGCAGCAGCGGCAGCATATGGGGGCATATTCTATGGAGCATCTTATGGGGGCATAATCTATGGAGCATCATACGGGGCATAATATTCTGAGCATCATATGGGGGCATAATCTATGCAGCATCATATGGGGGCATAATCTATGGAGCATTTTATGGGGCCATAACCTTTATGGAGCAGCATATGGGGTATATTACTCTATGGATCATCTTGTGGGGCCATTATTAACATTTATGCAGCGTTACATGGGGAGTATTTTGTATGGAGCATCTTATTGGGCCACCTTGACCTGTATGGAGCATTATATGGAGCTCCTGATTCAATATGGATATTCAAAAACATTTAACCTACTGATGTCTCAATTAATTTTACTTTTATTGGTATCTATTTTTATTTTTGTAATTTACCAGTAGATGCTGCATTTTCCACCCTAGGCTTACTGTATATGCGAGTCCATAAGTTTTCCCAGTTTTTTGTGGCAAAATTAGGGGGATCGGCTTATACACGGGTCGGCTTATACATGAGTATATTCGGTAGTTAACCCCTTGTAATAGATTTATGTGGGGGACCTGACTGAACGGCGGAGAGGTATGGATTTTGTTATTTTTTTATTTTATTATTTTTTAAAGGAGAACAAGGGATTCACATGAATTGGCAGAATAATAAATTTTGTCAAAAATTATGTGTAATTCTTTAATTAAAGTGTGTGTGTGTTTTTTAACCCTTTACTACAATAGGAATCATAATGGATAGTTGTCTTATTGACACCTCTCCATTACTAACCTGGATCAATGTCACCTTTTAATAGCAAGGTGACATTAACCCTTTATTAACCCATGAGCCACCACTAAAGGCAATGGGAATAAAGAGGCTAAGTGCCAGAAAAGGCGCATCTAATAATAGATGTGCCTTTTCTGGGGTGGCTGGGGCCAGATGTTAGCAGCCAGGGGGGGCCCAAAAAACGGTCCCTCTCAAGGCTATTAATATCTGTCCTCGGTCACTGGCTTTCCCCCTCTGGTGGAGAAAATACAGCGCGAGCCAACGCATTTTTTTAGAATTAATTTATCCTGGTATGGTAATCCTGGTATGCATGGTACCCTCACCCCCCAATTCTGGTATGCATGGTCCCCTCATCCCTATCGTAGGATGTATGGTACCTCCTCACCCCCAATCCTGGTATGCATGGCACTGTCACGCTGTCACTGCGTACAGGAGGTCAGGGTCCTATGCTGACCCTAAGCTGGGGCCCTGACTAATCCCTCTACCTGGAGGTACTGTTAATGGTACAGAGGTCCAGGCCGCCAGCGTAACCCTACCTTCTGAGAATCCCTGAACCTCAGTAATCTAGTCCTGAGAAGGACCCCGATCACAACAGTAGGGGACAGGGTAGTAAATGCTAATACACAGTACTAGACGAACGAGACAGTACAAGGGGAAAATCAAAAACCACCTTGCATACAAAAACTCACACCACGATAACAGAGGGAACACAAACGGGTAAGGAGATAAATGATAAAGCGAGAAGGGAAAAAAACACACCGAATACACTTCGCTCCAAACTCCTCAATACCACGATCCGCTCTGATGGTATGTATGAAATGCTTTCACCGACAACTACCCTATCAGACCGGCAGGTATTTGAAGGAGTCCCAATACTGCAGAATTAACTGCAGCTGGGTGAGGCTGGGCCTCGTCTAGCACAGAGAGAGAGAATTAACTCCCTCACTGCCGAAAAACACCAAGCACCAAAAACTCAGCTGCGAGAAGTCATAGAATCATAGAATCATAGAATAGTAGAGTTGGAAGGGACCTCCTGGGTCATCTGGTCCAACCCCCTGCTCAAAGCAGGATTCTCTAAATCATTCCAGACAGATGTCTGTCCAGCCTCTGTTTGAAGACTTCCATTGAAGGAGAACTTACCACCTCTCGTGGCAGCCTGTTCCACTCCTTGATCACCCTAACTGTCAAGAAGTTTTTTCTAATATCTAATCTGTGTCTCCTCCCATTCAGTTTCATCCCATTGCTTCTAGTCTTTCCTTGTGCAAATGAGAATAAAGATGATCCTTCTACAATGTGACAGCCCTTGAGATATTTGTAGACAGCTATTAAGTCTCCTCTCAGTCTTCTTTTTTGCAAGCTAAACATTCCCAAATCCTGCAACCGTTCCTCATAGGACATGGTTTGCAGACCGGTCACTATTCTGGTGGCTCTCCTTTGAACTTGCTCCAGTTTGTTGATGTCTTTTTTAAAATGTGGTGCCCAAAACTGGACACAGTATTCCAGATGAGGTCTGACCAAAGAGGAGTAGAGGGCAATAATGACCTCACGTGATCTAGACTGTATGCTTCTGTTGATACATCCTAGAATTGTATTTGCCTTTTTTGCTGCTGCATCACACTGTTGACTCATGTTCAGTCTGTGATCAATTAGTATACCCAAGTCTTTTTCACATGTGCTGTTACTTAGCCCTATTCCTCCCATTTTGTATATGCTTTTTTCATTTTTATTGCCCAGATGTAGTACTTTGCATTTTTCCCTGTTAAAAACCATTCTGTTAGTTGCTGCCCACTGCTCCAGTTTATTTATATCTTTTTGAATCCTCTCTCTCTCTTCTCTAGTATTAGCTACCCCTCCTAGCTTTGTGTCATCAGCAAATTTGATCAGTTTACCATCAATTCCTTCATCTAAATCATTGATAAAGATGTTGAACAATAGAGGGCCCAAAACAGAGCCCTGTGGTACCCCACTTGAGACATTCTTCCAACTGGATGTGCAGCCATTTACGACCACTCTTTGAGTCCGATCACTAAGCCAGTTATGAATCCACCTAACAGTTGCCTTGTCCATTCCATACTTAGTCATTTTTTCAATAAGGATTGTGTGAGATACTTTGTCAAATGCTTTGCTGAAGTCAAGATATACTATATCTACAGCATTTCCCTGATCCACCCAGTCAGTGATTCTGTCATAGAAGGAAATTAAGTTAGTCTGACATGACTTATTAGTTACAAACCCATGCTGACTATGTTTAATCACTTCATTCTTATGCAGATACTTAGATACATGTTCTTTAATAATTTGTTCAAATATTTTTCCTGGTATAGAAGTCAGACTCACCGGCCTGTAGTTCCCTGGGTCCACCTTCTTCCCCTTTTTGAAGATAGGAACAACATTTGCTCTTCTCCAGTCTTCTGGGACTTCTCCTGTTCTCCAAGAATTTTCAAAGATTATGGACAGTGGTTCAAGAATTTCTTCCGCTATCTCCTTCAGTATTCTGGGGTGTAATTCATCTGGACCTGGAGACTTGAATTCATTTAGGTTAGCTAAGTGTTTCCTCACTGTTTTTCTGTTTATAGATATCCTGGATTCTTCTATTCCTTTAATATGACAGTGAAGATCAGTTGATGTTACATTTCCTTTCTGAGAGAAAACAGATGCAAAATAGGAATTTAAAAGTTCAGCCTTCTCAACATCCTGACTTACCATTTCATCATTTTCATCCTGTAAAAATCCTATAGCATCTTTGACTTTTTTTTTACTTTTGACGTATCCCCAAAATCCTTTTTTGTTGCTTTTGACATCTCTTGCAAGCCTTAATTCATTGTCAGCTTTAGATAATCTGATTTGTGCCCTGCAGGTTCTGCAGATGGCATTATATTCTTCTTTAGATATGCCTCCCTCTTTCCATTTGATAAACATTTCTTTCTTCCTTTTTAGCATGTGTTTCAGTTCTGTGTTCATCCATCCTGGTTTCCTTAAATGCTTCCCATTCTTCCCTCTTTTTGGAATTGTTAACGATTGTGCTTTGAGAATATCATTTTTCAAGATGTCCCATCCTTCCTGGACATTTTTGTCCTTAAGGATATCCAGCCATTGGATCCCTCCAATTCTCTTTCTGAGTCCCTTAAAATCTGCCTTTCTGAAATCTAACCTTGACGTCTGAGTCTTCACAGGTCTTCCTCCTCTTGTTATCCAAAATTCTAAAATAGCATGGTCACTACCTCCTAGGGTCCCAGCCACTCTTACCTCCTCAACCATTTCCTCCCTGTTTGTAAGGATTAGATCCAAGGTAGCAGATCCCCTTGTTTTCTCCTCTACCTTTTGAAAGATAAAGTTGTCAGCAAGAGAGGATAAGAATTTCCTTGACCTGTTAGTTTTTCCTGAGAGAGATTCCCAACAAATGTCTGGATAGTTGAAATCTCCCATGACCACTATGTCATATTTTTTGGAGAACTTGGCCATTTGATGCATAAAGAGTTCATCCATATCTTCAGCTTGCATTGGCGGCCTGTAGTAAATGCCTACAATGGTGTCCTTTCCATTGTTCTGTCTTTGTATTCTTACCCAAACAGTTTCCACAGAACTCCCAGTCTCTGAAGTGTCAATCTCTGTGCAGATATACACTTTCCTAACATACAATGCGACACCTCCTCCTCGTTTATCAAGTCTGTTTCTTGCAAATAAGTTGTATCCTTCTAGCCTTGTATTCCAATCATGTGTATCGTCCCACCAAGTTTCAGTGATTCCAATGACATCATACTTCTTCTCCTGCATTAGTAGTTCCAATTCTCCTTGTTTGTTGCCCATGCTTTGTGCATTTGTATAAAAACATTTTAGTTTGTGATTGGTTTCTCTTCCTCCAATATTTTCATTATTTAGATTGTTTTGTCTTCGTTCTTCCTTTCCACTTCTAATAGCCGAGTTCTCAATAGCATTTGTCAGGTGTATGGCTTTTTCTGGCGTTTTGCTTCCCTTCCCACATTGTTCTAGTTTAAAGCTCTCCTGATGAGTGTAGCAAGGTGACTTCCAAATACATGTTTTCCAGTCTTCGTAAGGTGCACCCCATCTCTAGCAAGTAGTCCATCGTATAGGTAATTCACTCCGTGATCCAGAAATCCAAATCCTTGCTGACGGCACCATCGACGTAGCCAGTTGTTCACCTGCAGAATCTTATTTCACCTCCTTGTTCCATGGCCATCCACTGGAAGGATGGAAGAGAAGACCACCTGCGCTCCCAGTTCTTTCACTTTCTTTCCTAAGTTTTCAAAGTCACTGCAGATGGTTTCCAGGTCACTTCTTGTGGTGTCATTTGTCCCCACATGTATTAGCAGGAATGGGTAGTCATCTTTAGGTCTGAAGAGTCCTGATATCCTGTCAGACACATCTTTAATTTTTGCACCTGGAAGACAGAACATTTCTCTTGAGGTTATATCCGGTCTGCAGATAGCGGCCTCTGTTCCTCTCAACAGGGAATCCCCCATGACAACAACTCTCCGTTTCTTCATCACAACAGTTTTCTTTCTCCATTGGGGAGGACTCTGAGGGCTTACAAGGTTGCTCTTTGTGGGCAAAGTCTTATTCTGAGGTATTTCTTCAACATTCTCCTGTGTGAGAGCCTGGTACTGGTTCCTGAGCAGTATGGGTGCTGACTGCTTCACGATCTTCCTGCTTCTCTGGGTCACATGCTTCCATTCCTCTGTTTCTTCAGGTGCTTCTCTTTCTGCACCATGAAGAGATAATTCTGCTTTGTCTAAGAACTCTTCATCTTCCTTAATGATCTTCAATGTAGCTAACCTCTCTTCTAGATTTCGCAAGTCAGGCTGTGCAATCGCGACGATCTTCGTGGCGACACACCCGTGACAGTACCCCCCCATTCTACGAGGGGCCTCCGGACCCTCAGGGCCAGGTTTATCCGGGTGAGTCGTGTGGAAGGCCCAAATTAATTGGTCTGCGTTAATATCCGACGCAGGAACCCACATCCTCTCCTCAGGACCATACCCCTTCCAATGAACCAGGTACTGAAGGGACCGGCGATTAAAGCGTGAATCGATGACTTTCGATACCTGAAACTCCAAGTTACCTTTGACCACCACTGAAGGAGGAGGTAAAGGTGACGATATCACTGGTGCCACATACCTCTTAAGCAAAGATCTGTGGAACACATTGTGAATTTTAAACGTAGGGGGGAGGTCAAGACGGAATGCCACCGGATTAATTATAGAACTGATCCTGTACAGCCCGATGAACCTGGGACCCAGTTTCCAGGAGGGAACCTTAAGTTTTATATTCTTGGTAGACAACCATACCCGATCGTTCACACTTAGGTCCGGACCAGACACTCTCCTCCTATCAGCCATACGTTTGTATCGGTTCCCCATAGTACTCAAATTATTCAGCACCCCTCTCCACACTGAAGCGAGAGATGATGAAAATTGTTCCTCCTCAGGAACCCCTGAAGAGCCCCCCCTACTGAAAGTACAAAACTGGGGGTGAAAACCATATGCCCCAAAAAACGGGGACTTACCAGTAGACTCGCTCCGCCTATTATTAAGAGCAAACTCCGCCAGAGGTAAGAAAGAAGCCCAGTCCTCCTGGTTCTCTGACACAAAACACCGGAGATATGTCTCCAAGCTCTGGTTCAGACGTTCCATCTGACCATTGGTCTGAGGATGAAAAGCCGATGAAAACAATAAATGCATCCCCCGCCGTGTACAAAATGCCTTCCAGAATTTGGACACAAACTGAGACCCCCGATCCGACAACACATCGGAGGGTACCCCGTGAAGCCTCACAATCTCCCCAATGAACACCTGTGCAAGAGTTTTAGCATTAGGAAGAGTAGGAAGAGCGATAAAATGTATGACTGTTTTACCCGAAGACGGCGGGAGGTCCGTAATAAAGTCCATAGACAGATGAGTCCAAGGACGCTCCAGGATCTTCAAAGGTAAGAGGGCCCCAGACGGACGGGTATGTGGGGTCTTAGAGCGCGCACAAACCCCACAGGACGCAACAAAAGTTACCACCTCCCTATGTAAGTTAGGCCACCAAAACCAACGCGAGAGGAGATCCACAGTTGCTTTACTCCCTGGGTGTCCTGCCAAAGCTGAGTTATGGTGTGCCTCGATCACCTTTTGTCGCAACTGATCTGGAACAAACAGTCTCCCTGGAGGTCCAACAGGTGCGTCCCCCTGAGCCTCCAATACCTCCTCCTCAAGCTCAGAGCATACTGCCGACACCACCACCCCCTCCTGAAGGATAGGAACCGGGTCATCCGTGTTCCCGGCCCCAGGGAAACTACGAGATAAGGCATCCGCCTTTACATTTTTTGACCCCGGACGATATGTGACGACAAAATTAAACCTGGTAAAAAACAACGACCACCTAGCTTGTCTGGGATTCAGACGTTTTGCAGACTCAAGATATAGCAGGTTCTTGTGATCGGTGATGACGGTGACCGGATGGACTGTCCCCTCCAAAAAATGGCGCCACTCCTCAAAAGCTAACTTAATGGCCAAGAGTTCCCTATTGCCGACATCGTAATTCCTCTCAGCGGACGACAATTTTTTAGAGAAAAATGCGCACGGATGCCACTTACCAGGGGATGAACCTTGTGATAATACTGCTCCCACCCCTACCTCAGAAGCGTCTACCTCTACAATGAACGGCTGTGACGAATCAGGTTGAATGAGTATGGGTGCCGAGGCAAAACATTTTTTCAAGGAGGAGAATGCTTGACAAGCCTTGTGAGACCACCTAGAAAAATCCATCCCTTTTTTTGTCATGTCTGTGAGGGGTTTAACCATGGACGAGAAATTACGAATAAATTTCCGGTAATAATTAGCAAACCCCAGGAAACGTTGTAGTGCCTTAAGATTCTCTGGCAGATCCCACTCAAGAACTGCCCGCACTTTCCCAGGGTCCATACGAAAACCGGATGCTGACACCAGGAAGCCTAAAAACTGGAGTTCCTGTACGGCGAACACACACTTTTCCCATTTGGTGTACAGTTTATTATCCCGCAAGATCTGTAACACCTGCCTAACATGCTCCTGATGAGACACAAGATCTGGCGAGTAAATTAAGATATCATCCAGATATATGACAACAAACTGTCCCACCAGGCGGCGAAAAATGTCATTAACAAAGTGTTGGAACACCGCCGGAGCATTAGTCAGACCGAATGGCATGACAAGGTTCTCATAATGCCCCTCCGGAGTGTTAAATGCCGTCTTCCACTCATCCCCCTCCTTCATCCTAATTAGATTGTACGCCCCCCTGAGATCCAACTTAGAGAACCATTTGGCGCCCACGATCTGATTGAAGAGATCGGGGATAAGTGGGAGCGGATACGGATCTCGGACCGTAATCCGATTAAGTTCACGGAAATCCAGGCAAGGGTGTAGGCCTCCATCTTTCTTCTTCACAAAGAAGAACCCCGCGGCCACCGGGGAAGATGAAGGTCTAATATGCCCCTTAGCCAAACTCTCTGAAATATAATCCTTCATGGTCTGCCTCTCAGGACCAGATAGGTTATACAACCTAGATTTAGGTAACTTGGCTCCAGGGAGCAGTTTTACAGAACAGTCATACACGCGATGAGGAGGTAGTTCCTGACACCCTTTCTCCGAGAATACATCCTCAAAATCTGCCAGAAATGGAGGTAAGACTCTAGGAGCGACCGCACCGATGACCGTATTCATGCAGTTTTTATTACAGAATTCACTCCATTGGCTTATCTCTCTGGATTGCCAATTAATAACCGGGTTATGCTTAGTTAACCAAGGAAGGCCCAACACTATAGGAGTGGGAAGACCCTCCAACACGTAACAAGACAACAGTTCTTTATGTATCGCCCCCACTTGAAGATTTACGTTATGCACTGCTTGCAAAAAACTTCCCTGACCGAGAGGCCTGGCGTCGATCGAGAATATGGGGATGGGTTTAGCCAACACACTCAATCGCATACCTTGAACCCGGGCAAACCGAGCGTCCACCAGATTAGCCCCGGCCCCACTATCCAGAAGAACAGATATCCTCTCAGTTCTCGTACCCACCACCACCTCCGCCGGTACGAGAAACTGAGACGAACCTAGGGACGAAATACCTACTCCAGATTGCCGACCACTACACAACCTGGGATCAATAGTTTTCCGACTACACTTTACTCTGCAAACGACGGGATGGACACCCCCCAATAAAATGTCCCTTTCTCCCGCAGAAGAAACACCTTCCTGTCTTGTGACGCACCGCCGGTCCCTTCCCCCGAAATGATGTCCCTCCTAACTGCATAGGCTCCTCTGGACTGACCAGGGGAACCTCCATATAAGGGGCCCTTGTAGAAGGTGGAGTCATCACAGGGGGCGGAGTTACCCCGCACCTCTCCCGAAGCCGTCTGTCAATGCGAATAGCAAGGACCATAGCGGCTTCCAGTGACGCGGGAGGGTCATACTGTGCCAATACATCCTTTAATTTGTCAGATAAACCTTGACAAAACTGGCTCCTAAGAGCCGGGTCATTCCACTGGGTGTCCTTGGCCCACCTACGGAACTCCGAACAGAATTCCTCCGCCGGACGATCTCCCTGCTGGATCCTACGTAACTTAGATTCAGCAAGGGAGATCCAATCCGGGTCATCATATACGAGACCCAGAGCTGCGAAAAACCTATCCACTGACTGGAGAGCCGGGGAGCCCGGGGGAAGAGAGAAAGCCCATGATTGTGGGTCCCCTTGTAGGAGCGAGATGACAATTTCCACCCTTTGTTCTTCACTCCCCGATGACCGTGGCCGCAGCCGAAAGTACAACATACATGCCTCCCGGAAAACAAAAAACTTGTCCCGCCCTTCAGTAAACCTGTCAGGGAGAGCTACTTTAGGTTCTGGTCCGGCTTGCTCTGGGGGATACAAAACCTTGGACTTAACGTCCGCCAGCTCCATGGACAAACTCTGCAACTGCCGAGCTAGACTGGCTACTGGATCCATGGAGGCTGGAGAGAATCTTTTGTCGGTCGGTGAAAATGTCACGCTGTCACTGCGTACAGGAGGTCAGGGTCCTATGCTGACCCTAAGCTGGGGCCCTGACTAATCCCTCTACCTGGAGGTACTGTTAATGGTACAGAGGTCCAGGCCGCCAGCGTAACCCTACCTCCTGAGAATCCCTGAACCTCAGTAATCTAGTCCTGAGAAGGACCCCGATCACAACAGTAGGGGACAGGGTAGTAAATGCTAATACACAGTACTAGACGAACGAGACAGTACAAGGGGAAAATCAAAAACCACCTTGCATACAAAAACTCACACCACGATAACAGAGGGAACACAAACGGGTAAGGAGATAAATGATAAAGCGAGGAAGGGAAAAAAACCACACCGAATACACTTCGCTCCAAACTCCTCAATACCGCGATCCGATCTGATGGTCTGTATGAAATGCTTTCACCGACAACTACCCTATCAGACCGGCAGGTATTTGAAGGAGTCCCAATACTGCAGAATTAACTGCAGCTGGGTGAGGCTGGGCCTCGTCTAGCACAGAGAGAGAGAATTAACTCCCTCACTGCCGAAAAACACCAAGCACCAAAAACTCAGCTGCGAGAAGTCAGGCTGTGCAATCGCGACGATCTTCGTGGCGACACACCCATGACAGGCACCCCTTACCTCCCAATTCTTGTATGCATGGTCCTCTCATCCCCTATCCTGGTATGCATGGTACCCCTCATCCCCCAATCCTGGTATGCATGGTCCCCTCACCCCCCATTCCTGGTATGCATGGTCCCCTCACCCCCCAATCCTGGTATGCATGGTTCCCTCACCCCCAATACTGGTATGCATGGTCCCCTCACCCCCAATCCTGGCATGCATGATCCCCTCATCCCCCAATCCTGGAATGCATGGTCCTCTCACGCCCCAATCCTCGTATGCATGGTCCCCTCATCCCCCAATCCTGGTATGCATGGTCCCCCCTCATCCCTATCGTTGAATGTATGGTACCCCTCAGCCCCCAATCCAGATATGCATGGTCCCCTCACCCTCCAATCCTGATTATGCATGGTCCCCTCACCCCCAATCCTGATATACATGGTCCCCTCACCCCCAATCCTGATATGCATGGTCCTCTCACCCCCCAACCTTGTATGCATGGTTCTCTCACCCCCCAATCCTGATATGCATGGTCTGATCACCCACCAATCCTGATGTGCATGGTCCCCTCACCCCCAATCCTAAGGTGCATGGTCCCTCACCCCCCAATCCTGATATGCATGGTCTCCTCACCCCCCAATCCTGATATGCATGGTCCCCTCACCCCCCAATCCTGATATGCATGGTCCCCTCACCCCCCAATCTTGGAATGCATGGTCCCCTCAACCCCCAATCCTGATGTGCATGGTCCTCTCACCCCACAATCCTGATGTGCATGGTCCCCTCACCCCCAATCCTGATGTGGATGGTCCCCTCACCCCCCCAATCCTGATGTGCATGGTCCCCTCACCCCCAAATCCTGATGTGCATGGTCCCCTCACCCCCCAATCCTGATGTGCATGGTCCCCTCACCCCCAATTCGGATATGCATGTTCCCCTCACCCCCCAATCATGATGTGCATGGTCCTCTCACCCCCCAATCCTGATGTGCATGGTCCCCTCACCCCTCCAACCCTGATGTGCATGGTCCTCTCACCCCCCCAATCCTGATGTGCATGGTCACCTCACGCTCCAATCCTGATATGCATGGTCCCCTCACCCCTCCAAACCTGAAATGCATGGTCCTCTCACCCGCCAACCTGATGTGCATGGTCCTCACCCCCCAAACCTGATGTGCATGGTCCCCTCAATCCTGATGTGCATGGTCCCCTCACCCCTTCAATCCTGATGTGCATGGTCCCCTCAACCCCCAATTCTGATATGCATGATCCCCTCACCCCCCCAATCCTGATGTGCATGGTCCCCTCTTCCTCGAACCCTGATGTGCATGGTCCCCTTAACCCCCCAATCCTGATATGCATGGTACCCTCAACCCCCAATCCTGATATGCATGGTCATCTCACTCCCCAACCCTGATGTGCATGGGCCCCTCACCCCCCAATCCTGGTGTGCATGGTCTCCTCACCCCCCAATCCTGATGTGCATGGTCCTCTCACCCCCCAATCCTGATATGCATGGTCCCCTCACCCCCCAATACTGAAGTGCATTGTCCCCTCACCCCCCAATCCTGATGTGCATGGTCCCCTCACCCCCCAAGCCTGATGTGCATGGTCCCCTCACCCCCCAAACCGGATGTGCATGGTCCCCTCACCCCCCAATCCTGATGTGCATGGTCCCCTCACGCCTTCAATCCTGATGTGCATGGTCCCCTCACCCCCCAATCCTGATGTGCATGGTCTCCTCACCCTCCAACCCTGATGTGCATGGTCCTCTCACCCCCCAATCCTGATGTGCATGGTCCCCTCACCCCTTCAATCCTGATATGCATGGTCCTCTCACCCCCCAACCCTGATGTGCATGGGCCCCTCACCCCCCAATCCTGGTGTGCATGGTCTCTTTACCCCCCAATCCTGATATGCATGGTCCCCTCACCCCCCAACCTCACCGCTATTAAACTGCACACATACCCCCAAAAAACAAACATTTATACTCACCTTTCTTCCCTGTGTTCCAGCGCTGTTCCGTTCTGCTGGACTCCGGGGGAGTAGAGCGGCGCCGGAGTACGCGCATGCCCATACCGCGCGGTCCAGCGTCATATTGCTGAAGACACCCTGTAAAAGTGTCTTCAGCAAAATGGGGCTGGATAGCGGTAGGCGCATGCACGATTCCGGCGCGCACTCCTGGTCTCCTTCCCCTGGAGAAGAGAAGCACCGCGGCAACGCTCCTCCCGGTCAGGTAAGTATGTGAGTATGGCGCCAGAGATCGCGGTATGCATCCAGTACGCATACCGCGATCTCCGGCGCCAAACAGAGTACTAACCGCTGGATGCCTCAATCTGTCTGGAGCCAGACTGCGCAGGCGTGTCTCGCTTGCACAGTCTATAAAGGCTTCGGACAGAGTGATGCTTGCAGCGTTATATTATAGATTATTAGCATTTTGGACTTCAAGTCATGTTCAGACAGTTGTGTATATTAGTACATATTTAATCTTTTCTCTTGTCTCTTTTTTGTGTATATTTGTAACTGTTTGTATGTTAGTCATGTGATATTGGACTAGCTTCCTTCTTGGTTACATATTATATAAAATCTCTATCCAACCTTTCATGTTTAACTTTGATCGTTTGAAATGCGTTACCACATATCATACCATGTGAACCTTTGTCCACCATTAATTTTAAAGACTTTCTAATAAATGTTTTTGGATTTCAAGACGCTGGAAAGCTACTTTTTTCTCTATATTTAACCGCACGTGTAGCCATACGAGTTCTGTGCTTCGGCACGCTGCATGCCGCTGTAGGTGAGCTGGTTTCTTCCTTCTTTTTTGTCTTTAGATGGTGTTAACGTGTCATCTAAACATCTTTCTGATACAGAAAAAGAGTATTTTATTGCAAGGTTGGAACACCGCACCTACTAATCATATATTAGATGTTTTTTATGTCATGAAAGGCATCAATACATTTGTACAAGACTTAACCATCAAGAGACACTTTTTTCTGATAAAGATGATCACTAGAATCCCAAATCTACGAAAGTATTTCAAAGAAAAAATATTACATGGAACAACATAGCCCAATCTGCCTTATGGATTTGAATCCAGATGAAAAACCTTTCCAGTATGTAAATACTATCTCTTCATTCACCACAAAAAAATCTGGATTTTTTCCCTGTCCATGCCCGCACAGTAGCCATGGAACATTTTTAAGATTTTGTAGAAAAAGACTTTAAAAATCTCTTAAATAATACTGATGCCCTTTCAGTTAAATATAATCTGCCTAAACAGGAACAGAATTCTTTAAGTGAATTATGTACCTGTTAAGACATAATAGCCTGACAAAGGAGGATCAGTAGTAGTGATGAATCAGAGCGATTATGTAATGTCCATTAAATACCAATGCTTGACGACACTAATACCTATATTTCTTTGAAATCTTATCCCACTGTTTCTTCTTTTACTTCATGCAAAGACATCATTAGTGAAGGTTTTTCTCTTGGAGTTTTTTTGTCAGAAAAACAAGAATATTATGTTACTGTTGGCCACTCTACAATTCCAATTATGTATGCCATCCCTAAAATCCACAAAAATATCTTCCCCCTGCCAATGCAACCCATCATTAATGGCATTGGATCCGTGAGTGAACTCTTAGGGCAGTGGCTGGATTCATCATTACAACCCTTAGTATGTCGTACTCCAGGTTATTTGCAAGATTCAAAAGATGTTTTAAATATGTTTCAAGATGTTCATTGGGATAAGGATTTGACTTGGCTCATATGTGACGTAATTTCCTAACACACACAATAAAGCTGTATCTGCTGTTAATTACCATTTAATCAAATATAGCCTCTATACTACAGATGTACTATGGATCTTCAAGCTTTCATCAAATCTTTTTTGTCATTTCTTTTGACTCAACTATTTTCTGTTCAACGGAAAGTTTTTTTCTCCAAAAAAAGTAGTGTTTCCATGGGAGTCAAATTCTCTCCGTCAGTAGCAAATTTTGTCATGGTGTGATGGGAAGAATTTCATATTTGCAACAATATATGATGCTTTTACAAATCAATAAAATACTATGTAAGAAATAAAGATAATATACTCCTAATATGGAATGATGACATGTCTAATATTCTTTTGTTTCTTCATAATAATGAACATAATCTTCGCTTTACTAATTTTTTCCACCACGAGTCCATCTCGTTTTTAGATTTATGATTCCTTGTTAAACATGGATTTCCAGTTTCAAGCAGCACACAGAAAGACAACAGCAAGAAATAATATTTTGCATGTCCACAGTTTTCATCCCCCACACACAGCACAAGCTGTTCACCAGAGCGAAAAGAAGCTGTAGTGACACAAAGTCTTTTTATAATGAAACATGTATTTTCCAATAACGTTTAAAATAAATAGGAATTATCCCTCATGGTCTCTGGATCAAATCAGGAATATGGTACAGTCAAAAGCTAGACAAGATCTGATGAAATCCAAATCCGCTAAATCCTCTGAAGCTCTCACAAAAAATAACCTTAGTCCTGACATATAATACTCATTTTAGGGCGGTGGCAAACATTGTAAACCGTAATTTACACATTCCTAGAGATGACAGCACAATGGATTCAATACTTAAAAATGGCATCAGAATTGTTTCCAGACGAGCACAGAATGTTAAACTAAGTACCTCATGTTCAGTTTTGTAAATTTTTGCCTTGCAGGAGAGATCAACATATGATGTGTGGTCCATGTCTTTTGTGTGGTGAAAATGTTGTAACGTATAAGACAAAAATTCTTGAAAGTTTGTGAATCCAACTTTCTTTTACAAAATTCTCAATTTTTGGCAAAATTATTATTGATTTTTGGGGACTGGGTAAATTTATGCATTAAATGTATGAAAAGGTTAATACACTGGCGCTTCCTGAACGTACAGTGAAGAGTGTAGTTAAATAATATATGTATATGTATATCTCCATATATATCTGGTGTTAGGTCAGTTGCTGTGCTACTGCTGACTAAGGAAAGCAGAATATAAATATCAAACAATTAACACCTTCATTCAGATATATTTTTTCTTATCTGACATATGCAGCAGGTGCCCCTCCACTGTGATCAGAACCTATTGGAGGCGCAGGTGTTAATTGTTTGAAATTTATGCATTACCATTTAAGTTCTATGTTAAACTCAATGGACTTATGTCTGCTTTCAACCTTAAAAAATATAAAAAATATAAAACATCCCTGCATGGTGAAGCTTTGGCAGAGTGGATGGCTCAGGTGAAGAATAAGGGGGTGCTCTCGTGGGCGTACACTCACTCCGTGGCGCGAAAACGATGTCCGCCCACTCTAAATGTTACTGCAATGTAAGATCGTGCCCCACAGCTCTGGAGTTCCGCCTCCTCATCCTCCTCAGTGGGCGGAAATGAACGCGAAGGTCCCGCCTCCCTACAAAAGATGGCGCCTCTCCTGATGCTAATGACACATGTGACTTGGCAGAGATGGCGAACGGACGTGAGCAGAAGTGGGAAGGGATGGAGGAGTCAGAGCTCTCCCCCCACGGAAGCGACCCGGCGGGCCCTAAAACTACACTTGGAGCGGAGCCAATCCCTCTTACCCCCTGAAGTGTCTGTACCGGAAGGTGAGGCACCCGTTCCAGTAGAGGAGGCCGTGCGGGCATCCCAGCCCTTGCAATCTGAACCGGTTGACAGTATCTCAGTGGAGGCACCCGTTCCTGCAGAAAATGCCGCACCAGCACCCCAGATCCCGCTGTCTGCCCCCGTCGCTGAGGCAGAAGAAGCGACACCCGTCCTCATGGAGGAGGCCGCGCAGGCACCAGAGCTCTACCTGCCTGTACCGGAGCCCCGACCGTCATCTGTTCCAGAGCCGGCTGCTTCCGCCACAGGTGAGCGCCACCAGGACTGGCGGGCACCAGGAGAGCTGCCGCAAACCGGACATCGTAAGCTGGCATTTGATGGTGGAGACATGGAGCTGCTGGTGGAGGAGAATTACAACCGGCGTCAGGAGGAAGAGTGGAGACGTCGGGAGCGGGAAGCAGAGCGACAAAGGGAGCAGCGAGAATCCCAAAAGCTTCGGCAACGTCACCTGGAGAAGGACCTGGCAGAGAAGGCACGTATGAGAAAGGATAAAAGTACGGTGAGGGAGCCGCGGCGTAAGGGTGCAGTACGGAACTTTAAGTTAAAAGGTGGTTGGGGCTTCATCCAGGAGCCTGGACTTTATTTAGAAGTCTTTGTAACCCGGCGGGACGTGGAGGCTCACCTCCCAGAAGGACACCCGGGGAGGGACTTGTTGGCAGGAGACTTGGTGACTTACACCCGACACTGGGGTTACAATGGATGGTACGCCCTAAATGTTACCAGGTGCGACCCCTACTCCCCAGAGTGTCAGGAAACTGACAGACCCTCCGAGCCTTCAGCCTCCCCCAACCAGGCCTCTGCACAAGTGCCCACCCCACGCCGTAAATCTCCCCAGCCTCCCTCAGTGGTCTCCTCAGCAGCCCCAGCTATGGACCTGATAATGATAGCTGGCCCGTACCCGGCGCCTGTTAGGCCCCCTGGGGTTCGTACAGTCCGGGACATAGGGTTCCAGACCCAGAGGGAGACGAAAGAGGTGGCCACACAGACCCAGATAGCGGGTCACGACATAACTGTACAGGCCACACGACGTCATCAGGTCTGGGTGGACCCTCCTGTTACGGATGTTTGGCAAGCTCCAGAAGAGTACCAGGTGGTACCTGTAAGAGGCCAGCCAAAGAAGTCTAAATAACCCGGACAGGGTATCTGTATGTAAATCGTTAAATTATTGATGTACCTGGACGGGTGAATGTTCATAAAAAGAAGTTTATTGTTGCCTTAATATACCCATGTTGGGTAATGGTTTGATGTACCCGGACGGGTGAATGTTCAGAAGAACAAGTTTATTGTTGCCTTTATATACCCAGGTTGGGTAATGGTGTTTCAATGTAATCAAAATGTTGAACTTTGAAGCCATGAACTGTACTGGCTCACAAACTTTTCTGTAAATAGTTGGCACTTCGGTGCTCCATCTTGGTTTTACAAAAAACTTAACTGTGCACTATTTTCAACTACCTCAGAAACTAAAAACCCGTTTGGTGTGGCCGAAAGTGAGGTCTGCTCAAGGAAAGTCTTGCAGCCCACCCAAGACCACAGTTGGAGGTTTGGAGCGGGTCCTCCACAAGCACAAGTAAAGGACACTGTGAAGTTACCCCGGTGGGGGTAGTCCTAAGAAGTCTCAACGAACTTCGGTAGTAATGCTATTTGTACTTTTGTAATGTTATTATTAAAAATTTTATTATGCAACGTTTAACTTGAAGTGTTTCCTGCTTTCTTACTAAGTCGCATAGTCCACTCTGCTACATCACTCTGCCCATTGCTCTATCTGACATCTATCTGCCCTGGAAGGATAGCGTGTTACCTGTAGAAGACTTATCACCTACCTGCACTACACCATCCCTTCCAGAGGACCTGCACAGCAGCGCTGGACACCCTGACCAGGTACTACAGGTGGCGTCACGACAAACTACACGAACATTCTATCATCCCCTGGAAATATCCCACATTCCAGTGATCGCCCAGGTCACGGACCGAGCTGTGCTACTCGTAACATCCCCCATAGAAGTCGACGTGATCGGTGCCGAGTACCCCCAAAACCCCTGTCTCTGTGCGACTCAACTTCCCTCACTGTGCTGGCACTTTACATTTACAATGCCTCTGGGTTTTTTTTTTGGGGGGGTGGGGAACATTCAGACTTTTGCTATGGGGCCCCATGATTTATATGTACGCCCCTGCTGCTGAGGCACGGTATTTAAGGCTGTTAAGGAGCCAACATACATGGACCTTGCCAGCAGCGTCGGACTGGAGTACCTTGGGCCCACCAGAGAAAATATATTCTTGGGGCCCACCATCATACTTCCCAACCTTTGAATAAGGGAAAGAGGGACAAAGGCTGTGGCACGCTGTGCATGCTGCAGAAAATTTTAGGCCATGCCACGTTGCACCACAGACTGTCCAGGAGTTGGTGGATGCTTTAGTCCAGGTGTGGGAGGAGATCCCTCACGAGACCATCCGTCGCGCTCATCAGGAGCATGGCCAGAAGTTGTAGGGAGGTCATACAGCATACCTCCCAAATTTGGAAGACAGGAAAGAGGATTAAAGGCTGCGGCGCGTGTTGCGCGCCGCTGAAAATTTTAGCCCACGCCCCGACAACATCCATTTCACAGCTAATCACACACATATCCTCGCCCCAAGCGTAACCATTTAGCACTGCTGATCACACTGACTGGTAATGAGGGCACAGTGGCTGGTACTGAGGAAAAGAAAGAAAGAGCAGCGAGAGAGAAAGAACAAACAGAGAAAGAAAGAGAGGAAAGAAAGAAAAGAGAGAAAGAAAGAACAGAGAGAAAAAAGAACAGAGAGCGAGAAGGAAAGAACAGAGAGCGAGAAAGAAAGACTAGAGAGAGAGCCATAGGCGTAGCTAAGGTTTTGGTTTAGTGGGGGCAAAACTTCTGAGTGGGCCCATCATCAGAGAACCTCAGCAAATGACCGCGCTGTTGGCCAAAATAATCTATATATAAAAAGACCAATATTGATATTCCGCCATATGGTTTGTGTTAAATAATACCAGTCCTACAGAACATATAGATTACAGCACAGGTACAGATAATGACTTACCGCTGATGTTCTTTCTAATGGAATTGTTCACTTTTCATGTCTTTTCCATCTGGCCCACACCGACATGACGACTTCTCCAGCCAGGACTCGACTGCACCCCCATTAAAAAAAAATAAAAAAAATACTCACCTCCCGGCTCCTGTACTGCTCACTGTTCTCCCTCTCAGCGTCTGACAGCGGGCGCCGGCAGGTGATGTTATTGCGCCCGCTGTCATACGCTGAGGGGGATTATGGGAGAGAAGGAGCGCTCGCTCCTTCTCTCTCTATGCGGTCAGCTTTATCGGCTGGATGCCGATACAGCTGACCCTCCGATGACGGGTGGGGGGCCCACTGCTGGCACCGGGCCCCCCCAATGCCTGTTCAGGCCCCATAGCTTCCGGGCGGCAGAGCAGGGAGAGCGATTCTCCCTGCTCTGCCGCAGAATGTAACGTATCGTAGCTCCGGGTGGGCCCCCTCAGAGCGCGGGCCCCGGGGCCACCGCCCCCTCTGCCCCGCGACCTATCCTTTCAAATCAGGGCCCACCACGCAGGAGCTGGGGCCCACCGTAGGTTTCTCCGGTGTCCCGGTGCCTCAGTCCGACCCTGCTTGCCAGCCTGATAATACCAGGCCACAGCAGTCTGCTTATCTTTGCTGGTTAACAAATATAGGGGATTCCCTCGAAAAAAAATTGGCGTGGGGTCCCCCCTATTTTTGTTAACCAGCCAGATGAAGCAGACTGCTGAGGCCTGGTTTTTCAGGCTGGTAATGAGCCAATATCCATGGACCTTGCCAGCCTGATAATACCAGGCCACAGCAGTCTGCTTAGCTTGGCTGGTTAACAAAAATAGGGGATCCCCTCGAAAAAAAAAACGGCGAAAGGGTCCCCCTATTTTTGTTAACCAGCCAAGTAAAATGCAGACTGCTGCGGCCTGGTATTAAAAGACTGTCAAGGCCCATGGATTTTGGCCCTCAACAGCCTGATAATACCAGGCTACAGCAGCCCCACATTTGGCACATCAAAAGATGTGCCAATTGTGGCACTTTACCCTGGCTCTTCCCACTGCCCTGTAGCGGTGGCAAGTGGGGTAATAAGGGGTTAATGTCACTGTTGATTGCACGGTGACAATAAGCCCGGTTAATAATGGAGAGGTGTCAATAAGACACCGATCCATTATTAATCCCAAAGTTATTAAATGTATAAAAAAAAGACAAAGCAAGAAAAAAGTATTTTAATGAAATAAAAGAGACAACACAGTTTTCATTTCTTTTATTATACTCTCATTCCTGCGACGCCATCGATCTCCTGTAAAAAAAGGAAAAAAACAAACCAACAGTATACCACCTGTCCGACGCAGTCCATAGTAACGACTGTCCCACGACGATCCAGCTCTGCTACATCGGAATGACAGGCAGAGGCTGTCATCCCGGCGCAGCACAGCTGATTACCTGCTTCCCCGGCTGTGACGTCATCGGACTGACTGCTTTACGGCCGGGATTACCCAGCAGTCACTGCAGTTATCGCGAGAAACTGCATGTGACCGCCGGGGAAAGATGATGGCGGCCATCAACCAGTCCAGGCCGTGACCACCGGAGATCTTCTGCCAGGTAAGTGCCGCTGACTCCTGACAGGCCCGACCGACGGACACTCACAGTGACAGTGACAATTCCGATTCCGGTATACGATATATGGGAAATATCGAAAGTCAATATCGAAAGTCCGATACAGCTAATATCGGCCGATACCCGATACTTGCGGTATCGTATCGCTCAACACTAAGCAGCAGGTGTTGGAAGAGGGTAGTGGAGATGATGAGGTCCAAGACCCAACATGGCGTGAGGGACAGGAAGGTGGTGGGAGCAGCTCTGAGAATGAGATTGTCCCAACGGTACAAACAGGAGGGAGAGGTAGGCTGCAGACTCGGTTGCCTCTAGCCTCCAGTTTGGCACCTGTTGGGAGCAGTTCTCTTCCAAAAGTCAAAATGGGCGCTCCCAGGACTTGCACTGCGTGGTCCTTTTTTGACAGATTGCAGATGATATTTGCTATGTTAAATGCAAGCTGTGTAAGCAAAAAGTAAAAAGAGGTAAAAATTGCAGTAACCTCAATACCACAAATATGTGGAAACATGTGCGGACAAAGCACGTAGTTGAGTTACAAAGACACACTGGAGATGTAGGCCAACCTACAGCAGCACCTACATCTTCAAGTCGTGTTGGAGCCTCTACCTCCAGCTCACACACAGCTGGTTCTGCTTCCTCACAGGATCGCCATGGAAGAACCTCAGTTACTGTTGTCCAGAGACAAAGTGTTATTCCACCCACAGCAGCAAGTTCCCTGTCATCTTCACACTCCCAGGCCACAAAACAGCCATCGGTACCACAGGCATGGGATAAAAGACGGCCATACTCGGCAAACCATCCACGAGCAATGGCTCTGAATGCTGGCATTGCAAAACTCCTGTCCCTTGAAATGCTGTCATTCAGACTGGTGGAGACTGACAGTTTCCGTAACTTAATGGCATTGGCAGTCCCACAATACAATGTGCCAAGCCGATTTTATTTCAGCAGGCAAGCCGTCCCTGGTCTGCAAAAACATGTCCAGGGAAACATTAAACATGCGCTACTAAACGCCGTCTGTAGCAAGGTCCACCTGACCACCGATGTGTGGACCAGTACCCATGGCCAGGGACGATACCTTTCCCTCACTGCCCATTGGGTCAATGTTGTGGAGCCGGGTACAGATCTTGCGAGTGGCGCTGTACGTGTTCTGCCAACTCCAAGGATTGCAGGAATCCAGTCTGTACACATTGACTCCTCCTCCTACTCCAGTTCCTCAGAATCATCGCTGCAGGAGCCGTCACGGTCTACCTCCACATGGACCCGTGAACGCTTACCTGTTGCGACCGATATGAGCACAGCCGTGGCCAAACGTCAACAGGCCGTCCTGAAATTAATTTCAATGGGGAATCGAAGCCACACAGCGCAGGAGGTCTGGAATGCCATCAAGCAGGAGAGCGACGTGTGGTTTTTGCCAGCGAATCTCCAGCCAGGCTTGGTAGTGTGTGACAATGGCCGAAATCTGGTGGCAGCTCTGGGCCTTGGCAACCTCACTCACATACCATGTCTGGCACATGTGCTCAACTTGGTCGTGCAGAGTTTTTTGAGGGACTATCCGGATCTT
This sequence comes from Oophaga sylvatica, assembly GCA_033576555.1. Classification (NCBI taxonomy): domain Eukaryota; kingdom Metazoa; phylum Chordata; class Amphibia; order Anura; family Dendrobatidae; genus Oophaga; species Oophaga sylvatica. The sequence goes on from JARQOD010000005.1 coordinate 70,183,726, forward strand.
GCTGAACTGCTGCAGAAGGTCCCCTAGAGTGCGCTCACTTGCGATGTTCCAGCATAGCCAGATCGCGCATTGCTGCTCTGCAACGCAGATTTCGCCTTCCTGAACATCGCATCATATGTGACGTACCCACCAGGTGGAATTCCACCTTACATATGTTGGAGCGGTTGTGTGAGCAACAGCCAGCAGTAATGGAGTATCAGCTGCATCAGGCGCAATCAACTCGCAATTTGCGCCGTTCACACTTCACCACTACTGAGTGGGCCTCTATGAAGGACATCTGCCACGTTTTGCGTGCGTTTGATGACTCAACGCGGATGGCGAGTGCAGATGATGCACTAGTCAGCATGACTGTCCCCCTTATCTGCCTGCTTCAAAAATCACTGCAAGCACTAAAGGATGAGGTTTTGGAAGAGGTGGAGGATGAGGAGTCACAAATTCACTCACCTTCTGGACAGTCAGCGCAACTTGGTTCCTCACAAAGGGCTGGGCAGGGCTCACTTTGTGAGGATGATGAGGAGGAGTCAATGGAGGAGGAAGAAATCCCTACAGAGGGAGGTACACAACGCTCTAGTCAGTATGTAGAGCGAGGGTGGGGCGATGCAGAGCAGGCAGAGATGACGCCTCTTCCAGAGGACAGCGTTTGTTGGGCAGTTGGGAGTCTGCAGCACATGGTTGATTTCATGCTGCAGTGCCTGAGAAACGACCGCCGCATCGCCCACATTCTCACCACATCAGATTATTGGGTGTACACCCTCCTAGACCCTCGCTACCGGGACAACTTACAAAGCCTCATCACACCGTTGAACCGGGAGCGTAAAATGCGGGAGTACCAAGACAGACTGGTGCAATCCATAATATTCTCCATTCCAGCCGAGAGCACTGCTACTGCTACTGCTTTACAAAGAATCTCTGTGCGTCGAGGCAGTGGAGACACCTCTGCAACAAGAGGGAGCACAAGCAGCGCCTCTGCACAGGGCAAGAGCAGTATGTTACAAATGTGGCAAAGTTTTGTGTCAGCCGCCACCAATGTCTACACCATCCGAGACGACTCCACTCACCATGAGGCAATGTTTACGTAAGATGGTGACAGACTACATGTCTTTCCCTCTCAGTGTACTCCCAGATGGCTCTTCCCCTTTCAAGTTTTGGGTCTCTAAGCTGGATACATGGCCAGAGCTTAGCCAGTATGCATTGGAGGTGCTGGCTTGCCCTGCTGCCAGTGTATTATCTGAGCGCGTCTTTAGTGCTGCAGGTGGTGTACTAACAGACCGTCGCATGCGACTATCCTCAGAGAATGTAGACCGGCTTACTTTTCTGAAAATGAACAAGGCATGGATCTCACCTGAATTTGCCTGCCCGTTTTCAGATTAAATAACTGTTTGCCAACGTTTTTCATGTCTCCTGTTATGTTCATCTTTCTACCACCTGAACTCTACTCCCTGGGCTACAACACTGCCAGTCACAGGGGAATGATCAGTTACAAAACAAAATGTTATCCCCAACAAATAGACTCAACGTAGGGTCACGGAGTTGCGCCGTACCAAATTGTCACCTGACACATTTAAGTATTACAATTCTGGTCCCGGTGGCAAATCTTCCATCTCCCCAACTAACACTTCTATAGGAGAGGTGTTTTCCTCCTCCACCGAAGGCAAAGGTAATACTGACCACTGCACACATGTGTTATGCATAGTGAGACTGATAGTAGCCAAAGTTGTTGTCCATGGGCTCAGTCAGGTGGGGGCAATCAGCTCTCACATGTCATGGTTCTTGGCACCGCCAACAGATTATGGGGCCCCTTTCGTTCCCCGACCCTTCCTGGGCGGCCCTCAGAGTCTCTGCTCGCCGAGCTGTGGGTGAAGGTTTGGTGAATTTAATTGGTAGCTTCCGGGTAGTCTCTCCCTGTATCTCCTTGGTAGGCCCATATCTTTCAATGAGGTCTACCATTTGGAGACCATCAGTAGGGGCTGCCTGTCCAACCCATGTTTGAAGGGTGTGGGGCAAAGTTCTCCCGAATTTATCAGTCACTATAAGATCCAGCATATCGCGGGGTGACAACACCTCAGGCTGAAAGCACTTTTCTATCAGGTGTATCAAGTCATAATACTGGGACCGAGCTGGCTCGGAAGGGGAAAACTTCCATTGTTGTACACGCTGGGCCAGGAAAAAAACATTTACCCCAAGACGTGCAAGTATCTCACCATTCACGCTCTCATAGTCCTCCTGTTGCTGGGGGGGTAGGTCCCTATAGGCTTTAGCGGGTCCTGAAGTCAAAAACGGAGCCACGATCTCGGCCCACTGGTCCCGGGGCAGTCTCTCCCTTTTAGCCACGCCTTCAAACATCTCCAGCTACACCTCAACGTCATCTGATTGCTCCATCTTTCGGATCGCTGTACGCACCGCTTTCCGGACATCATGGCATCCCCGGGCAGCTCTTACTGTCTGCGGCGCTGTGATGGTTTCCTGTTGCTGTCGATTAAATATCTGCTGCTACATAGCCTGCTGCTGTATAGCCTGCTGCCGCTACATAGTCTGCTGTTGTATAGTCCTGCTGCTGCTGCATAGCCTGCTGTTGCTGCTGTGTAGCCTGCTGTTGCTGTCGCATGGCCTCCACTAGCATTTTTACTTTGTTCTCCATCTTCGGACAGTTATCCAGCCTGTTTTGGTGCACTTTCTAAAACCAAGACATTTACTGTCATGCATGAAAAACAGCCTGACCTAACTGCGTTGCCCGCATTCTCCACCAATTGTAGGGAACCGCTGTGGTAGGCAGGGCTGGGCGCAGTAATGAGGCAAACACACAGCCTTTTATTTCAAAGTTCAGTGATTTTAATCATGAGTTCAACAAAAAGTCCATATAACAAAATGAAAACAGAACATAAATCACTCCAGTTTGGAGAACCACTGGTCACAGACTCACCCTTGCTTGTGACGGGCTTAACTAAGCGGCTGCAGGTCAGCTGAGACCGCCAGGTCACATTCGGGGTGGTCTGTTACTCGCTTCCTGGTGCACACTGCCACACAGTAACAAAACAATGTTCCAGGCTTACTCCAGCCAAACTCCTTCCTTCCACACAACAACTACAACAGCTCCTTGTTTTATAGGCCTACAAAACACCATCAGGTGACATACACATCAGCTGACCAGATCACGTGACTATGACCTCATCACAGGTCGTAGTAATCATGGAAAATCATGAGCAAACTTCAGTCTGGTTGAAGAAATATATCTCCCATCTTGTCAAATCAATTGTCTACCACCTCTCCTATAATATTACGCAGGCGATTTCTGTAGAAATAATGCACTTGTAGAGTTTCAATAAAGTGAGAAGGGGGCTAATTGAATTTTTCCATAATCTCCTTGGATGTCAGCCACCTACACTCTTTTAGGTGCATGAGATGGAATACTGTATGTATACCTTTAGTATGTCACGTCTCAAAAACGCGGTCTGTCACTCCCACTGGGAATTCTGGGTGAGCCCATAAAGGCATGTGTTTATATAACTGAGAAGACAACCCATGCAGCTCGTCTGGTTGCCTTACAGGCAATTACTGTATCGCGTAGTAGCGCTGATCACTATGACCGGGAGTTTACAAATCACAGTGTCAACACATGAGGCCAAAATACAACCCTCTGTCAGTCCAGATTCCAGCAATACATCTGAGTAGGACTAAGTCCCCTTAAACCAATCTCTCCCCACTCTGATCAAGCACGAAAAGTTATAACTCCTAACGTTTGGCACGGCCAGGCCCCCATCTTTTACCTGCACGCATAATTTTCGTATTGCTATTCTGGGCCATTTTCCCCTCAAGATGAATCTGGTCAATGCTTTTTTTATCCGTGAAACATCATCTTTACGTAAAGGATTGGAATAGTCTGAAGCGGGTATAATAGCCTTCCAAAAATAATCATCTTAAGAAGGTGACAACGGCCCAGAAGAGACAGGGGCAAATCATGCCACCACTCCAATTGACGTACAACCTTGTCCAATTAGGGTTCATAGTTAAGTTTGTATTGAGAACTAGAATCTCGTCCTATTTTGATTCACAGATATGTTATAAATAAAGGTTTTAATTACTTCTGTCCCCCATCAGTAAGCACACCAAAGCTCACGAGTAGTGTTGAGCGATACTGCTCGATATCTAAAAATATCGGATCGGAATGGTATCGCCGATATCACTAAATATCGTCGATATCCGATTCCGATACCGGAAGTCCAATGTAAGTCTATGGGAACCAAATATCGACATTAAAAAAAAACATTCTTGCCTTGTTGGTTAATTGTACATGAAGGAAAACAACAAAGACTAATGTAGAATGTATTGGGGGAGGTTGAGGAGACAATAAAGGCATACATGTTTAACCCAATGCATTGGAATAGCATTAATATATTTTTTTTTGGAAATACGTTTGGATTGACTAACAAATTGACAATGTTGTTAACCTTTTTTCTATTTTGGCAAATATGTATGTTTCACAACTTCCATGCTCTTCACCTTTTTAACTTTTGCCAGTGCCACACTTTCTCCTTCATAATCTTCAGCAGCACCATCATCTTTCTCATCAAATTATTCTTCATCTTCACCTTCTTAATCTTCTTCTTAAACTTCTTGCTATTCATGTTTTTGTTTACATTACTCATATTGTTATTATTAAACTAATTAATCTTCTTCATATTCAAATTCTTCATCTTCTTCCTCTTCATCTTTTTCATCATATTCTTATTTGTGACAGAGATTCCTGTACTTGTAATCTGTAAAAGTATGAATTGTTCATCCTTCCGTTCTTGCTGTCACAAAAGATTTAAATTACAACAGTATTTGTCCGTGTTCAGTTTAGCCTGCAGCAGCAGGCATTTTCCAGGGGCACCACGAGGAGGAACGGACTCACCCCCATACACTGCTTAGTCTTCTTCTGCTTAGAATTTAGAGCATATATTTTGCTCTTCATTTTGGTCTTATACTTCATGTTCTTCTGCTTTTTGATCTTCTGCTTATTGTTCTTCTGTCTCTTGTTCTGTATCTTGTAGTTTGTCTTAACCTTCTTTGTCCTGTTGGTGATCTTCTTCTGGGTAATCTTTTATTTTTTCTTTGTGATGGTGTTCAGGCTGGTTGGCTTCATGCTCGTCGTCCTTGTTGTCGTCATCTTCTTCTGGGTGGTCTTTAAGGTCGTCTAATTTCCGAGAAACAGCTGACGTTACTGTAACCCTGACGGGTATCAGATGGAGCAAGAGACAATGGAAGTAACGAGGACCAGCTGACTGTGCTGGAACCCGGACGGGTAGCAGAAGGAAAAGAGGCAATGTCACAACCGAGTACCAGCTGACGTTACTGTGACACGGTTACTAAGCAGGAGGTACCTGTGCTCCAAAGCACTACCAAGGACCAGCAGACGTTGGTGGAACTCGATACGGAGATGGAGGCACCTAGGCCAAAGGCACTGGGGAGAACCAGTTGACGGTACTGGACCCGGACGGGTAGCAGAAGGAAAAGAGGCAATGTCACAACCGAGTACCAGCTGACGTTACTGTGACACGGTTACTAAGCAGGAGGTACCTGTGCTCCAAAGCACTACCAAGGACCAGCAGACGTTGGTGGAACTCGGATACGGAGATGGAGGCACCTAGGCCAAAGGCACTGGGGAGAACCAGTTGACGGTACTGGACCCCGACGGGTAGAGAAGCATGAAAAGAGGCAACGCAGTCGCATACCGAATACCAGCCTGACGTGTGCTGTGTCACAATGGTTACTATACAGGACCTGTGCTCCAAAGCACTACAAGACCAGCAGACGTGTGGAACTCGTACGAGATGGAGGCACCTAGCAAGGCACTGGGAGAACCATGACGGTACTGACCCGGAAGGGTAGAAGAACGCACCCATGAATGTAAGTTACAGGACGCAACGTCGCAGTTACGAATCACACAGTCTACAGTGGGTGCTTGTCCTATTGTCACAAGGAAACGCCTTTATTTACATTCCACAGCACACATAGGAATCACCTAAACTGCAGGCACCATAGAGTCGGCTAACCCGAATGCAACACGACAGCACAACTTATTGGAGGATAATTGACGTTCACACTGCCAGGAAACAGCTGTCGTGCTGTAACCAGGCTGGCCATGAGTCAGTACCCCTGCCAATTACTTACGAGCAACAAATGGCGGTGTTGTAGCCCAGGGAGTAGAGTTCAGGTGGTAGAAAGATGAACATAACAGGAGACATGGAAAACGTTGCCAAACAGTTATTTAATCTGAAAACGGACAGGCAAATTCAGGTGAGATCCATGCCTTGTTCATTTTCAGAAAAGTAAGCCGGTCTACATTCTCTGAGGATAGTCGCATGCGACGGTCTGTTACTACACCACCTGCAGCACTAAAGACGCGCTCAGATAATACATTGGCAGCAGGGCAAGCCAGCACCTCCAATGCATACTGGCTAAGCTCTGGCCATGTATCCAACTTAGAGACCCAAAATTTGAAAGGGGAAGAGGCATCTGGGAGTACACTTAGAGGGAAAGCCAAGTAGTCTGTCACCATCTTACGGAAACGTTTCTTCCTGGTGACTGGAGCCGTCTCGGATGGTGTAGACCTTGCTGGCGCTGTCACAAAACTTTTCCACATTTGTAACATACAGCTCTTGCCCTGTGCAGAGGCGCTGCTTCTGCTCCCTCTTGTTGTAGAGGTGTCTACACTGCCTCGACGCACAGAGCTGCTTTGTAAAGCAGTAGCAAGCAGCCTCTCTCGGCTGGAATGTACAACAGTATGGATTGCACCAGTGTGTCTTGGTACTCCTGCATTTTACGGTCCCGGTTCACCGGTGTGATGAGGGTTTGTAAGTTGTCCCGGTAGCGAGGGTCTAGGAGGGTGTACACCCAATAATCTGACGTGGTGAGAATGTGGGCGATGCGGCGGTCGTTTCTCAGGGCACTGAAGCATGAAATCAACCATGTGCTGCAGACTCCCAACTGGCCAACAAAGGCTGTCCTCTGGAAGAGGCGTCATCTCTGCCTCCTCTGCATCACCCCACCCTCGCTCTACATACTGACTAGAGCGTTGTGTACCTCCCTCTGTAGGGATTTCTTCCTCCTCCATTGACTCCTCCTCCTCCTCATCCTCCTCACAAAGTGAGCCCTGCCCAGCCCTTTGTGAGGAACCACGTTGCGCTGACTGTCCTGAAGGTAATTGAATTTGTGACTCCTCATCCTCCACCTCTTCCAAAACCTCTTCCTTTAGTGCTTTCAGTGATTTCTGAAGCAGGCAGATAAGGGGGACAGTCATGCTGACTAGTGCATCATCTGCACTCGCTATCCGCGTTGAGACATCAAACGCACGCAAAACGTCGCAGATGTCCTTCATAGAGGCCCACTCAGTAGTGGTGAAGTGTGAACGGCGCAAATTGCGAGTTGATTGCGCCTGTTGCAGCTGATACTCCATTACTGCTGGCTGCTGCTCACACAACCGCTCCAACATATGTAACGTGGAATTCCACCTGGTGGGTATGTCACATATGATGCGATGTTCAGGAAGGCAAAATCTGACTTGCAGAGCTGCAATGCGCGATCTGGCTATGCTGGAACGTCGCAAGTGAGCGCACTCTAGGCGGACCTTGTGCAGCAGTGCATCAAGATCCGGATAGTCCCTCAAAAAACTCTGCACGACCAAGTTGAGCACATGTGCCAGACATGGTATGTGAGTGAGGTTGCCAAGGCCCAGAGCTGCCACCAGATTTCGGCCATTGTCACACACTACCAAGCCTGGCTGGAAATTAGCTGACTTTAACCACACGTCGCTCTCCTGCTTGATGGCATCCCAGAGCTCCTGCGCTGTGTGGCTTCGATTCCCCATGGAAATTAATTTCAGGACGGCCTGTTGACATTTGGCCACGGCTGTGCTCATATCGGTCGCAACAGGTAAGCGTTCACGGGTCCATGTGGAGGTATACCATGATGGCTCGTGCAGCGATGATTCTGAGGAACTGGAGTAGGAGGAGGAATCAATGTGTAAAAGACTGGATTCCTGCAATCCTTGGAGTTGGCAGAACACGTACAGCGCCACTGGCAAGATCTGTACCCGGCTCCACAACATTGACCAATGGGCAGTGAGGGAAAGGTATCGTCCCTGGCCATGGGTACTGGTCCACGCATCGGTGGTCAGGTGGACCCTGCTACTGACGGCGTTTAGTAGCGCATGTTTAATGTTTCCCTCGACATGTTTTTGCAGAGCAGGGACAGCTTGCCTGCTGAAATAAAATCGGCTTGGCACATTATATTGTGGGACTGCCAATGCCATAAAGTTCCTGAAACTGTCAGTCTCCACCAGCCTGAATGACAGCATTTCAAGGGACAGGAGTTTTGCAATGCCAGCATTCAGAGCCTGTGCTCGTGGATGGTTTGCCGAGTATGGCCGTCTTTTATCCCATGCCTGTGGTACCGATGGCTGTTTTTTGTTCTGGGAGTGTGACGATGACTGTGAACTTGCTGCTGTGGGTGGAATAACAGTTTGTCTATGGACAACAGTGACCGAGGTTCTTCCATGGAGATCCTGTGAGGAAGCCGAACAAGTGTGTGTGAGCTGGAGGTAGAGCTCGAACACGACATGAAGATGTAGGTGCTGCTGTAGGTTGGCCTACATCTACAGTGTGTCTTTGTAACTCAGCTACGTGCTTTGTCCGTACATGTTTCCACATATTTGTGGTATTCAGGTTACTGATATTTTTACCTCTTTTAACTTTTTGCTTACACAGCTTGCATTGAACATAGCAAATATCATCTACAAGTCTGTCAAAAAAGGACCACGCAGTGCAAGTCATGGGAGCGCCAATTTTGACATTTCTAAGAGAACTGCTCCCAACAGGTGCCAAACTGGAGGCTACAGGCAAGCGATCTGCAGCCTACCTCTCCCTCCTCTTTGTTCCGTTGGGACAATCTCTTCCTCAGAGCTGCTCCCACCACCTTCCTGTTGCTCACGCCATGTTGGGTCTCGGACTTCATCATCTCCACTACCCTCTTCCAACACCTGCTGCTGTTGGATGGTCTGGGCAGCACCATGCTCCACAAAACCTGGCACCTGAGTCTCATCATCATCATAAGATGCGTTCTGCGGTGTGCTGTCCATCGGCACTGGCTCACCCGCCTCTTCAGATTGAGAGAGACACAGCTGTTGCGCATCACTGCATACTCCCTCTTCTTCAAATTGCAGAATGCTGCTTGCCTGTGCCCGTGTTTGCGAGCCAACAGATTCTGAGAACAGAAGCAGAGACTCAGCTGGCTCCTGTACAGAACTCTCTGACTGCCTGGCCCAATTTGACAGGCGGTGAACAGACAGATGGTTGCTCAACAGTGTTGTGTTCCTGAGAGGAGGTGGAAGGAATTGAAGTCGATGCATTGGCTGCCATGCAACCAACAACAGCTTCAATTTGTTCTTCCCGCAACAGGGGGGCACGCCGAGCTCCTACCAAAGTGCGCATAAAGGAACGCTCATGGGTAAAACTGGTGGATGCTGTGTCACTGAGGGCGGCAGCAGCCACAGAATCCCCACGTCCTCTCCCTGCTGAAACTCCACGGCCACGACCACGTGCCTTACTCACTGACTTCTTCATCTTGGTAGATTGATAAAGAAAGTCAGAAAAGTTATAAGGCCTAAGTGTGGTTATTACGCAGAGACTGAAGTGAACACTGAAACACAACTGTTCACAATCTGTGAAAGGCTACTCCTTTGTCTACTTCTATAGTGTTTGCAACCAATGTATTGGATACGGATGGAAGCGCGTCACACTAATAGATTATATTTTAAATGGAATGGAGCAGAACCAATTGGAGATAAATGAAAAGGATGAGGCACTGAGACACGCTCAGCAGAGTACAAGCAGCAGTGCTTGAACAAGTAACTGGAGCATGAGTGCACTCAAAAAATAAAAAACACAGACTGAAGTGAATACTGAAACACAACTGTTCACAATCTGTGAAAGGCTACTCCTTTGTCTACTTCTATAGTGTTTGCAACCAATGTATTGGATACGGATGGAAGCGCGACACACTAATAGATTATATTTTAAATGGAATGGAGCAGAACCAATTGGAGATAAATGAAAAGGATGAGGCACTGAGACACGCTCAGCAGAGTACAAGCAGCAGTGCTTGAACAAGTAACTGGAGCGTGATGTGCACTCAAAAAATAAAAAACACAGACTGAAGTGAACACTGAAACACAACTGTTCACAATCTGTGAAAGGCTACTCCTTTGTCTACTTCTATAGTGTTTGCAACCAATGTATTGGATACGGATGGAAGCGCGTCACACTAATAGATTATATTTTAAATGGAATGGAGCAGAACCAATTGGAGTAAATGAAAAGGATGAGGCACTGAGACACGCTCAGCAGAGTACAAGCAGCAGTGCTTGAACAAGTAACTGGAGCATGATGTGCACTCAAAAAATAAAAAACACAGACTGAAGTGAACATGAAACACAACTGTTCACAATCTGTGAAAGGCTACTCCTTTGTCTACTTCTATAGTGTTTGCAACCAATGTATTGGATACGGATGGAAGCGCGTCACACTAATAGATTATATTTTAAATGGAATGGAGCAGAACCAATTGGAGATAAATGAAAAGGATGAGGCACTGAGACACGCTCAGCAGAGTACAAGCAGCAGTGCTTGAACAAGTAACTGGAGCTGATGTCACTCAAAAAATAAAAAACACAGACTGAAGTGAACACTGAAACACAACTGTTCACAATCTGTGAAAGGCTACTCCTTTGTCTACTTCTATAGTGTTTGCAACCAATGTATTGGATACGGATGGAAGCGCGTCACACTAATAGATTATATTTGAATGGAATGGAGCAGAAACAATTTGGAGAAAAAAAAAGGAGAGTGCACTGTAGGACACGTAGCAGAGTAAAAGCAGCGTTGCATTGAACAAACTGGAGCGTGATGACACTCAAAAAATTAAAAAACACTGACTGGAAGTGTAACACTTGTAAACACTGTTCACAATCTGTGAAAGGCTACTCCTTTGTCTACTTCTATAGTGTTTGCAACCAATGTATTGGATACGGATGGAAGCGCGTCACACTAATAGTTAAATTGCATGGAGCTGCAAGAATTACACTGAAGAAAAAAAAAAGAGTCTGTGAGTGACACGTGCAGATGCCTACAGACAGCGTTGCATGCAGAGCAAACTGCAGCGTCACCTGCACTCACACACACCTTGCAGAGCTGTTAAAACAACACTGCAGGCAAAAGGAAGCTTTACACAGCGGTTGGTGCTAGCCTGCCTACAGACAGTACACTAAATCGCGATCTCTAACTGTCCCTCAGAGTCAGCACAGCAGCGTTCTGTCCCTTACTGAATTCACAGCACAGTGACGCTAAAATGGCGGCGGCGCCTTTTATAGTGCATTCTGACATCATTTCAGCATCCAATCACAGCCATGCCATTAGTTAACATGACCGCAGCAGTACAGGATGTGCCCACACTTCTTAGGATTCCTCATTGGCTGACTAAAATCACATTGCCTCTCAAAGAATTATGGGAACTTCCAATTCCGGTATACGATATATGGAAAATATCGAAACTAAGTATCGAAAGGCCGATAGAGCTAATATCGGCCGATACCCGATACTTGCGGTATCGTATCGCTCAACACTACTCACGAGGATTAGGCTTTAACAATTGAAAAATTTCACTCTTGTAGTCTTTGAAGCGAAACCACAGAATTAGTTAAAAAAATTTTATCCAGTCTAATAGCCCTTTGAGATGGTCTTGGGGATGTGCCATATAAATGAGTATATCGTCTGCAAACAATGTGAGTTTGATCTGCCGACCCCCTACCTTTATACCGTCATATACTGTGTTATCCTCCACGTGTGTAACTAATGGCTCAAGGGCTATATCAAAGAGCAAAGGTGATAATGGACATCCCTGAGGAGTTCCCCTCTGTATTGTGAAAGTAGCCGAAAGGTGACCTGTGTTGTGTATTTGTGCCTGTGGGTTGGCGTAGACACCTGATAGGAAAGTCATAAACATGCCTCTCATGGCAATTTTGTCCAGGACCATTGGCAACCAACTTCAGCTCACCCTATCAAATGCCTTATCGCCATCTAAGGATAGCATGACAGGACTCGATGTTGTCAGACAACGATATTTATCTACAACTGCTATTACTTTCCTAATGTTATTCATGGGCGATCTTGGTCTAACAAAGGCCACTTGTGATGGCCCTATCAGCGTAGGAAGAATGCTACTCAAACGATCTGCCATGATCCTGGACAAAAGCTTGATATCCTGGTCAATGAGTGAGAATGGACGATAGGATCCAGCCAGATGTGAAGGTTTGTTGGGTTTTAGTAGCACCTTAATGTGTGCCATGTTTGAATGGATGGGCAACCCTCCTGTCTCCAATATATGATTGAAGGTGCCTACCAATGTGGACGGGATATCCTCACTCAATAATTTTAATAATTTGGCTGTAAACCCGTCAGGTCCTGGAGCTTTCCCGGATTTAAAGTCACTTATCGCCGCTGTCACTTCCGTCACCTCAATTGTTTTTTTAAAAGGAGAAGCTGATAGTTTGTGAAGGATGGTAACCGTATTCCATCTAGAAAGGTCTGACCCTCCGCACTATCCGTATGTTCCACCTTATATAAGTCTGAGTAGTATTCTTGTAGAATCGTGATTATGCTTCGAGGGTCTGTGTTCATGATCCCATGTTTATTCGTTAACGCAGTAATATGTTGATGACGAATGTGATTTCCTTTCGCTAGTCGTGCTAATAGTCTCCCTGATTTGCTACCATAACAATATACATCGGCTCTATAATTCATATTACTGCTTCTCTCGCGTCGATATACCCATACGTGTAAGTCAGCCTTAGCCTGCTTACATCTATTTTTATGATGTGTTGATGAAGTTGTCTTGTTTGCCGTGTAGCTATCGCGTAATATCCTACTAGCCTGCAAGTAGTTTGTCGCTATCTTCTTTTTTAGCGTTGTCTGATAACCTATTAGTTTCACGCGCATTAATGCCTTCCCTGCTGCCTATAAAAGTTCCGGCCTATCCCTACTATCTCCATTATCACTTACATATTCCAAACACCATTGCTTCACCTGATGTCGAAACTTCTCATCCATTGGTCTGGCCCCATCTGAACCATATCTGGCAGGGTCACTGATACGGGCGCGTGGTCAGATATAGCTACGTTGTGCACATCTGCCTCTTCCACTCCCCTTACTAGCTCCTGTGATAGCAATATATTATCTCTTCTGGACCAAGAGTCATGTGGCGCCGAATAGAAGGAATATTCACTGCCATCTGGGTTCAGGTGTCTCCAAAATTCTACAAAGATATTCGTGTCTAGCAAGGGTTATAAACGTGTGTCATGTGATCGCACATTCGTTCGCATCGACCTACAGTTCTTCACTGGTTCGATTCACCGTATTTAAGTCACGACCGGGGGTAGTTTTAATGCTTCCTATCGGCCCGATATGCTTGGACACCTGGGAGAAATTCAGGAGCGTCTCCAAACTCCCTCCTCACATGTCAGCGCAGGAACCGGAAGAGGGAACGTGCTTGTTTTGTTGCTCATAGGTGGAGTTTTATACAGTAAATGATTACTGCTGTCTTATTTTTTGCGTCCGTAGGGCAGAATAAGGCTGCGTAAAGTCACATTTTAGAGACACTCATATAATAGACACACGCTACCCTACCCGTCACACAAGGAAGGTATTGTTACAGGATAAAGCCTTGCGCAACCAGACATGCTTTTACCCTCTTCAACATTCTACAAGCCAAAAATGCATGATTGCAGCCGCAGCCTTTATTGACGTACAGTATAACATCGACATTACCCATCAGAGGCTGCCCACTGTCTACAACAGACAGAGTATATACCTTTGCTATCCGTAGCCTTTGTTTCACCTCCACTTGCAGGCACCCACTTAAATTGTGACAATGTTTTTTTTATTAAAAAATTTTTCTTTTTTTTATCGTACATTATTGCGTCATCTCATCACTTTGATGAGTCCATGCTGGACATGTAATAAATGCTGTCCGACATAACAATTTTCGTGAGTGAAATAATTGAAATCTGTGTGACTGTCACAGATTTCTTGTAATGATGATGATGAGTGACTATTACAAAATCCATTGTCTTCACTATGTTTGGTTTAACATAGCGTTCCTTACGCATCATTCCTAAATACAAAAATGGACTTTTATTCATAAATTTACATCACTATATTTTGTAAAAATAATTTTGGGTGGTGTGTTGTTCCATTTCTTGTTGCCATGTGCTTATATGTGTTTATATTTTAACCCCTTCACCCCCAAGGGTGGTTTGCACGTTAATGACCGGGCCAATTTTTACAATTCTGACCACTGTCTCTTTATGAGGTTATAACTCTGGAACGCTTCAACGGATCTTCGCGATTCTGAGATTGTTTTCTCGTGACATATTGTACTTCACGTTAGAAGTAAAATTTCTTCGATATAACTTGCGTTTATTTTTAAAAAAACGCAAATATGGCGAAAATTTTTAAAATTTTGCAATTTTCAAACTTTGAATTTTTATTCCCTTAAAACAGAGCAATATATCACACAAAATAGTTAATAAATAACATTTCCCACATGTCTACTTTACATCAGCACAATTTTGGAACCAAAATTTTTTTTTTTTAGGAAGTTATAAGGGTTAAAAGTTGACCAGCGATTTCTCATTTTTACAACAAAATTTACAAAGCCATTTTTTTAGGGACCACCTCTCATTTGAAGTCACTTTGAGGGGTCTATATGGCAGAAAATACCCAAAAGTGACACCATTCTAAAAACTGCACCCCTCAAGGTACTCAAAACCACATTCAAGAAGATTATTAACCCTTCAGGTGCTTCACAGGAACTAAAGCAACGTGGAAGGAAAAAATGAATATTTAACTTTTTAGCCACAAAAATGATCTTTTACAAACTTTTTTTTTATTTTCACAAGGGTAAAAGGAGAAAATGGACAGATAAGGTTGTTATGCAATTTCTCCTGAGTACGCCAATACCCAATATGTGGGGGAAAACCACTGTTTGGGCACACGGCAGAGCTCGTAAGGGAAGGAGCGCCGTTTGACTTTTTCAAACTAAAATTGGCGGGAATTGAGATTGGACGGCATGTCGTGTTTGGAGAGCCCCTGATGCGCCTAAACAGTGGAAACCCCCACAAGTGACACCATTTTGGAAACTAGACCCCCTAAGGTACTTATCTAGATCTGTTGTGAGCACTTTGAACCCCCAAGTGTTTCACAAAAGCTTATAATGCCTGGGTGTGAAAAAAAAAAAAACAATTTTCCACAAAAATGATTTTTTAGTCCCAAATTTTTGAATTTTCCCAAGGAAATTGGACCCCAAAAGTTGTTGTCCAACTTGTCCTGAGTACGCTGATACCCATATGTGGGGGGGGAACTGTTTGGGTGCACGGCAGGGCTTGGAAAGGAAGTAGTAACGTTTTGGAATGCAGACGTTGATGGGGGTCATGTTCCGTTTGCAGTGCCCCAGATGAGCCTAAACAGTGGAAACCCCCCACAAGTGACCCCATTTTGGAAACTAGACCCCCTAAGGAACTTATCTAGATCTTTGGTGAGCACTTTGAACCCCCAAGTGCTTCACACAAGTTTATAATGCCCGGGCATGAAAATAAAAAATCCTATTTTTTTCCCACAAAAATTATCTTTTAGTCACTAATTTTTTATTTTCCCAAGGGTAACAGGAGAAATTGGACCACATAAGTTGTTGTCCAATTTGTCCTGAGTACGCTGATAGCCCATATGTGGGGGGAACCACTGTTTGGGCGCACGGCAGAGCTCGGAATTGAAGGATCACCATTTGACTTTTTCCAACCAAAATTGGCTGGAATTGAGATTGGATGCCATGTTGCATTTGGAGAGCCCCTGATGTGCCTAAACAGTGGAAACCCCCCACAAATGACCCCATTTGGGAAACTAGACCCCCTAAGGAACTTTTCTAGATCTTTGGTGAGCAATTTGAACCCCCAAGTGCTTCACACAAGTTTATAACGTAGAGCCGTAAAATTTAAAAATCATATTTTTTCCACAAAAATGATCTTTTCACCCCAATTTTTATTTTTCCAAGGGTAACAAGACTCAAAAGTTATTGTGCAATTTGTCCTGAGTGCGCTGATACCCCATATTGGGGGTAAACCACTGTTTGGGTGCATGGCAAGTTTGGAAGGGAAGGAGCGCCGTCTGACTTTTTCAACGCAGAATTGGCTGGACGCCATGTCGTGTTTGGAGAGCTCCTGATCTGCTAAATAGTGGAAACCCCTATAAATGACACCATTTTGGAAACTAGACCCCTCAAGGAACTTATCTAGATGTGTGGTGAGAACTTTTAACCCCCAGGTGTTTCACTAAAGTTTATAACGTACAGCCGTAAAATAAAAAATCCTTTTTTTTTTTACAAAAATGATTTTTTCGCCCCCAATATTTTATTTTCACAAGGGTAACAGAAGAAATTGGAACCAAAAGTTGTTGTCCAATTTGTCCTGAGTACGCTGATACCCAATATGTGGGAGAAAACTACTGTATGGGCGCACGTCAGGGCTCGGAAGGGAAGTAGTGACGTTTTGGATTGCAGACTTTGATGGAATGGTCTGGGGGCGTCATGTCACATTTGGAGAGCCCCTGATGCACCTATACAGTGGAAACCCCCCACAAGTGACCCCATTTTGGCAAATAGACCCCACAAGGAACTTATCTAGATGTGTGGTGAGCACTTTGAACCCGAAGTGCTTCACAGAAGTTTATAACGTACAGCCGTAAAAATAAAAATCTTTTTTTTTACAAAAATGATTTTTTCGCCCCCAATATTTTATTTTCACAAGGGTAACAGGAGAAATTGGTCCCCAAAAGTTGTTGTCCAATTTGTCCTGAGTACGCTGATACCCAATATGTGGGAGAAAACTACTGTATGGGCGCACGTCAGGGCTCGGAAGGGAAGTAGTGACGTTTTGGATTGCAGACTTTGAAGGAATGTTCTGGGGGCGTCATGTCGCATTTGGAGAGCCCCTGATGTGCCTAAACAGTGGAAACCCCCACAAGTGACCCCATTTTGGAAAATAGACCCCACAAGGAACTTGTCTAGATGTGTGGTGAGCACTTTGAACCCCGAAGTGCTTCACAGAAGTTTATAACGCACAGCCGTAAAAATAAAAAATCTTTTTTTTTTTTTTGCAAAAATGATTTTTTTGCCCCAATATTTTATTTTTACAAGGGTAACAGGAGAAATTGGACCCCAAAAGTTGTTGTCCAATTTGTCCTGAGTACGCTGATATCCAATATGTGGGAGAAAACTACTGTATGGTACACGTTGGGGCTCGGAAGGGAAGTAGTGACGTTTTGGATTTCAGACTTTGATGGAATGGTCTGGGGGCGTCATGTCGCATTTGGAGAGCCCCTGATGCGCCTAAACAGTGGAAATCCCCAACAAGTGACCCCATTTTGGAAAATAGACCCCACAAGGAACTTATCTAGATGTGTGGTGAGTGCTATGAAGCCCCAAGTGCTTCACAGAAGTTTATAATGTACAGCCGTAAAAACAAAAAAAATATTTTTTTTGTACAAAAATAATATTTTCGCCCCCATTTTTATATTTTCCCAAGGGTAACAGAAGAAATAGGACAAATTGCACAATAACTCTTGGGGTCCAGAGTACGCTGATACCCCATATGTGGGGATAAACTACTGTTTGGATGCATGGCAGAGCTGAGAAGTGAAGGAGCACCGTTTGACTTTTTCAACGCAGAATTGGCTGGAATTGAGATCAGACGCCATGTCACATTTGGAGAGCCCCTGATGTGCCTAAACAGCGGAAACCCCCCAATTCTAACTCCAACCCTAACCCCAACACACCCTAACCCTAGTCCCAACCCTAACCACAAACCTAACCCTAACACACCCCTAATCCCAACCCTAACCCTAATCCTAACTTTAGCGCCAACCTAACCCTAACTTTAGCCGCAACCCTAACCCTAACCCTAATGGGAAAATGGAAATAAATACTTTTTTTTATTTTATTATTTTTCCCTTACTAAGGGGGTGATAAAGGGGGGTTTGATTTACTATTTATAGCGGGTTTTTATGATTGGCAGCTGTCATGCTAAAAGACGCTTTTTATTGCAAAAATAGTTTTTGCATCATCACATTTTGAGAGCTATAAGTTTTGCATATTTTGGCACACAGTCATGTGAGGTCTTATTTTTTGCGGGACGAGTTGACGTTTTTATTGGTACCATTTTTGAGCACGTGACGTTTTTTGATCGCTTTTTATTTTGATTTTTGGGAGGTTAGAATGAACAAAAATCAGCAATTCATGAATTTCTTTTGGGGGAGGCGTTTATACCGTTCCGCGTGTGGTAAAATTGATAAAGCAGTTTTATTCTTCGGGTCAGTACGATTATGGCGATACCTCATTTATATCATTTTTTCATGTTTTGGCGCTTTTATAGAATAAAAACAATTTTATATAAAAAATAATTATTTTTGCATCGCTTTATTCTTGCGAGCTATAACTTTTTTATTTTTTCGCTGATGATGCTGCATGGCGGCTCGTTTTTGCGGGACAAGATGACGTTTTCAGCGGTACCATGTGTATTTATATCGGTCTTTTTGATCGCGTGTTATTCCACTTTTTGTTCGGCGGTATGATGATAAAGCATTGATTTTTTGCTTCGTTTTTTTTTTTTTTAAGGGGTTCACTAAAGGGGTTAACTAGTGGGACAATTTTATAGGGGGGGTCATTACGGATGCGGCGATACCAAATATGTGTACTTTTATTGCTTTGTTTTTTTTTATTTACAGGAAGAAGTGAATTTATTGGGGAATATATATATTTTTTTTATTTATTTTGGATTTTTTTTTAAAACATGTTTATTTTTTATTTTTTTAACTTTTTTACTTTGTCCCAGGGTGGGACATCACTGTATTTTATCAGATCGCTGGTGTGACAGTGTACACAGCACTCTGTCACACCAGCGATCGCTCAGGCAGTTCAGCAGGCTTCTCAGTGCCTGCTCTCGGCAGGCACTGAGGTAGCCGCCTCCCTCCAGGACCCCGGCGCCATCTTGGATCCGGGTCCTGGGAGGGAGGAAGCCCTCAGAACAGCGCAATCACATCGCGCTGCTCTGAGGGTCTCAGGGGGGCGCGCAGGGAGCCCCCACCCTGCACGATCCTCCCCTGTGCCCCCAGTACACCGCGATCATGTTTGATCGCGGTGTGCAAGGGGTTAATGTGCCGGGAGCGGTCCGTGACCGCTCCTGACACACAGTCATGGGTGTCAGCTGTGATAATCAGCTGACACCAGGCTGCGATCGGCTGCGCTCCCCCTGGGAGCGCGTCCGATCGCACGAGACGTACTATCCCGTCCCCGGTCATACGGGCCCAGGTACCATGGACGGGATAGTACGTCCGATGGCAGTAAGGGGTTAAGGGTGTTTATTTTTATTCTTGGAATTGAAATTCATCATTTTATTGTCCTAGTAAAACTTCATTTTTTATAGTTTGAAGTATTACATTTGCAATGGCCACGTAACAAGGCAATAACTCAATATTTAAATTTAAAACCCTTCTTGACCCTGGGCTTCAACAACGTCAGTTGCTGATCGAAGTGTTGGATGCACAGATCAAAACAATCGCTGATGTGTTTGTGGGGTTCAGTAACGCCTGCTGTTCCCCTGCTGGGTGTCTGGCAAAAATTTTTGCTGCTAACTCCAAATTTAACTTCAAACATCTCATATTAGGCCTCTGCCTACACCCTCCTTGACCCTGGGCTCCAACACCGCCAGTTGTTGCTCGGAAGTTCTGTTAGCACAGTCAACACTTGCTCCTGTGTTACTGGGGTTCACTAATGTCAGCTGTTCCCTTGCTGTGTGTACGGCAAAAAGTCCTGCTGCCTCCACCCCGTTCTCTTCTCATCCCTGAATTATTTAAGAAATTAAATGAAATTAAATGGAAATTAAATTCAGGGAAATTAAATTCATAGAAAGAGGTTATACTTTACACTTTATGGGTTAATATGAAGAAGAATAATAGTTTAATAAGAACAATCTGAGTAATGTTAACAAAAAGATGAATAGCAAGAAGTTTAAGAAGAAGATAAAGAAGGTGAAGATGAAGAATAATTTGATGACAAAGATGATGCTGCTGAAGATTATGAAGGAGAAATTGTGGCAAAAGTTAAAAAGGTGAAGAGCATGGAAGTTTTGAAACATACATATTTGCCAAAATAGAAAAAAGGTTAACAACATTGTCAATTTCTTCGTCAATCCGAACGTATTTAAAAAATATATATATTAATGCTATTCCATTGGATTGGGTTAAACATCTATGCCTTTAATGTCTCCTCAACCTCCCCCAATACATTCTACATTACTCTTTGTTGTTTTCCTTCATGTACAATTATCCAACAAGGCAAGAATGGGTTTTTTTTAATTCCGATATTTTGTTCCCATAGACTTACATTGGATTTCTGGTATCGGTATCGGGTATCGCCGATATTTTGTGTGTATCGGCGATACCATTCCGATCCGATACTTTTGGATATCGGAAAGTATCGCTCAACTCTATTGCCCAGATGAAGTACTTTGCATTTTTCCCTGTTAAAAATTGACTTCATGCACATCAGCAAACAGAGTTGCACCACCTGAACAGCCAATTTCAGTTGTGTCCTTTCCTCAGCAGATACCTGATCTTGATTCTGTGGAATTATGGGTAGCAGATTGGACCAATGGCAAGAACTGGCCTAATTTGCTGTGAGCATACTGTCATGTTCAACCTTCAGCACAATGTCAGAGAGGGAATTTAGCGCAGTCGATGGCTTTCACACCAGAAGATTTCACCAATGCTCAGCTGGGCATCTATTCTCTGTTCATCATGTCATCTAAACTGTAGTACTGCTGTTGCAAGGACTGCCGATGCAGGACCTTCTCTGCCAGGCATCTCCTTGCTTGACCCATCATTAGTGTTGAGCATTCCGATACCGCAAGTATCGGGTATCGGCCGATATTCGCGTTATCGGAATTCCGATACTTAATTCCGATACTTTTTCAATATCGTATACCGGAATCGGAAGTTCCCATAATTCTTTGAGAGGCAATGTGATTTTAGTCAGCCAATGAGGAATCCTACGAAGTGTGGGCACATCCTGTAATGCTGCGGTCATCTTAACTAATGGCATGGCTGTGATTGGCTGCTGAAATGATGTCAGAATGCACTATAAAAGGCGCCGCCGCCATTTTAGCGTCACTGTGCTGTGAATTCAGATAGGGACAGAACGCTACTCTGCTGACTCTGAGGGAAAGTTAGAGATTGCGATTTAGTGTACTGTGCTGTAGGCAGGCTATCACCAACCGCTGTGTAAAGCTTCCTTTTGCCTGCAGTGTTGTTTTAACAGCTCTGCAAGGTGTGTGTGAGTGCAGGTGACGCTGCAGTTTGCTCTGCATCCAACGCTGTCTGTAGGCATCTGCACGTGTCACTCACAGACTCTTTTTTTTTTTCTTTAGTGTAATTCTAGCTGCTCCATTCAATAGAAATTATAGTGTGATGCGCTTCCATCCGTATCCAATACATTGGTTGCAAACACTATAGAAGTAGACAAAGGAGTAGCCTTTCCCAGATTGTGGACAGTTGTGTTTCAGTGTTCACTTCAGTCTGTGTTTTTTATTTTTTGAGTGCATATCACGCTCCAGTTACTTGTTCAAGCACTGCTGCTTGTACTCTGCTGAGCGTGTCTCAGTGCCTCATCCTTTTCATTTTTCTCCAATTGGTTCTGCTCCATTCCATTTAAAATAAATATAATCTATTAGTGTGACGCGCTTCCATCCGTATACAATACATTGGTTGCAAACACTATAGAAGTAGACAAAGGAGTAGCCTTTCACAGATTGTGAATAGTTGTGTTTCAGTGTTCACTGCAGTCTGTGAGGTATTTATTTTTTTTAAATGCAGATCACGCTCCATTTACTTCTTCAACCACCGCTGCGTGTACTCTGCTGAGTGTCTGTCACTGGCTCATCCTTGTCATTTTTCTAAAATTGGTGCTGCTTTATTCTATTTAAAATAATTCAAATCTATTACAGTGACGTGCTTCCATCCGTATACAATACATTGGTTGCAAACAATATAGTAGTACACAAACGGGCCTTTCACAGCTACTGAACAGTTGTGTGCACTGTTTACTGTAGTCAGAGGTTTTCATTTTTGTAGTGCAGATCCCGCTCCAGTTACTTCTTCAACCACTGTTGCTTGTACTCTGCTGAGCGTGTCTCACTGCCTCATCCTTCACATTTTTCTCGAATTGGTGCTGCTTTATTCTATTTAAAATAATTCAAATCTATTACAGTGACGTGCTTCCATCCGTATACAATACATTGGTTGCAAACAATATAGAAGTACACAAACGGGCCTTTCACAGCTACTGAACATGGGTTTTTAATTTTTAACTAAAATATGTATTTTTTCAAATGACACAAATATAAGTAATGTTGAAGAGGAATAGTCCTACATCCATTGTTTGCACAATATTACAGGTGTACATCATGTCCCTTAATCAACAATGTATTATTATATTTACTTGTATGCTTTTATTTAAAAGCCAAGAACACAGAAGGATAACCTTCGCACTGCAGCTGTTGTCAAAGTTCAACCCACATTATGCACTTCCAACATTGCAGCATTTGAGGCATGATGTGAGTTGGATTTGTCAAAGTTATGGAGTGAGAAGGTTCACCATCAGTACCCTATAGCATAAGTATGCTTTTGTGTTAGCATTTGTGTTAGACATGTGGATATCTGCCATAATATGTCACAATTATTTAGTTACAGATTTGTTACCAACACTAATCATTGAATGGTTTTAAATTTGACGTTTCACTTGTTTACAGCTTAGAAATAAGGGTGTAGCCTGATATCTATGTGTAGCACTAGCCACTTTAACATGTCATGTTTTTTTCAACATGTGTAGCTAGGTAGCAGTAATTTTTGCCGGACACACAGCAGGGGAACAGCAGGCGTTACTGAACCCCACAAACACATCATCGATTGTTTTGATCTGTGCATCCAACACTTCTGAGCCCAGGGTCAAGGAGGGTGTAGCCTGAGGCCTAGTATGAGATGTTTGAACTTTAATTTGAACTTTAATTTGGAGTTAGCAGCATTAATTTTTGTCAGACACGCAGCAGGGGAACAGCAGGCGTTACTGAACCCCACTATCACTATAGCTTGTGTATTGGCTGTGGACACGACACTTCTGAGCAGCAACTGGCAGTGTTGTAGCCCAGGGAGTATAGCTCAGGTGGTAGAAAGATGAACATAACAGGAGACATGGAAAACGTTGCCAACCAGTTAGTTAATCTGAAACCGGACAGGCAAATTCAGG
Source organism: Oophaga sylvatica (assembly GCA_033576555.1). Lineage (NCBI taxonomy): Eukaryota > Metazoa > Chordata > Amphibia > Anura > Dendrobatidae > Oophaga > Oophaga sylvatica. Next base: position 70,207,162 of record JARQOD010000005.1, read on the forward strand.
CGAGATCCATGCCTAGTTCATTTTCAGAAAAGTAAGCCGTTCTACATTATCGGAGGATAGTCGCATGCAACGGTCTGTTAGTACACCACCTGCAGCAGTAAAGACGCGCTCCGATAATACACTGGCAGCAGGGCAAGCCAGCACCTCCAATGCATACTGGCTAAGCTCTGGCCATGTATCCAGCTTAGAGACACAAAAGTTGAATGGGGAAGAGCCATCTGGGAGTACACTGAGAGGGCAAGACATGTAGTCTGTCACCATCTTACGGAAATGTTGCGTCCTGCTGACTGGAGCCGTCTCGGATGGTGTAGACATTGGTGGCGCTGCCACAAAACTTCGACACATTTGGAACATACTGTTCTTGCCCTGTGCAGAGGCACTGCTTGTGCTCCCTCTTGTTGCAGAGCTGTCTCCACTGCCTCGACGCACAGAGCTGCTTTGTAAAGCAGTAGCAGCAGCGCTCTCGGCTGGAATGGAGAACATTATGGATTGCACCAGTGTGTCTTGGTACTTCCGCATTTTTACGCTCCCGGTTCAACGGTGTGATGAGGCTTTGTAAGTTGTCCCGGTAGCGAGGGTCTAGGAGGGTGTACACCCAATAATCAGACATGGTGTGAATGTGTTCGATGCGGCGGTCGTTTCTCAGCCACTGCAGCATGAAATCAACCATGTGCTGCAGACTCCCAACTGGCCAAGAAACGTTGTCCCCTGCAAGAGGCGTCATCTCTGCCTGCTGTGCATCACCCCACCCTTGGTCTACATACTGACTAGAGCATTGTCTACCTCCCTCTGGAGCGATGTCTTCCTCCTCCATTGACTCCTCCTCATCCTCCTCACAAAGTCCTTCAAATACATAAAAATTTACAAATTTAAAACTCAAAATTTAAAAACTTTGTATCATAATTCTGTAACATCAGTTTATGGAAACACAATAGCATTACAAAAGGATAGACAAAAACTGTACATTATGTGCTTTGTAAATACATTAAAAGTTTGTAATGGTTATGAAAATATAGACAGCGACTCTGGAGGTTCAATTGTTGATACAGCATGGTACTTTGAAAGTCCTCCAGCCCTTTGTGAGGAACCACGTTGCGCTGACTGTCCAGAAGGTGATGGAATTTGTGACTCCTCATCCTCCACCTCTTCCAAAACCTCATGCCTTAGTGCTTGCAGTGTTTTTTGAAGCAGGCAGATAAGGGGGACAGTCAGGCTGACTAGTGCATCATCTGCACTCGCCATCCGCGTTGACTCATCAAACGCACGCAAAACGTGGCAGATATCCTTCATAGAGTCCTTCGGCACTCATTACACTGGCAGTGGCTGCCCATTCATTATAGGATCCAATTCTAATTACTGGTTCTCACCAACAAAGCTCTCCACAGCGCAGCACCCCCCTACATCTCCTCCCTTATTTATATTTATCGACCTAACCGACTGCTGCACTCTGCAAACGACCTTCGACTAACCTCTGCACTAATCCGTACCTCCCACTCCCAACTCCAAGACTTCTCCCACGCTGCGCCAATCCTCTGGAATGCTCTACCCCAAGAAATTCGGACTATCCGCAATTTGGATGGTTTCAGGCGCTCCCTCAAAACACATTTGTTCACAGTGGCCTATCACATTCACTAATCAAAGTCATTCTATGTGTAATTCTGTGTGTGTAGCCCATTCACTATCTCCATGCATACCTCACTCCCTTAAAATGGCTGGACCATCATTGTAAAAACACCATTGTATATAAACACCTGTACTTTGTATCTCCCCACCTCATTGTAGATTGTAAGCTTTCACCAGCAGGGGCGGCTGATTTTGCTTTAATTATTGTATTGTTAACGTTGTTACTTATGACTTGTGTTTTGAAACTGTTAAACTGTAAAGCACTGCGGAATTATTGGCGCTATATAAATAAATAATATTATTATTATTCTTATTATAGAGGCCCACTCAGTAGTGGTGAAGTGTGAACGGCGCAAATTGCGAGTTGACTGCGCCTGATGCAGCTGATACTCCATTACTGTTGGCTGCTGCTCACACAACCGCTCCAACATATGTAACGAGGAATTCCACCTGGTGGGTACGTCACATATGATGCGATGTTCATGAAGGTGAAATCTGCGTTGCAGAGCTGCAATCAGCGATCTGGCCATGCTGGAGCGTCGCAAGTGAGCGCACTCTAGGCGGACCTTGTGCAGCAGTGCATCAAGATCCGGATAGTCCCTCAAAAAAACTCTGCACGACCAAGTTGAGCACATATGACAGACATGGTATGTGAGTGAGGTTGCCAAGGCCCAGAGCTGACACCAGATTCGGCCATTGTCACACACTACCAAGCCTGCCTGTAGATTCTCTTCCAAAAACCACACGTCGCTCTCCTGCTTTATGGCATTACAGAGCTCCTGCGCTGTGTGGCTAAGATTCCCCATGGAAATTAATTTCAGGACGGCCTGTTGACATTTGGACACGGCTGTGCTCATATCGGTCGCAACAGGTAAACGTTCACGGGTCAATGTGGAGGTAGACCGTGACGGCTCCTGCAGCGATGATTCTGAGGAACTGGAGTAGGAGGAGGAATCAATGGTAACAGACTTGATTCCTGCAATCCTTGGAGTTGGCAGAACACGTACAGCGCCACTCGCAAGATCAGTACCCGGCTGCACAACATTGACCCAATGGGCAGTGAGGGAAAGGTATTGTCCCTGGCCATGGGTGTTAGAACCCTCTTGTTAGGTTTTGTTTCAGTTTGCTGGTCACATGACCTTTTTTCCCTATTTAGTCTGGCTCCGCCCTTCTGGCTTTGCTTGACTTCATTGTATTATCTACTGTTAAGCTAGCCGGGGTGCTTAGGTGCCTTAATCTGTCAGTTTTGCTTGTGTTAGGATCACAAAGTATTTATTTTTCTGTTTAATTATCCATGCTACAATTTATGTTAGGAGGTGTCCACCTTTTTTCCCAGTCCCTAGATCTTGTAGGGATTACTCCCTCGCAACTATAGGTCTTCGTTCACACTAGATTGAGGACTTTAGCGGGTCTGGTCGCAGGGATCAGGTTCCCCGTTACATCGTAGGGATTCAGCTTAGTTGTATGTAGGGACAGAATTCCCTTCTTTCCTTACTGGTTGTAGCAGATCATAACAATGGGTACTGCTCCACGCATCGGTGGTCAGGTGGACCTTGCTACTGAGGGCTTTTAGTAGCGCATGTTTAATTTTTTCCCCTCAACATGCTTTTGCAGACCAGGGACGGCTTGCCTGCTGAAATGAAAATCGGCTTGGCACATTGTATTGTGGGACTGACAATGATATTCAGTTACGGAAACTGTCTGTCTCCACCAGCCTGAATCACAGCATTTCAAGGGACAGGAGTTTTGCAATGCCAGCATTCAGAGCCTGTGCTCGTGCATGGTTTGCGGAGTATGGCCGTCTTTTATCCCATGCCTGTGCTACCGATGGCTGTTTTGTGGCCTGGGATGTGGAGGATGACAGGGAACTTGCTGCTGTGTGTGGAATAACAGTTTGTCTCTGGACAACAGTGGCCGAGGTTCTTCCATGGCGATCCTGTGAGGAAAGCAGAACCAGCTGTGTGTGAGCTCGATGAAGAGGCTTCAACACAACCTGAAGATGTAGGTGCTGCTGTAGGTTGGCCTACATCTCCAGTGTGTCTTTGTAACTCAACACGTGCTTTTTGTCCGCACATGTTTCCACATATTTGTGGTATTGAGGTGACTGACACTTTTAGCTATTTTTAATTTTTGATTACACAGCTTGCATTTCACATAGCAAATATCATGTGCAAGTGTGTGAAAAAAGGACCACGCAGTGCAAGTCCTGGGAGCGCACGTTTTGACTTTTGGAAGACAACTGCTCCGAACAGGTGCCAAACTGGAGGCTACAGGCAACCGAGTCTGCAGCCTAACTCTCCCTCCTGTTTGTACCGTTGGGGCAATGTCTTCCTCTATCTTCCTTCTATCACTAACCATTTCTCTAGGCCTCTCCCAGCTTTCAACCAAAGTACTGGTTCTCAGCCACAAAGCTATCCACAGTGCAGCACCCCTCCTACATCTCCTCCCTCATTTTCTATCTATCGGCCTAACCGACTGCTGCGCTCTGCAAACGACTTTCGACTAACCTCTGCACTAATACGTACCCCCACTCCCGACTCCAAGACTTCTCCCGCTCTACGCCAATCCTCTGGAATGCTGTACCCCAAGAAATTAGGACTATCCACAATTTGCATGGTTTCAGGCGCTCCCTCAAAACACATTTGTTCAGAGCGGCCTATCACTTTCACTAATCAAAGTCATTCTATGTATTCTGTGTAAGTGTGTGTGTGGTCTCTAGCCCATTCACTATCTCCCATCCCTCAGTCCTTAAGATGGCTGGAACATCATTGTAAATGCACCATTGTATATAAACACCTATACTTTGTATCTCCCCCATCTCATTGTACATTGTAAGCTGTCACGAGCAGGGGCGACTTATTTAGCTTAATTATTGGATTGTTAACGTTGTTACTTATGACTTGTGTTTCCCGAAACTGCTAAACTGTAAAGCGATGCGGAATATGATGGCGCTATATAAATAAATATTATTATTATTCCTCTGAGCTGCTCCCACCACCTTCCTGTTCCTCATGCCATGTTGGGTCTTGGACCTCATCATCTCCACTACCCTCTTCCAACACCTGCTGGGTTTGGGGGGTCTGCCCAGCACCATGCTCAACAGAAACGGCACCTGGGTCTCATCATCATCAGATGCGTTCTGCGGTGTGCTGACCATCGGCACTGTCTCACCCGCCTCTTCAGATTCAGAGGGGACACAGCCGGGGGGCGCTCACGGGAACTCCCCTTCTCACATTACAGAAGCCGCTGGCTGGGCCCCTGTTTGCAAGCCAATAGATTCTGAGAAACAGAAGCAGATACTCGCTGGCCCTGTACAGAACTCTCTGACTGCCTGGGCAAATTTGCCGGCGGGTTTAAAGACAGATGGTTGCCCAACAGTGCTGTTGGTCCTGAGAGGAGGTGGAAGCAATTGGAAGTCCAGGGATTGCTGACATCCAAACAACAACCTTCAATTTGTTCTTCCCGCGCAGGGGGGTACCCGAGCTCCAAAAAAGTGCCATAAAGGAACGCTCACGGGGAAAATGGGGGGAACTGTGTCACTGGGGCCGCAAGGGAGCCAGAATCCCCCTCCTCTCCCGAAGAAACTCCACGGGCCACGTTGCCTTACCCCCGCCTTTTTCATCTTGGAGATTGGGTAAAGAAAGTCTGTAAAAGTTATAAGGGCTAAGTGGGTTATTCCCCAGAGACTGCAGTGAACACGGGACACAACTGTTCCCTACCCAACGGTCCCAGGAAGGCAGGGCTGTCGTCAAAACAAAGGCACAAGGGATACAACCAGTACCCGTTTAAAAGCTTTATAAAAAAAATTAAGGGAGTAGTGACGCACAAATTTATGAGGTACAGTAAAATTTCACGCCATTCACCAAACTGGGGTATGGGAGTTGTACTAATATCCTTATCTATCTGTTGTTTATGCTTCCAAGCGGCTCAGCCATTTAAAAGCAATTTTCCTATGCACTATCAAATTTTTAAAGGGGGTTTTGGGTTTTTTAATAAAAATGTTATTGCCAAAATTATGAGGATTCTGATGGAAATTGTATAATTTTGTAAAACTTTTTGATATTTTTCAGCAAATGGAAAAATTTTGGAATATACAGAAACTTGTATGTGTTTTGTTTTGAAGTCAGACATGCATTGGTCTATACAAATAAATGGGGGTACATACTGTTATTACCCTCATTAATGGATTCAGAAAGGACTTGTATGCTTTTATTACAACCGTATAGCAGATTCCCTTTTAACAATTTTTTGGGTTTGCATTGCTGTTGAACTGTAAGGTAATGTGTTTTTGTCCAATTCTTTATTTATCTAGAATTAGTAAATGAAATCCATCTTATGGGAAAGGTTATCTTTCTCTTGTTTGAAGTAAGGGACTTTAAAATTGACGGGGAACAAGGAAATTACTTGATCTAGTATTTAAACATCCCCTGACCCTGGGCCCAACACCGCCAGTTTTGCCGGAAGTCCCTTAGCACAGTCAACACTTGCTCCGTGTTACGGGGGATCAGAACCAGCTGGTCCTCGGTTGTGCCTTTGGGGCTCTTTTTCCTTCTGCGGCCCCCCGGGGTTTCCAGACCGTCATTGTTCTCCGCATGCTTTGGCCTAGGTGCCTCCATCTCGGATGGGTTCCAGCAACGCGCTGGTCCTTGGTAGTGCTTTGGAGCAAAGGTCCCTCCCTGCTTATTTAACCGGGGTCCCAGAAAGCAGCTGGTCCCGGTTGTGCCATGGCTCTTTTCCTTTGCGGCCCCCCCGGGGTTTCCATACCGTAGCGTTCTCCCAGTGCCTTTGCCTAGGGGGCCCCATCTCGTATCCGGTTCCCAGCCAACGGCTGCTGGCCTTTGTATGCTTGGAGCACAGGACCTCCTTAGTAACCGTGTCCCAGTAACGTCGCTGGTCCTCGGTTGGCCATTGGCCTTTTCCTTCTGGCCCCCCGGGTTCCAGTACCTTTGCGGTTCTCCCAGTCCCTTTTTGGCCAGGTGCCTCCATCCCGGTATCGGTTCCAGCAACGCTGCTGCCTTGGTGGGCTTTGGAGCACAGGACCTCCTGCTAGTAACCGTGTCCCGGAACATCAGCTGGAAAAAGATTGTGCCACAAATACAATCAGAACAAGAACACAAGAACAATAAGCAAAATTTAAAAAGCAGAAGAACATGAAGTATAAGCCAAAATAAGAAAGCAAAATATTGCTTAAATTCTAAGCCCAAAAAAGACAAGCAGGGTATGGGGGGGGAGTCCGTCCTCCTGGGGTGCCCCTGGAAAATGTGCGCTGCGGCAAAATTTAAAAGGAAAAATACTGTTTTTAATTTAAACTTTTGTGGACAGCAAGAACGGAAGGTGAAAAATTCTTTTTTGCAAATTACCCGTACGGATTCCTTCACAAATAAAATATAATTGAAGAAGATGAAAACAGGGTTTTGAATAAGAAAATAGTTTAAAAGTGAAAGGGTAATGCAAGAATAATTTTGCAGAAGTTTTTAAAAAAGATAAAGAGGGGAAGATGAAGAATTAATTTGATAAAAAAAGAAGATCGCAGAAGATTATGAAGGAGAAAAGTGTGTGTAGTTAAAAAGGTGAAGAATGAAGAGCCGGGAAGGTTTGGTTTTTGTTGCCAAAATAGAAAAAAGTTTTTAAAATTTAATTTCTTGTCTATCCGAACATCTTTAAAAAAAAAAATTTTTTAGCATTCCTTTGATTTTGGGGGTTTAAAAATCTATGCCTTTAATGTCTCCCCCCAATCTTCCCCAATACTTTTTACATTACCCTTTCTTGTTTTCCTTCATGTACAATTAACCAACAGGCAAAGAATGGGGTTTTTTAATTTCGTAATTTTGTTCCCATAGACCTTTCTGGGACCCGTACGGTATCGGGGATGCCGATATTTTTTGGGTTTCGGCGATACCATTCCGATTCCGATACTTTTTGGATTCGGAAAGTATCGCCAACTCTACCCTCATATTTTTAAATACGTGGCCAGCTTCGAATGGCCCCTGCCTGAGACCTCCCCCCTCTTATCGCTTTTCAGTTGGGTTTCATCAATATTCTCCTGTTTGGGAAGCATTTCTGTCTTAAGGCTACATAAGCATGGAAACAGCCCCAAAATGGGCTAATTATTTTTGCACGGCTTGTTGACAAATCTGTTCTTCACCCGGAAAACCGTTGCCTGTATTTCTGCCCCCTCAAAAAATTTTTAGACAATGTGATGAAAAAGCCTTTGTAATTGTTTAATCATTTTGGAATAAAAAAACCTGTTTTTGGCCCCCCAGAAAGCAATTTTTTTTTTCATTACTAATAAAAGAAGCCTTAATTTTTCAATTTCCCAAAAGTTAAAAACTTTTTTCTTTCCTTAAAAAAAAGATAATTCTTGGGGCGTGTATGAAAAATACATCCTGATTATTAAAACAAAAAAAAAATAAAAACTCTTAATATTTCCCAAATAGAGTAACTTTTCCCATTTGGTGTAAAAAAAGAATGGTTTTTCTTGCACCCCTTGTTAGAAACACCAAAAGGCATTTGTCCCAAAAGGGGAATTAATTTTTTCACGAATGTTACTTACCTTAGGTGGTTGTTAAATTTCTCTATGGGATACCATGGGGACCAACCACCAAAAGAATGTATGTTTGCTAGGAAGAAGAAAAAGGAGAAAACCCAAAAAAATAGACTTGTTTGTCGTAGTTAAAATAATATAAATTTACCTGGGGGGCCAGGGCATGGAAGGAGCCCCTCTGGACTTTGCCGGGGCAGCGGTAGGGTTGGGAACTGTTTTTACCCCACTCCAAGGAACAGAGAGCATAGGGTAAGGTCCAACCCGGTTAAGAAGTGTTTACGGCAGGAGGCCTATTTGAATATAAAAATTTAAAGTGGTTAAAGAATACAGACGATTGAGTGACGGTTAATGGAAACCGACAAGAAGTAGCTTAAAGGGATGGGTTTGATCAAGGAGCAGTTAAGATAGGACAACCCAATAAGCTTAAACCTGAGACCGGGTAACAGTACAAGAGGATCTGGTTGGTGAAGGGCCTCATTACACGCACTTAAACAAGCTCCAAGGAGAAAAAGCTGACCCAATTTGTACCTATTACAATGACACGTACGACTTACTCTAGGTGATCGGAAAATTACCCGGCCCCCAGAATTTCGGGCCCCACTGGCAAAATTTTCGAGGCCCCCTTGAACTCCACCCAGCTCCCCACCCCAGCCCCCCTCCCCCCCAAACGTCCACAGCCCAAAAATCTTTTCTTAAAAATTTCTTTTTCCACCAACAACAACATTTTCCACCACCAATCACCACAAAGCCAGCAGCTTTTGTTATTGGCCAAAAGATTTTTTAACCACCACCACAACAAGGTAACTCTTTGGCCGGCTCTACCTACTGTATTTATTAAACATTTGTTAAAATATGCAATACAATTAGGTTTATTTTTTTTATTTTAAATTTTTTTAAAATGACCAATAAACCACATAAAAGGGGACAAATACCACCACAACCGTTACTAACACCAAATTACACCCATAGTGACCTATAAACCATCTACAAGGAACAATTGCCGCCACACCAGTCCAACCCCCAATTAACCACCACAGGAGAAAATAGCACATACAAGGATAAATACCACCACACCAACCGCCACATATTACCACCACATGGTGACCACTATATACAAGAACAAAACCAACACACCATGACCAACTACTATTACCACCACACGAGACCCAATAAAGCACATACAAGGAACAAATACCGCCAAAAACCATGGCCACAACATATTAACCTCCACATTTTTGCGAATATACAATACTGACAAATTTTTTAAAAAAATACTATCACCTAATGCCATTAACACAGAGCCTAATTATATGCTGTTTGTGTACAAAATACATGACATCAGGCCATTTATCGCAGTTTTGTATACTGTATATATTTCCAGTGGACAGGAAGGATCCCCTGACATATACACGGAGATCTGCAATAGTGGTTTAGTGTACAGGTAATACATGATTACCGTAACAACATACACAGACCTCGAAAAGTATCAATGTAAGTGTCGGTACAGTAACCACTGACTCACCATGATCCTCTAGTAAGTCCTTCATCTTTGGTTTCTTTTTAACTATCGCAGACCCCCTCACTTCTTTCAGCCAGGCTCGTTCTGCATAAAAAACACCGTTATCTAGAGACCATTCCAGACACATTCCCACTTTTTTCCCTTTCTTCACACTACACACTAATACAGATATCACCCACCTTAATATAAATTGGTTATTAGCAACCCACCATTCCAAATAAAAAATTATAACCACCACTGTGCCCCCACTATCTGTACAAACCACTTTCCCTATTTAATATAAAATTAAATTAGCGCCTACCTCCCCCTAATTTATTACCTCACTTTATCCCCAACGCCCCCCAATTACATCCCCGCTCAACCTTACCCAATTCATTATAGCTACAGCCTTCGCCCAAATTCATTGTCATATCTTCTCCTCCCACCCCTAATAATAAAAAACTGCTCTTCCCCCACATTCAATGCATCATTTCCTCTCCCACTCCAAAATTCATCATTATTTGCACTCCCCACCTCAATTCCCCATTGCTCTCTCCAACCCCACCTTCAATTCAAAGCTGTCCCCGCCCTCACTCACTTTAATTTGCAGTCCCCCTCCCCCACTTCACATTTTGCTCCACCACTTCATCATACAGCCCCTTCCCCCTTCACACTCCAGCCCCCTTACTTCATGATTTGCAGCCCCCTATCATTTCACATGTCGAACCCCTCAAACACACTTCACATTGCAGCCCCACACCCCGCACATCAGGCAGTCCCCCTCACCCCCCATCATCATTTGCAGTCCCCATCACCCCACTTCATCATTTGCAACCCCCCATCCCCCCCACTTCATCATAGCAGCCCCCACACCCCAACAACATTATTTGCAGCCCCATCACCCCCACATCACCATTTGATCCCCACACCCCCACTTTCATTTGCAGTCCCCATCACCCTCACACTTATTTGCTCCACCTTAATCTTTACAGTCCCCTACCCCCTTACTGCATGTGCATCCCCCTTACTTCATGATTTGCAGCCCCCTATCATTTAATCATGTGCAGATCCCCTCAACACACTTCTCATTTTCAGTCCCCACACCCCCACATCATTTTCGTCCCCTCAACCCCCCCATCATTTGCAGTCCCCCATCCACCACATCCATTTGCATCCCCACACCCCACTTCATCATTGTAGTCCCCACACCCTACACATCATTTGCAACCCCATCCCCCTTTTTGCAGCCCCATCACCCCCACTTCATCATCTGCAGTCCCTGTCACCTGTCACGGGTGTGTCGCCATGAAGATCGCACGATTACACAGCCGACTTCTCGCAGCGAGTTTTTGGTGCTTTGTGTTTTTTCGGCAGTGAGGGAGTTAATTCTCTCTCTCTGTGCTAGATGAGGCCCACCACACCCACTGCAGTCAATGCTGCAGTAGTGGGACTCTTCAAATACCGCCGGTCTGTTAGGGAAGTTGTCGGTGAAAGCATTCCTTGCAGACAAAGCGGCTCGTGGTATTTGGAGTTTGGGAGTGAAGTGTACTTGGTGTGGTTTTTTCCCTTCCTCGCTTTAATCATTTATCTCCTTACCCGTTGGTGTTCCCTCTTTGTTGTGTGTGAGTTTTTGTATCAAGTGGTTTTTGGTTTTCCCCCCTTGTACTGTCCTCGTTCGTCTAGTACTGTGTGTTGGCTTATATTATCCTGTACCCTGTTGTTGTGATCGGGGTCCTTCTCAGGACTAGATTACTGAGGTTCAGGGATCCTCAGGAGGTAGGGTTACGCTGGTGGCCTGGACCTCTGTACCTTTAACAGGACCTCCAGGAGACTGTTTGTTCCAGATCATTGCGACAAAAGGTGATCGAGGCACACCATAACTCACTTGGCAGGACACCCAGGGAGTAAAGCAACTGTGGATCCCTCTCACGTCGGTTTTGGTGACCTAACTTACATAGGGAGTGGTAACTTTTGTCGCGTCCTGTGGGGTTTGTAAGGTTCTTTGTCTCTGTTGACATGTTCCTTGAAACTCAGTTTTCCGTGGGCCATTTTGCTTTCCTGTCTTCTGCAGCTCTTGCCCTCAGTTAATATGGAGTTTCCCCAGTTTTCATGTTCCCCGCCCTGATTCTTCCCTCTTGCTTCTTAAGCACCTCAGCTGAACAATCAGTGCTCCGAATCAAGCCTCATCAGTCTGTGACCTGCCCTCCTGGAAGCCTTGGACTTGTACTCCAGCTATCCCTACTGAGGAACCTGAACACTTTTGGACTCTGGAAACCTGCTGTTTGGTGAATCCATGTTTGCAGAGGAATTACGGTACAGAGAAGAGATCCTGAACCTGCTTGGAGATTATTGTAGTGCTTGAAGTTACTCTGGCCTGCTGTGTCTCCTGTCGCTGTTCCTGCAAACTGTGTGAACTTTTCAGCATGCTTGTATGAAGTAATACAAGTCATTTCATTTCAACCTATGTCTCCTGTGTTTTCCTCGCACCCAAGCACAAGACGCTATAGGAACTGTACACTATACATGACAAGATTCAGGAGCCAATGTTTAGTGTCTGCTGGGTCTGGGAAAGCCGTGTCTGCTGTGACTGTGGATATCAGATGTCCGTTTTAATACCTTATGTGATGACAGTGGTTGTGACTTCTCACAACCCATTCCAGGTGAGCGCATTCCCTTAAAATTTTACTCTGGAGTGTTACCACAGATAAACACTATTGTTTTTTTTTTTTTTCCTTTCCTCTTCTCCTTCCAGCACCTCTGCCTTAAAAGATCTGGAAGATGGAGGCCCGCATAAAGGAACTTTGCGGAGTGACTGATACAATCCTTTCAGATGTACAGACTTTAAAAACCCGTTTTGCAAGCCTACAGGACCTCACTAATCATAATTTGCAAGTGTTTGGACAGACTACCCAGGAATTGCGAGCCAGGATTGAGGCTCTAGAGGAACGAGCCCAGGCTCCTGCCATAACCCCAAGTTCTGGGATCCCCAAATTACCTCCTTTTCGTTTTGGCGGTGAACGTGAGAAATTAAGGGGATTTATTAATCAATGCAATTTATTTTCTCTGCACATGCTTCACAATTTCCCACTGAACGATCCAAAGTGCTTACTATAATCATGTTGCTTACCAATAAGGCTTTGATGTGGGCAAACCCTCTGATTGAGACTGAGGATGATTGTTTGAATCACCTTGATGCTTTTATTTCAGCCATGGGGCAGGTGTTTTGATGACCCCAATCGAGGTACAACAGCTGAAGCAGCCATGTTAACTTTGCGCCAAGGTAAAGCGTTCAGTAGCCGAATATGCCCTGGATTTCAGGAGATGGGCCTGATACCACTTGGACACTTCCGCTAAAAAATCTATTTTTCGGAAAGGGTTGTCTCCACTGATTAAGGATGAACTTGCTCGTGCCGACCCTCCCACTGCTTAGGTGACTTTATTAACTATTGTATCCGTATTGATGCTCGTCTGACTGAACGCAGACAAGAGAGATGGTTCGAAAATAATCGCACTAACCTTTTCCTACCTCCCTCCTCAGCTAAGGAACCTTTGAGTAGGATCACAAGGGAACCAGAACCTGAACCCATGCAGTGGACTCTTTACAAAGACGGGTTAGTGATGCACGCAAAGAACATCGTATAAAGGAAAATCTATGTTTCTTACGTGGTAAGTCATGGGCACTTCATTATAAACTGCCCCAGCCGTTCTCGTAAGACTACTGCAGCAGTCATCACTGTGAGTGTTGCGAGAGGAGCTCTGTCATGTCCGAGCCTCAGCTCCAGAGAGATCTGCTGCAAGAGATCTTGATTTCTCGGACTTAAACTCTGTTAGTTCTGGGGACGATGACGGTATAAACGCTGCAATTTTTCAAGTTTCCTCAGCGGTGTCCCAGCTGAGTTGTAAAAGAAACAATTCTCATTGCTTCCTTTCCATCAAACTCTGGGTTGACTCAGTCTGGGTGTCTAGCTCTGCTATGATCGACTCAGGAGCAAGTGGAAATTTTATGGATATCTCCTTTGCTCTGAAACAGGGATACGTTCAGTGAAGAAGGCTACTCCAGTACAGATGGAGACTGTGGATGGCTCTCTACTGACTTCTGGACCAGTGGATCAAGAAACAGAGCCTTTGAGGGTCCTTATGGGTAAAGATCATCAGGAGAAAATGTCTTTTTTGCTTATCTCTTCTCCCCACTTTCCCATCATTCTAGGGCTAACCATGGCTGCAGGCGCAGAATCCTACGATTAACTGGGAGACCAAGGAATTACACTTTCCGGAGAAACAGATGAGTCAAGGAGTTTCAGCTTGCTCTGTTCCTAAAGGAACCATGTCAGTCCCTGAACTACCAGCTGTATACCAGACTATGACGATTTATGTGACAAGAAGAACGCTGATCAGCTTCCTCCTCACCGTCCATATGATTGTCCAATTGAATTATTACCCGGAGCCGAGATACCTTTTGGTAAGATCTACCCCTAGCGGGGCCCGAGCTAAAAGCTTTGAAGGATTATATAGACGAAAATTTAGCTAAGGGCTTCATACGCCCCTCTTCATCTCCCGCAGGTGCACCCATCTTCTTTGTGAAGAAGAAAGATGGATCTCTGAGACCCTGCATAGACTATAGGGAACTCAATAAGGTTACTATTAGAAACCGTTATCCATTGCCTTTAATCCTGAGTTGTTGGAGAGAGTGCGGCATGCCAAAATTTTCTCTAAACTGGATCTCCGTGGGGCCTATAACTTGGTCCGTATCAGACCTGGGGATGAATGGAAGACTGCTTTCAGGTCACGCTATGGACACTTTGAATATCTAGTTATGCCTTTTGGTCTGAGTACCGCCCCAGCCACTTTCCAACACTTCGTGAATGATATCTTCAGGATCTCCTAGATACATTTGTGGTGATTTATCTGGATGATATTCTAATTTTTTCTAACTCCACAGAGGAACATCATGGACATGTGAGAATGGTCTTAGAACGCCTAAGACAAAACCATCTCTACATCAAACTTGAAAAATGTGAATTCCATAGGACCGAAATTCAATTTCTGGGGTATGTACTATCTACGCAAGGGATTAGTATGGATGGAAGCAAGACCCAAGCCATCAAGGATTGGCCAATTCCTAGAAATGTGAAGGAGGTGCAGCGTTTCATCGAGTTTGCCAACTTCTATAGACGTCTTCATTAAGAATTTTTCTGAGGTAGTGTCACCTATCACCCAACTTACCCGGAAACAGTCTAGGTTCTCCTGGACCCCGCAAGCTCAGGAAGCATTTTCCTGTTTAAAGGATAAATTTACCACCGCACCTATCTTAGTACATCCCAACCCCGAGCTTGCCTTCATAATAGAGGTGGATGCTTCAGACTGTGCCGTTGGAGCTATACTCTCTCAGAGAACAGGTGAGAAGAATGTCTTGCATCCCTGTGCCTTCTTTTCCCAGCAGTTGTCTTCGGCTGAGAGGAACTACGATGTGGGCAATAGAGAATTGTTGGCCATTATTGCCGCCTTCAAGGAATGGAGACACCTTCTTCAGGGAGCTGCACAGCAAATAGTCGTCCTGACAGACCATCGTAACCTTGAATTTATCAGGTCGGCTAAGTGCCTGACTCCTCGCCAGGCTCGCTGGAATCTTTTCCTAAACCAATTTAATTTTGTCATTTCGTATAGACCAGGATCGCGCAATGGAAAGGCTGATGCACTCTCTAGGATTCATTCAGCAGAGACACGTCCACTTACTCCTCCTAAGACTATTCTTCCTGACTCTAGATTCCTGGGAGTGATTCATAATCAAGACCTACTTAAGGACATCAAGGAAGCATACCATGCGGATTCTTTGTTGGCTCAACCCCCAAGGGATGTAAGTCTTGTCTTTAAGAATGGTGTGTGGATTCAGGGACAACGTCTGTATATACCTGAAACAGTCAGATTGAGAGTATTGCAACTCATCCACGATTCCAAGATAGCCGGGCATAGGGGAATTCTAAAGACACAAGAATTTCTTTCTCATTTCTTTTGGTGGCCCACTTACAGGAAAGATGTCTTAAACTATGTCACTTCATGTGAAGTCTGTGCAAGATGCAAAACACCTCGCTCCTCACCAACTGGTCTGTTGCAACCTCTTCCCACCCCGTCCCGCCCGTGGGGATCCATTTCTATGGACTTCATTGTGGAGTTACCAACCTCTCAAGGGAAGAACACCATTCTAGTGGTGGTTGACCGTCTAACAAAGGCAGCTCATTTTATCCCTTGTGTCGCTTACCCACTGCAAAACAGACATCAGACTTGATGATTAAGAATGTGTTTTGCTTACATGGAGTACCGGATGAGGTCATTTCGGATCGAGGGGTGCAATTCACTTCAAGGTTTTGGCAAAATTTCTGTGCAGCATTGGACATTAAAGTAAACCTTTCTTCTGCTTTTCATCCCCAGACTAATGGACAGACAGAACGAACCAATCATGACCCTGGAGCAGTATCTCCGCTGTTTTATCTGCCACCTACAGGATGATTGGGTGGATCTACTTCCACTGGCTGAGTTCTCTTATAACAACTCTCAGAGCGCCTCCACTAAGCAGTCTCCTTTTTACTCCAATCTAGGTTATCATCCTAACATTCTTCCTCGATTTCCCATAGATACGCCCTTGCCGGCAGTGGCTGAAGAATCACTTCTTTACAAAAGAATATGGATCTTCTAAAGGAAAATCTAGAATTGGCTCAGGAAAGGTACAAGAAAGCAGCAGATAAATTTCGTAAACCTGCACCAGCTTTCAAGGTAGGAGATTTGGTCTGGCTGTCAACCAGAAATCTTAAATTAAAGATTCCATCGTCTAAATTGGGACATAAGTACATTGGACCTTATAGGATCAATAAGATTATAAGTGCTGTTGCTTGTCGTCTTCAACTACCCAGAACTATGAGAATCCACCCTGTCTTTCATGTATCCCTACTAAAGGCTGCAACACCCAATACGCTTCCTGGACGTTTTTCTCCTTGCCCTGACGCAGTGCTGGTCGATGGTCAGGAAGAATTTATGGTGGAAAGGATTCTAGATTCCAGGTTGTACAGAAATCAGTTGCAATATTTGATTAAATGGCAGGGCTACGCAGTGGAGGACAACTCATGGGAACCAGTCAATAATGTAAATGATCCTCGCCTGCTCCGCCAGTTTCATCAGAGGTACCCTGACAAGCCTGGTCTGAGGTCATCCGGAGGTTGTCCCTAAGGGGGGAGTAATGTAAGGTTCTTTGTCTCTGTTGACATGTTCCTTGAAACTCAGTTTTCCGTCGGCCATTTTGCTTTCTGTCTTTCTGCAGCTCTTGCCCTCAGTTAATATGGAGTTTCCAGTTTTCATGTTCCCGCCCTGATTCTTCCCTCTTCTTAAGCAGCCTCAGCTGAACAATCAGTGCTCCTGAATCAAGCCTCAGTCAGTCTGTGACCTGACTCCTGGAAGCCTTGGACTTGTACTCCAGCTATTCCCTACTGAGGAACCTTGGAACACTTTTGGACTCTGGAAACCTGCTCTTTGGTGAATCCATGTTTGCAGAGGAATTACGGTACAGAGAAGAGATCCTGAACCTGCTTTGGAGATTTATTGTAGTGCTTGAAGTTACTCTGGCCTGCTGTGTCTCCTGTCGCTGTTCCTGCAAACTGTGTGAACTTTTCAGCATGCTTGTATGAAGTAATACAAGTCATTTCATTTCAACCTATGTCTCCTGTGTTTTCCTCGCACCCAAGCACAAGACGCTATAGGAACTGTACACTATACATGACAGGTTTGTGCGCGCTTTAAGACCCCACATACCCGTCCGTCTGGGGCCCTCTTACCTTTGAAGATCCCGGAGCGTCCTTGGACTCATCTGTCTATGGACTTTATTACGGACCTCCCGCCGTCTTCGGGTAAAACGGTCATACTCGTTGTAGTGGACAGGTTCAGCAAGATGGCACATTTTATCGCTCTTCCTGCTCTTCCTAATGCTAAAACTCTTGCGCAGGTGTTCATTGGGGAGATTGTGAGGCTTCATGGGGTACCCTCCGATGTGGTGTCTGATCGGGGGTCTCAGTTTGTGTCCAAATTCTGGAAGGCATTTTGTACACGGTGGGGGATGCATTATCATTTTCATCGGCTTTTCATCCTCAGACCAATGGTCAGACGGAACGTCTGAACCAGAGCTTGGAGACATATCTCCGGTTTTGTGTCAGAGAACCAGGAGGACTGGGCTTCTTTCTTACCTCTGGCAGAGTTTGCTCTTAATAATAGGCGGAGCGAGTCCACTGGTATGTCCCCGTTTTTTGGGGCATATGGTTTTCACCCCCAGTTTTGTACTTTCAGTTAGGGGGGGCTCTTCGGGGGTTCCTGAGGAGGAACGATTTTCGTCATCACTCGCTTCAGTATGTAGAGGGGTGCTGAATAATCTGAATACTATGGGGAACCGATACAAACGTATGGCTGATAGGAGGAGAGTGTCTGGTCCGGACCTAAGTGTGAACGATCGGGTATGGTTGTCTACCATGAATATAAAACTTAACGTTCCCTCCTGGAAACTGGGTCCCAGGTTCATCGGGCCGTACAGGATCAGTTCTATAATTAATCCGGTGGCATTCCGTCTTGACCTCCTCCCTACGTTTAAAATTCACGTGTTCTACAGATCGTTGCTTAAGAGGTATGTGGTGCCGGTGATACCGTCACCTTTACCTCCTCCTCCAGTGGTCAATGGTAACTTGGAGTTTCAGGTATCGAAAGTCATTGATTCACGCTTTAATCGCCAGTCCCTTCAGTACCTGGTTCATTGGAAGGGGTATGGTCCTGAGGAGAGGATGTGGGTTCCTGCGTCGGATATTAACGCAGACCGATTAATTCGGGCCTTCCACATGACTCACCCGGATAAACCTGGCCCTGAGGGTCCGGAGGCCCCTCGTAGAAGGGGGGGTACTGTCACGGGTGTGTCGCCACGAAGATCGTCACGATTACACAGCCTGACTTCTCGCAGCTGAGTTTTTGGTGCTTTGTGTTTTTCGGCAGTGAGGGAGTTAATTCTCTCTCTCTGTGCTAGATGAGGCCCAGCCTCACCCAGCTGCAGTCAATGCTGCAGTAGTGGGACTCCTTCAAATACCTGCCGGTCTGTTAGGGAAGTTGTCGGTGAAAGCATTCCTTGCAGACAAACAGAGCGGCTCGTGGTATTTTGGAGTTTGGAGTGAAGTGTACTTGATGTGTTTTTTTCCCTTCCTCGCTTTATCATTTATCTCCTTACCCGTTGGTGTTCCCTCTGTTGTTGTGGTGTGAGTTTTTGTATGCAAGGTGGTTTTTGGTTTTCCCCTTGTACTGTCTCGTTCGTCTAGTACTGTGTGTTGGCTTATATTATCTTGTCCCCTGTTGTTATGATGGGTCCTTCTCAGGACTAGATTACTGAGGTTCAGGGATCCTCAGGAGGTAGAGGTTACGCTGGCGGCCTGGACCTCTGTACCTTTAACAGTACCTCCAGGTAGAGGGATTAGTCAGGGCCCCAGATTAGGGTCAGCTTAGGCCCCTGACCTCCTGTACGCAGAGACAGCGTGACATCACCCCCACTTCATCATTTGCAGTCCCTGTCACTACCACTTCATCATTTGCAGTTCCTGTCACCTCCACTTCATCATCTGCAGTCCCCATCACCGTCACTTCATCATTTGAAGTCCCCATCACCCCCACATCATCACTTGCAGCCCCCATCACCCCCACATCATCACTTGCAGCCCCATCACCCCTACATCATCATTTGCAGTCCCCATCACTCCCACAACATCAATTACAGTCCCCATCACCCCCACTCATCACTTACAGTCCCCATCACCCCCACATCATCATTTGCAGCCCCCATCACCTCTACTTCATCATTTGCAGTCCCCTAACTTCATCATTTTCAGCCCCCTATCATTTCATCATGTGCTGTCCCCCCTCAAACACACTTCATCATCTGCAGTCTCATTTCCCCCACCTCAACCCATTTAAAAAAACAAACTTTTTTTTATACTTACCTCAGTCATTCTCGGGGTGTCTAGTGTGTTTTCTGCAGTGAAGCAGCTAGAATGTATGGGCTGCTGACAGGACCTGAAAGGAGCCCATACATTCTACTGCATTCACTACTGAGATGGCTAGAATGTATGTGCTGAAGTCAGGACCTGCCCGGAGCCCGTACATTCTAGCTACAGCCGAGCAGGAGCTGAGCAGCCAACTAGGTAAGACGGCTGTGGACAGCTCCAAAAAGGCTCCCGGGCCCCAGCGCCGACTTGTGCGCTGCAGTGCACAGTATTTTAGTGCACGATGGGCTCGATCAGCAGAAGCACAAGAGCGGGGCCCCGGACCTGCAGGCCCCTATGTATACTGCTCCTGACCAGGCCCCATGCAGCAGTAAGGGCAGTAATGCCCTTATGGCGGCCCTGTAATTACCACATGGACTTTGACATATGACTATTGTACCAGTTAGAGATATAATTTGGTATATTAGTTAAAGAACCAATATGGAAAAAAGGATCCTCCAAATGCAAAACAGTGTCTAAAAAGTATTGATTTTTATTTAACAATTATTTTAAAAAAGGACATAATTAAAAAAAAGAGATGGCAACACATACAAACAGAAAACAAAAGATACACTGTGCAGAGGTTATATTAAGAACCACTACATTTAGAGGGGTTTATACATATAGAGCTTGTAAATTAGTAAGAACCTAATATTGATGATGGAAATTTATGCTGCAGTCCTAATCACACAAGCAATGCAATATACATCATAATGAACATCCAAGACAGTAAGGGTTAATATGCCATAAACAAAGTGATGAGTGACTAAACATGTACATGATGCTGGAGACTGTCCCATGTGTGTGGTGCAAACCAGAAGGATTGGTTATTAGAAATAAGGCTATGATAGCATGATTCCAAACCATCTGGTAGCAGACAGACCAGGGGCAGTGAAACAAATATGATTTACTAACCAGATATCTAAGCAACACTTAGTATAGGCATACAGACAGGCATATTTACCAGAGCTCCAACCTGCAACAGTGGACCCCCTTAACGCACATTTCGGCAGTTCTTCCTGGATACATAATGACTACAGAAAAGATCGTAGGTCAAGAAGTATCCAAAAGGAATACCGTACCAATAAATTTATATCTTCCTGGAGTAAATCCATTAATAACAATAAATTTGGTTATCAAATTGCTTTAACTAATACAAGAGTGCTGGTGACATCCACAGAGGATATAATACTTCTCCCTTCAACCCTGTGGATATTCCTTATGGGTAGAGGAAAGGAAATTTGGGCAGCTAGATAGCAGAGGGTTATTTACAGTTAGAGCAGTCAAACTATGGAATGAATGACGGCAAGAGGTTATAATAGCAGACACTTTAACATATTTTTAAAAGGGAATGGATGCTTTTCTCACATCAAATGGAATTGTTGGTTATAAATAATCTAGAAAATATATACCAGTGGGGAAAGGTTGAACTTGATGGACCTGTGTCTTAGTTCAACCTATATAACTGTTTAACCACATAAGCTCTTTAACGAAAGCATAGCCTTAGTAATGTCAAAGTGACCTCGAAAAGAAACAAATGACCAACTGTCCATTTCAATAACACAGTGCACTGTGTAACACTATAATTAACTGTTGACAATACATTCAACCCTAATTATTCAACAATTTCCAAATAGGACATAACAAGAAATTCTGGATACGTAGGTACATGTACAAAAAGCAAAATGTGGCAGCAGGCCGCTGTATAGGTGTGGCATATATAGTTGTCATATTGGACCAGTAAAGCAGGTGTTCAAAATATTCATGCACCGATGAATGGCTACATTTTTCTTCATGTCTTTGTTTTTCAACAAAATGCAAACCCTTACCAAAAATCCAAAAATAAGAGCTCATAAAGATGTCTTTGGATCTCATGTCAATCACGAAACGCAATGTATTGGATGACTGCTGATCTCCTGACCGAAGCATGACAGTTTTACATATTTTCATGGGGCTATCATGCTTGGGTCAAGAAACCCAAGTCCAGTCTAGACATTGCAGTCCGTGATCAGCCTGAGATCCACAAACGTCTGCATGAGCCCTAAGAAATGCTAGGCAGGTACATGAGCAAAAAGCAAACACCTGCATTGGCGTGCTCAATAAGTTTACAGTGTTTGGATGTAAAAATTGACTAGTAAAACAGATATTCAAATAAAATGTTTTCTCACTTTGCTTTCGTTATAAAGACAGTTGCAGATAATGGATTTTAAGGATTTTTCTTTAGTATTTAAAAAATCAAATCCCTTTCCCCTTTTAAAATTATTGCAAGAGAAAATGAAAAATTCAGTACAATCACTTGTGACTATGAAACACACCATCTGACACTAATTTCAGATTTTCATTTTTTAAAATACAATTGGGCTGTCTTGCTTCTGCTTTCTAGTGCATTGAGAATGAAGAAAAACAGTCTGGCACTGCAGCTAGCACCCCTCCTGCTTCTCTCCCCCTATCAATTAAATCTCTATTATTCCCATAATACTACAGTCATGGCCAAAAGTTTTGAGAATGACACAAATATTAATTTTTACAAAGTCTACTGCTTCACTTTTTCTAATGGCAATTTGCATATACTCCAGAATGTTATAAAGAGTGATCAGCTTAACAGCAATTACTTGCAAAGTCAATATTTGGCTAGAAAATGAACTATATCCCCCAAAACACATTTCAACATCATTGCAGCCCTGCCTTAAAAGGACCAGCTTACCTCTTTTCAGTGATTACTCCATTAACACAGGTGTGGGTGTTGATGAGGACATGGCTGGAGATCAGTCTGTCATGATTAAGTAAGAATGACACCACTGGACACTTTAAAAGGAGGCTGGTGCTTGGCATCATTGTTTCTCTTCTGTTAACCATGGTTATCTCTAAAGAAACACGTGCAGTCATCATTGCAATGCACAAAAATGGCCTAACAGGGAAGAGTATCGCAGCTAGAAAGATTGCACCTCAGTCAACAATCTATCGCATCTTCAAGAACTTCAAGGAGAGAGGTTCCATTGTTGCCAAAAAGGCTTCAGGGCACCCAAGAAAGACCAGCAAGCGCCAGGACCGTCTCTTAAAAGTGTTTCAGCTGTGGGATCGGACTACCAGCAGTGCAGAGCTTGCTCAGGAATGGCAGCAGGTAGGTGTGAGTGCATCTGCACGCACTGTGAGGTGGAGACTCTTGAAGCAATACCTGGTCTCAAGGAGGGCAGCAAAGAAGCCACTTCTCTCCAGAAAAAACATCATGGACAGACTGATATTCTGCAAAAGGTACAGGCAGTGGACTGCTGAGGACTGGGGTAAAGTTATTTTCTCTGATGAATCCCCTTTTTGATTGTTTGGGACATCAGGAAAACGCCTCATTCGGAGAAGACAAGGTGAGCGCTACCACCAGTCTTGTCTCATGCCAACTGTTAAGCATCCTGAAACCATTCATGTGTGGGGTTGCTTCTCAGCCAAGGGAATCGGCTCTCTCACAGTCTTGCCTAAAAAACAGCCATGAATAAAGAATGGTACCAGAATGTCCTCCAAGACCAACTTATCCCAACCCTCCAAGAGCAGTTTGGCGATCAACAATGCCTTTTCCAGCATGATGGAGCACCGTGCCATAAAGCAAAGGTGATAACTAAATGGCTCAGGGAACAAAACATAGAGATTTTGGGTCCATGGCCTGGAAACTCCCCAGATCTTAATCCCATTGAGAACTTGTGGTCAATCATCAAGAGACAGGTGGACAAACAAAAACCTAAAAATTCTGACAAAATTAAAGCATTGATTGTGCAAGAATGGACTGCTATCAGTCAGGATTTGGTCCAGAAGTTGATTGAGAGCATGCCAGGGAGAATTGCAGAGGTCCTGAAGAAGAAGGGTCAACACTGCAAATATTGACTTGCTGCATTAACTCATTCTAACTGTCAATAAAGCTTTTGTTACTCATATGTTTGCAATTATTATATTTCTGTCTGTGATAAAAACATCTGTCAAACACACATAAAAACCAGAGGGCAGCAGATCATGTGAAAATATAATATTTGTGTCATTCTCAAAACTTTTGGCCATGACTGTATACTCATTTTGTTCACTGCTGCAGTTATACAACACATGTCTGGAATATTTATTAAATGTTTTAGTTTTCTCTTCCTGTCTTTATTGTTGAGCTGTAATCCGCTCTCAATATCCTAAAATCATCCTATAATGGCTGCTGAATTCTTTTCTATGGCTTTCATACAGGCTATGATAGTCCCTCCTGACTGGCTATCTTGTATCACATGATGTGTTAGCTACTAGGCAGCAAGGGGAAACTCATGCTAAGGTCATGTTAGCATCTTGTGACTGATGCAATCTTCTGTAGTTTGTAAAAAAGTTTGTAAAAAAGCAACAGACTTTTCTTTGCAATTTGCACAAATCGAAATGCAAATTGTTTGTATTTTTTGCAAATTTCATAAAATTCAACTCAAATTCTATTGGTATCAAATTGATTCAATATCTTTAGAGGTCACTAATGACTCCTTTAAACATGCTGATGGTGACTGTTAAATGACCACCAATCTGCTATGTACAAGTTTATTAGCGGTCATTTAATAGCATTTGTTCCCAGGCCAACCAGAATTCTATGTGCACAGAACATGTGTTAATATTATTGTTGTAAATTTTGCATGTGCTGCCAGTAACATGATTCTATATAAGAATGAAGTAATTGACTTTTATAAAGGAATAATTTAAAAATGTTTTATTTAGAAAATAAAATTTAGTCTGTTTATGGTTTATATATCATTCAACCCGTATGGCCTAGTTAACCGAGCATATTTAATACTATATGGGAACATAGTATCATGTTAATCTCAGCAAATTCACAATTGTCATGTCACATTGCACTGTCCATAATGATGATTTTGCGACCCAAGCAAACATTACTTTGCTCATTTGCCATCTTGGTTAGATGCGCTCATAGACAAGAATAAATGTTCCTATGAATGAACGTTATTGGCCATAAGGGTTGAATGATAAATAAACCATAAACAGACTAAATATTTTTTTTCTAAATAAATGCTTTTTAAGTAAATCCTTCATAAAAGTTAACTATCAATTGAAAACTTTTACATATTTGGCAACTGAAATAAGAGTACAAACTCATCATAAGAGCGCAGACAAACGGCCGTATTTCTAATGCAAGGATCACATCGCAATGCACAGACTGGCCCGGCACCTCTCCTGACCTAAGCATGACAGCGTGATGTATTTCTATGCAGCTGTCAAGATCAGGAGAGCAGACAGCCAGTCCAAGGATTTCGAAGGGATCCTCGTATGAATTATACGGCCATCTGTCTGTGCCCTAATAGATAGAATTTTTTTTATAGTAAAGAAAAGTAATGACAACATGACCACCTAGCAACTTCATCTGAATGGTAATAGTTTGGTTCTTGGATATCCACCACACCCAGGCATTTTAGCGTTTGCTCCAGGTGTAATGTTTGTCAGGAAATACTAGTTTCAGGTATTGATTGGTGGATGATGGATACTAAGGACAACAAAATTCTTGGATAAGCATAAATATAAAGGTGTGAATATTATGATAAATGATTATATCAAGAAATACTGTAATTGTGGGCATTTCTTTATCATATTGGGTGCATACACTTGTATGTTCTTCTAGTTCATAGAATGTAGAGAAAGAATGCAGTTACCACATATATAGCACTCACGAAACCTGTTCCCACAAGCACATCCCCTAAACCCATTTCACAACTTTTACTGGTAGTTTGGTGACTTATTTGTCAAAAGTGGACACAGCAAGAAAAGGAAGAAAAAAGACAAAAAATAAGAACGCAATAAAACTGTGAAGGAACAGACCACTGGTTAGTAGATTATAGTTATTATATCTTTTAATTTGTAATTATTGAGCCCCAGAATATTTTATGTCTTGATTATATTTTAGCTAACTTACTTTATTTTCAGATTAATTTGATAATGTACCATACCACATTCAGAGTTAAATTTTTCTAACAGTACCATTTCTTTCTACAGAATTAGGACCAATTACATGATGTTTTTTTAGATGTAGTATGAATATTATAACCTGATGATAACAGTGATATCACACTTGTAGTTTGTATACATAGTGCAGTACGCCTCTATATGAAAAAATTTATTACAAATACATTAGAGTTTCACTGAAAACAATGTGACATGAATACAGAATTTTTTTTCATTGACTGACAAGAAATGTATAGATGTGTAGCCAGGACATTGTAGAGTTTGTGCAGGAACTTCTGTTGGTTATAAAACTTTTCTCCCTCTTTGTTCATATGGTTATGTTGAGATTTTGCAGCAATTTTTTTATAAACTAAAAAGGCGTCTCTTGTCAGAAAAATCACAGTGAACAATAAACCAATTTTTCTTGCGTTTCTATTTGGCTTTTTTGCATTTATTTGAATGCGTGACAAAACACTGAAAAAAACTGATGTTTTGCAGATTTGAAAAAATACATGAATGATTTAAATACGCCAGAAAATAAAATAGCAGAATTTAACATGAGATTTTGTAAATTTTGCTGCTACACTAAAAGGCAGCGTTTTTTTAACATGAACAAACATACTAAAAATGTTGCAAAAAAAGACAGCGTCTGAACATACAATAAATAGATGGTCAGTGTCCGGCATATGATTCCCTATGAATGCAAAATACGGATATAAAGCCACTGAAAAATGTATTGTGTTGTATTAAGGGGTTATGAACTCTCATGTGTTTGGTTGCTCCACCATGATTTTCTTTTTCACATGCTCCACATTTTGTGCTTTGTTACATCACTTGTATAATGTACAGCAGCAGTGAAATATTGTTGCACTATATTTATTTTGTGTTAGTTTTCTGGAATGTGTACATTTTACCAAGTGCTACTCTTAGAAAATTGAGCATTGTCCTGCAAAGCATTACTATTTATATTGAAAAATATTTATACTTGAGAGTCCTCAGTGGTTGATACCTTTTAATGGCTAACTGAAAAGATGGTAACAAATTGCAAGCTTTTGGAGACTACTCAAGTCTCTTCATCAGGTGTAAACTAATACAACATCTGAAGAATCACATATTTATACATAACACAGCACAGAAAAAATGCAATAAGATAAGACAAGTGACATGAAGCAGAACTGTCATTATGGCAGAGGGATGAACATAAATATTGGAACAGTTCATAGATAAGGAGTGAAAGTTTTATTGCCCTCTGATTGGAGTCTGCTATTGTGTTTTGATGCCCCTAGAAGGTCAGAGAAGCAAATTCCTTAATTGATGTAGAAAGACATGAATCCGTGTGATATATTCATTCCAGCACTAAGAGTGTCAAAGGTCATCATAAGCTTATATTCCCAAACCTTTCTATCTTTCTCAGATTTAAAGTTAGATTTTAATACACCATGCTATGACCGGGCATACAAAAGTGTTTTGCCACAGGTAAATCCATTCTTTTTTCTCTTATTGTGTGGCGATGAGAATTCATCCTTGTTCTCAGTTTTTGCCCGGTCTCTCCCACATACAGACCCCCAGTTGGACATTTAGTACATATAATTAGGTACACCACATTAGATGTGATGCAGCTGAAAGTACCTGGCATCTTGTAGTCCTGATGTGAGTTGGGGATCTTTATCTTGTCCGTGGTCATTATAAATGGGCAGGTTTAGCATTTCTTCTGGTTGCAAGGAAAGGTTCCTGCAGCTGTTGGGGAGGACAGGGAGCTTCTGACAATGATGCTTCTTAGATTTGGGGGCTGCCTAAAACACAGTAGTGGGGGGTCTGGAAATATGGATTGTAATCGGGCATTTTTTGTAGTAAAGGTTGTAGTTTCCGTGCAGCTCCCCTTAGCATCTCCAGATTTGGATTGTAGGTGACCACTAGAGGCACCCGGTTATTTTCTTCTTTAGCTTTGTAATGTAGCAGGTGATTCCTTGATATTCTGGTGGCTCTTGTAATTTGTTTTTCAATTGTTCTTGGATGGTAGCCCTGGTTCAAAAAGGTCTTTCTGAGGCGAATAAGGTGTTCATCTCTATCCATAGGGTTGGAACATATACGATTGTATCTGATGGCTTGGCTGTAGACAATAGAGTTTTTTATGTGTTTTGGATGGAAACTGTCCCATTTAAGGTATGTTGGACAGTCGATTGGCTTCTGATACAGGGATGTCTCTATTTCATTGTTCTTTAGCTTAATGGTGGTGTCTAAAAAGTTAATTTCAGTGCTGGAGTAGTTAAGTGTTAAGTTGATGGTGGGATGAAATTGGTTGAACTGTTCATGGAACGCCTTTAGCTGTTGTTCAGACTCCGTCCAGATAGAATCATAGAATCATAGAATCATAGAATCATAGAATGGTAGAGTTGGAAGGGACCTCCTGGGTCATCTGGTCCAACCCCCTGCTCAAAGCAGGATTCTCCAAATCATCCCAGACAGATATCTATCCAGCCTCTGTTTGAAGACTTCCATTGAAGGAGAACTCACCACCTCTTGTGGCAGCCTGTTAGAGTCATTGATCACCCTAACTGTCAAAAAGTTTTTTCTAATATCTAATCTGTGTCTCCTCCCATTCAGTTTCATCCCATTGCTTCTAGTCTTTCCTTGTGCAAATGAGAATAAAGATGATCCTTCTACAATGTGACAGCCCTTGAGATATTTGTAGACAGCTATTAAGTCTCCTCTCAGTCTTCTTTTTTGCAAGCTAAACATTCCCAAATCCTGCAACCGTTCCTCATAGGACATGGTTTGCAGACCGGTCACCATTCTGGTGGCTCTTCTCTGAACTTGCTCCAGTTTGTTGATGTCTTTTTTAAAATGTGGTGCCCAAAACTGGACACAGTATTCCAGATGAGGTCTGACCAAAGAGGAGTAGAGGGCAATAATGACCTCACGTGATCTAGACTGTATGCTTCTGTTGATACATCCTAGAATTGCATTTGCCTTTTTTGCTGCTGCATCACACTGTTGACTCATGTTAAGTCTGTGATCAATTAGTATACCCAAGTCTTTTTCACATGTGCTGTTACTTAGCCCTATTCCTCCCATTTTGTATATGCTTTTTTCATTTTTATTGCCCAGATGTAGTACTTTGCATTTTTCCCTGTTAAAATCCATTCTGTTAGTTGCTGCCCACTGCTCCAGTTTATGTATATCTTTTTGAATCCTCTCTCTCTCTTCTCTAGTATTAGCTACCCCTCCTAGATGATTAAAATGTCATCAATGTAGCGGTAGTAGGCCCGAGGTCTGATGGGACATGAGGACAAAAAGTCGCTTTCAAGCTTGGCCATGAAAAGATTTGCATACTGTGGAGCCATTTTACTTCCCATAGCTGTGCCAGTCTCCTGAAGATAGATCTTGTTGTCAAATTCAAAGTAATTGTGGGTGAGGATGAATTTTGTGAGTTTCACCACAGAATCAGCATCATAGCATGGGAATCGCTGCTCTCTTACCAGCGGGGATGATTTCACCACCGATTAGAAGCGCTACGCCAGTGTTTCCCACGCTGTCACACAGCGTGGGAAGCACAAGCTTTTGTGCTGTGTATGTTTACTATATTCGGCAATTTAATCAACAATATTGCAAATTCGGCGATCATGAGCAGAACCGAATAATTGAAATATTCTCTCATCTCTACTTAGGAGGCCAATGGGAACAGGGCAGCAATCTGAATCATTGCCTTGGGTAAAGAAAAGCCTAGCTATGACTCCATAGTACAGATGTAAATATAATTAATATAATTGTCAATATAAATATAGGAAAGATGTGTATCTTCGTACCGTATTAGCCAGTAGATAGA
The DNA here is from genome assembly GCA_033576555.1 of Oophaga sylvatica. Lineage (NCBI taxonomy): Eukaryota > Metazoa > Chordata > Amphibia > Anura > Dendrobatidae > Oophaga > Oophaga sylvatica. The sequence goes on from JARQOD010000005.1 coordinate 70,236,657, forward strand.
AAAATATTTAGACTTGATTTAGACAAGTGCCCCAAAAAAGGCACATCTATTAGATGCATCAATTCTGGCGCTTTGCCCGCCTCTTCCCACTTGCCCTGTAGCGGTGGCAAGTGGGGTTCTTTTTGTGGAGTTCGAGTTTATATTGTCAGGTTTGGATGCATGGCAGAGCTGAGAAGTGAAGGAGCACCGTTTGACTTTTTCAACGCAGAATTGGCTGGAATTGAGATCAGACGCCATGTCACATTTGGAGAGCCCCTGATGTGCCTAAACAGCGGAAACCCCCCAATTCTAACTCCAACCCTAACCCCAACACACCCCTAACCCTAGTCCCAACCCTAACCACAAACCTAACCCTAACACACCCCTAATCCCAACCCTAACCCTAATCCTAACTTTAGCGCCAACCCTAACCCTAACTTTAGCCGCAACCCTAACCCTAACCCTAATGGGAAAATGGAAATAAATACTTTTTTTTAATTTTATTATTTTTCCCTTACTAAGGGGGTGATAAAGGGGGGTTTGATTTACTATTTATAGCGGGTTTTTATGATTGGCAGCTGTCATGCTAAAAGACGCTTTTTATTGCAAAAATAATTTTTGCATCATCACATTTTGAGAGCTATAATTTTTGCATATTTTGGCCCACAGTCATGTGAGGTCTTATTTTTTGCGGGACGAGTTGACGTTTTTATTGATACCATTTTTGAGCATGTGACGTTTTTTGATCGCTTTTTATTTTGATTTTTGGGAGGTTAGAATGAACAAAAATCAGCAATTCATGAATTTCTTTTGGGGAGGCGTTTATACCGTTCCGCGTGTGGTAAAATTGATAAAGCAGTTTTATTCTTCGGGTCAGTACGATTATGGCGATACCTCATTTATATCATTTTTTCATGTTTTGGCGCTTTTATAGAATAAAAACAATTTTATATAAAAAATAATTATTTTTGCATCGCTTTATTCTGCGAGCTATAACTTTTTTATTTTTTCGCTGATGATGCTGCATGGCGGCTCGTTTTTGCGGGACAAGATGACGTTTTCAGCGGTACCATGTGTATTTATATCGGTCTTTTTGATCGCGTGTTATTACACTTTTTGTTCGGCGGTATGATGATAAAGCATTGATTTTTTGCTTCGTTTTTTTTTTTTTTTTTAAGGGGTTCACTAAAGGGGTTAACTAGTGGGACAATTTTATAGGGGGGGTCATTACGGATGCGGCGATACCAAATATGTGTACTTTTATTGCTTTGTTTTTTTTATTTACAGGAAGAAGTGAATTTATTGGGGAATATATATATTTTTTTTTATTTATTTTGGATTTTTTTTTAAAACATGTTTATTTTTATTTTTTTAACTTTTTTACTTTGTCCCAGGGTGGGACATCACTGTATTTTATCAGATCGCTGGTGTGACAGTGTACACAGCACTCTGTCACACCAGCGATCGCTCAGGCAGTTCAGCAGGCTTCTCAGTGCCTGCTCTCGGCAGGCACTGAGGTAGCCGCCTCCCTCCAGGACCCCGGCGCCATCTTGGATCCGGGTCCTGGGAGGGAGGAAGCCCTCAGAACAGCGCGATCACATCGCGCTGCTCTGAGGGTCTCAGGGGGGCGTGCAGGGAGCCCACACCCTGCGCGATCCTCCCCTGTGCCCCCAGTACACCGCGATCATGTTTGATCGCGGTGTGCAAGGGGTTAATGTGCCGGGAGCGGTCCGTGACCGCTCCTGACACACAGTCATGGGTGTCAGCTGTGATAATCAGCTGACACCAGGCTGCGATCGGCTGCGCTCCCCCCGGGAGCGCGTCCGATCGCACGAGACGTACTATCCCGTCCCCGGTCATACGGGCCCAGGTACCATGGACGGGATAGTACGTCCGATGGCAGTAAGGGGTTAAGGGTGTTTATTTTTATTTTGGAATTGAAATTCATCATTTTATTGTCCTAGTAAAACTTCATTTTTTATAGTTTGAAGTACATACATTTGCAATGGCCACGTAACAAGGCAATAACTCAATATTTAAATTTAAAACCCTTCTTGACCCTGGGCTTCAACAACGTCAGTTGCTGATCGAAGTGTTGGATGCACAGATCAAAACAATCGCTGATGTGTTTGTGGGGTTCAGTAACGCCTGCTGTTCCCCTGCTGGGTGTCTGGCAAAAATTTTTGCTGCTAACTCCAAATTTAACTTCAAACATCTCATATTAGGCCTCTGCCTACACCCTCCTTGACCCTGGGCTCCAACACCGCCAGTTGTTGCTCGGAAGTTCTGTTAGCACAGTCAACACTTGCTCCTGTGTTACTGGGGTTCACTAATGTCAGCTGTTCCCTTGCTGTGTGTACGGCAAAAAGTCCTGCTGCCTCCACCCCGTTCTCTTCTCATCCCTGAATTATTTAAGAAATTAAATGAAATTAAAAGGAAATTAAATTCAGGGAAATTAAATTCATAGAAAGAGGTTATACTTTACACTTTATGGGTTAATATGAAGAAGAATAATAGTTTAATAAGAACAATCTGAGTAATGTTAACAAAAAGATGAATAGCAAGAAGTTTAAGAAGAAGATAAAGAAGGTGAAGATGAAGAATAATTTGATGACAAAGATGATGCTGCTGAAGATTATGAAGGAGAAATTGTGGCAAAAGTTAAAAAGGTGAAGAGCATGGAAGTTTTGAAACATACATATTTGCCAAAATAAAAAAAAGGTTAACAACATTGTCAATTTCTTCGTCAATCCGAACGTATTTAAAAAAAATATATATTAATGCTATTCCATTGGATTGGGTTAAACATCTATGCCTTTAATGTCTCCTCAACCTCCCCCAATACATTCTACATTACTCTTTGATGTTTTCCTTCATGTACAATTATCCAACAAGGCAAGAATGGGTTTTTTTTAATTCCGATATTTTGTTCCCATAGACTTACATTGGATTTCCGGTATCGGTATCGGGTATCGCCGATATTTTGTGTGTATCGGCGATACCATTCCGATCCGATACTTTTGGATATCGGAAAGTATCGCTCAACTCTATTGCCCAGATGAAGTACTTTGCATTTTTCCCTGTTAAAAATTGACTTCATGCACATCAGCAAACAGAGTTGCACCACCTGAACAGCCAATTTCAGTTGTGTCCTTTCCTCAGCAGATACCTGATCTTGATTCTGTGGAATTATGGGTAGCAGATTGGACCAATGGCAAGAACTGGCCTAATTTGCTGTGAGCATACTGTCATGTTCAACCTTCAGCACAATGTCAGAGAGGGAATTTAGCGCAGTCGATGGCTTTCACACCAGAAGATTTCACCAATGCTCAGCTGGGCATCTATTCTCTGTTCATCATGTCATCTAAACTGTAGTACTGCTGTTGCAAGGACTGCCGATGCAGGACCTTCTCTGCCAGGCATCTCCTTGCTTGACCCATCATATTTAACTACAGTGGCAGCTTCTGAATGTGCCACTGCCTGTAGACATCCACACCCATCTCATGCGCTTGTTCAGTATGTTGCATCAATATTCTCCTGTAGGGAAGCATACTGTCTTAAGGCTACATAAGCATGAAACAGCTCCCAAAATAGGGCTAATTATTTTTGCACGGCTTGTTGACAAATCACTGCTTCTTCACTTTGAAAACCGATAGCCTGTATTTCTTGCTTCTCAAAAATAATTTTTAGACAATGTGATGACAAGCCTTTGTAATAGTTTAATCATTTTGAGAATAGAAAACCTGTTTTTGCTCCCCCCAGAAAAGCAATTTTTTTTTCATTACTAATAGAGAAGCCATTAATTTTTCACTTTCTAAACCGCACACTTTTTTCTTCCTTAAAAAAAGATAATTCTTGGACAGTGTATGAAAAATACATCACTTGATTATTAAGCAAAAGAAAAAGCTCTTAATATTTCCCAAATAGAGATAACTTTTCACCACTTTGTGTGTAAAAAAAAGACATGGTTTCTTCCTCTTGCACCCCTTGTGTAGAAACACCAGAAAGGCATTTGTCCCCAAAAGGGGATAATTTTTGCACTAATTTTACAATTACCATGAGGTGTTGTTAAATACTCTATTGGATACCACTGTTACCATCCATCCAAAAGAATGTATGTTGCTAGAAGGAAGAAAAAGTGAGATACACAAGAAATATGACATAGTTTGTCGTAGTTAAAATAATATAAAATGACCTGGAGGCCAGGGCAGGGAAGGAGTCACCCTCTGGACTTGTGCCAGGTCAGACGTGTAGGGTTAGTGGAACTGTTTTACAGCCACATCCAATGGAACGAGAGAGCAGTAGGGTAAGGTCTCAATCCCGGTTTAAGAAGTGTGTTTACAGGCAGGAGGCCTATTTGAATATAACTATAATGAAGAGTGGTTAAAGAGATACAGACGATTGAGTGAGCGGTTAATGGAATACCGACAATGAAGTGAGCAGTTAAAGGGATACGGTTGATCAAGTGAGCAGTTGAAGATATGGACAACCCAATGAGCTTAAACCTGGAGACCGAGGTAACAGTACAGAGAGGATCTGGTTGGTGAAGTGGCTCGTCATTACACTGCAGCTATAAACAAGCTGCCTAATGGAGAAATAGAGCTGACTCCAATTTGTACCTATTACAATGACTACTGTGACAGACTTAACTCGTAGGTGATGACTGTGATAATTACCCAGGGCTGCCCCTAGGAATTTCGGGGCCCCATACTGGCAAAATTTTCGAGGCCCCCTTGAGACTCCACCCAGGCTCCACCCCAGCCCCACCTCCACCCCTCAAACTGTCCACAGCCCCAAAAATCTCTCTTGGAAAAATTTCATTTCTCACCAATCACACTAACAGTTTCCATCACCAGATCGCACACATAGCCAGCAGCTTTTGTATTGGCCAAAAGATTTTTTAAGCCACCACCACAACAAGGTAGACTCTTTTGGCCGGGCTCTACTCTACTGTAATTTATTAAACATTTGTTAAAATATGCAATACAATTTAGGTAATTTTTTTTTATTTTTCAATTTTTAAAATGACCAATAATACCACATACAAGGGACAAATACCACCACACCGTTACTAGACACCAAATTATCACCACATAGTGACCTATAATACCATCTACAAGGAACAATTGCCGCCACACCATGTCCAGACCACATATTACCACCACAGTGACTGAATAATAGCACATACAAGGAATAAATACCACCACACCATGACCAGACCACATATTACCACCACATGGTGACCAGCTATATACAAGGAACAAATACCAACACACCATGACCAGACTACATATTACCACCACACAGAGACCCAATAATAGCACATACAAGGAACAAATACCGCCACACCATGGCCGGACAACATATTACCTCCACATTGTGACTGAATAGTACAATACTGATCATTAATTTTTTAAAAAATACTATCACCATAAGTGCCATTATACACAGGAGCTCTGTAATTAGTATGCAGTGTTTGTGTACAGGAAATACAGTGATCATCAGTGCCATTATATACAGCAGCTTTGTATATCTGTATATAGTGTCAGTGGACAGGTAAGTGATCCCCAGTGACATTATACACAGGAGATCTGCATATAGTGTTTAGTGTACAGGTAATACAGTGATTACCGGTAACATCATACACAGGACCTCTGTATACAGTATACAATGTATAGTGTCAGTGTACAGGTAACACACTGACTCACCAGTGATGTCTCTAGCTGAAGTCCTTCATCTTTGTGTTTCTTTTTAATCTATCGCAGACCGCCATCACTTCTTTCAGCCAGGACTCGTTTCTGCATAAAATAACACCGTTATCTAGAGCACCACTTCCAGAGCACATTCCCCACTTTTTCCCTTTCTTCTACACTACACATCTGAATACAGATATGCACCCACCATTAATATATAATTGGTTATTATGCAACCCACCATTCCAAATATAAATTATAATCCACCACTGTGCCCCCACTATCTGTACAAAGCCACTTTCCCTATTTAATATATAAATTAATTAGCGCCCGTACTCTTCCCCTAATTTATTACCAGTCACTTTATCCTCAACGCCCCCCACTATGTACCTCCCGCTCTAACTCTTACCCCAATTCATTATAGCTACATGCTCTTCTGCCCAAATTCATTGTCATATCTTCTCTCTCCCACCCTCTAATCATTATCAACTGCTCTTCCCCACATTCAATGCATCATTTACTCTCCCACTCTCAAAATTCATCATTATTTGCACTCCCCACCTTCAATTCACCATTTGCTCTCTCCAACCCCACCTTCAATTCAATTGCTGTCCCCGTCCCTCACACTCACTTAATTTGCAGTCCCCTCTCCCCCACTTCATCATTTGCAGTCCACCTTACTTCATCATACAGTCCTCTATCCCCCTTCACTACATCTGCAGTCCCCCTTACTTCATGATTTGCAGCCCCCTATCATTTCATCATGTGCAGAACCCCTCAAACACACTTCATCATTTGCAGTCCCCATCACCCCGCATCATCATTTGCAGTCCCCATCACCCCCGCATCATCATTTGCAGTCCCCATCACCCCACTTCATCATTTGCAGTCCCCATCACCCCCACTTCATCATATGCAGTCCCCATCACCCCAACAACATTATTTGCAGTCCCCATCACCCCCACATCACCATTTGTAGTCCCCATCACCCCCACTTCATTTGCAGTCCCCATCACCCTCACATCATTATTTGCAGTCCACCTTAATTCATTTACAGTCCCCTATCCCCCTTCACTGCATGTGCAGTCCCCCTTACTTCATGATTTGCAGCCCCCTATCATTTAATCATGTGCAGTATCCCCTCAAACACACTTCATCATTTTCAGTCCCCATCACCCCCACATCATTTTCAGTCCCCATCACCCCCACATCATTTGCAGTCCCCATCACCACCACATCATCATTTGCAGTCCCCATCACCCGCACTTCATCATTTGTAGTCCCCATCACTCCTACATCATCATTTGCAATCCCCATCACCCCTATTTGCAGTCCCCATCACCCCCACTTCATCATCTGCAGTCCCTGTCACCTGTCACGGGTGTGTCGCCATGAAGATCGTCACGATTACACAGCCTGACTTCTCGCAGCTGAGTTTTTGGTGCTTTGTGTTTTTCGCCAGTGAGGGAGTTAATTCTCTCTCTCTGTGCTAGATGAGGCCCAGCCTCACCCAGCTGCAGTCAATGCTGCAGTAGTGGGACTCCTTCAAATACCTGCCGGTCTGTTAGGGAAGTTGTCGGTGAAAGCATTCCTTGCAGACAAAGCGGCTCGTGGTATTTTGGAGTTTGGAGTGAAGTGTACTTGGTGTGTTTTTTTCCCTTCCTCGCTTTATCATTTATCTCCTTACCCGTTGGTGTTCCCTCTGTTGTTGTGGTGTGAGTTTTTGTATGCAAGGTGGTTTTTGGTTTTCCCCTTGTACTGTCTCGTTCGTCTAGTACTGTGTGTTGGCTTATATTATCCTGTCCCTGTTGTTGTGATCGTGGTCCTTCTCAGGACTAGATTACTGAGGTTCAGGGATCCTCAGGAGGTAGGGGTTACGCTGGTGGCCTGGACCTCTGTACCTTTAACAGGACCTCCAGGGAGACTGTTCCAGATCAGTTGCGACAAAAGGTGATCGAGGCACACCATAACTCAGCTTTGGCAGGACACCCAGGGAGTAAAGCAACTGTGGATCTCCTCTCGCGTCGGTTTTGGTGACCTAACTTACATAGGGAGGTGGTAACTTTTGTCGCGTCCTGTGGGGTTTTGTAAGGTTCTTTGTCTCTGTTGACATGTTCCTTGAAACTCAGTTTTCCGTCGGCCATTTTGCTTTCTGTCTTTCTGCAGCTCTTGCCCTCAGTTAATATGGAGTTTCCAGTTTTCATGTTCCCGCCCTGATTCTTCCCTCTTGCTTCTTAAGCAGCCTCAGCTGAACAATCAGTGCTCCTGAATCAAGCCTCAGTCAGTCTGTGACCTGACTCCTGGAAGCCTTGGACTTGTACTCCAGCTATTCCCTACTGAGGAACCTTGGAACACTTTTGGACTCTGGAAACCTGCTGTTTGGTGAATCCATGTTTGCAGAGGAATTACGGTACAGAGAAGAGATCCTGAACCTGCTTTGGAGATTTATTGTAGTGCTTGAAGTTACTCTGGCCTGCTGTGTCTCCTGTCGCTGTTCCTGCAAACTGTGTGAACTTTTCAGCATGCTTGTATGAAGTAATACAAGTCATTTCATTTCAACCTATGTCTCCTGTGTTTTCCTCGCACCCAAGCACAAGACGCTATAGGAACTGTACACTATACATGACAAGATTCAGGAGCCAATGTTTAGTGTCTGCTGGGTCTGGGAAAGCCGTGTCTGCTGTGACTGTGGATATCAGATGTCCGTTTAATACCTTATGTGATGACAGTGGTTGTGACTTCTCACAACCATTCCAGGTGAGCGCATTCCCTTAAAATTTTACTCTGGAGTGTTACCACAGGTAAACACTATTGTTTTTTTTTTTTTTCCTTTCCTCTTCTCCTTCCAGCACCTCTGCCTTAAAAGATCTGGAAGATGGAGGCCCGCATAAAGGAACTTTGCGGAGTGACTGATACAATCCTTTCAGATGTACAGACTTTAAAAACCCGTTTTGCAAGCCTACAGGACCTCACTAATCATAATTTGCAAGTGTTTGGACAGACTACCCAGGAATTGCGAGCCAGGATTGAGGCTCTAGAGGAACGAGCCCAGGCTCCTGCCATAACCCCAATTTCTGGGATCCCCAAATTACCTCCTTTTCGTTTTGGCGGTGAACGTGAGAAATTCAGGGGATTTATTAATCAATGCAATTTATTTTTCTCTGCACATGCTTCACAATTTCCCACTGAACGATCCAAAGTGCTTACTATAATCATGTTGCTTACCAATAAGGCTTTGATGTGGGCAAACCCTCTGATTGAGACTGAGGATGATTGTTTGAATCACCTTGATGCTTTTATTTCAGCCATGGGGCAGGTGTTTGATGACCCCAATCGAGGTACAACAGCTGAAGCAGCCATGTTAACTTTGCGCCAAGGTAAGCGTTCAGTAGCCGAATATGCCCTGGATTTCAGGAGATGGGCTCTTGATACCACTTGGGACACTTCCGCTAAAAAATCTATTTTTCGGAAAGGGTTGTCTCCACTGATTAAGGATGAACTTGCTCGTGCCGACCCTCCCACTGCGTTAGGTGACTTTATTAACTATTGTATCCGTATTGATGCTCGTCTGACTGAACGCAGACAAGAGAGATGGTTCGAAAATAATCGCACTAACCTTTTCCTACCTCCCTCCTCAGCTAAGGAACCTTTGAGTAGGATCACAAGGGAACCAGAACCTGAACCCATGCAGGTGGACTCTTTACAAAGACGGGTTAGTGATGCACGTAAAGAACATCGTATAAAGGAAAATCTATGTTTCTACTGTGGTAAGTCAGGGCACTTCATTATAAACTGCCCCAGCCGTTCTCGTAAGACTACTGCAGCAGTCATTCACTGTGAGTGTTGCGAGAGGAGCTCTGTCATGTCCGAGCCTCAGGCTCCAGAGAGATCTGCTGCAAGAGATCTTGATTTCTCGGACTTAAACTCTGTTAGTTCTGGGGACGATGACGGTATAAACGCTGCAATTTTTCAAGTTTCCTCAGCGGTGTCCCAGCTGAGTTGTAAAAGAAACAATTCTCATTGCTTCCTTTCCATCAAACTCTGGGTTGACTCAGTCTGGGTGTCTAGCTCTGCTATGATCGACTCAGGAGCAAGTGGAAATTTTATGGATATCTCCTTTGCTCTGAAACAGGGGATACGTTCAGTGAAGAAGGCTACTCCAGTACAGATGGAGACTGTGGATGGCTCTCTACTGACTTCTGGACCAGTGGATCAAGAAACAGAGCCTTTGAGGGTCCTTATGGGTAAAGATCATCAGGAGAAAATGTCTTTTTTGCTTATCTCTTCTCCCCACTTTCCCATCATTCTAGGGCTACCATGGCTGCAGGCGCAGAATCCTACGATTAACTGGGAGACCAAGGAATTACACTTTCCGGAGAAACAGATGAGTCAAGGAGTTTCAGCTTGCTCTGTTCCTAAAGGAACCATGTCAGTCCCTGAACTACCAGCTGTATACCAGGACTATGACGATTTATGTGACAAGAAGAACGCTGATCAGCTTCCTCCTCACCGTCCATATGATTGTCCAATTGAATTATTACCCGGAGCCGAGATACCTTTTGGTAAGATCTACCCCCTAGCGGGGCCCGAGCTAAAAGCTTTGAAGGATTATATAGACGAAAATTTAGCTAAGGGCTTCATACGCCCCTCTTCATCTCCCGCAGGTGCACCCATCTTCTTTGTGAAGAAGAAAGATGGATCTCTGAGACCCTGCATAGACTATAGGGAACTCAATAAGGTTACTATTAGAAACCGTTATCCATTGCCTTTAATCCCTGAGTTGTTGGAGAGAGTGCGGCATGCCAAAATTTTTCTCTAAACTGGATCTCCGTGGGGCCTATAACTTGGTCCGTATCAGACCTGGGAATGAATGGAAGACTGCTTTCAGGTCACGCTATGGACACTTTGAATATCTAGTTATGCCTTTTGGTCTGAGTACCGCCCCAGCCACTTTCCAACACTTCGTGAATGATATCTTCAGGGATCTCCTAGATACATTTGTGGTGATTTATCTGGATGATATTCTAATTTTTTCTAACTCCACAGAGGAACATCATGGACATGTGAGAATGGTCTTAGAACGCCTAAGACAAAACCATCTCTACATCAAACTTGAAAAATGTGAATTCCATAGGACCGAAATTCAATTTCTGGGGTATGTACTATCTACGCAAGGGATTAGTATGGATGGAAGCAAGACCCAAGCCATCAAGGATTGGCCAATTCCTAGAAATGTGAAGGAGGTGCAGCGTTTCATCGAGTTTGCCAACTTCTATAGACGTCTCATTAAGAATTTTTCTGAGGTAGTGTCACCTATCACCCAACTTACCCGGAAACAGTCTAGGTTCTCCTGGACCCCGCAAGCTCAGGAAGCATTTTCCTGTTTAAAGGATAAATTTACCACCGCACCTATCTTAGTACATCCCAACCCCGAGCTTGCCTTCATAATAGAGGTGGATGCTTCAGACTGTGCCGTTGGAGCTATACTCTCTCAGAGAACAGGTGAGAAGAATGTCTTGCATCCCTGTGCCTTCTTTTCCCAGCAGTTGTCTTCGGCTGAGAGGAACTACGATGTGGGCAATAGAGAATTGTTGGCCATTATTGCCGCCTTCAAGGAATGGAGACACCTTCTTCAGGGAGCTGCACAGCAAATAGTCGTCCTGACAGACCATCGTAACCTTGAATTTATCAGGTCGGCTAAGTGCCTGACTCCTCGCCAGGCTCGCTGGAATCTTTTCCTAAACCAATTTAATTTTGTCATTTCGTATAGACCAGGATCGCGCAATGGAAAGGCTGATGCACTCTCTAGGATTCATTCAGCAGAGACACGTCCACTTACTCCTCCTAAGACTATTCTTCCTGACTCTAGATTCCTGGGAGTGATTCATAATCAAGACCTACTTAAGGACATCAAGGAAGCATACCATGCGGATTCTTTGTTGGCTCAACCCCCAAGGGATGTAAGTCTTGTCTTTAAGAATGGTGTGTGGATTCAGGGACAACGTCTGTATATACCTGAAACAGTCAGATTGAGAGTATTGCAACTCATCCACGATTCCAAGATAGCCGGGCATAGGGGAATTCTAAAGACACAAGAATTTCTTTCTCATTTCTTTTGGTGGCCCACTTACAGGAAAGATGTCTTAAACTATGTCACTTCATGTGAAGTCTGTGCAAGATGCAAAACACCTCGCTCCTCACCAACTGGTCTGTTGCAACCTCTTCCCACCCCGTCCCGCCCGTGGGGATCCATTTCTATGGACTTCATTGTGGAGTTACCAACCTCTCAAGGGAAGAACACCATTCTAGTGGTGGTTGACCGTCTAACAAAGGCAGCTCATTTTATCCCTTGTGTCGGCTTACCCACTGCAAAACAGACATCAGACTTGATGATTAAGAATGTGTTTTGCTTACATGGAGTACCGGATGAGGTCATTTCGGATCGAGGGGTGCAATTCACTTCAAGGTTTTGGCAAAATTTCTGTGCAGCATTGGACATTAAAGTAAACCTTTCTTCTGCTTTTCATCCCCAGACTAATGGACAGACAGAACGAACCAATCAGACCCTGGAGCAGTATCTCCGCTGTTTTATCTGCCACCTACAGGATGATTGGGTGGATCTACTTCCACTGGCTGAGTTCTCTTATAACAACTCTCAGAGCGCCTCCACTAAGCAGTCTCCTTTTTACTCCAATCTAGGTTATCATCCTAACATTCTTCCTCGATTTCCCATAGATACGCCCTTGCCGGCAGTGGCTGAAAGAATCACTTCTTTACAAAAGAATATGGATCTTCTAAAGGAAAATCTAGAATTGGCTCAGGAAAGGTACAAGAAAGCAGCAGATAAATTTCGTAAACCTGCACCAGCTTTCAAGGTAGGAGATTTGGTCTGGCTGTCAACCAGAAATCTTAAATTAAAGATTCCATCGTCTAAATTGGGACATAAGTACATTGGACCTTATAGGATCAATAAGATTATAAGTGCTGTTGCTTGTCGTCTTCAACTACCCAGAACTATGAGAATCCACCCTGTCTTTCATGTATCCCTACTAAAGGCTGCAACACCCAATACGCTTCCTGGACGTTTTTCTCCTTGCCCTGACGCAGTGCTGGTCGATGGTCAGGAAGAATTTATGGTGGAAAGGATTCTAGATTCCAGGTTGTACAGAAATCAGTTGCAATATTTGATTAAATGGCAGGGCTACGCAGTGGAGGACAACTCATGGGAACCAGTCAATAATGTAAATGATCCTCGCCTGCTCCGCCAGTTTCATCAGAGGTACCCTGACAAGCCTGGTCTGAGGTCATCCGGAGGTTGTCCCTAAGGGGGGAGTAATGTAAGGTTCTTTGTCTCTGTTGACATGTTCCTTGAAACTCAGTTTTCCGTCGGCCATTTTGCTTTCTGTCTTTCTGCAGCTCTTGCCCTCAGTTAATATGGAGTTTCCAGTTTTCATGTTCCCGCCCTGATTCTTCCCTCTTCTTAAGCAGCCTCAGCTGAACAATCAGTGCTCCTGAATCAAGCCTCAGTCAGTCTGTGACCTGACTCCTGGAAGCCTTGGACTTGTACTCCAGCTATTCCTACTGAGGAACCTTGGAACACTTTTGGACTCTGGAAACCTGCTCTTTGGTGAATCCATGTTTGCAGAGGAATTACGGTACAGAGAAGAGATCCTGAACCTGCTTTGGAGATTTATTGTAGTGCTTGAAGTTACTCTGGCCTGCTGTGTCTCCTGTCGCTGTTCCTGCAAACTGTGTGAACTTTTCAGCATGCTTGTATGAAGTAATACAAGTCATTTCATTTCAACCTATGTCTCCTGTGTTTTCCTCGCACCCAAGCACAAGACGCTATAGGAACTGTACACTATACATGACAGGTTTGTGCGCGCTTTAAGACCCCACATACCCGTCCGTCTGGGGCCCTCTTACCTTTGAAGATCCCGGAGCGTCCTTGGACTCATCTGTCTATGGACTTTATTACGGACCTCCCGCCGTCTTCGGGTAAAACGGTCATACTCGTTGTAGTGGACAGGTTCAGCAAGATGGCACATTTTATCGCTCTTCCTGCTCTTCCTAATGCTAAAACTCTTGCGCAGGTGTTCATTGGGGAGATTGTGAGGCTTCATGGGGTACCCTCCGATGTGGTGTCTGATCGGGGGTCTCAGTTTGTGTCCAAATTCTGGAAGGCATTTTGTACACGGTGGGGGATGCATTTATCATTTTCATCGGCTTTTCATCCTCAGACCAATGGTCAGACGGAACGTCTGAACCAGAGCTTGGAGACATATCTCCGGTGTTTTGTGTCAGAGAACCAGGAGGACTGGGCTTCTTTCTTACCTCTGGCAGAGTTTGCTCTTAATAATAGGCGGAGCGAGTCCACTGGTATGTCCCCGTTTTTTGGGGCATATGGTTTTCACCCCCAGTTTTGTACTTTCAGTTAGGGGGGGCTCTTCGGGGGTTCCTGAGGAGGAACGATTTTCGTCATCACTCGCTTCAGTATGTAGAGGGGTGCTGAATAATCTGAAACTATGGGGAACCGATACAAACGTATGGCTGATAGGAGGAGAGTGTCTGGTCCGGACCTAAGTGTGAACGATCGGGTATGGTTGTCTACCATGAATATAAAACTTAACGTTCCCTCTCTGGAAACTGGGTCCCAGGTTCATCGGGCCGTACAGGATCAGTTCTATAATTAATCCGGTGGCATTCCGTCTTGACCTCCTCCCTACGTTTAAAATTCACGTGTTCTACAGATCGTTGCTTAAGAGGTATGTGGTGCCGGTGATACCGTCACCTTTACCTCCTCCTCCAGTGGTCAATGGTAACTTGGAGTTTCAGGTATCGAAAGTCATTGATTCACGCTTTAATCGCCAGTCCCTTCAGTACCTGGTTCATTGGAAGGGGTATGGTCCTGAGGAGAGGATGTGGGTTCCTGCGTCGGATATTAACGCAGACCGATTAATTCGGGCCTTCCACATGACTCACCCGGATAAACCTGGCCCTGAGGGTCCGGAGGCCCCTCGTAGAAGGGGGGGTACTGTCACGGGTGTGTCGCCACGAAGATCGTCACGATTACACAGCCTGACTTCTCGCAGCTGAGTTTTTGGTGCTTTGTGTTTTTCGGCAGTGAGGGAGTTAATTCTCTCTCTCTGTGCTAGATGAGGCCCAGCCTCACCAGCTGCAGTCAATGCTGCAGTAGTGGGACTCCTTCAAATACCTGCCGGTCTGTTAGGGAAGTTGTCGGTGAAAGCATTCCTTGCAGACAAACAGAGCGGCTCGTGGTATTTTGGAGTTTGGAGTGAAGTGTACTTGATGTGTTTTTTTCCCTTCCTCGCTTTATCATTTATCTCCTTACCCGTTGGTGTTCCCTCTGTTGTTGTGGTGTGAGTTTTTGTATGCAAGGTGGTTTTTGGTTTTCCCCTTGTACTGTCTCGTTCGTCTAGTACTGTGTGTTGGCTTATATTATCTTGTCCCCTGTTGTTATGATTGGGGTCCTTCTCAGGACTAGATTACTGAGGTTCAGGGATCCTCAGGAGGTAGAGGTTACGCTGGCGGCCTGGACCTCTGTACCTTTAACAGTACCTCCAGGTAGAGGGATTAGTCAGGGCCCCAGATTAGGGTCAGCTTAGGCCCCTGACCTCCTGTACGCAGAGACAGCGTGACATCACCCCCACTTCATCATTTGCAGTCCCTGTCACTACCACTTCATCATTTGCAGTTCCTGTCACCTCCACTTCATCATCTGCAGTCCCCATCACCGTCACTTCATCATTTGAAGTCCCCATCACCCCCACATCATCACTTGCAGCCCCCATCACCCCCACATCATCACTTGCAGCCCCATCACCCCTACATCATCATTTGCAGTCCCATCACTCCCACAACATCAATTACAGTCCCCATCACCCCCACATCATCACTTACAGTCCCCATCACCCCCACATCATCATTTGCAGCCCCCATCACCTCTACTTCATCATTTGCAGTCCCCTAACTTCATCATTTTCAGCCCCCTATCATTTCATCATGTGCTGTCCCCCCTCAAACACACTTCATCATCTGCAGTCTCATTTCCCCCACCTCAACCCATTTAAAAAAACAAACTTTTTTTTATACTTACCTCAGTCATTCTCGGGGTGTCTAGTGTGTTTTCTGCAGTGAAGCAGCTAGAATGTATGGGCTGCTGACAGGACCTGAAAGGAGCCCATACATTCTACTGCATTCACTACTGAGATGGCTAGAATGTATGTGCTGAAGTCAGGACCTGCCCGGAGCCCGTACATTCTAGCTACAGCCGAGCAGGAGCTGAGCAGCCAACTAGGTAAGACGGCTGTGGACAGCTCCAAAAAGGCTCCCGGGCCCCAGCGCCGACTTGTGCGCTGCAGTGCACAGTATTTTAGTGCACGATGGGCTCGATCAGCAGAAGCACAAGAGCGGGGCCCCGGACCTGCAGGCCCCTATGTATACTGCTCCTGACCAGGCCCCATGCAGCAGTAAGGGCAGTAATGCCCTTATGGCGGCCCTGTAATTACCACATGGACTTTGACATATGACTATTGTACCAGTTAGAGATATCATTTGGTATATTAGTTAAAGAACCAATATGGAAAAAAGGATCCTCCAAATGCAAAACAGTGTCTAAAAAGTATTGATTTTTATTTAACAATTATTTTAAAAAAGGACATAATTAAAAAAAGGAGATGGCAACACATACAAACAGAAAACAAAAGATACACTGTGCAGAGGTTATATTAAGAACCACTACATTTAGAGGGGTTTATACATATAGAGCTTGTAAATTAGTAAGAACCTAATATTGATGATGGAAATTTATGCTGCAGTCCTAATCACACAAGCAATGCAATATACATCATAATGAACATCCAAGACAGTAAGGGTTAATATGCCATAAACAAAGTGATGAGTGACTGAAACATGTACATGATGCTGGAGACTGTCCCATGTGTGTGGTGCAAACCAGAAGGATTGGTTATTAGAAATAAGGCTATGATAGCATGATTCCAAACCATCTGGTAGCAGACAGACCAGGGGCAGTGAAACAAATATGATTTACTAAGCAGATATCTAAGCAACACTTAGTATAGGCATACAGACAGGCATATTTACCAGAGCTCCAACCTGCAACAGTGGACCCCCTTAACGCACATTTCGGCAGTTCTTCCTGGATACATAATGACTACAGAAAAGATCGTAGGTCAAGAAGTATCCAAAAGGAATACCGTACCAATAAATTTATATCTTCCTGGAGTAAATCCATT
>JARQOD010000005.1:70253704-70312007 GCA_033576555.1 Oophaga sylvatica
TTTATGTAAACCAAAATAAGGCACCGAAGCGCAACTATGTACAAATAAGTTCTGGGTTGGCGCAGTCCTCAACCTCAAAGTCCATTGTAAAACCAAAGACATAGATATAATATCACATTATTATAATACTAAAGTGCAAACTTTTTCTGGTTACCCAGCCGGCATTCTACGGTTAGCAATATATATATGCATTTATTCTTCAACTTACTGACTAGATCACCCCCTCCACACCCCTGCTGGGTGTGTCAGAAGTGTACATGATGTATGAAGAGCCCTTAACTGTTACCTCTCCACTCATCCTCCTGGTATTGTGTACCAGGGCTACACATTCCCCCATGGTAAACGACAGCACTCCCGGGCTGTAAAATATAAAGAGACATTTTTGTTTATGCATGAAAACATTAACAATAACATTAATTCGTCCCATCCGGGAGGTGAGGATATCTTGAACGTTGCAAACAAAATTTTGTAAAACATTTCCAAACTTTCTACAATATTACTTATGGTAGACCCTATAGGGATCTCACCGTTTCTTCTTTACTATTTATTCATTTTCAAATACACTTTCCACCCCGGGGGCTGGAACAATGCAATGGGCCCTAGATCCCAGGACTAACAAATCATGCGCTGCGATTAGGGTCTGGTCGCCACAGTTCTTGTGCGAACCTCTAGGGACGCAACGGGTACATTCTCTTCACGTGACACCGATTGCGTTTCAATCACAGTTAACGATATGGACCGTGTCATGGATTGCGATTGAGACTGGGTCGCATATTGCGATGTAGAGGTGGCTTTCCTTTGCGATGAAATCTGGGTCGCTAGTTGCGATGTGGAAGGATAACAGTGTACAGGTGTCGCTTCCACTTGCGAAGTACTTGCAGGGGGCGATGCTGGGGCATGGCCGGATACTGCTTGAGCTGGAGACAGGGACGCTGCGGTAGTGGTGACGTTACCTGCGTCGGGGACGGGGTCACGGACGATGGTGACGTTAAGGGCATACCACCCCTTCATTCCCCAGTGCCGTGTGTACGTGACAATGTCTCCATTAACTAAGTCCCTCCCGGGATGGCCTTGCGGCAGGTGGGATTCTACGTCACGCCTGCTGACAAAGACCCCTGGGTAGAGGCCCGGTTCACGGATGAAGCCCCAGCCCTTCCGGAGCTGGAACTCAGTCACACACCCCTGCCGCCGCGGTTCCCTCAGGGTACCTTTCTCTCTCCGGACACTCTCTTTGTCCGCGATCAGCTCTGCATGTTGTCGCTGACGATTCCGCTGAGCTTCCCGCTCTTCCTCCTGCTGGCGTTTCTGCTTCTCCTCACGACGCTGCCACTCATATTCCCACTGGGCGGTGTAGGCGACGTCATCCAGGCGCGCCATCTCGTCCCAGTCGACGTCTGGTAACGACGGACAGGACCCCTCCGGTGTCCCTGCCGGGGACCGATCATCTGCTGCGGCCTCCTGGCCGGGCGGGCGTTCCGGAACTGGCGATACCTCCTCAACCTCCTTCGCCTCCACCGCTTCACCGGTGGGATCAGGATTGGTACTTTCGGGGGCAGCCTCCGGTTGCTCCTTCGCCTTGGGCAGCAGAATCTTCGGTAACTGGAATCGTGGGGGGTCGTTGAGGGGAGAGATCACCGTGTCCCACAGCCTCCGCTGCTCCAGGGTACGCCGGCGTCTCTCGATCTCTTCAAAGCCAGGTTGGTACTGGACCATCTTCTTCAGGCGTGCATTTTCTTCTTGAATCTCTAGCAACGCCTGCTGCAGGTGCAGGACCACGGATGACTCCTGTGCTGGTGGCAGCTTGGCTGGGGCACGGGGCCTGCCTTCCTCCGCTTCCCTGCTCGGCTGCACACGTCCTGCTTCCATGATGTTCCAGAAGATTCCTTTCTTCTTCCTGCAGAGACATCCGGTCTCTTCCGTGGAGGTGGGGTTTGCGTCTCCTCCTCCTCGCGGGGAAGGTGAAGAGGAGGCGGACCTCCTTTGCTGTAGGGCAGGATCGCATGTTGTAATAGCACTTTGAGAGGGCAGGCATTTTCTTCGCGCCACTGGGGGGTACACGCCCACGAAGGTACGCCCACCTTCTTCTCCAGCGCCTGAGGGCGCGAATATGGCGACAAAAATGGCGATTTTGGCGCCAAAAGTGCAAACAGTCCTTTTTCACAAAAACAATTCCTTAGGCACACAGGGCTCGCAATTCTGCGAGTTTCGCATCCTGTTCGTGACGCCAAAGTTTTGTGTCGACCCGCCACCACAATTGTGGGTTACCAGGGCAATGGGGTACTCAGAGCCGAGCCCGTAGAAGTCTATGGGATTGTCACAGGTAGCGGTGGCTCGGTCTGTGGCCCTGGCGGTCTGGCGTATGTTGGGGATATATTTACAGGGGATAGGTTTATATACAGTTCGTGACGCCACCTGTAGTATTCTGGTAATTTGTACCAGCGCTGCTGTAGATCTCTGAGGGGATGGTGATGCAGCTAGATGTCGGGTCCCCTACAGGTGGGACTCTTCCCTCAGGTCGGTAGTTAGGTAGGGATTGTGCGGGCATGCAAATCAATAACTCAGTCTCACACAGTCAGCGTCTTTCCATACCTTTACTTGCAAGATGGTAAGGCAGGTCCCAGGGAGGCTGATGGGGTTGATGGAGGATGAGCTTTGAGGCAACAGCTAAGCAAGTTAGGGGCCTCCTTCACTGTCCAATAATGATGAGTACAACCAGCTTGCAGCGTAGTTCCCTCTTTAATTTCAGCTATTCCAGAGCTGTTCTGCCCAGTCAGATTTGTGGTGAAGTCTTCCAATTGATGAAACTAGGTTCCTGCTTTTGTCTGCGCTTGACTCAAAGTCCCTATTCCACCTGACTCCAGTTACGTACTGACTATATGGGGCTGTTTGCCGCGACCTAGGGTCCGGTAAATCCCTGGTTTTCTTACCACTATGCTTGTAGCTAATAGTGATCCTTCGGTCCCCAGTGACCGGTAGCAATGTGCAGGACTTTTCCAAGCCAAAAGCACTTTTCCAATAATCTTCCTTCCACTTTGCCCTTCGATTTGCTCGACTCTTAATAGATAGTTCAGTCTTTCTTCCAGTGGGGCACAGCTCTGACTAGGCTAAGGTGAATTAGACCACCTGTACCAGCCTCCACTTTCTGAACTGCTGACAGGCTCAAACTGGACACGTCTACTCTGTCCAAGGACAGGAAACTGACTGACTAGATCACCCCTCCACACCCCTGCTGGGTGTGTCAGAAGTGTACATGATGTATGAAGAGCCCTTAACTGTTACCTCTCCACTCATCCTCCTGGTATTGTGTACCAGGGCTACACAGAAGCATATGAAGGTCCTTGAGTGGCCTAGCCAGTCTCAAGATCTCAACCTAATAGAAAACCTTTGGAGGGATTTGAAAGTCCGTGTTGCCCAGCGACAGGCCCAAAACATCACTGCTTTGGAGGAGATCTGCATGGAGGAATGTGCCAACATACCACCAACAGTGTGTGCCAACCTTGTGAAGACTTACAGAAAACGTTTGACCTCTGTCATTGCGAACAAAGGATATATAGCAAAGTATTGAGATGAACTTTTGTTAATGACCAAATACTTATTTTGCACCATAATTTGCAAAATAAATCTTGCCAAATCAGACAAGGTGACAGGCCTCTCTCATCTTTTTAAGTGGGAGAACTTGCACCATTGGTAGCTGACTAAATACTTTTCTTCCCCACTGTATATCTAACTATTTAATATGTATTTACTGTATGTAATCCATCTCTTCCATCCTGTTGGCTCCTGGTGTGATTTCACACTACCGCGGCTGCTAAATTGCTGGCTTTTCTTCTGTCTATCTATGTAATATAACTACACACATATATATATATATATATATATGTGTGTGTCACTGACATCTACATATCTATCTATTCTATGTGTAGATATCTATTCTATCTATTCTATTTTAACCTGTCACGCTGTGATTTTACTGAATACGGTACATGAATTACCGAGTTTTATTCTATCTTTTACCGAATGTTACAGATTTTTTCCTATTTTAAGAAAAATGCTCAAGTTACCAATCAAGAATCCAAATGTACCATATTCGTTGCAAAATTATATTTGGCGATCGTTTTCCGAACATATTCGCTCATCATTACACCTAAGCTACAACCCTGTTTATTTAGTTTCTTCTCTGTAAAATCTGTGTAACTGTTCTCATCAAAGTATTTTTCTTCATAAGACATCTGTCTGTCTATCCGTCTGCAAACAAAAGAATAGAACAGCACTATGTAAGCATTAATATGAACAGTGGGAAAACTAAATATTTGATACACTGCCGATATTGCAAGTTTTCTCACCTACAAAGAATAGAAGAGTCTGTCATTTTTATCGTAGGTACACGTCAACTATGAGAAAAATAATCTAAAAATAATAACCAGAAAATCACATTGTATGATTTTTAAATAATTAAATTGCATTTTATTTTATGAAATAAGTGTTTGATCACCTACCAACCAGCAAGAATTCTGGCTCTCACAGAACTGTTTGTTTTACTTTAAGAAGCCCTCCTACTCTGCACTTATTATCTGTATTAATTGTACCTGTTTAAACTCATCACCTGTACAAAAGACACCTGTTCACATACTCAATCAATCACACTCCAAAGTCTCCACCATGGCTAAAGCCAAAGCGCTGTCTAAGAATACCAATGAATATAAATTTCAAAAAACTGACTGTAAGGGTGAGTTTCCACGGTCAGGAAACGCTGCGTGTTTGGCGCTGTGCGCTGGCGCAGCGCCAAACACGCAGCGTCCAGATGTTACAGCATAGTGGAGGGATTTCAAGAAATCCCGTCTCCACTATGCGTAACAATACGCAGGTGGCAGACCTGCGTAAACGACATGCGGCACGTCTTTTTAGACCGCAGCATGTCCTCGCGTATTGCGGCGACGGTGCGTCGCCGCAACAGAATATTACACAGGGCTATGTAGCCCTGCGTTCTTTCCGGAGGTGTTCCGGAGGTGTCCTGAACACCTCCGGAAAGATCGCGCGTCAGAAAGGGGGCAGGGCTTAGACGGAGCGGAATTTCCGCTCCGTCCAAAGCGCTATGGTTCCGGACCGTGGAACCATAGCCTCACATCCAAACATGAACCAAGTGTGAACAGGTGCTTAACCCCTTTCTGCCATCGGACGTACCATCCTGTCCAGGGTACCTGGGCCTGTATGACCATGGACGGGATAGTACATCACATGCGATCGGACGCGCTCCAGGAAGAAAGACTGCTGAAGTGCCTGTCAGATCGCAATCTGTCAGACCAGCGATCTGACATTATACAGTGATGTCCCACCCTGGGACAATGTAAAAATGTAAAAAAAAAATTAAAATAAACATCTGTAAAAATAATTTGAAAAATCCCCAAATAAAGAAAAGAATAATATTCCCCAATAAATTCGTTTCTTTATGTAAATAATAAAAACAATAAAAGTTCACATATTTGGTATCGCCGCGTCCGTAACGACCCCCCCCTATAAAACTGTCCCGCTAGTTAACCCCTTTAGTGAACCCCTTAAAAAAAAAAAGCAAAAAACAATGCTTTATCATCATAAAAAGTGGAATAACACGCGATCAAAAAGACGGATATAAATAAACATGGTACCGCTGAAAACGTCATCTTGTCCCACAAAAAAGGAGCCGCCATACAGCATCATCAGCGAAAAAATAAAAGTTATAGCTCGCAGAATAAAGCAATGCAAAAATAATTATTTTTTATATAAAATTGTTTTTATTCTATAAAAGTGCCAAAACATAAAAAAATTATATAAATGAGGTATCGCTGTAATCGTACTAACCCGAAGAATAAAATGACTTTATCAGTTTTACCACACGCAGAACAGTATAAACGCCCCCCAAAAAGAAATTCATGAATTGCTGATTTTTTGTTCATTCTAACTTCCCAAAAATCGTAAAAAAAAACGATCAAAAAAGTCACATGCCCAAAAATGGTACCAATAAAAACGTCAACTCGTCCCGCAAAAAATAAGACCACAAATGACTCTCTGGCCAAAATATGCAAAAATTATAGCTCTCAAAATGGGGTGATTCAAAAACTATTTTCTGCAATAAAAAGCATCTTTTAGCGTGTGAGAGCTGCCAAACATAAAAACCAGCTATAAATGGTAAATCAAACCCCCTTTATCACCCCCTTAGTTAGGGAAAAATAAAATTAAAAAAATTTATTTATTTCCATTTTCCTATTAGAGTTAGGGTTAGGGTTAGGTTTGGGCTAAAGTTAGGGTTAGGGTTGGGGCTAAATTTAGAATTAGGGTTAGGGTTGGGATCAGGGTTAGGAATGTGTTAGGGTTAGGTTTGTGGTTAGGGTTATGGTTAGGGTTGGGACTAGGTTAGGGGTGTGTTGGGGTTAGGGTTGGAGTTAGAATTGGGGGGTTTCCACTGTTTAGGTACATCAGGGGCTCTCAAAATGTGACACAGCATCTGATCTCAATTCCAGGCAATTCTGCGTTGAAAAAGTCAAACGGTGCTCCTTCTCTTCTGAGCTATGCCATGCGCCCAAACAGTAGTTTACCCTCACATATGGGTATCAGCGTACTCAAGACAAATTGCACAATAACTCTTGGGGTTCAATTTCTACTGATACCCTTGGGAAAATAAAAAATTGTGGGCGAAAATATCATTTTTGTGGAAAAAAATAATGAATTTTTATTTTTATGGCTCTACGTTATAAACTTCTGTTGAGCACTTGGGGGTTCAAAGTTCTCCCCACACATCTAGATAAGTTCCTTGGGTGGTCTAGTTTCCAAAATGGGGTCACTTGTGGGGATTTCCAATGTTTAGGCACATCAGGGGCTCTCCAAATGCGACATGACGCCCGCACACCATTCCATCAAAGTCTGGAATCCCAAGCGTCACTACTTCCCTTCCGAACCCCGATATGTGCCCATACAGTAGTTTTCTCCCACATATTGGGTATCAGCGTACTCAGGACATATTGGAAAACAACTTTTGGCATGCAATTTCTGCTGTTACCCTTGGGAAAATAATTAATTGGGGACTAAAATATCATGCTTGTGGAAAAAAATTATTTTTTTATTTTCATGTTCGGGCATTATAAACTTTAGTGAAACACCTGGGGGTTCAAAGTTCTCACCACACATCTAGATAAGTTCCTTGAGGGGTCTAGTTTCCAAAATGGTGTCATTTGAGGGGGGTTTCCACTGATTATGCTCATCAGGGGCTCTCCAAACGCAACATGGTGTCCAGCCAATTCTACGTTGAAAAAGTCAAATGGCGCTCCTTCCCTTCCGAGCTCTGCCGTGTGCCCAAACAGTGGTTCCCCCACATTGGGGTTATCAGCGTACTCAGGACAAATTGGACAACAACTTTTGTGGTCCAATTTCTCCTGTTACCCTTGGGAAAATAAAAAATTGGTGACTAAAAGATCATTTTTGTGGGAAAAAAATAGGATTTTTTATTTTCATGCCCTGGCATTACAAACTTGTGTGAAGCACTTGGTGGTTCAAAGTGCTCACCACAGATCTAAATAAGTTCCTTAGGGGGTCTATTTTCCAAAATGGGGTCACTTGTGGAGGGTTTCCACTGTTTAGGCACATCTGGGGCTCTGCAAATCGAACATGAAACCCATCAATGTCTGCATTCCAAAACATTATTACTTCCTTTCCAAACCCTGCCGTGCGCCCAAACAGTTTCTCCCCCTACATATAGGGCATCAGCGTACTCAGGGCAAATTGGACAACAACTTTGGGGTCCAATTTCATTGGGAAAAATCAAAAATTTGGGACTAAAAAATCATTTATGTGGATTTTTTTTTCACAACCAGGCATTATAAACTTTTGTGAAACACTTGGGGGTTCAAAGCGCTCACAACAGATCTAGATAAGTTCCTTAAGGGGTCTAGTTTCAAAATGGTGTCACTTGGGGGGTTTCCACTGTTAAGGTGCATCAGGGGCACTCCAAATGCGACATGGCGTCCAATCTCAATTCCAGCCAATTTTGGTTTGAAAAAGTCAAAAGGCGCTCCTTCCCTTACGAGCTCTGCCGTGCGCCCAAACAGTGGTTTTCCAACACATATGGGGTATTGGCGTACTCAGGAGAAATTGCACAACAACTTTATCTGTCCATTTTCTCCTTTTACCCTTGTGAATATAAAAAAAAGTTTGTAAAAGATCACATTTGTGACTAAAAAGTTAAATGTTCATTTTTTCCTTCCACATTGCTTTAGCTCCTGTGAAGCACCTGAAGGGTTAATAAACTTCTTGAATGTGGTTTTGAGTACCTTGAGGGGTGCAGTTTTAAGTATGGTGTCAATTTTGGGTATTTTCTGCTGCCATACAGACCCCTCAAAGTGACTTCAAATGTGAGGTGGTCTCTAAAAAAAATGGCTTTGTAAATTTTGTTGTAAAAATGAGAAATCGCTGGTCAACTTTTAACCCTTCAAAAAAAATTTGTTTCCAAAATTGTGCTGATGTAAAGTAGACATGTGGGAAATGTTATTTACTAACTATTTTGTGTGACATATTTCTCTGTCTTAAGGGAATAAAAATTCAAAGTTTGAAAATTGCAAAATTTTCAAAATATTTGCCATATTTTCATTTTTTTCAAAAATAACCGCAAGTTATATCAAAGAAATTTTACACTAACGTGTGTTAGGGTTCGAGTTCCCAATGCTGCACAAGGGGAATCTCAAGCCATTCCCGCTGCGGTCCCCCATCCATCTCCGGCCGCAGTGGAACCTGCTCAGCAGAGACATCGGTCCCAGCGTCTTGCCCGGTCTAATACTGTGCAGAGACTAGCTGCTGCCTCTCCTGGATGTTCGGTTATAACCAGTGCTGGAGCAGGCAGATTTGGGACTAAATCCTCTGTTTCTTCTTCTCAGCATGCCCAAGGCAAGATCTCCCATTGGAGATCAGGGGTCACATGCTCAGATACAGCTACGACTCCTATTGGTTCTCCAGGAAGGTCCTGTAGCTGTTTGCGATCTGAAGCAGCTTTCTATTGGTACTTTCTGGAAGGTCATTTACTCGTGGCTGCTATAAAATGTTGTCCGGACCGCACGGCCGTGCGCTAGTATTAAACCTTTATGTGCTTTGCGCCAGTATGGTCATGCGTGTGTGTGGTTAGGGTGGCTGAAATACGCCATTACAATACCAACCTAATCGGTGAGGAGCTTGGTATGCTAGCTGGTCAGGGTCGGTGTCGTAGATGCCTTTAGAATACCGGCATAACCGGTGAGGAGTTTGGTTGCCGTATTCAGGGCCTGGCGTACAGATGCCATAGATAGCGCATGACCACTTTCTATGTTCGCTTAGCAGTCAACTGTGTACCTGGACACAGTGGGGTTTCTCAGCCGCTCTGTGACGCAACAGGGTTTGCTTTAAAATGCTAGTCAGCGTCCTAGCGTTTTACTTTGCGGCTCACTGAAGCTAAGTGAGTTCGCACTTATCGCCATATAGCGCTGTGGCATTCCCGCCAGCGGCTCTGTGGATTAACAGAGTTCGCACTCTCTGCCACAGCGAGCTACGGCGTTTATTTGAGCGACTCTGCGGGATAACAGAGTTCGCTACTTACGCCTTCTTACTAGCAGCAGGCTCTGCCTGCACGGTGGACCCCGGGCTGCGAACGCACCTCTCTACATTATTTATTAGGTGTGTTCTGCAGACCCTAAGAACATGAAGTACAATATGTCATGAGAAAAAAAATCTCAGAATCGCGAAGATCCGTTGAAGCGTTCCAGAGTTATAACCTCATAAAGAGATAGTGGTCAGAATTGTAAAAATTGGCCCTGTTATTAACGTGCAAACCACCCTTTGGGGTAAAGGGGTCAACCTAGAGTCACAAACTCATATACATTCAAACAAAAAAGGCAGCACTTTGTAGCGCCAGAGCATGCAAATATGAAATATGAAAAATGAAAATGCAAATCATTTTTTATATTTGCATGCTATGACGCTACAGAATGCTGCCTTTTTTTGTAGCGTCTAAGAACACCAGGGACAAAATTGTAGACCTGCACAAGGCTAGGATGGCTAGCAGCTTGGTGAGAAGGCAACAACTGTTAGGACGGTTATTAGAAAATGGAAGAAACACTAGATAATTGTCAATCTTCCTTGGTCTGGGGCTCTATGCAAAATCTCTCCTCGTGGGGTAAGGATGATTCTGAGAAAAGTAAGGAATCAGCCCAGAACTACATGGGAGGACCTAGTCAATGACTTGAAGGGAGCTGGGACCACAGTCTCAAATATTACTGTTAGTAACACACTATGCCATCATGGATTAAAATCCTGCAGGGCACTCAAGGTACCCCTGCTCAAGCCGCCACATGTCTAGGACGATTTGAAGTACACCAATGACCATATGGATGATCCAGAGGAGACATGGGAGAAGGTCATGTGGTCAGATGAGAACAAAATAGAATGTTTTGGTATCAACTCCACTCGCCATATTTGGAGGAAGAATAAGAATGAATACAGCTATAAGAACACGTCCCAACTGTGAAGCATGGTGGAGTAAGCAACATACATTGGGTGTTCTTTTCTGCATAGGGGAAAGGACGACTGCGCCATATTGTATCGCAAGATTTTGGCCAACAACCTCCTTCCCTCAGTAAGATCATTGAAGATGGGTTGTGACTTGGTATTCCAGCATGACAATGACCTGAAACACACAAACTGGCAACTAAGGAGTGGCTCTGTAAGAAGTACAGTATTTCAAGGACCTAAAGTGGCCTAGCCAGTCTCCAGACCTGAGCACAAGAGAAAACCTTTAGAAGGAGCTAAAACTCAATGTTGCCCAGCGACAGCCCTGAAACCTGAAAGATCTGGAGAAGATCAGTATGGAGGAGTGCGACAAAATTCCTGCTGCAGTGTGTGCAAACTTGGCCAAGAACTACAGGAAATGTCTGAACTCTGTATTTGCAAATAAAGGTTTCTGTATCAAATATTAAGTTCTGTATTTCTAGTGTATCAAATACTTATTTCATGCAATAAAATGCTAATTAATTATGTAAAAATCATACAATGTGATTTTCTGGATTTTTTTTAGATTCTGTTTCAAGTGTACATACTAAAAAAATTACAGACCTCTCTATTCTTCGTAGGTGGGAAAACTAGCAAATTCGGCAGTGTACCAAATACTTATTTTCCCCACTGTATGCAAACAACAAATTAAATTTTAACTACATTACTGCTATATAGAATATACTTATAAAAATGAAGGCATTTAAATTTTCCAATTCATGTGAGCCCATCGACTACTGCAAGGTGACCTTTCTTTGATATGCACAAGGAAAGAAATTCCAGCATCTATAAAAGGTAAATATATTAAAACATGACTTTTAATAGCAACATTAAAAATATCTAAAATCAAAAAATATTAAAAATAAAAAGGGGGAAGTGGTACAACGGGACGGGGGACATAGGTCTATTCGTTTCAGGCTCACAAGCCCTTTTTTCCGCACTTGGTAAGCTGATCTCCATTCCCCGTTACCCATCTCTCACACGATTTCTCTGATAGAACCCTAAACATAATATTTATCAGACAAGTCTCTCTAAGAATAAAAGCCTACAAATTTGAAGGGCAGGTAGGATCCAGGATTAACTAAAAAACATCTTAGTCTGATGGGAGAATTAGCTTAGTCAGAAAAGGAGGCAGCCACCACCTCCAACAGTATACTGCAAAAAACTGCTCAATACCTCAGAACAATATAAAGCAAGGGTGAAGAGATATGTGCTAAGATGCATGCAAATATTGAATATGTGAAATTTGAATTGCATTACTGTTATATAGAAAACACCTATAAAATGAAGGTGCTTAGCTGTTTCCTTTTGTTTGTATATTATGTAGTTATAGCAGCTTGCACCTGTTCACACTTGCTTTATTCTGTTTAGAGGTGCTTGTCGGATTTTTTCTTTGTAGTATCTATCATCTTTTATATCTATCTATCTATCTATCTATCTATCTATCTTTATCCTTGTCTGTCTTTCTATCCTTCTGCAAGAAATATATTGTTTCTGGTGAGTGGACTGAATTCTTTGAAATTTAAATAGATTTGCTGAATATTGGGAAGAAATTAGATTTGTAGCAAATTATTCTCCAGAAATTGAAGGCACTTCATATTGAAAGTGCGCCAAAGCATTCAATTACCCTGAAAACATATACAGGTGCTTCTCGCAAAATTGGAATATCATCAAAAAGTTAATTTAATTCAGTTCTTCAATACAAAAAGTGAAACTCATCTATTATATAGAGTCATTACAAACAGAGTGATCTATTTCACGTGTTTATTTCTGTTAACGTTGATAATTATGGCTTACAGTGACTCTCCAATATTTTTCTCCTTATCAGTTAAATCTGTATTATTATCTGTTCTCACACAGTGACACTAAATTTCTTTAAGCCCCCGTCTCACATAGCGATATCGCTAGCGAGATCGTGCTGAGTCACTAGTTTTGTGACGCAGCAGCGATGTCCCCAGCGATATTGCTGTGTGTGACATTCAGCGATGATCAGCCCCCCTGCCGGGTATCGCTGATCGTCGCTGAATGTCCTGGACATTTTTTTGATCACTGGTCTCCCACTGACAGGCACGCATCGCTGCGTGTGACAGGCGGGAGACCAGCGATCCGCTGGTAACCAAGGTACACAGCTGGTTTCCAGGCGCGGGGCTGTGCCTAGAAACCCGCTGTGTACCTTGGATACCAGCGCCCTGATGCAGGGAGCTGGTAACCAAGGTACACAGCGGGTTTCCAGGCACCACGCAGCGCCTGGAAACCCGCTGTGTACCTCGGTTACCAGCTCCCTTCATCACGGCGAAGGTATCCAAGGTACACTGCGGGTAACTAAGCGATGTTACCCGCAGTGTCGCTGTGTTGATCGCTGCCTGAGCTGCCTGTTTGGCAGCTCAGCAGTGATCATGTAGCGATACACCAGCGATCCTGATCGTTGTCGGGATCGCTGGTGTATCGCTATGTGAGACCCAGGCTTTAATGTCAGACTGTCACACACTATCAGTACAGTTTCTTCAGTGTCTATGGCTTTTCCACTATCCAGATTCCCTGTTGAATGGCTGCCTAATTTCTTGCTTCTGCTTTTATTCTGACAATAATAGTTCTTCCTATTGTTTGTGTTGTATTATGTCATGTCATAGCTAAAAGGCATTGTGGGAAAGTTGTGCCCGAAGTCATGTGATCCTCACTGGCTGATGCAATATTCTATAATGTGTAAAATGGTGACGGCTATTCTACTGGATTCTTTTGACATGAATCACATAATGTTTGAAGCAGCCATGTTTAGGGAATTTCTAAAAATTTAACTCAAATTGGATTTGAGTTGAATCTATTCACTCGTCTCTATCAAAAACAGATTCAGTGCTTGGTGAGCAGGATGTCCATTATGTAGTAGACCATTGAAAATTATTCCTACAATAATCAGCTTTTACAAGATTCCAAATAAAATAAAAATATTTACGTGCAATGCAATTTTTTTGTCTTGTTAGGCAAAATTTATATGTGTTTTTGACACCTTTACTTTTTCCCATCATTTCTTGTGTTACATGATTTTTCCCTTTGGATTTTTGTACCTAAATTTATTTGTGGATTATCTTTTGTTTTGCAGTCTGACAACAAGTGCTTCAGAAATGTTACAATCATTGAGGGTAGTAATCTTCTTGCTCTTACTGATAACCATCGGTTTCTTTTATAAAATCACCTACAGAGAGAATATCTTGCCTTACATTTTTTTTATATCAGGAGGAAGAATATTAAATGGATCATCCTTGTTAGTAGATAACATTTTCAATCCCTTTCACGGTTGGTCAAACGTCACAAATGAATCAAGTACCAAAGAATCAAGTTTTCAGGAAAAGATGTTATTGAGAACCAGCAATCCACCTTCAACCACAATATTCAATGTTACACTCAGGTCTCCATCTGAAGTATTAAAAGAAGGTGATGGCATCATATTTTTGGAAACAACAGATCGAATGCAGCCTCCTTCATTAGTTTTATGTGCCATTGAGTCTGCAGCTCGTGTGTACAAGAACCGACCAGTGGCCTTCTTCATGAAAGGATTAAACAATACCAACACAGAAGAAACGGTGAAGAGAAACTTTCCAGCACTCTCATCCCTGAGCAATGTTTATTTCTTTCCCTTGAGGATGGAAGAACTTTTTACTGAGACACCACTTCACTCCTGGTATCAGAAGGTAACACGCAGCAAAATCCTTTTTTTTTTTTTTTTTTTGGATTCTTAGTAGTGATTTAATTAATACGACTAAATGTAATGACTTTTATTTCTATAGAGCAAGCACACAAATACCTCTTCTGAAGATAGCTCTTTATATGGTCCAATGGCCACAATAAATCTTGATAATAATATTATGCAATAGTGTAGGTACAATAATAAATTATATTTTGGTAGCGTGTTAGCCAGAAAAATCGATGTATACCTTTATTGGCTAACCAGAAATTATATGTTCGCAAGCTTTCAGAGCACAGGGGCTCCTTCTTCAGGCAAGATTACAAATAGATTAATAAAGAAAAAAGCACATTTAAGAGATACTATGGTAGGACATTTGCTCAGGTATCACTCTAAGAATACTCTTGTCATAATTGGATGGAAAAGTATTCACATGCAATAGTGTAAAAATTACTAGCAAAGCCGAAGAACGGTTGCCCAAAACCAAAAATTATTTCATCCTACTGCACATATATAACATAATGAACCAAGAAATGTGTGCAGGATGCAAGAAATTACAATAACTGTTTGCCTCATTAAATTATATACAGTATGTAAATAAATGAATATAAAAATCTGACAAAATACACGCAAAACAGATGGTGAGTGAGCAATAAAAAATCAGAGGTTGGCACCCAAGGGGGTGGATGATAGTGGCGCACCAGCTCCTCTGCGGTTGTCCCTGTTGACCCTAGATAGCCTTGGATATAGAAAGGGACATGTAAGTGTGTGCAGACCTAGATAATAAATGAAACAGAAAAAAACTGTTTCCTGGACAGTCAATCTGGTAAGGTATAATACTAATGCGTCCAAGAAAATACAGTAAACAGCCAGAACCAGTATATTAGTGGGACCAATCAAAAAATGTAGAGGGAGGAGCTAATGATGGTAAGCGAATAATCAATGACGCTAGTAGACTACAGTGTACTATCAGCTGACACTACCCTATAGAGACACAGAGGGCAATTAAATGCATAAAGTGTGTGAGAACATTGTGCGAGGAAAATGATTATGGTAAAAATTAATTGAATGGGCCACACAGGGATAGTAAGGTTAATGCATTGAGGCAGTAGGCTAGTCTGAACAAATCCATTTTTAGGGCATGCTTAAAGCTGTGGAGATTGGGGATTAATCATATTAACCTGGGTACTGCATTCCAAAGAATTGGCGCAGCACGTGAAAAGTCTTGAAGACAGGAGTGGGAGGTTCTGATTATTGAGGATGTTAACCTCAGGTCATTAGCAGTACAGAGGGCATGGGTAGGGTGGTAGACTGAGACAAGGCAGGAGATGTAAGGTGGTGCTGAGTCATGGATTGCTTAGTGGGTAAGGGCAATAACTTTGTACTGGATTCTAGAGTGGATGGGTAACCAGTGTAATGACTGGCACAAGGTAGAGGCATCAGTGTAACGATTGGTGAGGAATATGATCCTGGCTGCAGCATTCAAGACAGATTGGAGAGGGGAGAGTTTGGTAAGAGGGAGACCAATTAGTAGAGAGTTAAAATAGTCCAGACAAGAATAAATAAGAGAAACAGTAAGAGTTTTTGCAGAGTCGAAAGTAAGAAAAGGTTGAATTCTAGAAATGTTTTTGAGGTGGGGATAACAAAAGTGAGTCAGTGATCGGATGTGGGGGGTGAATGAAAGCTCGGAATCAAGTAAGACTCCAAGACAGCGGGCATGTTGCTGGGGAGTAATGGTGGAACCACACACGGAGATGGCAATATCGGGCAAAGGTAGGTTAGTAGAGGGAGGAAGCATGAGGAGTTCAGTTTTTGACAGGTTCAGTTTCAGATAGAGGGAGGACATGATGTTAGAGACAGCAGTAAGACAATCGCTGGTGTTTTCTAAAAAGGCAGGTGTGATAATGGGAGAAGTGTATAACTGGGTGTCATCAGCATAGAGATGGTACTTGAAACCAAATCTACTGATTGTTTATCCAATAGGGGCAGTATACAAAGAGAAGAGGAGAGGGCCTAGAGCCGATCCTTGAGGAACCCCAACAGTAAGGGGAAGATGAGAGGAGGAGGAACCAGCAAAAGATACAGTGAAGGAACAGTCAGAGAGATAGGAGGAGAACCAGGAGAGAACGGTGTCCTTGAGGTCGATGGAGTGTAGCATAATGAGGAGGAGCTGTTGATCCACAGTGTCGAATGCTGCGGAGAGTTCCAAGAGAATTAGCATGGAGTAGTGACCATTAGATTTAGCAGTTAGTAGATCATTAGAGACTTTAGTGAGGGCAGTTTCAGTAGAATGCAAAGAGCGGAAACTGGATTGAAGAGGATCGAGAAGAGATTTATCTAAGAGATAGCGAATAAGACGGGTGTGGACCAGGAGTTCCAGGAGTTTAGAAATGAAGGGAAGATTAGAGACAGGTCTATAGTTAGCGGCACAGTTTTTGTCGTGGGATTGTTTTTTAAGTAATGGATGTAT
This sequence comes from Oophaga sylvatica, assembly GCA_033576555.1. Taxonomy (NCBI): domain Eukaryota; kingdom Metazoa; phylum Chordata; class Amphibia; order Anura; family Dendrobatidae; genus Oophaga; species Oophaga sylvatica. The sequence goes on from JARQOD010000005.1 coordinate 70,270,390, forward strand.
GATTGCATGCTTAAATGAGGAGGGAAAGATACCGGAAGAGAGAGAGAGGTTGAATATTTTTGTTAGGTGAGAGGAGACACCAGGGGAAAGGGACTGGAGGAGATGTGATGGAATGGGGTCACTGATGCAAGTGATAGGGCGAGAAGATGCAAGGAGCCTGATTACTTCTTCTTCTGTGACTGGTTCAAAATCAGAGAGTGAGCTAGATACAGTGGGGGAGTAAGGACAGTGCATGGTATGAGGGGATAGGGAGATAATTTCCTGTCGGATGTGGTCAATTTATTCTTTGAAATAATTGGTCAGATCGTCAGCGTGGAGATCCGTGGTTCAGGCCTGCACTTTTGGGTTGAGTAGGGAATGAAAAGTGTCAAAGAGACGTTTAGGGTTATTGGATAGTGAGGTGATGAGGGTGTTGAAATAGATTTGTTTGGAGAGGTGAAGGGCAGAGTTGTATGTTTTAAGCATAAACTTATAATGGATGAAATCTTCTACTTATGAGTTTGATGCCCAGATCTGATGCAGCATTGTCTTTACAGTTTCCAGTGCAACACATAATAAAGCGAATGGTGTTGCTCAAAAGTACAACTTATTCTGCAAAAAACAAGCCCTCACATGGCTATGTGGACTGAAACATAAAAAGTTACTGCTCTTGGAAGAAGGGGAGGAAAAAATGAAAATTGTTAGCGGCGTGAAAGAGTTAAAAACTACAGTTTGTCATGCAAAAAATAAGCCCTGATACAGCTGGAAGATGAAAAATTGTAAAACTTATGGCTCTCAAAATATATTGACTCAAAAATAAATGATTAATTTGATAAGAGTAATAAAATTATAGAAATGTGGTATCGCCATATTGCTGCTGATCTAAAAAATGTAGGTAACAGTTTTTTCGTGCACACAGTCAACAGCAAAAAGGAATAAAATGTAAACAACAGTAAAATTGCCTTTTTTATTATATCTTTCCCCATAAAAAAATGTATAAAAGTAAAAACATCTGCGATAAAGGCCAAAACTGGATGTGTCACCAAGGAGACAAGGTCTCATTCAGATTGTTTGTTTTCGTTCAGTGTGCTGTCCTCATGTAGCTATCTTGAAATCTGAGGATTCTATATAACAAAGGCTCACTCAGAAGTGATTAAAACTAACTTTAATTAAGTAAGATTAAAAGGACTAACAACAAGCATGAAAAAAACACACACACCACAACAAAAAATGAGTTCACTCTAGGTTGGCCCTATAGATATAATGCCTCACCTTTTGCCTACCTACCAACGGAGGTTAGCACCTTATGAATTTACGCAATCTGCACCCTCGCTCTTCATCGGCTGTCTCTTACTGCTGTGGAAGGCACTAATTATGTAATGATGTCATGCAAAGACAACCACTAGATGATGGCTAGCCACCGTATAAACCAGGGCTGAAAAAGACACAGCTCATGCAGCAAAAGATGATTGACCTTACAATGCTCCCTGGGCACAGGTGATGGCAAGAGTGGTCAACCTAGATACATCCCAATGATGTAAAGAGATAAAAATATAGATAAATTGAAACATAGAACCCCTCAAAGTTTTCACTAGACTGTCTCCTAGTAAATGGACACCTGCCTAAACAGCGGAGGTTGGCACCCTACTTCACAGTGGATATGGCGGCCTCGCTCATCGGTGGCTGTCCCTTGGAAGACCTGTTGCGTACTGGTTCTAGCAGAAGATAGTCAATGTATAAACTCAATACTTCTAGACTAAACAATTAAAATAAAGATGCAGCAATTTCCATATAGAGTTGTAAGCACAGGACCCCCTTATACTTGTGGTATAAACAAAAGCCAGATATGCATTCACAAGTAATGGTGATTTGTAACTACAATCGTACTCAATGAGGAAACAATGCAATGGAGAACAGAGATAGCATTAGATATGCAAAAATTCCAGTGCATATAGGCAAATTATGAAACATAAAGGGGTACTTATCAAAATGGATTCAGCTTAGAACTCAACGCGTTTCACCATAAGGATCATCAGGAGATGAGATAGGTTGAAACTGCATGTTGTGGTGTTTTTTATGTTTGTTATTAATCTTTTTAATCTAATTTAATAAAAGTTTGTTTTAATAATTTCTGAGTTTTTCATGTGAGCTGCTGTACTGTGCTGTGCACAGATAAATATATAAATCAAGTGGCTCATAGGTCACATGTCCTCAGATTGTTGTCACTCACTTTTTCATTTTTTCACCAAACTAATCAGGCTGATGTTAAAACTTTTAATTGCCATGACTTTTCTCCATAGAATTTAACATGTAGGCATCTTTAGTACATCGCTTTTACAGCATACTTGCCACTTTTTTCCCCACAAACTAGAGTGCCAGAGAGGTATCCCTTTCAGTAATGTATGCAAAAAAAGGAGCATTGCTCCTAGTAGTAAGGCAATGTTCACACATTTGCATTCCTTTTGCTGTGTTTTTTATGCAAATTTTAAGCTGCGCTTTATAATACCAGCAAAGTCTGAGCTGCTGAGTTTTTGATAACAGCAGCATGTCACTTCTTTCTGCAATTTTTAGCAAAATGCAGGTAAAGATGCAGGTATTAGTTTTTGCAGCGTTTTCATGCAAAAACCCAAGGAAGTTAAATCGTGTTTTTTTTGGGTCACTAAACTTTATCAACATGCACAAGAGACAACAAAAACACAGCAATAAAAACGCAGCAAAATTGCAGCGTGTTAACATACCCTTACAGTGCCCCTTTGTGTCGCCAATATAACAGTACCCTATCTGTCCACAGTTCCCCCTCAGTATTATTACATAGTATGGGTATTACCTTTGTGCTTCCACACAGTGATAGTGCCCCGTCTTTGCCACCCTAGAGTAACAGGGAATCCATATGCTTGAAAACTGTAAAAATTCTGTTTTTATGACCACTTAATTATAAGTCCCCTAGCTGCCTCCAAACAGCATTAGTGCCTCTCTGTACTTAAGGAAGCCCTCCTCCTCCAATCACAATTTTTATTCTCTTCATATATTGCAGTCATCATATTATATAGCACTGTGTACTGTACTTACACTGTGTACTTAGACATCACACGATTAAAAACTGACTAGCTAAACTCATTTAAGCTCTATGTAGAAACATGAGGTCAATTTTCTCTGTATGACTCATCAGTCACTGCAAAAGTCTTTTGCAGGAGAAGGAGGGAGCTTCTGGGTCAGGAGTTGAAGAGAGGAATGTTTTCTGCAGGGACAAGAAGCTTCCTGTTTTTACATAAAGCAGAGAAAGAGAAGCATTAGCTGGGTAGAAAGGCAAAATGAGCAATTGTAAGTACACAGTGCTATATAATATGATACTTGCAGTATATTAAGAGGATAAAAGCTTTGATGGGAGGGCTTCTTTAAAAGGAACCTGTACATGCCATTTGATCTGTGGACCACATAGTACAGAGAAGAAGGCGCTGAACAGAATTATATGTATGATTGATGGAAAAGATTCAGTATAACTTGAATTTTATAATAGAAATCCCTGGTGTTTGTATGCCAATCCATTGGGTGGTCCTACTCTGTATTTGATGGTTATCTCTGAATGCACAGTGATTCAAGGTATACTATAAGTCACTGAATAGAACCACCCACTGGATTCATATCCATAAAATCACCAGTAATGTCAATTACCTAAATTCAAGTTTTGTACCACAGAAAGGTATATCAATCTGCCTGGTCAATTTCACCTGCTCTATAACATCCTGCCTGCAGATAAGATAACCATTTTCAACATGACAGGCTCCCTTTAAACAAAGTAAAAATACACCCTTAAGCCTCTTTCACACGTCAGTGTGTCCATTACGTGTGGTGACAGTTTCCACACGTACCGGAGACACTGACACACGTAGACCCATTCAAGTGAATGGGTCTGTGCTCATGTCGGTGTGTTTCCACGGACCGTGTGTCCATGGACAAAACAGACTGACATGTCCGTTTTTTACCGGCAGAACGTTCCGCAAACCGTCCTGCACACGTGCACATGGAGAACACACATTGATACGCATCGGCGCCGGGGAAGAAGCGCTACATAAAGCGCTGTTCTCTGGCGGCAGGTGCTGAAAACACTCTCATCATTCTCCCCTGTTCTTCCGGCGATCAGCACGAGCAAAAGAGAATGATGAGAGCTATATTAAAGTCATAACGATGACAGCAGGTGGGGGCTTTTGGGACTATTACTCCCATCATCCGACACCTGCTGCCATCTTTCTGACTTTAATATAACTCTCATCCATCTTCAGCACCTGCCGCCAGGGAACAGCTCTTACTGTAGTGCTTTTTCCCCAGCGGCCGTCCGTGTGGTACTGATGCGGCACACGCGTGGCACACGGTTGCCACACGTGTGCCGCACGTATTACACACAAGGACACGGATATCTCCGGTACTGGTTTTTCCAGTACCGGAAATATCAGGATGTGTGTAACCAGCCTTATGGTCGAAACACCATAGCAATGTACTTATTTATATCTCCACACAGTAACGGCACCATTTCTGTCCTCTTACACAGTAATATTGCCCCTTTTGTGGTTTCATACACTGTGCCAGTATTCAATAATTAAGGTTCCCTTTGTGGCTCCATGGAAGAATAATGCTGTCTTCTGTACCTTTTCAAAATTAATAATTGCCTCATTTTGTCCCCAGAAAAGAATAGGTCCATCTCTCTGCCTCTGCACAATACTTTACCACTTTATGCGTTCAAACAATAGTAATGTTTCTATTTGTAAATTTCCCTTTAGAATCTGCTCCTGTCCCAGCTAATTCTCGCATAATCCTGCTCCTAAAAATGGTGTCTGGGTCTTCTTTCTTCTCCCTGCAGTCTATTGCCTGGTGCAAGTAGCGGAGTGTAGTGATGACATAACACTGTCTGATGTTGTACTAACAGTCCCAACTTCCATTAGCTAGTGGCTCACCAGAGTAAGGGTACCATCACACTCAGCGACGCTACAGCGATCCCGACAATGATACGACCTGGCAGGGATCGTTGCTGCGTCACTATGTGGTCACTGGTGAGATGCCAAATAGTCAGATCTTCCCAACGACGCAGCAACGATCAGCGACCCGTAGCGACCTGTGTAACGATGTGTCGCCTATGTGTCTGGGTTCTGAGTCGCCAACGAGGTCGTTGGTAAGGTGTCAAACACACCGATGCATGCTACCCAGCATGACCTCAACTATCAAAAAAGGTCCAGGCTATTCCGACATGACCAGCGATCTCACAGCAGGGGCCTGGTCGGTGCTACGTGTCAAATGTAGCGAGATCGCTGCTGAGGTCGCTGTTGTGTCACAAAACTTGTCACTCAGCAGCGATCTTGCTTAGTGTGACGGGGGCTTAAGTGTTTGGGAAAAGAGCTTTCTGTAATAGGTCTCAACTAGAGTGAGCTGATTGATTGATTTGCGTTCCATTGCCAGGTCATTAGTCTCAAGCAGCTGGACTGGAGACTCACAAATCTTTTATCTTCCAGTATCCTCGAGGCATCTTTTGATTCACCGGTATAGTGCAATGTCATTATTGCTGTATTATTGCAGAGACAATGTTGCACTAGCTCAGCTAATCAAAAGCTGTGCATGGGATCCACAAAGGAAAGAGATTTCTAAGCCTCTGGTCCATAAGCCAGTGACTACTAGCAGGGTAGATAGACCAAAGTCTTAAAAATCTATCCACCCATATTTAATTTTAATGTTATCAACTCCCTGAGGATGCAGATACAGTTTAAAGTGGCATTCATCTAGGGATCTGTACTGAACCCCTTAACCTCTGGGCCCAGTTGCAGACACACACACACTCAGACCGCCATTTTTAAGACAATGCAGACAGGAATTTACTTACTTGACAACATTGCTGATTTAGCTTGTAGGAGAAGGCATTGTGCTGTATATAATAGGCAGAGAAGGAAATCAGGCCTTCATCTATATTTATGATTAACCATAATGATTTAGTTATTTGCCAAATATTTAATAATCAACCAATTTTGCCAGCCATCCTTAAATTCTGTACAGTCTTTAAAACTAAAGAAACTTTGTTTTATAATTTGCACCAGTTTCTTTCATTATGGAGAAGTATAAGTGCATTTCTGCAAATAATTATTAAACTAATGTTATGGTATGCAGTTACATGTTTTCCATTTTATTCTCAGATTGATCCACAAAAGCAATCCTACTGGACACACGTCAGTTCTGATGCCTGCAGGTTAGCTCTCATCTGGAAGCATGGTGGCATTTATTTGGATACCGACGTTATCTCAATAAGAACCATTCCCATTAAGGACTTCTTGGCTGCACAGTCTTCTCAATTCTCTAGTAATGGTATTTTTGGGTTTTCTTCTCATCACATTTTCACCCAGACATGTATGGTGGACTTTGTTAAGAATTATGATAGCAAAATATGGGGAAATCAAGGGCCACATCTCTTTACTGAAGTTTTAAAGAAGTTCTGTGAAATACCAAAATTTATTGATACTGAAGATGTCATGTGTGGAAACATAACTTTCTTCAATCCCAAGCGCTTTTACCCTATTCCTTACCCAGCATGGAGAAAATATTTTCAAATATGGGACAGATTGTCAACTTTCAATGACTCCTTTGCTTTGCATCTCTGGAACTTCATGAATAAAGAAAAATTAAGTATGGTACCTGGTAGCAACACATTAGCAGAATATCTATACAAAGAATATTGTCCTTCTACATATAAGACTATACTTAGGAATTAGATCATTTACCATGGAACATTAGCCACTAGGACTACCTTTTTTTAACTGTTTATAACCTTTATCAAAATGTGAACCTATTTTTGTGCATCAGTCCTGGTATCCAGGTAATCAACATGAAATTGTCAAATCCTATAAACAATTATCTAACTATTCTTATTTATATTTTATTGTGTAGCTATTTCTTGCATTAACAGAAAAATCTCCAACATATCTAGAATGAACATTTGGTGCATACGGTGAGAACATCTCCCAATATTTGTCAATCAAACCTATAGGCTTCAATAGCCAAACATGACAAAATTGTTCTTTTGCCTGTTATACATTGATATCCTTTTGCTTGAACTAAACCATGCAGAGCATATAGCTGAGTATATATGGGGCAAAGTTTGGAAGACAATTTAAAATAATCCCATTAAACGTGAGTCACAGTGGTACATTGGCTTGTGATAAGAAGAAAGTATGAATTTCAAACAGAAAACAGTTGACCTTGATTCTGGCCATATGCTGCAGTCATTGGCAGTCAGCAGGTTATAAATGAATAGAAATGATCAGATCAATCTGTGGTGAATTGAACTTGAGTCAAATTTCCTGAGAGTCACAGTTCACCAAAAATTTAAACAGTTTGCATTTTCATTTGCAAAGATAGGTCCCATACCAAAAGTGCCCCATACCACTTCACACACTCCTGAAGAGTCAAAGAGAGGGTTAATGATATCAGGTATGGCCAGGAAATCTTCCACACAATGTACTGCAGCTATCACATCACATGGTCTAGCACAACCAACCATGGGGTCCATCACGGTTAGTGTAAAAGCTGGGGGCCAACCAAACAACGCCATTTTATGTTTTTACAACATAGAGACAGAAAAAGGCACTATTGTTGTTGAACTTTTAGTTGCATCAATTGGAAGAGAGAGATGTGGTATACTTGCAGCACAGACATTTTGTCTCTTTCCTTCTCTCTCTCACCTCTTTCCTTTCACTAAGGCTATATTAACATTTAAAAGAGATTGGATACAGTACTGGGGATCGAAAAATGTTCTACAAACCATTCCAATACAATTGGACTACTTGAGATTCACTGCAAATACATTCAACAGAAATCAAGTTTTTACGAAAAAATTGCTGATCCTGGCTAATTCAAATTTCAAGGGAGTGAGAGAGATGTTTAGGAGTGTACACAGGATAAAGAAGGACCTGCCACCGAAAAGTGATGATGGCACTGTACCAGGAAAGGAGTACCAGTTGTATAAAATAAAAGTGTTTTCTTATCAAAAATAGTACCAGTATTATGATAAGATACACTCTGAATATCACTGTAATACTTTATTAACCCAAGTAAACAACCAAAGCACAAGTACAATAAAAACAAATGAAAAGCAAAATATCTCAAATCTCTTGTCAGATGTCCCGGGATCAGGGGCTCCTTCCTGATCCCTAATGCTAAAGGTGCCCTAGCTCGCCCTGCATCCAGGATTACTTCTGAAGGTGAAGACGTTGGGGCAATGTATTTTGCATTAGCTCCTGAATCCACCCTGAGACTGTACCCTCCCCACACCCAGGGAAGAGGGGAGTAAGTAGTGTTCCATAACACACCAACAATGCTAACAAAGGTAACACTAACAGGGATAGCGAAAAATACCAATCATACAAATAAACTCACACAAACAACAGTGGAATGCACTGGGGAGTGGAGGATGGGGTTAAACCAAAGTAGGAGTAAAAGGGGAATTGTCACACACCCAAAACCTAGCAACAATCATAGATAAATCCACCAAATGCCTTTTAAAATGACAACCATCAACAACCTCCAGCCCTGCAGCAAAATCTAGCCCTGACAATGAGTGCTAGCTAGGGCCCAGATTATCTAAGAGATGGGAATGTCTAACAGCGAGCAGCTGAGACTAAAGGCACTGTCACACTTAGCGATCACAACACACAACAACGACCCAATCTGGCGAGATCGCTAGTGCGATCGCTATGTGGTCGCTAGTTAGCTTCCAAACACAAAGATCTCATCAGAGATCAGCGATCTGTATAACGACCTCTGCGGTTGTTGGGAAAACCTAGTCCCACCTGCGACGCTGGTAAAGTCGTTCATAAAGGGTGTCACACTCAGCGATTTAGGCTCACCAGGGGGACACCAACAACCAAAAAATGGCTCAGAACGTTCATAAGCGATCAACGACATCTCAGCAGGGGCCACATCGCTGCCACATGTCACACACAGCTGCATCGCTAACGAGATCGCTACTGCGTCATAAAATCGGTGACTCTTTAGTGATCTCGTTAGCGATCTCGCTTAGTGTGACAGTACCTTTAATAAAGGAAAGCTTCCAGGAGCTGTCAACTGAGTAGATTAACTCCTGCACTGCTAAAAAAAAAACTGCACCATTTAATATGAAGGTGACGTGCTTCTAATCAGTGCAGGAGTAGTAGAAAACATACTCTGGGGTCTCCTGGCTCCTCTCTGTCGTGGTAATCCTATGACAGCAGCCCCCTTCTACGAAGGACCTCGGGAATCTCAGAAATGTGTTTATAAGGGTGTGCCATGTGATAAGACAGGATCAACCTGGCTTCATGGATGTCAGATGCTGGCACCCACATCCTCTCTTTAAGACTGTATCTCTTCCAGTGTATCAGATACTGAAGCGACCGACGAACTAAGCAAGAATCAATGATCTTACCTATCTGAAATTCCAAATTTCCATTTCCAGAGTACACTCCCTGACAGAAGTTATGTCGCTTATCCATGTTATGTAAATAAAAGATTATAACCTGACATTAAATTCATCTATTGGTTGTATAAATTATTCTTTTGAAAGCTGAAACCCTCCGAAATGTGGTTTAGGTTAAGAAAATAAATTGGCATCAATGCAGAAATATTGATCATTTAATGGACACAGAATGGTCAGATTATGGCAAGACAAAAGTTTTGTCGCCCACAGAAAGTAATGTGATATTCAAACAAATAATTAACTTAAAATGCAAATATATGTTGCATAACATTGGTTGATAAAGTTCTGGTGCTATTAGAGTCATATTTAATATTTTGTGTGACTTCCATGAGCTTGAAGGACTGCATCCATGCGGTTCAACAAAGATTCATACAATTTATTAATGAATTCATCAGGAATAGCAAAAAATGCAGTCTTACATGCCACCCACAGTTCATCTAGATTCTTTGGTTTTGTCTTCCAAGCTTTCTCTTTCATCCTACCCCAAACATGCTCAATGATGTTCATGTCTGGTGACTGGGCTGGCCAGTCCTTGAGCACCTTGATCTTTTTTGCTTGGAGAAACCTTGTTGTAGAGATGGATGTATGAGATGGAGCACCATCCTGCTGCAGAATTTGACCCTTGTTATGATTAGCAATATAAGAGGTAGCTAATACTTCTTGATATTTTAGACTATTGATATTGCCTTCCACCTTGCAAATGTTTCGCACACCACCATACTGACTGTAACCCCTGGCCATGATCTTTCCACCACCAAATTTAACTGTTTTCTGGGTGTATTATGGATCCATACGGGCTCCAGTAGGTCTCCTGCTGTATTTGCGGCAGCTGTGGTGTAATTCTACTGAAGATTCATCAGAGAAATCCACCTTCTGCCACTTTTCCAGCGTCCATCTGTTTAGCAGGCTGTGGGACTTTGCAAATGCCACACGGTGTTTTATTTGCCTTTTGTTTAGTGCTGGCTTCTGGGCACTGATTCGACCATGGAGGTCATTTCGAGACAGAATCCTACAAACTGTTTAAGTTGATACAGGGACTTGAGGTGACCAGGCCTGTTGGAGCTCTGCTGCAGTGGAAGAGGGCTTGCTTTGGATTTTCTAACCAACAAACGTTCCTCCTGAGCAGTTGTTTTGCGGGGTCTGCCAGACCTGGGCTTGTCAAACACATCTCCAGTCTCTTCAAATCTTTTTTTAATTCTTTGTACTTGACGCTGAGACAAATTAAAGGTGCCAGCCACCTCTACAGTGGATCTGGTTTTCAGCCTCTTGATAATCAAGGATTTGGTTGCAGGGTGGATTTTGGCATGTTGTCAGAGCTCAAGTTGCAGTTCAAGTGAAGGTTTGAGGTGCTGGGTTTCTTTTTATACACACCCACTAATTAACCGATCATTTACTGAGCACAGGTGAGGATGTCAACTAGGATTGGGTGCATTATATGACAATAGGACAAAAATTTTGTCTTGCCATGATCTGACCATTCTGTGTCCATTAAATGATCAAAATTTCTGCATTGATGCCAATTTATTTTCTTAACCTAAACCACATTTCGGAGGGTTTCAGATTTCATTAGAATAATTTTTACAACCAATGGATGAATTTAACGTCAGGTTATAAGCTTTTATTTACATAACATGGGTAGATGGAGTGTGCCGGCTGATCAGTTGATCGGCGCCACAGCTGCATGTGTCTGAAAAATGAATCTGATAAATGTTTATTTATTAATAAAAGTTTATTACCTAAATTCTTTACAAAGAATTGTTTTAAAAAAAAATAGTTTATTACAACAGACGTTCAACCCTTTTCCTAGCTAATACATATTGTGGCCCAACGGTCTGTTATATAACTGACTTTGGTGTCAGTGGAGCTTGTCTTTTGAAGTTCGCGTCCGATGTCCTTTTTTTGTGGAAATTTCATATCTTTATTATATATTTTTTCGTTTGACAACCTGTAAATTAAAATAGACATGTTATCTGAATATTTGAAATAATCATTCTGAAATTCTATGTAAGTGATGATATATTAACCATTGAGTAACTTTGAACTTTGACATGTGTCATCTGACTAGTTGGCGCTCATTTTTTTGAATCTTGGACTGATATAAGCGATGTATAGTCACTATCTATGTAAGTTGTACGTGGTATTTCCTGAAGAAGGGGTTGTATTAACCTTGAAACCCGTTGAATAAATCACTTTTTAACTACTGTCATAAGTTGGAACTTCATTATTTGGGCAGCGCCGACATAAATCCACATCCTACCTTGCAGAAAACAGATCCAAAAATGAATAAAGACAGTACCCCGCCTTTCAATGAGGGGCCTCTGGACCCGCAACCACGGACCTCACCAGAAAACAACCTATGGTGAGGACGCCTTAATCCTACAGAGGTCAGCTCGGCGGTAACCTGACCCTCAGGTTTATGGCAAACGCGGACTCATGGAAGTGACAACAGCGTATGCTCCGTAGGTGCCACAAATCTCCAGAGTGCGAACCTGGGAATGAGTTGCGCATATGCATTACTGGGGGTAACTCCAGCTGGAAATTCCCCGGGCTGAGAATGGCTGACACCCGATATGGCCCGATCACCCGAGAACTCCAGATCCCAGTAGCACGCTTCCACCAGATGTTTTTGGTGGACACCCACACATACTCATTCACACACAGGTCCGTACCTGAATGTTTATTGCCACGCATATCTTTGCCACAAGATGGTGAATTCTTCAAGTAACCGACAACAGAGGCATCCCCCTGTGTGGCCACACTCACATCCCCACAATGCTCAGAGGGAACCACCACCTTCCACTGACCGCTCCACCTAAAAGGATTCCGACACTCAGGGTTAGCTTGTGGTGAGGGTTGAGACTTGCCCCTACTCCCTGGCAACACCTCTGTTGCCCCCACCGGAGAAGAAGGGACGGTTGTAGAAAAACAGCAGAGACAGTAACCCCCGAGCAGCAGCCCTCAGAAAACTGATCCCAGCTAACTACTTCCCTTGACCGCCAATCCATGACCAGGTTGTGTCTTTTCAACCAAGGGAGGCCTAAAACTATGGGTGTTGGCATTCCCCTCAAGACGTAGCACGACAGGGACTTTTCATGATGAGTCCCTATATGCAGGTGAATATCATCTACAACTTGGGTCACCCTCCCCTGGCTGAGTGGGATAAAGTCAATGGCCTGGACGCTTAGGGGTTTTGCTAGCGCCCTACACATCAGTCCATGAGTTTGGACAAAGTGAGCATCCACCAGATTGACACCTGCTCCACTGACCACAAGCACCGGTACACTCTCAGTTACCCCGCCAACCACCACTTCAGCAGACAAGGTGCACTAAGGAGAAAAAATGGAGGAAATATACACTCCCTGGTCGCCACCCTCCACACGACCAGGAGTATGCGGCTTCTTAGATGGCACTACTTTGGCGCGAGCTGGGCAGACCCCGATAAAATGACCAGTCTGCCCACAGAAAAAGCATGCCCCCAAACCCCAGTGAACTGCAGGCAACCCCATTTGGGAACCAACTCCTCCCACCTGCAAGCGTTTGTCTGCTTGCAGCGGTATGTCCTCCTCCCTAGCAAGGACAACAGGGGGCAGATTTGGTGTATGCCTCTATCTGAGGCATTTATCCACCTGGATAGCAAGGGACATGGTGGCCTCCAATGACCTTAGGGCAGCGCACTGCACAAGAGTGTCCTGCAATCTTGGAGACAGACCCTGAATAAAATGACTCCTAAGGCAGGGTCCTTCCACCGTGTGTCAATGGCCCACTTCCTGAACTCTGAGCTGTACTCCTCAGCCGGCCGGCCCCCCTGCTTGATCTTACGGAGTCGGGATTCCGCCAGGGAGATGCCATCAGGATTTGCATACACCAGCACCAGAGCCGCAAAAAACTTGTCCACTGACCGTAGAGATGGTAAATCGGTCGGCAGGGAGAAGGCCCAGGATTGGGGATCACCGTTATGAAGGGATATGATGATTCCCACCCATTGTTCCTCACTCCCTGATGAATGAGGGTGGAGTCAGAAGCACAACTTGCAGGCCTCCTGAAAAAAAAAATTGATCTCTCCCTCCAGAAAACCTGTCAGGGAGAGATATCTTGGGTTTGGTTTGAACCTGCACCTGAGCCGAGGCCCAGAACCCCACCAACTGCTGCAACTGCTGCACCACCTCACCACGCAGACCTTTAAGCTCATCGGTGAGGGTCTGGAGCAGTTGTACAAAGACCTACATCTGAGCCATGGCTCACCAGGAAAAAAATGTGAAGGTTGGTTATAACGTCACGAAGTGACTGTCCTAGCGTGACAAGACTCAACGGTAGGTCAGTCACAAAACACCAAAAAACACAAGGGAACACCAGGGAAACTTTAACAACTTTAGGCCCTGCAATAGGGAATGGGGAATGGATACCTCCTGCACTCACCTAAGGATGTGCCCTGTTCTCCGTATCGTCTCTATATGGGTTCTTTCACCCTGTCATGGAGCAGGATACCTAAAACCCTCACTAGCCCTGCTCTAATCCCTAAATAGGGAGCTGGCAGGTGAGAGGCACTAGTCCCACCACTGCACTAATAAACACCAAGGAAAGGAAATACAGACACCACAGGGAATGGTAAACAAAAATACAACACTTAGCTTTCTCTGCTGCAATGCACCGCATAGCAGAGTAAGGCACCAGATCACAATATTCAGCAGAAGCACCACTGTACCAGAAAGCTCCTGTCTCCAGCTCGGTTGGTCTCCACAAGGACCTGTATCACCAACAGTCAGCTGATGCATCAGGTGACCCTTTAAGCATGGTGGGAGTGGTGACCACCCACATCACCAGAGCTAGCAACAATGCAATTACACCAGCAGGCCAGCGGGAAAAAACTGACATTAACCCCCGATGGCCTGAAAGAAAAAAGTTTTAATATGAAAAGCCAGATTTGTCACAGATCCAAAAATGGATTGTAACATATAGGCTGCATGATATAGTCACCTGCCAGTATTTGTGGTGATGTTGCGTGCAGTGGAGTTTGATGGAGGGTTAATCTCAGATAGATAGTGAATGGGTAACACAAACACACACCCTCACATAAAAGGACTTTGATGAGGGAACATGATTGGCAACTCTGAACAGATGTGTTTTGAGGGAGCGCCTAAAACTGTGTAAGTTGTGGATAGTCCTAATTTCTTGGGGTATAGCATTCCAGAGGATTGGTGCAACGCGTGGAGAAGTCTTGAAGTTGGGAGTGGGAAGTATGGATTAGTGCAGAAGTTAGTCAAAAGTCATTTGCAGAGTGTAACGAGCGGATAGGCCGATAAACAGAAATGAGGGAGGAGATGTAGAGGGGTGCTGCACTGTAGAGAGCATTGTGGATGAGAATAAGCAGATTGAATTGAATCCTATAATGAATGGGTAGGAAAGATTAATGTCAACATAACACCCAAACATCGCGCCTACTGCCTAGGCGTTATTATGGTGCCACCCATAGAGAGGGAGATGTTAAATTTAGGGAGGTAAGTAGATGGCAGGAGCAGGAAGAAGTTTAGTTTTGGAAAGGTTGAGTTATTGATAGAGAGCAGACATGATGTTGGAGACTATGGACACACAGTCACTGGTGTTCTGTAGTACAACAGGGGTAAGGTCGGGGATGACGTGTGTGTGTCATCAGCATAAAGATGGTACTGAAAGACAAATTTGCTGATGATCTGTCCAATTGGGGCCATGTAGAGAGAGAAGAGAAGGGGGCCAAGGACTGAGTCCAAAGGGACCCCAAGAGTGAGAGGAAGAGGAGATGAAGTGGAGCCAGCGAACAATACACTGAAGGAGCGGTCAGAAAGATAGGAAGAGAAGCAGGAGAGAGCAGTGTCATTTATGCGTAATAACTGGAGCATAGAGAGTAGGAGATGGTGGTCAACAGTATCAAAAGCTGCAGGGAGGTCGAGAAGAATGAGCAGAGAGTGCACACCATTATATTTTGCTGTCAGAAGGTCATTGGTCACTTTGATGAGTGCAGTTTCTGTAGAATGTAGGGGCAGAAGCTGGACTGTGATGGATTTAGGACACAGTAAGTTGAGAGGTAAAGGGTAAGGCGGTGTCACAGTGTAACATGACCCAACAGGTGGTTGGTCAGCAGACGGCACTACTCACAAACAATGGGATGGAAAAGGTGAGAGGAAGGCCGTAACATTAGAGAATGAGGGATGGTCCTCACCTGATGTTAGGGTCTGCGGAATGCACCAAATATATGAGGTAGATAGGTGCATTCGCAGCCTGGGGTCCACCGTGCAGGCGGAACCTGCTGCTAGTAAAATGGCGCAAGACGCGAACTCTGTTATCCCGCAGAGTCGCCAAAATAAACACCGCAATGCGCTGTGGCAATTTGTGCCAACTCTGTTATTTCACAGAGCCGCTAGAAGGAGTGCCGCAGCGCTATATGGCGATGTGTGCGAACTCACTGAACACAACTGAGTCGCAAAATAAACACGCTAGGGCGCTGTCTAGCGTTGAAAGCGAACCCTGTTACGTCACAGAGCCGCTGAGAAAAAGTTCTGTGTCCTGTCAGGCACCCAGGTACACAGTTAAGTGCTAAGCGAACATAGAACGTGATCATGCGCAATGTCCTCGCGGGAGTCACCCGCAATCTATGGCGTCTGAACGCCAGACCCTGAATACGGCAATCAAACTCCTCACCGGTTATGCCGGTGATCTAGGGCATCTAGGACACCGACCCTGACCAGCTAGCATACCAAACTCCTCACCGATTAAGTCGGTATTCTAGGGGCTTATTTCAGCCGGGCCCTAACCACACACACGCATGACCACACTGGCGCAAAGCATATAATGGTTGATACTAGCACATGGCGGCTCAGCATTGCCACCCTTTTATAATAACAGCTACAGGACCTGCCAGAAACAAGGACCAATGAAACTTGTTCCAGAACACCAGTAGTCACGGGACCTTCCTGGCAGACCAATAGGAGCTGCTGAAGTACCTGAGCATGTGACCCCTGATCTCCAATGAGAGATCTCACCCTGGGCATGCTCGGAAGGGAAAAACAAGGACTTTGTCCTAAAGACGTCTGCTCGCCGCTAACCAGTACTGGCCACAATAGCAGAGTCTGGAGGAGCAACAGTAATCCTCTGCACACTGCCAGACTGGGCGAGACGCTGGGACCGACGTCTAAGCTGAGCAGAGTCCACTGCGGCCGGAGATGAATGGGAGACCGCAGCCGGAATGGCTCGAGATTCCCCTTGTGCAGAAGCGGGAACTCGACCTCTAACACCTGAGCTCAAACCTGAGCCTTTCTCTGCACTCCCCTAACACCCATTGTGGGTCCTTCCCCCGCCACCATCACGAACCCAGTCCCTAGTAGTGAGTGACCTATTGCTGCCCTGGCTAGTGCACTGGCCGGCAAGGAGCACTATCCTCACCTCTGCAGATAATACACACAGGAGAAAGTGACAAACACCAAAGGGACAAGGTGAAAAAACACCACACTTAGCTTATGAACACCGCTGCTAAGCTCCACACTGCAGATAACAACAGCAACTGGATTCCAAACACCAGATGTGGCTGACACCAGAGAGCTGCTCCTGCTAGGCTGGTCTCCAGAAAGAAACTGTATCACCAACAGTCAGCTGATGCATCAGGTGTCGTTTTAAAGTATAGTGGGAGTGGTCACCACCCACATCAGCTGACCCAGCAGCCCTGTAGTAACACCAGATTGCCAGCGGGGAAAAACTGACATTAACCCTCACTGGCCTGAAAGGAAAAACAGGTTTAACTGAGTGGAGCCATATCTGCCACAAATCCAAAAATGGATTGTGACAGGCAGGAGTAGACCAGGCGCTCCAAAAGTTTAGAGATGAAGGGGAGGTTGGAGACTGGTTGGTAATTATTTGTGCAGGATGGATTGAGAGAGTATTTTTAATAATGGAGTATTGATAGTGTTTGAAGGAGGAAGGGAAAATGCCAGAGGAGAGGGAGAGCTTGAAGATTGTAGCGAGGTGAGTAGTGGCAACTGGAGATGTGAGGGAATGTGTTTGGTAGTGTTAGAGGTCGAGTTCCCGCTGTTGCACAAGGGGAATCGTGAACCATCCCCGATGTGGTTTCCCATCTGTCTCCGGCCGCAGTGGACTCTGCTCAGCAGAGACGTCGGTCCCAGCGTCTAGCCTGGTCTAATACTGTGCAGAGAATTACTGCTGCCTCTCCAGGTACTGCTATTGTAGCCAGTACTGGTCAGCGGCGAGCAGATGTCTTTGGGACTAAGTCCTGCGTTTCCCCTTCTGAGCATGCTCAGGGTAAGATCTCTCATTGGAGATCAGGGGTCACATGCTCAGGTACTGCAGCAACTCCTATTGGTCCGCCAGGAAGGTCCTGAAACTGCTTGTGTTTTGAAACAGTTTCTCATTGGTCCTTTTCTGGAAGGTCTTGTAGTTGCTGCTATAAAAGGGTTGCATGGCCGCAAGGCCATGCGCTAGTATCAATTGTGTTATGTGCTTTGCGCCAGTGTGATCATGCACGCATGCAGTTAGGGCTCGGCTGAAATAAGCCCCTAGAATACCGGCACCTCCGGTGAGTAGTTTTGTATGCACGTGTTCAGGGCTTGGCTGAAATAGCCTCTAGAATACAGGCTACTCCGGTGAGGAGTTGCTTGTTTGCGTTGCTGACTGCATGACCACGGACTGCTATCCTCACAGCAGTTATCTGTGTACCCCTGTGGTGTTAACAGGACACAGTCTCTATCTCTACGTCTCTACCTCAGCGACTCTGTGATGTAACAGAGTTCGTTCATACCGCCATATAGTGCCACAGCTTCTATATCTATCAAAAAACTGACCGGCACATCCAAACATAGATTCAGTGTGAACAGGTGCTAAACCTAGAGTCACCAACTCATATACATACAAGAAGAAAAGGTAGCACACTGTAGCGCTATAGCTTGCAAACACGAAATATGAAAAATATGAAAAATGAATTGCATCATTACATTAGAAATATGAAAAATTGAGAAGTCTTAGCGCATAAGATGGCCAAATTATGTGAGCCTGACAGCCACGTCAAGGCTCTTCTCGTATATCAGGTCCTAACTAATGCCTATCCTCGCTTAGAAAAGTCTGTCTGCATGGGAACCTATATTCTTCTTCAGACAAATCTACAATTTCTGTGAGGGTGATGAACCTGTTGTATTAAAAGCCTTGACCACGATGTGGAGTGCTCAGCAGAAGGTAAATGAATACATATCAAAAAACTGACCGGCACATCCAAACATAGATTCAGTGTGAAAGGTGCTAAACCTAGCATCACCAACTCATATACATACAAGAAGAAAAGGTAGCACACTGTAGCGCTATAGCTTGCAAACACGAAATATGAAAAATATGAAAAATGAATTGCATCATTACCTTAGAAATATGAAAAATTGAGAAGTCTTAGCGCATAAGATGGCCAAATTATGTGAGCCTGATAGCCACGTCAAGGCTCTTCTCGTATATCAGGTCCTAACTAATGCCTATCCTCGCTTAGAAAAGTCTGTCTGCATGGGAACCTATGAATCCTCTCTTCAGACTAAAATCTACATCTCTGTGGAGGGGTGATGAACCTGTTGTAATTAAAAAGCCTGTGACCACCAGGTGGAGTGCTCAGCAGAAGGTAAATGAATACATATCAAAAAACTGACCGGCACATCCAAAATAGATTCAGTGTGAACAGGTGCTAAACCTAGAGTCACCAACTCATATACATACAAGAAGAAAAGGTAGCACACTGTAGCGCTATAGATTGCAAACATGAAATATGAAAAATATGAAAAATGAATTGCATCATTACCTTAGAAATATGAAAAATTGAGAAGTCTTAGCGCATAAGATGGCCAAATTATGTGAGCCTGATAGCCACGTCAAGGCTCTTCTCGTATATCAGGTCCTAACTAATGCCTATCCTCGCTTAGAAAAGTCTGTCTGCATGGGAACCTATGAATCCTCTCTTCAGACTAAAATCTACATCTCTGTGGAGGGGTGATGAACCTGTTGTAATTAAAAAGCCTGTGACCACCAGGTGGAGTGCTCAGGCAGAAGGTAAATGAATACATATCAAAAAACTGACCGGCACATCCAAACATAGATTCAGTGTGAACAGGTGCTAAACCTAGAGTCACCAACTCATATACATACAAGAAGAAAAGGTAGCACACTGTAGCGCTATAGCTTGCAAACACGAAATATGAAAAATATGAAAAATGAATTGCATCATTACCTTAGAAATATGAAAAATTGAGAAGTCTTAGTGCATAAGATGGCCAAATTATGTGAGCCTGATAGCCACGTCAAGGCTCTTCTCGTATATCAGGTCCTAACTAATGCCTATCCTGGCTTAGAAAAGTCTGTCTGCATGGGAACCTATGAATCCTCTCTTCAGACTAAAATCTACATCTCTGTGGAGGGGTGATGAACCTGTTGTAATTAAAAAGCCTGTGACCACCAGGTGGAGTGCTCAGGCAGAAGGTAAATGAATACATATCAAAAAACTGACCTGGCACATCCAAACATAGATTCAGTGTGAACAGGTGCTAAACCTAGAGTCACCAACTCATATACATACAAGAAGAAAAGGTAGCACACTGTAGCGCTATAGCTTGCAAACACGAAATATGAAAAATATGAAAAATGAATTGCATCATACCTTAGAAATATGAAAAATTGAGAAGTCTTAGCGCATAAGATGGCCAAATTATGTGAGCCTGATAGCCACGTCAAGGCTCTTCTCGTATATCAGGTCCTAACTAATGCCTATCCTCACTTAGAAAAGTCTGTCTGCATGGGAACCTATGAATCCTCTCTTCAGACTAAAATCTACATCTCTGTGGAGGGGTGATGAACCTGTTGTAATTAAAAAGCCTGTGACCACCAGGTGGAGTGCTCAGGCAGAAGGTAAATGAATACATATCAAAAAACTGACCGGCACATCCAAACATAGATTCAGTGTGAACAGGTGCTAAACCTAGAGTCACCAACTCATATACATACAAGAAGAAAAGGTAGCAGCATGCAGTTAGGGCTCGGCTGAAATAAGCCCCTAGAATACCGGCACCTCCGGTGAGTAGTTTTGTATGCCCGTGTTCAGGGCTTGGCTGAAATAGCCTCTAGAATACAGGCTACTCCGGTGAGGAGTTGCTTGTTTGCGTTGCTGACTGCATGACCACGGACTGCTATCCTCACAGCAGTTATCTGTGTACCCCTGTGGTGTTAACAGGACACAGTCTCTATCTCTACGTCTCTACCTCAGCGACTCTGTGATGTAACAGAGTTCGCTCATACCGCCATATAGTGCCACAGCTTCTATATCTGTGACTCTGTGGAGTAACAGAGCTCGCTTATACCGCCGTATTGTGCCATCTTACTAGCAGCAGGCTCTGCCTGCACGGTGGACCCCGGGCTGCGAACGCACCTATTTATTTTATTTATTTGGTGCGTTCCGCCAGCCCTAACAGGTAGTGCATGTAGTTGGACGAGATGAAAAGAGGAGCCTGGAAGCTTCTTCATCTGTGATGGGATCAAATGTGGAGAGTGAGCCAGGGGAGATGCAAGGGAAAATGGGAGTCACAGCAATTGGTGGATGGGAGTGGATTTCCTGATGGGTATTCTCTATTTTCCCTATAAAGTGGGAGGCCAGGTCATCAGCACAGATGTCTGTTATAGGAGCCTTTGTTTTCGGACTGAGGAGGTAGTGAAAGGTGTCAAAAAGTTTTTTTGGGTTGTTAGATAGTGAGCAGATCAGGGTGATGAAGTAGGTCTATTTGGAGAGGTGAAGGGCAGAGTTGTAGGTCCTTAACATAAATTTGTAGCGCATGAAGTTTTCTGGTGTGCGAGTTTTCTTCCATAGGCGATCGGCACTCCTAGAGCATCACTGAAGAAATCGAGTTTGCGATGTGAGCCAGGGCTGTGTTTGGAGGTTCTCAGGGTGAGGGGCGCTACTTGATCCAGGGTGTCTTTATTACTGGGTTGTCTAGCCAAGACCGAACCATGATATTCACTAAGAACTCTCAGAGGGAGATTTACTGTTACAAACAGTGTACCTAATGAACAGGCAGCAGGGGCGTCCCCCTCAGCCTCAACAACCTCTTTCTCAAGATCCGAGCATATGATGCAATAACCACCCTTTTTCGTAGTATTGGAACCGGTTCACAATTAACTCCACCCCGAGGAAAACAACGAAATAAGGTATCTGCCTTAATGTTCTTGTTCCCAGCCTATATGTAACAAAAAAGTTAAACCTTGTAAATAACAATGCCCATCTTGCCTGTCGAGGCGTTATATGTTTCAAAACTCTTGATACATGAGATTCTTATGATCCATGATTACCATAAACAGATGAACTGACCCCCTCAAGAAAATGACATCATTCTTCAATGGCCAACTTGATTGCTAAGATTTCCCTGTTTCCAATGTCATAATTTCTCTCCGTAGATGACAGTTTTTTAGAAAAATATGCACGTGCACACCATTTACTAGGAGATGCACACTGCAACAATGCAGCCCCCACCTTTACTTCAGACACGTCAACTTCTACAATAAATGGCTGAGTTATGTCAGGCTGTATGAGAATTGGCACAGATTCAAACACTTTTTCAATGTATTGAATGCCTCCCTGGCCGCACTGGACCATTTGGAAAAGTCTGTCCCTTTCCTGGTCACATCCATCAGAGGTTTCGCCACTACCAAAAAGTTTTTGATGAACTTACGGTAGGAGTTGGTGAAACCCCAAAACCTTTGTAACGCCTGCAAATCTTCAGGACGATGCTAATCCAGTACCGTCAGGACTTTTTACGGATTCATGCGAAAACTGTTGAACGATGTAACATATCATAGAAAAGGGATCTCCTCAATGAAGAATATACATTTCTATGGTTTGACAAATAATTTATTGTCTCTGAGTACCTGTAAGACCCGCCTGACATGTACCTGATGTAAACCAAGGTCAGGTGAATAAATTAATATGTCATCCAGAAAGATTACAACAAATCAGATGGATTTCAGTAGGTATAAAAAATTGTGTCATATCCACAGAGGAGATAAGTACACCCGGATTGCTGACCTCTCAGTAACCCGTGCTCCTTAGTTTTCTAGTGTTTACAGTGAGGTGCAGAAGAACATTCACCACAAAATGACCTCTTCTCTACAGAAAAAGCATATTCCCCTTTATGCAGAACTACAGAGTGAGTTGCCCCACCCACTGCAAAGGCTACTCAGATGTCTCTAACCAGGTTTCCCTTGGCCCCAGACCTACTGCACATTGGGTGTCTCTTTATGTCTCTGGTGAAGATGGCGATCCACCCATATAGCCAGATACATGGCCACCTCAAGGGAAACTAGAGTCTAATATAGGGCTAAAGTACCCTTCACCCTTACTGATAGCATTTGACAGAACTGGCTATGGAGTGCTGGGTCATTCCACTTATTGTCAGTGGACCACCTCCAAAATGTGGAGAAATACTCCTTTGCTGGC
Organism: Oophaga sylvatica; assembly: GCA_033576555.1. Lineage (NCBI taxonomy): Eukaryota > Metazoa > Chordata > Amphibia > Anura > Dendrobatidae > Oophaga > Oophaga sylvatica. The sequence continues at coordinate 70,293,339 of JARQOD010000005.1, forward strand.
CAGTCTCCCAACCGAACCTGATGTAGTGTGGACTCAGCCAGGAAGATGTGGTCGGAGCCATAATATATATGACCCAGCACCAGAAAAAATTCCTCCATTGTATGGAGTGACTGGGAGTCAGATGGGGAGAGAATGCCCATGATTGGGGGTCACCTTGAAGGAGAAATATTATTATCCCCACTCGTTGCTCCTCGGTTCCTGAGGAGCAAGGACGTAACCTGAAATATAGTTTACAGGCCTCTCTGAAAACAACAAACTTGTCATGCCTCCCAGAGAACCTGTGAGGCAAAGTGATCATGGACTGGACAAGGGTTGCCTGGGAGTTATGGTGAATGTGGAGACACGGGGCGTCAGGGGGTGCCTTGGTCCGTTAGCCGAAAAGGCATGGACTAGAGATTATCCCACTGAACTCCTGCTCTCCTTTCACTGTGGTCGTAACGCTATTCAGACTTATGTTACAAGAAATTGTCAACTTACAAGTCAATATTACAGGCTTATACAAACAAAAGTCTGCTTTCTTGACCAACCAGAAAGAAACACATAAATTCAAAAGTCAACATATAGATAACAGTCTATTCTTCCTGGCTTGCTGAAAATAGACGTCTGGCTAATTAAGATAAAATGCTGTGCTGTCACATTCCCCAAACCTGATGCGTTAGGGTGCTGCAAAACAACAGTGCATAGATCAGCCACCTCCAGGCTGAGCTGCTGCAGTTGCCTTGTCAGACCAGTGTCAGGATCCATATTGGAATAAAAAATGGTTTCGGTCAGAGATAATGTCATGACTCTATTGTTGGGTGTCCAGGGACCAGAGGCTCCTTCCCTGTCCCTAACACTAGGGGAGCCCTAGCTCGCCCTGTTCCAAAATTGCTTCTGAAGGTGAAGATGTTGGGGCCACATACCTTGCCTTAGCTCCTGAATCCGCCCGCAGTCTGTACTCTTCCCCACCCAGGGAAGAAGGGAGTAGTATTGTATCGTAATACACCAACCAAACTAAAAATGTAATACGAACGGGAATAATAAAAAATACCAATCATACAAATATACTCACACAAAAAAACAGAGAAATTCACCGGGGAGTGGAGGATGGTGTTAAACCAAAGTAGGAGAAAAATGGGAATTATCACACACCTAAAACCAGCAATAGTCACAGAAAAATCCATCAAACGCCTTCTCAAGTAACAACCACCAACAACCTTCAGCCATGCAGCAAAGCCTTTCATGAACTCACTGAGTTCAGCGATGCTCCGTGAGAGTTTTTTTCATGTGGCTAGCAGTGATTTCACTGAGGTCACTGCAGGTCATGGGCCCGGCTGGGTATGCAACCTCAGTGACCTGTGGAAACCTCAATGATGTTACTCCTAGTCGTGAGGCTGCACCCGCATCAGCTCATTCTCCAGTGGTCTTCAGTCTGGACCACCACAGGGCAAGTGGGAAGAGCAGGGCAAAGTTCCAGAATTGTCACATCTAATAGATTTTTAGTCTGGGGAGAGCTAATATCCAAGGCTCCCTAACCTGTCTGAGAATACCAGCTCCCAGATGCCTGCTTTAGCTTGGCTGGTTGTTAAAAATGATGGAGACCACATGCCATTTTTTAAAAATTTTTATTTAAAGGGAATCTGTCACCCCATTTTTCGACCATCAGCTGCAGCCACCGCCATCAGGGGCTATCCACAGCATTCTGTAAAGCTGTAGATAAGTCACCGATGTCACCTGAAAGAGAAGAAAAAGAGTTATATTATACTCACCCAGGGACGGTCGGCCGTCCGGTCCGATGGGCGTCACGGTCCGGTCCGGCGCCTCCCATCATCTAGCGAAGCTGTCCCCTTCTTAGCTTCCCATCGCAGCTCCAACGCAGGCGCACTGCTCTGCCCTGGTGAGGGCAGAGCAGAGTACTGCAGTGCGAGGCGCCGGACCTCTCTGACCTTTCCCGGTGCCCGCGCACTGCAGTACTCTGTTCTGCCCTCACCAGGGCAGAGCAGTGCGCCTGCGCTGGAGCCTCTACAGGAAGCTAAGAAGAGGACGGCTTTGCTAGAAGATGGCAGGCGCCGGACCGGACCACGATGCTCATCTGACCGGACCAGACAGCGGACCGCCCCTTGGTGAGTATAATATAATTATTTTTTTTTGTTATCTTTCAGGTTACATTACATTACAGAATGCTGTAGATAAGCACCTGATGGCGGTGGCTACAGCTGATGGTCGAAAATTGGGGTGACAGATTCCCTTTAAATAATTTTAAAAAACGGCGTGGAGACCCCTCTTTCTTGATAACCAGCCTTGATAAAGCTGACAGCTGAGGGTTGCAGCCCACAGCTGTCAGTTTTGCCAGGCTAGTTATCAAAAATTCAGGCAAACCAACGCCATTTTTTAAAAAGCTATTTATTTATTCATAGCAAAGATGCTGGCTGATGAATACACCCATGAGTGGCACCTGTGCTCGCTGTTATCATCGATATCAGGTGTAGGCTGATGCGATTAGTAGTCCTATCAGCCTGCGGCTGTGACTAGAGGCAAATTTTTTATCTCTGGTCACAACTGTGGGCTCACGCTGTCATCTGACTGGTGATAATGATCTTACTGCCGATCAGAGCTGCCACTGTTTCTCATGCTGTCATCTGCACCCACTGTTCAGAGTGCCAAACCTGAACAGTAACAGTGACTTCCTGGTGAAGACCATGTTTGGGGTCCATGTACGAACAGTAGGTGTTTGGTACGATCCCTGAACTTTAATTTTTGCTTTGCCCATCTCTACTGTTGACAAATATACAGCCTACTTACTAAAGATAAACAGAAGAGAGGTGCAAAGTATACCAAAGAAACAACAAGTTGAAAATCCTTAGCTAAAAGCTCACAGACTGGCTCCAAATATCAATACAATATCAGAACATCTGATACTTGTCCGTACCTTTGGTCGAATAGAGAAGTATACCAGACGCAGAGGCTTTTTGGCTTAGTACTTCCACAGGCAGGGGTGCAGAGTACACAAAAAGGCTTAGAGGGACAATTATTTTTTTGAGCACAGCCAGAAGTCGTGTAGCCATAGTGGTAGAGTAAAATTATTTTTTTAGGCACAGCCACAACTCGTACAGACACAGCGGAAGAGTACAATTATTTTTAGTCCTACCCACAAATCGTAGAGATACACTGGTAGAGTATAATTATTTTTTTAGGCATGGCAACAACTTGTACAGACACAGCAGTATAGTAAAATTAGATTTTTAGACCTGGTCTCAACTCTTACAGACAAAGCAGTAGGGAATAATTATTTTTTTAAGCATGGCCACAACCTGTACAGACACAGCGGTAGAGTAAATCTATTTTTTAGTCCCGGACACAACTCGTATAAACACAGCGATAGAGTAAAATTATTTTTTCAGGCACGGCCACAACTCCTACAGACACAGTGGCATAGTATAATTATTATTTAGGCATGGCCACAGCTCATACAGACACCGTGGTAGAATATAATTATTTTTTAGACACTGACACAAATTGTACAGACACAGTGGTGGAGTAAAATTATTTTTTAGGCCCACTACTCATATAGACATGACTGCAGAGCACACAGATGCATTTTTGGCACATTACTCCTACAGGCAGGAATGCAAAGTACACAAGAAGCTTTTTGGCACAGTACTCCCACAGACAGGGGTTCAGAGTGCACACAGAGGCTTTTTGGCACAGTATTCCCACAGTCAGGGGTGCAGAGTATGCACAGAAGCTTTTTGGCACAGTACTCCCACTGGAACAGATGCAGAGTACACACAGAAGCTTAAAGACACAGTACTCCACAGGCAGGGGTGCAGAGTACACACAGAGGCTTTTTTGGCATAGTACTCCCACTGAGATGCCTGCAGAGAAAACATAGTTGCTTTTTTACAGAATGCGCACACACAAAAAGTCTAATGCTGTCCCTCACTCCAGCTGCATCCTGTCCTTACACCCCTACACTAATCAGAGCATAATGGTGGTGGCACCTGTGATCCAGCATTTATACTGGCTTGGTGACATGGTGGCCGCTCCAGAAGTGCCCACAGCCTAATAACTTGTTGATTGTTGAAAGGTCACAGCCAGCCAAACTTTATTAGGCATCTCAACCCGAACATTAAACCGGACTTCTGGGAAAAAGACTTAGTGTCCGGTATGAACCCCAAACTTTACAGTTTGAGTTTGCTTATCCCTATACATGAGACATTTTGAATCCCTTTGCATTGTACAGTTGCCTTTAGCTGCTACACATATATTACTTTGTAAGCGATTTATAGAAGATTTATATTTTATTCGGTCAGGTACTCAAAAACAAGCCAAATCATTTGTTGTTTCTCTTAACAATAATTCCTGGCACCTTTAATTTAAGTGTGTTGTCCAAAACAAACATTGATTTAATCCTAAATGTCTGTCTCTTTAATCAGTGATATATGTTTCAGGGGCAGGTCTCGTCCCTGCTCTACTGAAATACATCAGTTGTCAGTTGCAACATATGCTCAGTGCAAGCTCCCTTCTAACTGTTTGATATCCTCCTTAGTGCACAGTGACAGTGCACTCTTTTTCCATCACTGCTGAGAAGTGAAGAGCCTAAAAAAGGGTGCACTGTCATTGTGCATCGCAAGTTGAGAACCCAGATAGCCAGGAGAAAGAGACAAGCTCCAACTCCGACAGTGAAATCTATTTCAGGGATGGGGCTAGTCTCAGCTGAGTGTATGTTTACTGTCCATGTAGAAGTATTGTGTATATGTGTGTCCTGTAGAGTGCACATTAAAAGACAGTGCTGTAAGCTATATGTGAATAAAACATGTTGCAGAGAAACACTAACAATAGATTTCTTACCTCTCTACCAAATCCTAGTTCATTAAAATTAGTGATATTGACTCCTCTACAGTCATGGCCAAAAGTTTTGAGAATGACACAAATATTATTTTTACAAAGTCTACTGCTTCACTTTTTCTAATGGCAATTTGCATATACTCCAGAATGTTATAAAGAGTGATCAGCTTAACCGCAATTACTTGCAAAGTCAATATTTGGCTAGAAAATGAACTTTACCCCCAAAACACATTTCAACATCATTGCAGCCCTGCCTTAAAAGGACCAGCTAACCTCTTTTCAGTGATTGCTCCATTAACACAGGTGTGAGTGTTGATGAGGACATGGCTGGAGATCAATGTGTCATGATTAAGTAAGAATGACACCACTGGACACTTTAAAAGGAGGCTGGTGCTTGGCATCATTGTTTCTCTTCTGTTAACCATGGTTATCTCTAAAGAAACACGTGCAGTCATCATTGCAATGCCCAAAAATGGCCTAACAGGGAAGAGTATCGCAGCTAGAAAGATTGCACCTCAGTCAACAATCTATCGAATCATCAAGAACTTCAAGGAGAGAGGTTCCATTGTTGCCAAAAAGGCTTCAGGGCGCCCAAGAAAGACCAGCAAGCGCCAGGACCGTCTCTTAAAAGTGTTTCAGCTGCGGGATCGGGCTACCAGCAGTGCAGAGCTTGCTCAAGAATGGCAGCAGGCAGGTGTGAGTGCATCTGCACGCACTGTGAAGTGGAGACTCTTGGAGCAAGGCCTGGTCTCAAGGAGGGCAGCAAAGAAGCCACTTCTCTCCAGAAAAAACATCATGGACAGACTGATATTCTGCAAAAGGTACAGGCAGTGGACTGCTGAGGGCTGGGGTAAAGTTATTTTCTCTGATGAATCCCCTTTTCGATTGTTTGGGACATCAGGAAAACCCTCATTCGGAGAAGACAAGGTGAGCGCTACCACCAGTCTTGTCTCATGCCAACTGTTAAGCATCCTGAAACCATTCATGTGTGGGGTTGCTTCTCAGCCAAGGGAATCGGCTCTCTCACAGTCTTGCCTAAAAACACAGCCATGAATAAAGAATGGTACCAGAATGTCCTCCAAGAGCAACTTCTCCCAACCCTCCAAGAGCAGTTTGGCAATCAACAATGCCTTTTCCAGCATGATGGAGCACCTTGCCATAAAGCAAAGGTGATAACTAAATGGCTCAGGGAACAAAACATAGAGATTTTGGGTCCATGGCCTGGAAACTCCCCAGATCTTAATCCCATTGAGAACTTGTGGTCAATCATCAAGAGACGGGTGGACAAACAAAAACCTAAAAATTCTGACAAAATGAAAGCATTGATTGTGCAAGAATGGACTGCTATCAGTCAGGATTTGGTCCAGAAGTTGATTGAGCGCATGCCAGGGAGAATTGCAGAGGTCCTGAAGAAGAAGGGTCAACACTGCAAATACTGACTTGCTGCATTAACTCATTCTAACTGTCAATATGAGCTTTTGTTACTCATATGTTTGCAATTATTATATTTCTGTCTGTGATAAAAACATCTGTCAAACACACATAAAAACCAGAGGGCAGCAGATCATGTGAAAATATAATATTTGTGTCATTCTCAATACTTTTGGCCATGACTGTACTTTACACCACCAGTGAAGTTTTAACTAGTAGGAAAAGTGTTTTTTTTATTTTGTTTTCTCAAAACCTGGGGTGTGTCTTATTAAATGGTGCATCTTATATAGTCAGAAAAATATGCTTACCTTTTCTGAATATATTCCAGAAACTGCAACAAACCATTATTGTAAGCTGATTAACAGGAAATCCTTTTGAATTTTTTAACTAATCATATTTGCATTGGTAGGGTTAAATTAGTATGTGGAAAATATGTGTTAAAATTGCTGTCTGTATGAATAACTTTTATGTATAGTTTTACATATTTTTATATATATGAGGTTTTACTAAATATTTAACGTGTCTAATTTTTATTATGTGTTAATCATTTAGTGACATAACCTCATTAATTTGAGTATTTAAACTGAGTCTGTATAATTATTTGACATTCCTGATGAAGAAACCAGTTGAGTTTGGAAACGTGTAGCATGTTTTCAGTTACGGTAATAACTTTTTTTCTATTTTTTGCAACCCTCTGGTTACTCCTACCAGCCAGCGCTCCTTCTATTCCTGTTTCTTTTTTCTGCCTTCCAAATGTCACCTGTTATATATTTCATTATTATTAACAAATTTAACAAATGGCAATAGAAACTTAACATTTTATTATTTTTATTAATTTGGCATTTCTTATTGGAAAAAAGTTTTCAACCCTCATGTAATTATAAGAAAATCCCCCTTAAACTAAACAAAAGAACAGGGTGTCCCACCCTTTGCAGCAGGTTGCACCACATTCTTAGCAACTGGTTCTACTACCATCTAAGCAATGGATGTACTATCTATTTATCAACAATAAGTGGACATTGGCATTTCTCATCTCTTTATCAGATTTTGCTGGAGGCAATCTAAAAGTTCTCATTTTACTTCAACTTTACAATTAATATAAAACTTACTTTTCTTATTTTATAATTCCAATATCCTATTTTCTTTGTCTTTAATCCAATGAATCAGAATTTCCTGTTACAGAATAGAATTGTTTTTTCAAGAAATTTGGTTCATAACATTTCTAGTACACTTGTGCTTTCTGCTTTGCCTCTCAACCATTAATCAATTAAATCTCTGAAAGTCAATGGTAAACTTCAAATTTAGATCTTTAAAGTTGATGTATGATGCAAAAGAATTAAATTAGTCTTTGCTGCCAGTCCACAGTACAATATATACTTAACACATTTTCTGGGTTTTACATATGCATATGCCTATATTCAAATGTAAAGAGTAGAAATAGTAAGGGCTATTTGTCCATTGCAGTGCCGATGCACTAGGAATCAGGATTACCACCTACTATTCCCTTTTTCCTGGACAATTGGGCCAAAATTCACAGACGGTCCAAAATTTTTACAGACATTTATCATGCCCCTTAGTAAAGAGACCACACCCCATAAGATGTCCTAAGTAATATACCGTAGCTTAACAGCACATACTGAAAATTATACCCAGCAAAAAGAATAGAAGTGGCATTGTATTTATGTTATGTATAGATATATATTGCAGGGATTCACTCGCTAAGGTCGGCATTAGGTATAGTTCACACATGCAATGCAGTTTGGTCCAAAGGATAAAATTCCAAGGGATTAAAAACTAAAAATACAGCCTCTTTTGATCAATAAGGTACCACAGCAAAAAAACAAACATTTAATTTAGCAGCGCACTTATATGTCCGTTTGGGCTCACCTGAACAGATAACAGTCCTTTCTCACAGAGCAAATTTTACTCAAATAAGAGGTACAGTCCTACCATGTCTCCGTTTCACCTTCAACCTGAGCTCCACCAGCTTCCAGTGCCAAACAGAAGTATTCAACTCTGTGAACAGTTTACGCTGAACAGGCTGTGGCTTCCACATAGTTCTCTACAGTCCCAACACACAGACTGCTCTTCTTTCCTAGCTGACTCATGCAGTCTCCATTCAGAGAGAGAACCTGGCATGTCTCTTTCCCAACTATAGCTTACATTTTGGCTGATCACTCACCAGCAGCCCACTCAACTTTACTCAACATCTAGCAGACTGACACACACCTAGTGAACACAGAACCTGGTTCTGGTAAAAAGCTAGGCAGGTGAATCTAATAAAAAATGCACTGCTAGGATTTAACCCAGTACTACCTGGCTTTCCGACATATCCCCTCCTCCTCTGCCCAAAGCCGAGGCTGAGAACATCACAACACACAGAGACTACAGGGCTCTGCAGCTTACAGATTACATGCATTGATCTACTACCTACAAATAACTAATCCAAAAAGCACTGGAAGCATTTAGCCATAAAATTAACACTTTATTAGAAAACAGATCACAAAACTCACAAAAAACATTTAAAAATGCGATGTAAATCCAATGTGCTCCCATAAGTACGTACTGTATATGTAAGCAATAGCTAATCTCCACACTAGCGTTCAATAGCCCAGATCTATATTCCTACAGTGCACAGTGCAAATACACAAATTGACAAATATATTGGTATAAAGGCTGGGTCTCACATAACGATACACCAGCGATCCCGACAACGATATGCACTTGTCAGGATCGCTGGTGTATCGCTACATGATCGCTGCTGAGCTGCCAAACAGGCAGCTCAGGCAGCGATTTGGGACAGCGACACTGCGGGTAACATCGCTTAGTTACCCGCAGTGTACCTTGGATACCAGCGCCCTGATGCAGGGAGCTGGTCTCCAAGGTACACAGCGGGTTTCCAAGCGCTGAGCGGTGCCTGGAAACCCGCTGTGTACCTTGGATACCAGCTCCCTGCATCAGGGCGCTGGTATCCAAGGTACACAGCGGGTTTCTAGGCACAGCCCCGCGCCTGGAAACCCGCTGTGTACCTTGGTTACCAGCGGATCGCTGGTCTCCCGCCTGTCACACGCAGCGATGCGTGCCTGTCAGCGGGAAACCAGCGATCAAAAAAAGGTCCTGAGATTTCAGCGACGATCAGCGATACCCGGCAGGGGGGCTGATCGTCGCTGAATGTCACACACAGCGATATCGCTGGTGAGCTCGCTGCTGCGTCACAAAACTAGTGACTCAGCAGCGATCTCGGTAGCGATATCGCTATGTGAGACGGGCCCTTAAGTCCAAGAAATAAAGATATCATAATGATAAGTATCACACTGTGCTCAGAGGGATATATACAGTACAGATCAAAAGTTTGGAAACACCTCATTCAATAATTTTTCTGTATTTTCATGACTACGAAAATTGTACATTCACACTGAAGGCATCAAAACTATGAATTAACATATGTGAAATTATACATTACACTTTACAAAAAAGTCTGAAACAACTGAAAATATGTCTTATATTCTAGGTTCATCAAAGTAGCCACCTTTTACTTTGATTACTGCTTTGCACGCAGAAAAGGTGAACGGATGGACTCTACATGCCTGGTTCCCACCGTAAAGCATGGAGGAGGTGGTGTGATGATGGGGGGGTGCTTTGCTGGTGACACTGTTGGGGATTTATTCAGAATTGAAGGCATACTGAACCAGAATGTCTACCACAGCATCTTGCAGCAGCATGCTATTCCATCCGGTTTGCGTTTACTTGGACCATCATTTATTTTTCAACAGGACAATGACCCCAAACACACCTCCAGGCTGTGTAAGGGCTATTTCACCAAGAAGAAGAGTGTTGGGGTGCTACGCCAGATGACCTGGCCTTCACAGTCACCAGACCTGAAACCAATCGAGATGGTTTGGGGTGAGCTGGACTGCTCACCGCTTCAATTTTGAATAAATCCCCACAGTGTCACCAGCAAAGCACTCCCACACCATCACACAACCTCCTCCATGCTTCACGGTGGGAACCAGGCATGTAGAGTCCATCCGTTCACCTTTTCTGCGTGCAAAGCAGTAATCAAAGCAAAAGGTGGCTACTTGAAGGTTTCCGTTGTTGGTAAAAGTCTGATGTTTTGCGGCAGGGAGTTCCAGAGTATGGGGGAAGCCCGGGAGAAGTCTTGTATGCGGTTGTGGGAAGAAGAGATGAGGGAGGAGTCGAGAAGGAGATCTTGAGATGATCGAAGGTTGCGTGTGGCAAATGTGCACAACTTGGTAGTTCAGTATTTTCAGAAGACCTTCGCAGATTTTCCAGAGCTTATGGTCAAGGTATGCCGTGTTAGAGCATGTTTACGCAAGTCAGCTAGAGCTGCCACAGCTGCAGTGATTGCAGCAGTGCTTGTAAGCGCAAGCTCACCGACTGGTGTGTGATGTGACTATGCACTGGAACTCCACACTGCACATGGTAGTAAGGCTTTGTAACCAGCAGAGGCCAGTTGTGGAATGCCACCTCCAAATGCCCATTGGTATTCTGATCAGTCTCCACACATAACAACTGAAGAGTGGACATGGATGTCTGACATTTGTGCTGTTCTCCAAGACTTTGAGGACTCCACAAAGATGGTGAGCGCTGATGATGTCATCATCAGCACAACGATCCCGCTTCTGTGATTATTTAAACAGTCGTGGTGACAAATAACCATGAAGCTTTGCATTCGGACCAGGTGGAGATAGAGAAAGACATGACAGAGGAAGATAATAATCTTCCCAGCCTCATTTCATCTACTCAGCACAAAATTTGCTAACAATGAGGAGGTGGAGATGTGGTGACTAAGGAGGAGGAACAGGACCTAGCGCAAAAGAAAGTTGTACTCACTCAGGCTTCATCCTTTCTCCAGGATGTGGATAGGCTGAGGATGTGACTGAGGAGGAAGAGAGGCAGGAGGAGGAGGAGATGGAGAGTCATCATCATGGTGAGGATAGGGAAATGTTGGCTGTAGAGAGTTTGGTGCATATGGCTGACTTTACGTACCACTGCCTTTCCCCGTGTTACATTCATCTTGTCCAAAAAAGAATACTGTTTGTTCATCCTTGCCAGACCCACGCTACAAGTAGAAGTTTGCATCTTTTCTTCCTGAAGTGGAGAAGTCTTCTAAAATGGTGCAATACCAGAAGGCCATTGTGGAAAACATGTTGAAATAAATTTACATCAGACTATGCAAGCGGCAGGGGGTAAGCTTCCTTACCCAAGGAGAAGATGCCAGGGAGATACACACCAGGTACAGCAGAGGCAGGGGTACACTTTCAAAGGCGATGGGCCATTTTACGACACCCTCCCAGCATTCATGCCCTCATCACCAGGTATTTTTGATAAGTAGGAAAAAGTATTAAACTATGGTCAAGCAATACCTGACCAACCAAACCAGTTTACTCCCTAATTCCTCTGCAATGTTCATCTATTGGGTCTCAAAACTGTACACCTGGCATGAGCTGGCCCTCTGTGCCTTGGAGGTATTGTGCTGGCTGCAGTTAGTGTTTTGTCTGAGCAGGTTTTTAGTGCTTTTGGGAAGTCATAACAGACAAGCCTTTCGCTTGTCAGCAGAGAATGCAGACAGGCTCACTCTCATAAAAATGAACAATGCCTGGATCAGCCACACTTTTCCACACCACTACATGACAGCAGCACATAAAGTGTTTTAATATTCAATATTTTTATGAGTCCCGTCTGTTATTGCCTTTTAGGGGTCTATGGATGACCCTCATAATCTGTGTCTGGCTTTGCACTTTCTGCAAAGCCTTTATGAGTGTATAAGTACATAAAGCACACTTTCAAAATATTTACATTAAAAACATTTTTATGGATTCAACGGCTCATCCATACAGTTTTACATGTTTATTGTTGCATTATGGTGGTATGTAAACCTTACAAAAAGCGCAGAAAAAAAATTATCGATTACATTACTCATCCATATAGTGTTATGTGCTTTCTGTCAGATTTTTGGTGGTATATAACACTAGAGTTTAACCCTTAGTGACAGAGCCATTTTGCAGCTTAATGACCGGGCCAATTCTTACAATTCTGACCACTGTTAATTTATGAGGTTATAACTCTGGAACGCTTTAATGAATTCAGCTGATTCTGAGATTGTTTTTTCGTGACATATTGTACTTCACGTTAGTGGTAAAATTTCTTTGATATGACTTGTGTTTATTTATGAAAAAAAAGGAAATATGGCGAAAATTTTGAAAATGTAACAATTTTCAAACTTTAAATTTTTATGTCCTAATATCAGAGAGATATGTCACACAAATTGCTTAATAAATAACATTTCCCACATGTCTACTTTACATCAGCACAATTTTGGGAACAACATTTTTTTTTGTTGTGAAGTTATAAGGGTTAAAAGTTGACCAGCGATTTCTCATTTTTACAACACCATTTTTTTTAGGGACCACATCACATTTGAAGTCACTTTGAGGGGTCTATACGATAGAAAATACCCAAAAGTGACACCATTATAAAAACTGCACCCCTCAAGGTGCTCAAAACCACATTCAAGAAGTTTATTAACCCTTTACGTGCTTCACAGGAACTGAAGCAATGTGGAAGGAAAAAATTAACATTTAACTTTTTTTGCAAAAACTTTATTCGGAACCAATTTTTTTTATTTTCACAACTGTTAAAAGAAAAAATGAACCACAAAATTTGTTGTGCAATTTCCTGAATAAGCCAATACCCCATATGTGGGGGTAAACCACTTTTTGGGTGCACGGCAGAGGTCGCAAGGGAAGGAGCGACATTTGACTTTTTCAACGCAGAATTGGCTGGACGCCATCTCGCGTTGTAGAGGCCCTGATGTGTCTAAACAGTGGAAACCCATCACAAGTGACCCCATTTTGGAAAATCTACCCCCTAAGGAACTTATCTAGATGTGTGGTGAGCACTTTGAACCTCCAAGTGCTTCACAGAAGTTTATAACATAGAACCGTGAAAATAAAAAATCATATTTTTTCCACAAAAACGATCTGTTCACCCCAATTTTTATTTTCCCAAGGGTAACAAGACCCCAAAAGTTTTTGTGCAATTTGTCCTGAGCATGCTGATACCCCATATGTGGGGGTAATCCACTGTTTGGGTGCATGGCAGAGCTTGGAAGGGAAGGAGCGCCGTTTGACTTTTACAACGCAGAATTGGCTGGACGCCATGTCGCGTTTGTAGAGGCCCTAATGTGTCTAAACAGTGGAAACCCCCCACAAGTGACACCATTTTGGAAACTAGACCCCCTAAGGAACTTATATAGATGTGTGGTGAACACTTTGAACCCCAAAGTGCTTCACAGTTTATTTTTAAGTCCCGGGCATGAAAATAAAAAGTCATATTTTTTCCACAAACCTGATCGTTTAGTCCCCAATTTTTTATTTTCCCAAGGGTAACAGGAGAAATTAGACCACAAAAGTTGTTGTCCAATTTGTCCTGAGTACGCTGATACCCCATATGTGGGGAGGGACCACTGTTTGGGCGCACGGCAGGGCTTGGAAGGGAAGGAGCGCCGTTTGACTTTTTCAAACCAAAATTGGCTGGAATTGAAATTGGACGCCATGTCACGTTTGGAGAGCCCCTGATACGCCTAAACAGTGGAAACCCCCCACAAATGACACCATTTTGGAAACTAGACCCCTTAAGGAACTTATCTAGATGTTATTTTTATTTTCCCAAGGGTAACAGGAGAAATTGGACCCCAAAAGTTGTTGTGCAATTTTTCCTGAGTACGCTGATACCCCATATGTGGGGTGAAACCACTGTTTGGGCGCATGGGAGTGCTTGGAAGGGAAGGAGCGCCATTTTGTAATGCAGACTTTGATGGAATGTTCTGCGGGCGTCATGTTGTGTTTGCAGAGCCCTTGATGTGGCTAAACAGTAGAAACCCCCTGCAAGTGACCCCCCAAGGAGCTTATCTAGATGTGTGGTGAGCACTTTGAACCCCCAAGTGCTTCACAGAAATTTATTAATGCAGAGCCGTGAAAATAAAAAATCATTTGTTTCCTCAAAAATGATTCTTTAGCCCGCTATTTTTTTATTTTCCCAAGGGTAACAGGAGAAATTGGACCCAAAACGTTGTTGTGCAATTTTTCCGTAGTACGCTGATACCTTATATGTGGGGTGAAACCACTGTTTGGGCGCATGGGAGTGCTTGGAAGGGAAGGAGCGCTATTTTGTAATGCAGACTTTGATGGAATGTTCTGCGGGCGTCATGTTGTGTTTGCAGAGCTCTTGATGTGCCTAAACAGTAGAAACCCCCTGCAAGTGACACCATTTTGGAAACTAGACTCCCCAAGGAGCTTATCTAGATGTGTGGTGAGCACTTTGAACCCCCAAGTGCTTCACAGAAATGTATAAACGCAGAGCCGTGAATATAAAAAATCATTTGTTTCCTCAAAAATGATTTTTTTAGCCAGCTATTTTTTATTTTCCCAAGGGTAACAGGAGAAAGTAGAACCCCAAAATTGGTGTGCAATTTGTCCTGAGTACGCTGATACCCCATATGTTGGGGTAAACCACTGTTTGGGCGCACGGCAGGGCTCGGAAGGGAGGGAGCGCCATTTGACTTTTTGAACGCCACGTCGTGTTTGGAGACCCCCTGATGTGTCTAAACAGTGGAAACCCCCCACAAGTGACCCCATTTTGACAACTAGACCCCTTAAGGAACTTATCTAGATGTGTGGTGAGCACTTTGAACCCCCAAGTGTTTCACAGAAATTTATAAACGCAGAGCTGTGAAAATAAAAAATATTTTTTTTTCTCAAAAATGATTTTTTTAGCCAGCTACTTTTTATTTTCCCAAGGGTAACAGGAGAAATTAGAACCCCAAAATTGGTGTGCAATTTGTCCTGAGTACGCTGATACCCCATATGTTGGGGTAAACCACTGTTTGGGCGCATGGCAGGGCTCGGAAAGGAGGGAGCGCCATTTGACTTTTTGAACCCACGTCGTGTTTGGAGACCCCCTGATGTGCCTAAATAGTTGAAACCCCTCAATTCTAGCTCCAACCCTAACCCCAACACACCTCTAACCCTAATCCCAACCCTAATCCTAACCTAAATCCCAACCCTAATTCCAACCCTAATTGTAACTCCAACCTTAATTGTAACCCTAACTCTAATTGTAACCCTAACCCTAATTTTAACCCTAACCCTAAATTGTAACCTAACCCTAATTATAACCCTAATTATAACCCTAACCCTAAGGCTGGGTTCACTTTGCATTTTACCAGCCCGTTCAACACATAGCGTTGACGGGCTGGTAATGGTATAGCATAACGCGATCGAGTTATGCTATACCCGCTAGCGCAGAGGAATCAGCAGATGATTCATCTGCGCTAGCAGTGACGGAGCCCAGACGCTGCAGCCCGCGTCCGAGGCTCCATCACTGAATGTTGGCACGTCGCGAACGCATGCTGCTTTACGGCATGCATCTCGATGCGCCCTCAAATGGGGGTGAATGGCAGCGTTAACGGACTGCGTTACACCGCGTTATACCGCGGTGTAACGCAGTCCGTCTAACGGACTGCCATAACGCAGTATGAACCCAGCCTAACCCTAACCCTAATGCTAACCCTAACCCTAATGCTAACTAACCTATTAACCCTAACCCTAACGGAAAAATGAAAATAAATATAATTTCTATATTTTATTATATGTCCCTAACTAAGGGGGCGATAAAGAGGGGGTTTATGCACTGTTTTTTTTATTTTGATCACTGTGATAGTTTATCCCAGTGATCAAAATGTACTTTCTGGAGAATGAATGAAACAAATTTTGAATCTGCCGCCAAGCAATCGGCGGGCGCACTGCGCATGCGCCCACCATTTTTTTTTCCAGGAAGAAGACCAGGAGGATCGGAGGCCAGGGGGACCTGCCGGAGGACACCGGCAGGTACAGGGGGTGTTTCGGGGGACCTGGGGACCCTAATTCTGTCCCCTCTGATGTGCGATCACATCAGAGGGGAGAGAAATCATTTTTTTTTTTTTTTGCGGTCGCCGTTATGCTGTATAGCGGCGATCGCAACACCGGGATCGGTGAATACCGACCCGGAACATGTTCTCTGGGGTCTCGGCTACCACCGGTAGCCGAGACCCCAGAGAAAATTGCCCATCCCCCAGCACATAGCGGCGGGCGCACTGAGCATGCGCCCGCCATTTTCTCAATGGCAGCGGCACCGGGGGACAATGGAGGGCCCTGGGGCAAGAAGAGGAGGATTGGGGGCCACATGGGGTCCCGGGCACAACATTTTTTTTTTTTGTTGCGATCGCCGTTATAGGGTTAATAACGGCGATCGCAACATCGATGTCGGTAAAAACCGACCCGAATCATGTTCTCTGGGGTCTCGGCTACCCACGGTAGCCGAGACCCCGGAGAAAATGCACCTCTGGGGGGCACTATTCACTTTTTCCACAGCGCCATTAATTAACGGCGCTGTGGTTTAAGTACCCTTAATGACCGCCGTGAAAAGGCGTATCGGCGGTCGTTAAGGGGTTAAAAATGTGCTTGTTTACATACCTATACATTATTATGTGTTCTGATGTACATTTTGTGACATACAACACTCAAAAAAAACATTTAAAAATGTTGCTGGGTTACATATGTCAGCCATACAGTATTATGTGTGCTTGCATATATTTCCCTAGTATAAAACCCTCAAAAAACTTGTTTAAAAATTTATCAGTATTATATTGCTGATCCATAGGGTGTTACCGTATATACTCGAGTATAAGCCGAGATTTTCAGCCCATTTTTTAGGGCTGAAAGTCCCACTCTCGGCTTATACTCAAGTCATATACAGGGGGGAGACGGAGCGCAGCTGTTCTATATACTCACCCCTCCGCCGCGCGGTCTCTGCAGCCCCTGCTCTTCTCCCACGGTCTCCGGCGCCAGTGTTCAGCGGTCAGGTGGTACCGCTCATTAAAGTCATGAATACAATTCATGACTTTAATGAGCGGTACCACCTGACCGCTGAACACTGGCGCCGGAGACCGTGGGAGAAGAGCAGGGCAGAGACGCGCCGGCGGAGGGGTGAGTATATGCGATATTTACCTGTCCCGTTCCACCGCTGCTCGCCGCTGTGTCCTCGGGTCCTCTTGCTGCGATGTTCAGGCAAGGGCACGATGACATGGTTATTGTACGCCACGCCCTCTGCCTGATCATTCACTGCTGGGGGACTCGGAAGACAGCGGCGCTCAGCGTGGACCGGGTGACAGGTAAATATCGCAGGTGGCGGGGCCCTGAGCGAGCAGTGACACAGGCACCTGTCCCCCATAGCGCACGGTGTCCCCGCCTGCTCAGGACACCGGCACCTGGCCCCCAGCGACGAGAGGTGAGTATGTCTTTTTTTTTTTCTTGCAGCAGCTGCGGCAGCATAAGGGGCCTATTCAATGCAGCACCTATGGGGGCATAATACATGGGGCATCTATGGGGGCATAATCTATGGAGCATCTATGGGGGCATAATGCATAATACATGGGGCATCTATGGGGCATAATCTATGGAGCATCTATGCGCATAATACATGGAGCATCTATGGGGGCATAATCTGTGGAGCATCTATGGGGACATAATCTGTGGAGCATCTATGGGGGCATAATCTGTGGAGCATCTATGGGGGCATAATCTATGGAGCATCTATGGGGGCATAATCTATGGAGCATCTATGGGGGCATAATACATGGGGCATCTATGGGGGCATAATCTATGGAGCATCTATGGGGGCATAATACATGGAGCATCTATGGGGGCATAATCTAAGGAGCATCTATGGGGGCATAATCTAAGGATCATCTATGGGGGCATAATCTATGGAGCATCTATGGGGGCATAATACATGGGGCATCAATGGGGGCATAATCTGTGGAGCATCTATGGAGGCATAATCTGTGGAGCATCTATGGGGTATAATCTATGGGGCACAATCTATGGAGCATCTATGGGGACATAATACATGGGCATCTATGGGGGCATAATCTAAGGAGCATCTATGGGGGCGCAATCTATGGAGCATCTATGGGGCACAATCTATGGAGCATGTATGGGGCACAATACATGGGCAGCATATGGGGCACAATACATGGGCAGCATATGGGGCACAATCTATGGAGCATCTTGTGGGGCATAATACATGGGGCAGCATATGGGGCACAATACATGGAGCATCTTGTGGGGGCATAATACATGGGGCAGCGTATGGGGCATAATCTCATTTTCCACCCTAGGCTTATACCAGTCATAAGTTGCCGTTTTTGTGGCAAAATTAGGGGGGTCGGCTTATACTCGGTTCGGCTTATACTCGAGTATATGCGGTATGTCTTCTTGGGTGCATTTCGCTGTTATCAAAGCCTCTAAAAATGTATTTAAACATTTATCGGTATTAAATTGCCCATCC
>JARQOD010000005.1:70312107-70347072 GCA_033576555.1 Oophaga sylvatica
CTCACATTATTCACAGGTGACTTGAGACTGTCTTTGATCATTAAATAAAGAAATGTACTGAAGCTGAAACAATTTGCCAAAGAACACATCAACTGGCCTAAAGAGAAATGGAGAAACATTTTGTGGACTGATGAAAGCAAAATTGTTCTTTTTGGGTCCAAGAGCCGCAGACAGTTAGTCAGATGACCTCGAAACTCTGCATTCAAGCCACAGTATACTCTGAAGACAGTGAAGCATGGTAACATAGTAACATAGTTATTAAGGTTGAAGGAAGACTTTAAGTCCATCTAGTTCAACCCATATCCTATCCTAACCTGCCCTAACATGTTGATCCAGAGGAAGGCAAAAAAAAAACCCAAGTGGCAAACAGTAAGCTTCACATTGGGGAAAAAAATTTTCCCGACTCCACATACGGCAATCAGACTAGCTCCCTAGATCAACGCAATATCTAGGAAACTATTGAATATAGCCTGTAATTAGTGTTGAGCGATACGATACTGCAAATATCGGGTATCGGCCGATATTAGCTGTATCGGGCTTTCGATTCCGAGTACCGATATTTTCGTCATATCGGATACCGGAATCGGATTTGTCACTGTCACTGTGAGTGTCCGTCAGTCGGGTCTGTCAGGAGTCAGCGGCACTTACCTGGCAGAAGATCTCCGGCGGTCACGTCCTGGACTGCTTGATGGCCGCCATTATCTTCTCCCTGGCGGTCACATGCAGTTTTTCGCGATAACTGCAGTGACTGCAGGGTAATCCCGGCCGTAAACCAGTCCGATGACGTCACCGCCGGGGAAGCAGGTAATCAGCTGTGCTGCGCCGGGATGACAGGCTCTGCCTGTCATTCTGATGTAGCAGAGCTGGATCGTCGTGGGACACTCGTTACTATGGACTGCGTCGGACAGGTGGTATACTGCTGTTTTTTTTTTTCATTTTTTTACAGGAGATCGATGGCGTCGCAGGATGAGACTGTAATAAAAGTAATGAAAACTGTGTTTTTTTTTTTTTATTAAATTAAAAAACTTTTTTATGAACATTCACCCGTCCGGGTACATCAACAATTTAACTATTTACATACAGGGACCCTGTCCGGGTTATTTATAATTCTTTGGCAGGGGTGTTCCAGGTACCACCTGGTACTCTTCTGATGCTTGCCAAACATCCGAGACACCAAGGACCACCAGGACCTGATGACGTCGTGTGGCCTGTACAGTCAAGTCGTGACCCGCTATCTGTGTCTGTGTGGCCACCTCTTTCATCTCCCTCCGGGTCTGGAGCCCTATGTCCCGGACTGAACGAACCCCAGGGGGCCTAACAGGCGCCGGGTACGGGCCAGCTATAGTTATCATGTCCATAGCTAGGGCTGCTGAGGAGACCACTGAGGGAGGCTGGGGAGATTTACGGCGTGGGGTGGGCACTTGTGCAGAGGCCTGGATGTGGGAGGCTGAAGGCTCGAGGGTCTCACAGGTTCCTGACACTCTGGGGAGTAGGGGTCGCACCTGGTAACATTTAGAACGTACCATCCATTGTAACCCCAGTGTCGGGTGTAAGTCACCAAGTCTCCTGGCAACAGGTCCCTCCCCGGCTGTCCTTCTGGGAGGTGAGTCTCCACGTCCCGCGGGTCACAAAAACTTCTAAATAAAGTCCAGGCTCCTGGATGAAGCCCCAACCACCTTTCAATTTAAAGCTCCGTACTGCACCCTTACGCCGCGGCTCCCTCAGGGTTCCTTTATCTTTTCTCATCCGGTCCCTATCTGCCGGTCCTTCTCCAGGTTACGTTGCTGAAGCTTTTGGGATTCTCGCTGCTCCCTTTGTCGCTCTGCTTCCCGCTCCCAACGTCTCCACTCTTCCTCCTGACGCCGGTTGTAATTCTCCTCCACCAGCATCTCCATGTCTCCAAAATCAAACTGCAGCTTAGGATGTCCGGTTTGCGGCAGCTCTCCTGGCGCCCCCAGTCCTGGCGGCGCTCACCCGCGAAGGAAGCAGCCGGCTCTGGAACAGATGACAGTCGGGGCTCCGGTACAGACTTGTAGACCTCTGGTGCCTGCGCGGCCTCCTCCATGAGGACGGGTGTCGCTTCTTCTGTCTCAGCGACGGGGGCAGACAGCGGGATCTGGGGTGCTGCCGGTGCTGCGTTTTTTGCAGGAACGGGTGCCTCCACTGCGACAACGTCAACCGGATCACATTGCAAGGGCTGGGATGCCCGCACGGACTCCTCTACTAGAACGGGTGCCTCACCTTCCGGTACAGACACTTCAGGTAAGAGGGATTAGCGCCGCTCCAAGTTTAGTTTTAGGGCACGCCAGCTGGCTTCCATCCTGGCGACCTCCTCCCGGTGCCGGGCCAGGCCTCTTAGGGTATCCTCCGCTTCTTGCAGCGTAGGAGGGTTTCCAGGCCGGGTGCCCAACGGTGGTTCCGTGGCGATCGGGTCGCTTCCGTGGGGGGAGAGCTCTGACTGCTCCATCCCTTCACACTTCTGCTTGTGTCCATTAGCCATCTCTGCAAGTCACATGTGTCATTAGCATCTGGAGAGGGCCCCTCTTTTGTAGGGAGGCGGGACCTTCATGTTAGTTTCCGCACACTGAGGAGGATGAGGAGGCGGAACTGAAGAGCTGTGGGGCACGATCTTACATTGCAGTACCATTTAGAGTGGTCGGTCATCGTTTTCGCGCCACTGAGTGAGTGTACACCCACGAAGAGCACGTCCTTCTTCTTCACCAGTGCCTCGTCGTGACGCAGATATGGCGGAAAAATGGCAAATACATTCTCCGATGATTTTAGCAATTCTCAAGCACAAAACCAGTTCAATTCAGGCACACAGGACTCGCTTATAGCGAGCTACAGAATCCTGTTCGTGACGCCCAAGTTGAGTCGCACAGAGCCAGAGGTTTTGGGGGTACTCGGCACCGAGCCCGTCGACTTCTATGGGGTATGTCACGGCTTTACCCGGCAATTGAATCAGAGTCTATTTTACTATGTAGAAGTGTATAAACTATAAATATATGTATATATATGTCACAATGACATGTATATATATATATATGTATTCTATGTGTGTATATTTTGTGTTTACAACGAAAGAAAGGGTTTTTTTTGTTGCGATATTTTGTTCCCATAGACTTACATGGGACTTCCGGAATCGGATATCGACGATATTTAGTGATATCGGCGATACCATTCCGATACGATATTTTTAGATATCGAGCAGTATCGCTCACACTACCTGTAATATTATACTTTTCAAGAAAGGCATCCAGTCCCTTCTTAAATTTTAGTAGGTAGTCACTCATTACAACATTATATAGCAGAGAGTTTCATAGTCTCACTGCTCTTACAGAAAAGAATCTGCGTCTGTGATTATGGCTAAACCTTCTTTCCTCCAGACGTAGAGGATGCCCCTTGTCCCTGTCACAGGTCTATGAGTAAAAAGATCATTAGAAACGTCTTTGTACGTCCCCTCATATATTTATACATTGTAATAAGATCACCCTAAGCCTTCGTTTTTCCAAACTAAATAACCCCAAGTGTAATATCCTGTCCTGGTATTGCAGACCCCCCAGTTCTCTAATAACCTTGGTCGCTCTTCTCTGCACCCGCTCCAGTTCAGCTATGTCTTTCTTATACACCGGAGACCAGAACTGTACACAGTATTCTAAGTGTGGTCGCTAGAGTTGAGCGATACTTTCCGATATCCAAAAGTATCGGAATCGGAATGGTATCGCCGATACACAAAAAATATCGGCGATACCCGATACCGATACCGGAAGTCCCATGTAAGTCTATGGGAACAAAATATCGAAATAAAAAAAACCCCATTCTTGCCTTGTAGGTTAATTGTACATGAAGGAAAACAACAAAGAGTAATGTAGAATGTATTGGGGGAGGTTGAGGAGACATTAAAGGCATAGATGTTTAACCCAATCCAATGGAATAGCATTAATTTTTTTTTTTTAGGAAATACGTTCGGATTGACGAACAAATTGACAATGTTGTTAACCTTTTTTCTATTTTGTCAAATATGTCTGTTTCACAACTTCCATGGTCTTCACCTTTTTAACTTTTCACACACTTTCTCCTTCATAATCTTCAGCAGCATCATCTTTCTCATCAAATTATTCTTCATCTTCACCTTCTTAATCTTCTAAAACTTCTTGCTATTCATCTTTTTGTTAACATTACTTATATTGTTCTTATTAAACAGTTATTTATTCTTCATATTCTACTTCTTCATCTTCTTCCTATTCATCCTTTTCATCATATTCTTATTTGTGACAGACATTCCTGTACTTGTAATCTGTAAAACTCTGAATTTTCATCCTTCCGTTCTTGCTGTCACGAAAGATTTTAATTACAACAGTATTTGTCCGCGTTCAGTTTAGCCTGCAGCAGCATCAGGCATTTTCCAGGGGCACCACGAGGAGGAACGGACTCACCCCCATACACTGCTTAGTCTTCTTCTGCTTAGAATTTAGAGCATATATTTTGCTCTTCATTTTGGTCTTATACTTAATGTTCTTCTGCTTTTTGATCTTCTGCTTATTGTTCTTCTGTCTCTTGTTCTGTATCTTGTAGTTTGTCTTAACCTTCTTTGTCCTGTTGGTGAGGGTACAAAAGCCAATGGAAGTAACGAGGACCAGCTGACTGTGCTGGAACCCGGAGGGTCAGCAGAAGGAAAAGAGCCAATGGCACAACCGAGGACCAGCTGACGTTACTGGGACAGGGTTACTAAGCAGGAGGTACCTGTGCTCCAAAGCACTACCAAGGACCAGCAGACGTTGCTGGAACTCGGATACCGACATGGAGGCACCTAGGCCAAAGGCACTGCGGAGAACCAGCTGACGGTACTGGAACCGGATGGGTAGCAGAAGGTACAAGAGCCAATGAAAGTAACGAGGACCAGCTGACTGTGCTGGAACCCGGAGGGTCAGCAGAAGGAAAGGAGCCAATGGCACAACCGAGGACCAGCTGACGTTACTGGGACAGGGTTACTAAGCAGGAGGTACCTGTGCTCCAAAGCACTACCAAGGACCAGCAGACGTTGCTGGAACTCGGATACCGACATGGAGGCACCTAGGCCAAAGGTTACTGCGGAGAACCAGCTGACGGTACTGGAACCCGGATGGGTAGCAGAAGGTACCCATGGAAATTAAAGTTGAGGCAGCAGGACTGTTTGCCGTTCACACAGCAGGGGAACAGCTGACATTACTGAACCCCAGTAACACAGGAGCAAGTGTTCACTGTGCTAACAGCACTTCTGAGCAACAACTGGTGGTGTTGTAACCCAGGGATGAGAAGAGAACATGGTGGAGGCAGCAGGACTGTTTGTCGTTCACACAGCAGGGGAACAGCTGACATTACTGAACCCCAGTAACACAGGAGCAAGTGTAGACTGTGCTAACAGCACTTCCGAGAAACAACTGGCGGTGTTGTAACCCAGGGATGAGAAGAGAACATGGTGGAGGCAGCAGGACTGTTTGCCGTTCACACAGCAGGGGAACAGCTGACATTACTGAACCCCAGTAACACAGGAGCAAGTGTTCACTGTGCTAACAGCACTTCCGAGAAACAACTGGCGGTGTTGTAACCCAGGGATGAGAAGAGAACATGGTGGAGGCAGCAGGACTGTTTGCCGTTCACACAGCAGGGGAACAGCTGACATTACTGAACCCCAGTAACACAGGAGCAAGTGTTCACTGTGCTAACAGCACTTCCGAGAAACAACTGGCGGTGTTGTAACCCAGGGATGAGAAGAGAACATGGTGGAGGCAGCAGGACTGTTTGCCGTTCACACAGCAGGGGAACAGCTGACATTACTGAACCCAGTAACACAGGAGCAAGTGTTCACTGTGCTAACAGCACTTCCGAGAAACAACTGGCGGTGTTGTAACCCAGGGATGAGAAGAGAACATGGTGGAGGCAGCAGGACTGTTTGCCGTTCACACAGCAGGGGAACAGCTGACATTACTGAACCCCAGTAACACAGGAGCAAGTGTTGACTGTGCTAACAGCACTTCCGAGAAACAACTGGCGGTGTTGTAACCCAGGGATGAGAAGAGAACATGGTGGAGGCAGCAGGACTGTTTGCCGTTCACACAGCAGGGGAACAGCTGACATTACTGAACCCCAGTAACATGGAGCAAGTGTAGACTGTGCTAACAGCACTTCCGAGAAACAACTGGCGGTGTTGTAGCCCAGGGATGAGAAGAGAACATGGTGGAGGCAGCAGGACTGTTTGCCGTTCACACAGCAGGGGAACAGCTGACATTACTGAACCCCAGTAACACAGGAGCAAGTGTAGACTGTGCTAACAGCACTTCCGAGAAACAACTGGCGTGTTGTAACCCAGGGATGAGAAGAGAACATGGTGGAGGCAGCAGGACTGTTTGCCGTTCACACAGCAGGGGAACAGCTGACATTACTGAACCCCAGTAACACGGAGCAAGTGTTACTGTGCTAACAGCACTTCCGAGAAACAACTGGCGGTGTTGTAACCCAGGATGAGAAGAGAACATGGTGGAGGCAGCAGGACTGTTTGCCGTTCACACAGCAGGGGAACAGCTGACATTACTGAACCCCAGTAACACAGGAGCAAGTGTATCACTGTGCTAACAGAACTTCCGAGAAACAACTGGCGGTGTTGTAACCCAGGGATGAGAAGAGAACAGGGTGGAGGCAGCAGGACTGTTTGCCGTTCACACAGCAGGGGAACAGCTGACATTACTGAACCCCAGTAACACAGGAGCAAGTGTGACTGTGCTAACAGCACTTCCGAGAAACAACTGGCGGTGTTGTAACCCAGGGATGAGAAGAGAACAGGTGGAGGCAGCAGGACTGTTTGCCGTTCACACAGCAGGGGAACAGCTGACATTACTGAACCCCAGTAACACAGGAGCAAGTGTTAGACTGTGCTAACAGCACTTCCAGAAACAACTGGCGGTGTTGTAACCCAGGGATGAGAAGAGAACAGGGTGGAGGCAGCAGGACTGTTTGCCGTTCACACAGCAGGGGA
Organism: Oophaga sylvatica; assembly: GCA_033576555.1. Lineage (NCBI taxonomy): Eukaryota > Metazoa > Chordata > Amphibia > Anura > Dendrobatidae > Oophaga > Oophaga sylvatica. The sequence goes on from JARQOD010000005.1 coordinate 70,319,120, forward strand.
ACAGCTGACATTACTGAACCCCAGTAACACGGAGCAAGTGTTACTGTGCTAACAGCACTTCCGAGAAACAACTGGCGGTGTTGTACCCAGGGATGAGAAGGAACATGGTGGAGGCAGCAGGACTGTTTGCCGTTCACACAGCAGGGGAACAGCTGACATTACTGAACCCCAGTAACACAGGAGCAAGTGTAGACTGTGCTAACAGCACTTCCGAGAAACAACTGGCGGTGTTGTAACCCAGGGATGAGAAGAGAACATGGTGGAGGCAGCAGGACTGTTTGCCGTTCACACAGCAGGGGAACAGCTGACATTACTGAACCCCAGTAACACAGGAGCAAGTGTAGACTGTGCTAACAGCACTTCCGAGAAAACAACTGGCGGTGTTGTAACCCAGGGATGAGAAGAGAACATGGTGGAGGCAGCAGGACTGTTTGCCGTTCACACAGCAGGGGAACAGCTGACATTACTGAACCCCAGTAACACAGGAGCAAGTGTAACTGTGCTAACAGCACTTCCGAGAAACAACTGGCGGTGTTGTAACCCAGGGATGAGAAGAGAACAGGGTGGAGGCAGCAGGACTTTTTGCCGTTCACACAGCAGGGGAACAGCTGACATTACTGAACCCCAGTAACACAGGAGCAAGTGTAGACTGTGCTAACAGCACTTCCGAGAAACAACTGGCGGTGTTGTAACCCAGGGATGAGAAGAGAACAGGGTGGAGGCAGCAGGACTTTTTGCCGTTCACACAGCAGGGGAACAGCTGACATTACTGAACCCCAGTAACACGGGAGCAAGTGTAGACTGTGCTAACAGCACTTCCAAGCAACAACTGGCGGTGTTGGAGCCCAGGGTCAAGGAGGATGTTTAAATACTAGATCAAGTATTTTCCTTGTTACGTGTCAATTAAAAATGTCTATACTCCAAACAAGAGAAATATAACCTTTAGTACTATAAGATGATGATTTTACTTTAAAAAATATATGTAAATTAATAATTGACAAACATAAACGCATACATTAACATGTTGAAAAGCAATGCAAACCACAATAAAAATCGGTTAAATAATCTGCTATACGGTTTTAAATAAAAGCATACAAGTACATATCAGAATCCATTAATGATGGATAAGTAACAGTATGTACACCATTTTCATTTGCTGAATAATATCACTAAAAAGTTTTTAAAAATATCTAAAATTTCCATCATGTAATACTGATAATATGTGCCAATCATTTATATTAACAAAAAAAACCTTTAAAAAGTGCATAGTGAAAACAGCTATTTATGCCTGACTGTGGACTTGCAAGCATGACAACGGATAGATAAGGTATATATAGATGAGACTGCATAGCCACAGATGGTGAATGGCGATGTAATACTGTACCTCAATAAAGTGTGCGTTACTACTACATCCTTTTTTTTATATAGCTTTATAAAAGGGTACGTGCATGTATGCTTGCGCCTTTGTTTGGACGCACAGACTGGCTTCCTGCTGTGACGCGTTGGGTATTGGAGCGTCTGTGCGTCTTGTGACGCAGACTAACATTCACGGTGCGCATCGTTCATCATCGCAAGCGTACCGACAACACAAAGGCGTTGTCATGACTGCTTTACTCAGTAAACATGCACCTATGATGAAACATACACGCATGTGCCCTATTACATAACAAGCTACAAGAAAAATGCGTGTGAGGTGTGACACAGCTGTTTTGTTAAGGTACAGTATTATATCGACATTGTACAGGTGTCGCTATTCAGTCTGATAAATAGATATCATTCACCTATTCTATCAGTTGTCGTTCTTTCAGCACCACTTACAGGTATATATTTTGCTATTGTGACTATGCACTATTGACTTTACCAAGGTAATGCATGATTTTTGTTAGCGATTATCATGTTTACATGAAGGACCTTTATGATATGGGCTGTTAACTTTCTAATCAAATATGTATTTTTTAAAATGACACAAATATAAGTAATGTTGAAGAGGACTATTCCTACATGCATTGTTTGCACAATATTACAGGTGTACATCACGTCCCTTAATCAACATTGGATATTATATTTACTTGTATGCTTTTATTTCAAAGGCAAGAACACTGAAGTATAACCTTCGCACTGCAGCAGTTGTCAAAGTTCAACCCACATTATGCACTTCCAACATTGCAGTATTTGAGTCATCATGATGTGAGTTGGATTTGTCTAAGCTATGGAGTGACAAGGTTGACCATCAGTATCCTATAGCATAAGTAGGCTTTTGTGTTTGCATTTGTTTTCGACATGTGCATATCTGTAATAATATGTCACAATTATTTTGTTACAGATTTGTGACAAAGACAAATCATTTTATGGTTTGAAAGTTGACGTTTCAAATGTTTACAGCTTAGAAATCATGGTGTAGCCTCATATCTATGTGTAGCACTAGACACTTTGAGATGTCATGTTTTTTTCACCATGATTAGGTAGCTAGCAGTAATTTTTGCCGGACACACAGCAGGGGAACAGCAGGCGTTACTGAACCCCACAAACACATCAGCGATTGTTTTCATCTGTGCATCTAACACTTCTGAGCAGCAACTGGCGCTGTTGAAGCCCAGGGTCAAGGAGGGTGTAGGCAGAGGCCTAGTATGAGACGTTTGAAGTTGAAGTTGTAGTTAGCAGCAGTAATTTTTGCCAGACACACAGCAGGGGAACAGCAGGCGTTACTGAACCCCACAAACACATCAGCGATTGTTTTCATCTGTGCATCTAACACTTCTGAGCAGCAACTGGCGCTGTTGAAGCCCAGGGTCAAGGAGGGTGTAGGCAAGGCCTAGTATGAGACGTTTGAAGTTGAAGTTGTAGTTAGCAACAGTAATTTTGCCAGACACACAGCAGGGGAACAGCAGGCGTTACTGAACCCCACAAACACATCAGCGATTGTTTTCATCTGTGCATCTAACACTTCTGAGCAGCAACTGGCGCTGTTGAAGCCCAGGGTCAAGGAGGGTGTAGGCACAAAATATTGAGTTATTGCCTTGTTACGTGGCCATTGCAAATGTATGTACTTCAAACAGAATAAATGAACTTTTACTACAACAATAAAATGATAAATTTCAATTACAAGAATAGAAAAATATTTATACTTGACAGTCCTCTGTGGTTGATAACGTTTAATGGCTAACTGAAAATATGGTAACAAATTCAAAGCTTTCGAGACTACTCAGGTGTCTTCATCAGGCTAAGAGTAAAGCCAAAAATGAAGAATCACATATTTCTACACACAACAGGACACAGGAATAGCTAAGACAAGTGAGGGAGGGACAAGTGAGGGGAGACCGGCAACAAAAAGGAGAACAAGGATGAATTATCAGTGCCACACAATCACAGATAAATTAATGAATTTACCTGTGGCAAAAGACTTTTGTATGCCCGGTCATAGCATCATGGATATGGAATTACTGGTATTAAAATATAACTTCAAATATGAGAAACGTACAAAGGTTTCAGAATATAAGCTCATCATGACCTTTGACACTGTTAGTGATGGAATGAATAGATCACATGGATTTATGTCATTCTATATCAATTAAGGAATCTGCGTCTATGCCCTTCCAGGGTCATGAAAACCCAAAAAAATACGCCAATGAGAGGGCAATCAAACTTTCTATCCTTATCTAGGAACTGTTCCAATATTTATGTTCATCCCTGTGAGATAATGACAGTTCTGATACACGTCACTTACTTGTCTTACCTATTGCACTATTCCTGTGTCCTGTTGTGTATAGAAATATGTGATGCTTAATTTTTTTAGTTAGTCTTTCCCTGATGAAGAGACGTGAGTAGCCTTGAAAGCTTGCAATTTGTTTCCATCTTTTCAGTTATCCATTAAAAGGTATCAACCACTGCTGACTCTGAAGTCTAAATATTTTTCTATCTACTGGCTAACACGGTACAAAGATACACATGTTTTCTAATTTCAAGAAGGAAAAATAAAGAAAATACAAATATAAACGCATATATGCACATGCCAAAAATAAATGGAACAAGACAACACCCAAAAAATTGGTAACAAAATATAGTGTTGTAAATTTAAGAATAAAAGTCCATTTTTTTTTTATGAATAATGCTTAAGGAACGCTATGTTAAACCATAACATAGTGAAGACAATGGATTTTGTAATAGTCACTCATCATCATCATCGCAAATTTTATGTGACAGTCACAGACATTTCAATTATTTAAGTTCATAAAATCGTAACTTTCTATAGCATGTATGACATGTCCAGCATGGACTCATCAATGTGATTGATGACACAATAATGTACAATAAAAAATAACCATTTAAAAAAACATTAGGCATTGTTTGTCACAATTTAAGTGTGTGCCTGCAAGTGTAGGTGAAACAAAGGCTACGGATAGCAAAGGTATATTCTATGTCTGTATCAGACAGTGGACAGCCTCTGATGGGTAATGCCGATGTTATACTGTCGTCAATAAAGTCTGCGGCTGAAATCATGCATTTTTTGCTTGTAGAGTGTTGAAGAGGGTAAAAGAATGTCTGGTTGCGCAAAGCTTTATCCGTCAACACTACCTTCCTACTGTCACGCGTAGGGTAGGGTAGCGTGTGGCAATTAGCTGACTATCAAATGTGAGGTTAGGCTGCGTTATTGCGCACTAGGGACGCAAAAAAAAATACAGCAGTAATAATTTAATGTGTAATACTCCACCTATGACAAACAAAAAAATTACGTTCCCTCTTTAACAATGTACAAGACTAACAAGCCTAATGGTTGACGCTGACTTAATTGAGATACAGTATTACATCAACATTGTCCATGAGTAACTATGCACTGTGATACCTATATACCAGTATTAATTTATATCTCTTGTGGTTGTTTCAACAGCACTTGCGGGTATAACTACCTATTGTCAGTATGCATGATGCACTTTCTAGATGTAATAATTTATTATTGGACATTATTACCATGTTTACATGCTGGCCATTTCATATATGGTGTTTGAAGTTACAGTTGGCATCAGTATGTGTATTTTATAATGTCTGTCATAAATAAAACTCATGATGATGATGATGAGGATTTAATGATTCGTACATCCATTGACTGCATTATCTTACAGGTACAGATAAAGTTCCTTAAAAAGCATTAATTGATAAGTCTGAAATGTACTTTTATGCATTAATTTCAAAATGTGAAGAGTAGACTATGTTTTATTTTTTGTTACCATTTCTAATAGACATGTGCAGATATGCGCTGTGATGACAAATTATTATTTGTCCATATTTGTCATAAAAATTTATCATTCTAGGCCTGCAAAACTTCACAATTTCATGTTTTCAGCATAACAAGCAGGGTGACGGCTCTTCCCTATTTGGAGCATGTTGGTCATGTGTTTTTCTGTCCATGTGTCGGGAACAGGAGACTTCTTGCCGTTGACACAGCAGGGGAACAGCTGGCGTTACTGAACCCCACTAACAGTAGAGCTTGTGTTTTGTTCTGTGGACACGACACTTCTGAGCAGCAACTGGCAGTGTTGGAGCCCAGGGAGTAGAGTTCAGGTGGTAGAAAGATGAACATAACAGGAGACATGGATAACGTTGCGAACCAGTTATTTAATCTGAAAACGGACAGACAAATTCTGGCGAGATCCATGCCTTGTTCATTTTCAGAAAAGTAAGCCGGTCTACATTATCGGAGGATAGTCGCATGCGACGGTCTGTTAGTACACCACCTGCAGCACTAAAGATGCGCTCCGATAATACACTGGTAGCAGGGCAAGCCAGCACCTCCAATGCATACTGGCTAAGCTCTGGCCATGTATCCAGCTTAGAGACCCAAAAACTTGAATGGGGAAGAGCCATCTGGGAGTACACTGAGAGGCAAAGCCAAGTAGTCTGTCACCATCTGACGGATACGTTGCCTCCCGCTGACTGGAGCCCTCTCGGATGGTGTAGACATTTGTGGCGCTGCCACAAAACTTTGCCACATTTTTAACATACTGGTCTTTCCCTGTGCAGAGGCACTGCGTGTGCTCCCTCTTGTTGCAGAGCTCTCTACACTGCCTCGACGCACAGAGCTGCTTTGTAAAGCAGTAGCAGCAGCAGTGCTCTCGGCAGTAAGGTAGACCATTAGGGATTGCACCAGTGTGTCTTGGTACTCCCGCATTTTACGCTCCCGGTTCAACGGTGTGATGAGGCTTTTGACGTTGTCCCGGTAGCGAGGGTCTAGGAGGGTGTACACCCAATAATCAGACGTCGTGAGAATGTGGGCGATGCGGCGGTCGTTTCTTAGGCACTGCAGCATGAAATCAACCATGTGCTGCAGACTCCCAACTGGCAAAGAAACGCTGTCCTCTGCAAGAGGCGTTATCTCTGCCTGCTCTGCATCACCCCACCCTCGCTCTACATACTGACTAGAACGTTGTGTACCTCCCTCTGGAGCGATGTCTTCCTCCTCCATTGACTCCTCCTCCTCATCCTCCTCACAAAGTGAGCCCTGCCCAGCCCTTTGTGAGGAACCACGTTGCGCTGACTTTCCAGAAGGTGATGGAATTTGTGACTCCTCATCCTCCACCTCTTCCAAAACCTCATCCCTTATTGCTTGCAGTGTTTTTTGAAGCAGGAAGATAAGGGGGACAGTCAGGCTGACTAGTGCATCATCTGCACTCGCCATCCGCGTTGACTCATCAAACGCACGCAAAACGTGGCACATGTCCTTCATAGTGGCCCACTCATTAATGGTGAAGTGTGGACGGCGCAAATTGCGTGTTGATTGCGCCTGATGCAGCTGATACTCCATAACTGCTGGCTGCTGCTCACACAACCGCTCCAACAAATGTAACGTTGAATTCCACCTGGTGGATACGTCACATATGATGCGATGTTCAGGAAGGCGCAATCTGCGTTGCAGAGCTGCAATGCGCGATCTGGCCATGCTGGAACGTCGCAAGTGAGCGCACTCTAGGCGGACCTTGTGCAGCAGTGCATCAAGATCCGGATAGTCCCTCAAAAAACTCTGCACGACCAAGTTGAGCACATGTGCCAGACATGGTATGTGAGTGAGGTTGCCAAGGCCCAGAGCTGCCACCAGATTTCGGCCATTGTCACACACTACCAAGCCTGGCTGGAGATTCGCTGGCAAAAACCACACGTCGCTCTCCTGCTTGATGGCATTCCAGACCTCCTGCGCTGTGTGGCTTCGATTCCCCATGGGAATTAATTTCAGAACGGCCTGTTGCCGTTTGGCCACGGCTGTGCTCATATCGGTCGCATCAGGTAAGCGTCCACGGGTCCATGTGGAGGTAGACCGTGACGGCTCCTGCAGCGATGATTCTGAGGAACTGGAGTAGGAGGAGGAGTCAATGTGGACAGACTTGATTCCGGCAATCCTTGGAGTTGGCAGAACACGTACAGCGCCACTCGCAAGATCTGTACCCGGCTCCACAACATTCACCCAATGGGCAGTGAGTGAAAGGTATCGTCCCTGGCCATGGGTACTGGTCCACGCATCGGTCGTCAGGTGGACCTTGCTACTGACGGCGTTTAGTAGCGCATGTTTAATTTTTGCCTCAACATGCTTTTGCAGACCAGGGACGGCTTGCCTGCTGAAATAAAATCGGCTGGGCACATTGTATTGTGGGACTGCCAATGCCATTAATTCACGGAAACTGTCAGTCTCCACCAGCCTGAATGACAGCATTTCAAGGGACAGGAGTTTTGCAATGCCAGCATTCAGAGCCTGTGCTCGTGGATGGTTTGCCGAGTATGGCCGTCTTTTATCCCATGCCTGTGCTACCGATGGCTGTTTTGTGGCCTGGGTGTGTGAGGATGACAGAGAACTTGCAGCTGTGGGTGGAATAACACTGTGTCTCTGGACAACAGTGACAGAGGTTCTTCCATGGCGATCCTTTGAGGAAGCCGAACCAGCTGTGTGTGAACTGGAGGAAGAGGCTCCAACACGAGCTGAAGATGTAGGTGCTGCTGTAGGTTGGCCTACATCTCCAGTGTGTCTTTGTAACTCAACAAAGTGCTTTGACCGCACATGTTTCCACATATTTGTTGTATTAAGGTTACTGACACTTTTACCTCTTTTAATTTTTTGATTACACAGCTTGCATTTGACATAGCAAATATCATCTGCAACTGTATCAAAAAAGGACCACGCAGAGCAAGTCCTGGGAGCGCCCGGTTTGGCTGTTGGAAGAGAACTGCTCCGAACGGGTGCCAAACTGGAGGCTACAGGCAAGCGAGGCTGCAGCCTACCTCTCCCTACTGTTTGGACCGTTGGGGCAATCTCTTCCTCAGAGCTGCTCCCACCACCTTCCTGTTCCTCACGCCATGTTGGGTCTTGGACCTCATCATCTCCACCACTACCCTCTTCCAACACCTGCTGTTGTTGGGTGGTCTGGCCAGCACCATGCTCAACAGAAACTGGCAACTGAGTCTCATCATCATCAGATGCGTTCTGCGGTGTGCTGACCATCGGCACTGGCTCACCCGCCTCTTCAGATTCAGAGAGACACAGCTGTTGCGCATCACTGCATACTGCCTCTTCTTCACATTCCAGAATGCTGCTTGGCTGGGCCCCTGTTTCCAAGCCAACAGATTCTGAGAACAGAAGCAGAGACTCAGCTGGCTCCTGTACAGAGCTCTCTGACTGCCTGGGCAATTTGGCAGGCGTGAAGAGACTGATGGTTGTTCAACAGTGCTGTGGTCCTGAGAGGAGGTGGAAGCTATTGAAGTCGATGCATTGGCTGCCATCCAACCAACAACGGCTTCAATTTGTTCTTCACGCAGCAGGGGGGTACGCTGAGCTCCTACAAAAGTGCGCATAAAGGAACGCTCACGGGAAAACTGGTGGATGCTGTGTCACTGGGTGCGGCAGCAGCCACAGAATCCCACGTCCTCTCCCTGCTGCAAATCCACGCCTCGACCACGACCACGTGCCTTACTCACTGACTTCTTCATCTTGGTAGATTGATAAAGAAAGTCAGAAAAGTTATAAGGCCTAAGTGTGGTTATTCCTCACAGACTACAGTGAACCCTGCAGACAACTGTTCAGTATCTGTGAAAGGCCCCTTTGTGTACTTCTATAGTGTTTGCAACCAATGTATTGTATACGGATGGAAGCGCGTCACACTAATAGATTAGATTTTTTTCCACTAAAATGGAGCAGCACCAATTAGAGAAAAATGTGAAGGATGAGGCAGTGACACACGCTCAGCAGACTACAACCGGCAGTGGTTGAAGAACAAACTGGAGCGTAATCTGCACTCACAAAATGAAAAGCTCACAGACTACAGTGAACACTGAAACACAACTGTTCTGTAGCTGTTAAAGGCCCCTTTGTGTACTTCTATAGTGTTTGCAACCAATGTATTGTATACGGATGGAAGCGCGTCACACTAATAGATTAGATTTTTTTCCACTAAAATGGAGCAGCACCAATTAGAGAAAAATGTGAAGGATGAGGCAGTGACACACGCTCAGCAGACTACAACCGGCAGTGGTTGAAGAACAAACTGGAGCGTAATCTGCACTCACAAAATGAAAAGCTCACAGACTACAGTGAACACTGAAACACAACTGTTCAGTAGCTGTTAAAGGCCCCTTTGTGTACTTCTATAGTGTTTGCAACCAATGTATTGTATACGGATGGAAGCGCGTCACACTAATAGATTAGATTTTTTTCCACTAAAATGGAGCAGCACCAATTAGAGAAAAATGTGAAGGATGAGGCAGTGACACACGCTCAGCAGACTACAACCAGCAGTGGTTGAAGAACTAACTGGAGCGTGATCTGCACTCAAAAAATCAAAACCTCACAGACTGCAGTGAACACTGAAACACAACTATTCACTATCTGTGAAAAGCTCCTTTCTGTACTTCTATAGTGTTTGCAACCAATGTATTGTATACGGATGGAAGCACGTCACACTAATAGATTTGATTTTTTTCTAATATAATGGAGCTGCACCAATTCCACTAAATAAAATAAAATAAAAAAAGAGTCAGTGACACGTGCAGATGCCTACAAACAGCGGTGGATGCAGAGCAAACTGCAGCGTCACCTGCACTGTCACACACACACCTTGCACAGAGCTGTTAAAACAACACTGGCAAAATGAAGCTTTACACAGCGGTTGGTAAACTAGCCTGCCTCAAGCACAGTAGTACACAAAATCGCAATATCTAACTGTCCCTCAGAGTCAGCACAGCAGCGTTCTGTCCCTTACTGAGTTCACAGCACAGTGACGCTAAAATGGCTGCGGCGCCTTTTATAGTGCATTCTGACATCATTTCAGCAGCCAATCACAGCCATGCCATTAGTTAAGATGACCGCAGCATTACAGGATGTGCCCACACTTCGTAGGATTCCTCATTGGCTGACTAAAATCACATTGCCTCTCAAAGAATTATGGGAACTTCCGATTCCGGTATACGATATTGAAAAAGTATCGGAATTAAGTATCGGAATTCCGATAACGCGAATATCGGCCGATACCCGATACTTGCGGTATCGGAATGCTCAACACTACTCATGAGTGAACATGGATGTCAGACATATGTACCATCCTCCAATACTTTGAGGAATCCAACACGATGGTGAGCGTAAATAACGCCATCATTAACGTCTCCATCCTCCTTCTCTGTGTTCTAATGTGAATGTCGCAGATTCTTTACTGTAAGAGCAGTGAGACTATGGAACTCTTTGCCGTATAATGTTGTAATGAGTGATTCCCTACTAAAATTTAAGAAGGGACTGGATGCCTTTCTTGAAAAGTATAATATTACAGGATATATTCACTAGTTTCCTAGATATTGCGTTGATCCAGGGAGCTAGTCTGAGTGATTGCCATATGTGGAGTAGGGAAAGAATATTTTTCCCCAATGTGAAGCTTACTGTTTGCCACACGGGGTTTTTTTTTGCCTTCCTCTGGATCAATATGTTAGAGCAGGTTAGAATAGGATATGAGTTGAACTAGATGGACTTAAAGTCTTCCTTCAACCTTAATAACTATGTTACTATGTATTTATAGTTATTTATATAGCGCAAACATATTAACAGTTTAACATTTTGAAAAACAACAGTCCTAACGATAACAATAATACAATAATTAAACCAAAATAAAGCGACCCTGCTCGTGACAGCTTACAATCTACACAAAGTAACAATGATAACAATAATTAAACCCAAAAAAAACAATCGTGCTTGTGATTGTGACAACTTCAAATCTACAATGAGATGGGGGTGATAACAACTACAGTGGTGTATTTACAATAATGTATTTACAATTATATTACTGAGGTTAGTCGAAAATTGAGGAGGCCTGTGGACAAGTAGGAGGAGGAGAGCATGGTCAGGTGTCCTCTTGATGAGGACACAGAAGTACTGACTATAAGCAGTCTTGCACGCATGGCTTAATTTATGTTCCGCTGCCTTTCCCTTCACCCTGATGTTCTCAAAGTTTTGAGTGATGAGCAATACTGATTGGTGACACTTCTAGACCCACGCTATCAGGAGAACATTCTATCTCTTATTCCAGAGGCAGACAGGTGTACTAAAATGTTGGAGGACAAGAGGGCCCTTCTTGCTAACTTTTTAAAATAATTACCATATGAAAACGCTGGCAGCAGAGGTCACAATTTGTTGACCAAGCAAGGAGTACAGGTGAGATAGACAGAACTCCAATCCAACAGAGGCAGTGGAACACTGGCAAAGTTTGGGGAGAGTTTTCTCAGACCCTCCCATTGCCCTGGCCCTGGGGTGCGGTGGACTCTCACAAGGATAGAAAACTGTGAAAATGCTGAGGGAGTAACTTGCTGACCGTACCAACATCCTCTGTCATTCCTCGGTGCCTTATAATTATTGGTTATCCACGCTGAACACGTGGCATGACCTGGCTCTCTGTACTGCACACGTGTGCTGTACTCACGGTCAAGGAGCACACGACGCCTCGCTCTCTGGCGGTCACTGGGCACACGGTGCCTTGCTAAATGGCATTAACATTTTTAGTGGTTTTAGTGGCGGAAGCCAAAGGGAACAGTCCTTTGCAGCCCCAGTGCTCTGAGGGCGGAGCATGCTGCTCAGCCTCCTATGCACTGCTTGACCATGCCAAAAATCTATGCTGTTATGCCCTCTTTGTATTAAGCTGGCCCCCTGCCTGTAGGTCAACGGATCTGTCTGCTGCAGTTCACGGTAGCGTTGGCGCTTTGGATGCGTAGTGCACTGCCCCTCTTCATGCTCACACGCTCACAGCTGGAGACTCACTCATGCAATGGTTTTTTTTCCCACATTTTCGGCACAGGTTCCCTGTGTAAACACGTCCCCTCTTCATGGGTAATGGGTCCTGTCCGTTCCCATTTTCCTTCCCCCGGAAAACAGGGGACGCAGCCTTGACAGTTCTGGACCCAGTGAAGCACAGGTGCCCACAGCCCGGTCATCCTGAATCCGTACATATCTGACCAATCAGTTCTTTAATGCAAGCATCATAGAAGGCATGTTCTTACAATTTTCCAGAGAAAATTGTACATTACATTCAGAACAGAGTCACTTTAAAGGACTTTGTGGCTCATATCAATCCACAACATGACACTAGTAGTCTCATACTTCTCATTTTAGGTGGAAAATCATTTCCCCATTGATAGATTCTGTATATTCTGACTTATGTAACATCATTTGGGTGATAATAATTATTCATACCTATTTGCTTCACAGAACTCAAAACCCCCAAAAATGATGATCAAATAGCCAGATTTATCCAAAATACGATCAATACAAATTTTATGAAACATTTTTAAAAACATTTGCTTCACAATATATTCATCTTTTTCTTTAAGGCTTCCAAATATAATGTAAAAGTGAAAACAAGTTGGTGAAGTGTGTTAAACTCAAATGTTAAAATAATTTTCATCTTTAATATTTCTCCATTCCGTGTGCGGCTAACCAACCTCATTGATCTTATAGATTTTCTTTGCCAAGAAACCAACAGCTCCATCAATACCACGTGCTTTTCCAATTAATTCATCATGCTTGTAAAGTAGAGGTGAGATTATGGATCTAGATAACATCTCGGGACTGTAGGCAACATGACACTGTGGCACGACCCACTGGGGTTTAGCTAACAATTTCACATACTTAGTGCACTGCAGAACAGAGTTGTCAGAAAAACAAGATTTTGATTCATAGTCAAACAGAAAGGAGATAAATAACCAGCACCCTCAATAACTAGACACAATAAGTCAAGGTAAAACAATATTTAGCATGTGCTGGCTATAGGGAATAATAACTATTGGACAGTCGGAAAAAACAACAAAAGCACAACTGAAAAGGACCACACACACTACGACCATAAGTCCAAAAATACAAAGTATATTTTATTAGTATAAGTATTAAAAAGAGAGAATGGAGTTATAACAATGCATAAATAATATTTACATACATGGTAAGAGAAAGTCAAACGCGTGTTTGACGAAGGCAACATGCCGAAACGCGCGTTGGGTTGGGAGTCTATCCAGGTGACCACGAGCTGTGAGCACTTGGCGGCTATATTATTATATTAATTTCGTTATTATTGTAAGTCCTGGTTCATATGCATACTATATTCATACACTGACACTGGTGGATATTATCTGCGTCTTTCAGTGGTTGAGTTATATACTGACACCTACTGGTGTCTCTTATGCACTTGCACTTATGCACTTCCTTATATATTTATATACAATATTGCTTGTTTTTTGAACGAGTAATGTTTTATACTGTTTTTTAGCACCACTGAATATGTGTATGCCATTATACCTGGATAATATTGCCCCTTTCTCTTAGCATGTACGTAATTTTATTTATGCATTGTTATAGCTCCATTCACTCTTTTTAATACTTATACTAATAAAATATACTTTGTATTTTTGGACTTATGGTCATAGTGTGTGGTCCTTTTCGGTTGTGCTTAAGATTTTGATTCAATAGCATGTTGGATAGATTGTCAAGTTGAAACACCCATATAGTATTATTATAATTATTATTTAGCTATAAAGCGCCATTTATTCAATGGTGCTGTACATGAGAAGGGGTTACATACAAAGTAATAGATATCGTTTACAGTTAAATTTAAAATGACAGACTGGTACAGAGGGAGAGGACTTTGTCCTTGCGGACTTACATTCTGTGGGATAATGGGGAAGAGAAAGAAGTTCGGGGGTGCTGCACCTCAGTTGGTGGAGAGGCGGCATCTCAGGTGGTGGTGTGCAAGTCACATCTACGAACACCACGCTCTCCAATTGACACCTCTTGAAATGCAGCCAAAATGCTACAATCTCTAGCTTCTGTTAGAGAAAATGCAGGGGCTCCTTTTTGATATTATTGTCCGACAAGTTCAGTATTAGTAGGTGATGGCTTGTCAGAATCCAGCCAAGGAACTCCAGGCTTCAGTAGTTGCGAGTCCTGGCCCTGTGCTCTTCCAGGTGCTCTTCCATGACTTCATCTAGGACATTTCGCCTTCATAATCCAGAGACAGAGTACAACACTGCCCAAGCGTTCACCCTCTGCTCCTCAGACTTTCTGTCTGCGCAGTGACAGACTCTAGGCAGAAGATGATGATGGTGGTAGTAGTTGGAGCATTTAAGACAGTCATGAAGCAGCCATAACAACTTGAAACAGAAGTATTTTTACCAAGATACCACACTGTTCAATATTTGAGCTGTATTTTTACCCAAAAATAGTGTAGAGAACTAGGGTAGCAGACAGCAAATATAGTGTAATGTAGGCCTGAATAGCCACAATTTAGGGTCCATAAATACATCAGACGTCTGACAGCGATACCACACTGTTCAATATGTTGCCTGAATTTTTACATTTTTTAAGAAGTCATTAAAAAAAAAACAGACTCGGGAACACCTAACAGTTGGACTGGCAACTTCCATCATGTTGGTGTTATGGGGAATGGTTGCCCACCTTCTGTCTGCAACCACCACACAGCTTCTTCCTGCCTGAAAGGGTGCTAGGACTCCCTCCCCTGTGTGCTGCTGTCCTCACTCTGCATGTCCTCCTGCCAGGTTGGGTCAGTTACTATATCATCCACCACCTCATCTTCCACACCCTGGTCCTACTACTAACTTTACGGCAAATGTGTCTCATAATCGTCCATTCTTTGGACCGTGGCTGCTCAAATATTTGGCCATCGCTATATGGAATCTCATCTTGCCCTGCTTCAAGTGGACAAGATGAGAGGCCTGAATATATAAATGGAAAAGTGAACAGCTCTTTGGAGTGTCCAAGTGTGGGATCAGTTGTCTCAGGGCACTCAGCATGGTGGGAGGAAGGAGGATCAGGGTAAGTAATATGGGGCCAGATTCACAGCTACTCAGACTTGACCGTGTGTAAGACAGGGTGCTGGTGGTGGTGGCCTTGTAACTGGAATTATTATCCGCTTTGCAACCTGCAACCTTTTCACGCTGCTCTGACTTCAATAGTGCTATCTTGCTGTGGTCCCCTAGGACTTCGAAAACTAAGGTCCAGCGAGAAGATGTGGGTGTTTTTGTTGGCCCAATTTCAGCCTGCCCACGGCCTCTGCCTCGGCATGCACGATGACCATCACGACCACTTCCCTGTCCCTTGCCATGTGCCTTGCTCATTGTTAATGGACTTGAATATTATACACGTTCACTACAAATGGCTGAATTGGGAGCAAACTTGTGTGTGATAAGTGTGCGGGAAAACCACACTTTAAAATATGTGGACTGTAGATACAAATGTTTTTTTGCTTAGCCAATTGTTTCCACAAAGTACACAGCAAAACCACTAGAATAGGTAGGCCTACAGTGCCCAAATTTGTAGCACACGGATGTATGATGCATGCCACAAATATACCACGCTGTAAAATATGTGGGCTGTTTTATTAAAAAAAGCAACATAGTGCTGTATATAACTTGAGTAACAGGCAGGAAAGCACAGGACTACTGCCCTAAAATGCACCAATTTGGAGCACACGGATGTATGAGATGTGTCACAGATATACCACACTGTAAAATATCTGCCCTGTTTTTTTAACAAAGCAACATAGTGCTGTATATAACTAGAGTGACAGACAGCAGGAAAAATTGAATACCTGCCTAAAAGGCACAAACTTAGAGCCCGCAGATATATGAGCTGGCACGGAGATACCACAATGACAATTCTGTGGCCTGTATTTTTTGCTTTTTTTATTCTAAATAGTGCTGTATATAAACTCGAGTGAAACCCAGGTGAAAAAAAGAAAACTGGCGTAAACTGGCCAAACTTTGAGAATGCACAGATGTAAGCTGGCACAGAGATACCACACCGAAAAATGTGTGACCTGTATTAATTTTATTTTTTGGCGAAATACTGGTGTATATTAAGTGGA
Organism: Oophaga sylvatica; assembly: GCA_033576555.1. Taxonomy (NCBI): domain Eukaryota; kingdom Metazoa; phylum Chordata; class Amphibia; order Anura; family Dendrobatidae; genus Oophaga; species Oophaga sylvatica. The sequence goes on from JARQOD010000005.1 coordinate 70,335,499, forward strand.
GAAATAACAAATAGACACAAACGACCATGTATCCAATAAAGTTATATACACTGTATTTTATTAAGTACACAGGAATTGGAGTTAAAAATATGCTAAAAGTACATCATATATAAAAATAGCAGCAAAAGGGCAATATAATAAGGGTAAAGAGTATGTAAGTATCCACAGTGCTAAAAATAATATCACTTTCAAACCTTAATACACAATGAATATAATATAATTTAAACATGAATAAAAGTGAGTGACCATAGTGTTAAAAAAGATCACAGCAAAACATAATGCAATGCGTGCATAAACTATAAAATATGATAATAAAGTGCATGAAGTGCTGTTGTGTCAAGGGACACCACTAGCAAAACATGATACAATGCATGCATAAACTATAAAATATAATGATAAAGTGCATGGAGTGCTAATGTGCCAAAGGACACCACTAGGTGTCAGTGTGATCCAACAAAAACACAAACAATGTGAGTATGTGGATGCTACATACAACAGCCCAGGATATACGCAACGACGGCTCAGAATAAATAGAGTATCAATCAGTAGCAACAATCACTTACGGCTAATACTGCTCCTGGGGACCCAAATGAAGTACCCACCCAACGTGCGTTTCAGCACGTTGCCTTCGTCAGGGGTCACCTAACGTGCGTTTCTGCACATTGCCTTCGTCAGATGCATTATAACTGAGATAATGGCATTAATTGAGTTCTTAGGTGAAAAAAGTTATCACTAGAGTTGAGCGATACTTTCCGATATCCTAAAGTATCGGAATCGGAATGGTATCGCCGATATCACTAAAATATCGGCGATACCCGATACCGATACCGGAAGTCCCATGTAAGTCTATGGGAACAAAATATCGCAACTAAAAAAACCCCATTCTTTCCTTGTAAACACTAAATATACACACATAGAATACATATAATATATATATATATACATGTCATTGTGACATATATATATACATATATGTATAGTTTATACACTTCTACATAGTAAAATATCCTCTGATTCAATTGCCGGGTAAAGCCGGCTTCAGTGAAAAGACAGAAGCACCCGACATGAAATGACACTTGGTGTACATAGGGTTAACCATGTCTTTTCATGTCCTTTGCTATCTAATTTGCACAAACAATTAAATCAGTCTATGTGTGCAAAATTTCACACCTGTAGGGGTTAATTAAAGGTGTAAATTCGTTGTAAAAAAAACGGACTTTTTTGCTACGAATTTACACCTTTAATTAACCCCTACAGGTGTGAAATTTTGCACACATAGTCTGATTTAATTGTTTGTGCAAATTAGATAGCAAAGGACAGGAAAAGACATGGTTAACCCTATGTACACCAAGTGTCATTTCATGTCGGGTCTAATGCTGCAGCCTCACAGTAAACCCCAAATGAATGAGTTCCTCTCCTGCCTGACAGGAGAGTAAAGGCTGGGTGTCACATAACGATACACCAGCGATCCCGACAACGATATGCACTTGTCAGGATCGCTGGTGTATCGCTACATGATCGCTGCTGAGCTGCCAAACAGGCAGCTCAGGCAGCGATCTGGGACAGCGACACTGCGGGTAACATCGCTTAAGGGCCCGTCTCACATAGCGATATCGCTACCGAGATCGCTGCTGAGTCACTAGTTTTGTGACGCAGCAGCGAGCTCACCAGCGATATCGCTGTGTGTGACATTCAGCGACGATCAGCCCCCCTGCCGGGTATCGCTGATCGTCGCAGAAATGTCAGGACCTTTTTTTGATCGCTGGTCTCCCGCTGACAGGCACGCATCGCTGCGTGTGACAGGCGGGAGACCAGCGATCCGCTGGTAACCAAGGTACACAGCGGGTTTCCAGGCACCGCGCAGCGCTTGGAAACCCGCTGTGTACCTTGGATACCAGCTCCCTGCATCAGGGCGCTGGTATCCAAGGTACACAGCGGGTTTCTAGGCACAGCCCCGCGCCTGGAAACCCGGTGTGTACCTTGGTTACCAGCGGATCGCTGGTCTCCCGCCTGTCACACGCAGCGATGTGTGCCTGTCAGCGGGAAACCAGCGATCAAAAAAAGGTCCTGACATTTCAGCGACGATCAGCGATACCCAGCAGGGGGCTGATCGTCGCTGAATGTCACACACAGCGATATCGCTGGTGAGCTCGCTGCTGCGTCACAAAACTAGTGACTCAGCAGCGATCTCGGTAGCGATATCGCTATGTGAGACGGGCCCTTAAGTGGAAAGCTTAATTGATTGCTTTCCACTTTCACTTCAGGTCAGCCAGGGACACAATCAGTGACGTCAGAGGGAACTGATTAACAAAAATAGGGGTTCCCTTCGAAAAAAAAATGGCGTGGGGTCCCCCCTATTTTTGTTAACCAGCCAGATGAAGCAGACCACTGAGGCCTGGATTTTCAGGCTGTTAAGGAGCCAAGATCCATGGACCTTGCCAGCCTGATAATACCAGGCCACAGCAGTCTGCATATCTTGGCTGGTTAACAAAAATAGGGGATCCCCTCGAAAAAAAATGGCGTGGGGTCCCCCCTATTTTTGTTAACCAGCCAGATGAAGCAGACCGCTGAGGCCTGGATTTTCAGGCTGTTAAGGAGCCAAGATCCATGGACCTTGCCAGCCTGATAATACCAGGCCACAGCAGTCTGCATATCTTGGCTGATTAACAAAAATAGGGGATCCCCTCGAAAAAAATTGGCGTGGGGTCCCCCCTATTTTTGTTAACCAGCCAGATGAAGCAGACCGCTAAGGCCTGGTTTTTGAGGCTGGTAAGGATCCAATATCCATGGACCTTGCAAGCCTGATAATACCAGGCCACAGCAGTCTGCTTAGCTTGGCTGGTTAACAAAAATAGGGGATCCCCTCGAAAAAAAAACGGCGTAGGGTCCCCCTATTTTTGTTAACCAGCCAAGTAAAATGCAGACTGCTGCGGCCTGGTATTAAAAGACTGTCAAGGCCCATGGATTTTGGCCCTCAACAGCCTGATAATACCAGGCTACAGCAGCCCCACATTTGGCGCATCAAAAGATGTGCCAATTGTGGCACTTTACCCGGCTCTTCCCACTTGCCCTGTAGCGGTGGCAAGCGGGGTAATAAGGGGTTAATGTCACCGTTGATTGCACGGTTAATAGTCAATAAGACACCGATCCATTATTAATCCCAAAGTTATTAAATGTGTAAAAAAAAAACAGCAAGAAAAAAGTATTTTAATGAAATAAAAGAGACAACACAGTTTTCATTAATTTTATTGTACTCTCATTCCTGCGACGCCATCGATCTCCTGTAAAAAAAGAAAAAAAAAAAACCAACAGTATACCACCTGTCCGACGCAGTCCATAACGACAGTCCCACGACGATCCAACTCTGCTACATCGCAATGACAGGCAGAGCCTGTCATCGCAACGCAGCACAGCTGATTACCTGCTTCCCCGGCGGTGACGTCATCGGACTGACTGCTTTACGGCCGGGATTACCCAGCAGTCACTGCAGTTATCGCGAGATACTGCATGTGACCGCCGGGGAAAGAAGATTGCGGCCATCAAGCAGTCCAGGACGTGACCGCCGGAGATCTTCTGCCAGGTAAGTGCCGCTGACTCCTGACAGACCCGACCGACGGACACTGACAGTGACAGTGACAATCCCGATTCCGGTATCCGATATGACGAAAATATCGGAACTCGGAATCGGAATTCCGATACAGCCAATATCGGCCGATACCCGATATTTGCAGTATCGGAATGCTCAACCCTAGTTATCACTGATTGATCAGTGGAATCCATCCATTGGAAACTGCACCAATCTTTTATCCCTGACAGCGCACTTTTATCTCCTTTTCAAAATGGAGCAGCAGGTCGGATGTCTGACTTCCGCTCCATTCATCCTCTTTGGGGCTTCAATAAAAATATGTAGCCCTCACAGCCAAGAAGAGAAAGAATGGATCAGTGGTTGAGTCAAACATGCTGCTCCATTCTGACAGGAATAAACGTTCTGCCGATTCTGCCTATTGGCTGGGTCCTAGCAGTCAGATCCCCATCAATCAATAATAATAATAATAATAATTTTATTCATATTCCGCAGGACTTTACATTTTAGAGGGGACTTGTACAGACAATCAAGGCTGCCACTAGGAATTTCGGGCCCCATACTGGCAAAATTTATGGGGCCCCTCTTGAGACTCTGCCCAGGCTCCACCCCAGTTCTGCCTTCACCCTAGCTCCTCCTCCACCATGCGAAACTTCCAAAATCCCTCCACCCTTTCTTGGAAAAACTTCACTTCTGCACCACGCCCTAACCAATCACACATTAACATCATATCACAAACACAGCCATCAGCTTTTGTTTTGGGCAAAAGTTTTTTTAAGCCGCCACCACGACAAGGTAGACTCTATTGGCAAGGCCCTACTCTACTCTAACCTATTAAACATTTGGTAACTTTTTTGATGACCTACACAGATTCCAAAAGCAGTGTGAGGGCCCTCACACACTATAATGTCACCCAGAGCCCCACTAAAATATGAGAGCTCCCCAGGCTCATACACAATAAATGTCCCATATAGCCCTAACATGTAATTTGAGGGTCCCTACACAATATCAGGAATTCCACACACAATAAGATGGCCCCTGCAGCCCTCCATTCAGTATAATGGCCCCCACAATGCCAACACACTATGGGGACCGACCCCCACAAACAGTTTGATAGCCCTGCTGCAACCCTTATAAAGTGCCATCCTCAGTGCACCCCTTATACAGTGCCATCCTCAGTGCACCCTTTAAACCCCTTATACAGTGCCATCTTCAGTGCACCCTTTATATAGTACCATCCTCAATCCACCCCTTATACAGTGCTATCCTCAGAGTCATCGCACCCCTTATATAGTGCCACTGCCGCCCACTGCGGACCCCCAGCTCTGAGTCCCCTTGTTATTGGCCCCTTGGAGGGGTCCACCTGAGATCAGCGGCAGTCCTTACCCCCACTATGTACCCGGAATAGCACCATACTCTGGGTTGTGGACATGTCCGGTACTGCAGCTCAGTCTCCCACTGCTATGGGTCAAGATAGTGAGGAGCTGCAATAGCAGACATGACCACGGTGCCTGTATGGCGCTATAGTGAAGGGGCCTGCAGTCAGCTGATCAGTGTGGTGGTGGGGGTCGCATACATTTTGTATGGGGCTGTGATGACCCCGTATATCCGCCATCATGTAGCCCCCCAGATGAAGAGCGAGGTCCTCCCAGGACTCAGGGACATCTCACAGCTATCGGCGGGAACAGAAATAACATTGCTGTAGAGCAGCTGGACCCCGGGGCAACCAAGACCCCACTGATATCTGGCATGGTCATAAGACATGGACCCTCCATGTCACAGGCAGAACAGGGTGCGATGTGCTGCAAAAACACAAAGTCCCACTAAAAGGAGGAGACAGTCAGCATGCTGGCACTGAGCTCACTAAGAAGAGGACATAACTAAATCTAAGGGGGAGAGTCTCCCCCTTAGATTTAGTTATGTCCTCTTCTTAGTGAGCGCAGCTGCGCAGTGCCAGCATGCTGACTATCTCCCCCTTATATTTAGCTGTCTCCTCCTTTTAGTGAGCACAGTTCCAGCATGCTGACTGTCTCCCCGGGAGATTTAGCTACAGTCTCCCCCTTAGATTTAACTACTGTCTCCCCTTTTAGTGTGCACAGTTCCAGCATGCTGACTGTCTCCCCGGGAGACAATAAGCATGCTGGAACTGTGCTCACTAAAAGGAGGAGACAGCTAAATCTAAGGGGAGACTGTAGCTAAATCTCCCAGGGAGACAGTCAGCATGCTGGAACTGTGCTCACTAAAAGGAGGAGACAGTAGCTAAATCTAAGGGGGAGACAGTAGTTAAATCTCCCGGGGAGACAGTCAGCATGCTGGAACTGTGCTCATTAAAAGGAGGAGACAGCCAAATCTAAGGGAGAGACAGTAGCTAAATCTAAGGGGGAGACAGTAGCTAAATCTAAGGGGAGACGGTCAGCATGCTGGCACTGCGCAGCTGCGCTCACTAGGAAGAGGACATAACTAAATATAAGGGGAGTAGAGTCAGCATGCTGGTACTGTGCTGACTAAAATGATAGGACAACGGCTATTTGAGCTGCAGGTGGAGACAGTCAACATGCCTGCACACCGCTATGGATGCTGGAGATTTGTCCCCATCATCAGTGCGGCCACCAAGCCACCGGAGACGTCGGAGAGAGTCAGACTCAACCTGTTCGCTCGCCGCCACCTAGTGACTGCTCCTGCCTGCAGTCCTGCCGCCGCCGTCCACCGTCTTCTGCAACTGCTCCCAGTCCCACCGCACGCTCCTCTGCTCCGGAATAAGGAAGTGGAGCAGACGTCAGGTGAGGGCGGCGCTGGCTGGACCATGGTGCACTGGTGGGGGAGGGCCCAGGCAGGCTAGGTTATGATGCGCTGGCGAAGCAGCAAAGCCTGAACAAAATGTCGGGGGGCCCGAGCGCAGAGCGGGCTGCTAGTGTGCTCGGGCCCCTCTAATCACCAGGCCCCATACAGTTGTAAGGGTTGTAATGCCCTGATGGCGGCCCTGCAGACAATAGACATCACAGCATAATAATAAACAAAGATCAAAACAGATACCAAGAGGAATGAGGGCCCAGCTCGCAAGCTTACAATCTATGAGGAAAAAGGGGAGACACGAAAGGTGAATGGTAACAATAGCTTTCATTGATCGGACCAGCCATAATGTAAGAATCAGGTGTTCATGTAATGCTGCATGAACCGGTTATCAGCCTAAGTATGTAACAATACAGACACAGAGGGCTATTAAATGCATACAGCATGTGAGAACATGATGCGAGGAACCTGGTTATACTAAAAAAATTTGAATCGGCAACACAGGGATAGTTAGGTTAATACGTTGAGGCAGTAGGCTAGTCTGAACAAATGCGTTTTTAGGGCACGCTTAAAAATGTGGGGATTGGGAATTAATCTTATTAACTTGGGTAGTGCATTCCAAAGAATTGGCTGAGCATGTGAAAAATGTTGGAGACGGGAGTGGAGGTTCTGATTATTGAGGATGCTAACCTCAGGTCATTAGCTGAATGGAGGGCACGGGTAGGGTGGTAGGCTAAGATGAGGGAGGAGATGTAGGGTGGTGCTGAGCTATGGAGTGCTTTGTGGGTGAGGGTAATAAGTTTGTACTGGATTCAGGAATGGATGGGTAACCAGTGTAATGAATGGCACAAGGTAGAGGCATCGTTATAATGATTGTCGAGGAATATGATCCTGGCTGCAGCATTCAAGACAGATTGCAGAGGGGAGAGTTTTGGTAAGAGAGAGACCGATTAGTAGAGAGTTACAACTGTCCAGATGAGAATGAGTAAGAGAAACAGTAACATAATGAGTAAGAGAAAGGGTTGAATCCTAGAAATGTTTTTGAGGTGCAGATAACAAGAGCTAGCCAGTGATCTGATGTGGGGGGTGAATGAAAGCTCGGAATCAAGTATGACCACAAGCGGGCATGTTGCTGAGGAGTAATGGTGAACCACACATGGAAATGGTAATGTCGGGCATAAGTAGGTTAGTAGAGGGAGGAAACACAAGGAGTTCAGTTTTTGACAGATTCAGTTTCAGATAGAGGAAGGACATGATGCTATAGACAGCGGTAAGACAATCACTGGTGTTTTCTAAAAAGGCAGGCGTGATATCAGGAGAAGAAGTGTAAAATTGGGTGTCATCAGCATAGAGATGGTACTGTAAACGAAATCTACTGATTGTTTGTCCAATAGGGCAGTATACAAAGAGGAGAGGAAGGGGCCTAGAGCCGATCCTTGAGGAACCCCAACTGTAGGGGGAAGATGAGAGAAGGAGGAGCCAGCAAAAGATACAGTGAAGGAGCGGTCAGAGAGATAGGAGGAGAACCAGGAGAGAATGGTGTCCTTGAGGCAGATGGAGCGGAGCATAGTGAGGAGGGGCTGATGTTCCACAGTGTCGAATGCTGCAGAGACATCCAAGAGTATTACCATGGAGTAGTGACCATTAGATTTATCAGTTAGTAGATCATTAGAGACTTTAGTGAGGGGAGTTTCATTAGAGTGCAAACCGGATTGTAGAGGGTTGAGAAGAGAGTTATCTGAGAGATAGCAGATAAGACGGGAGTGGACCAGGCGTTCCAGGAGTTTAGAGATGAAGGGAAGATTAGAGACAGGTCTATAGTAAGCAGGGATTGTTTTTTAAGCAATGGATGTATGATGGCATGCTTAAATGAGGAGGGTAAATGTTAGGGTTCGAGTTCCCGCTGCTGCACAAGGGGAGTCTCGAACCAGTCCCGCTGCAGTCCCCCAGTGGATCCTGCTCAGCTTAGACGTCGGTCCCAGCATCTCGCCCAGTCTAACAGTGTGCAGAGGATTACTGCTGCCTCTCCTGGCTCTGCTATTGTGGCCAGTACTGGTTAGCGGCGAGCAGACGTCTTTAGGACAAAGTCCTTGTTTTCCCCTTCTGAGCATGACCAGGGTGAGATCTCTCATTGGAGATCAGGGGTCACATGCTCAGGTACTGCAGCAGCTCCTATTGGTCCGCCAGGAAGGTCCTGTGACTACTGGTGTTCTGGAACAGTTTCATTGGTCCTTGTTTCTGGCAGGTCCTGTAGCTGTTACTATAAAAGGGTGGCATGGCTGGGCCACCATGCGCTAGTATCAATTGCATTATGTGCTATGCGCCAGTGTGATCATGTACGCATGTGGTTAGGGCTCGGCTGAAATAAGCCCCTGGAATACCGGCACCTCCGGTGAGGAGATTTGGGTGCAAGTGGTTAGGGCTTGGCTGAAATAAGCCCCTAGAATACCGGCTTCTCCGGTGAGGAGATTGCTTGATTGCATTGCTATTTACATGATCACGGACTGCTATCCGCACAGCAGTTATCTTTGTATCCCTGTGAGTCTAACAGGACACAGTCTTTTTCTCAGCGGCTCTGTGACGCAACAGGGTTCGCTTTATAACGCTGGTTCAGCTCCCTAGCGTTTTACTTTGCAGCTCACTGAAGCTAAGTGAGTTCGTACTTATCGCCATATAGTGCTGTGGCATTCCCGTTAGCGGCTCTGGGGATTAACAGAGTTCGCACTTACTGCCACAGCGTGCTACGACGTTTATTTTAGCAACTCTGCGGGATAACAGAGTTCGCTACTTTCGCCATCTTACTAGCAGCGGGTTTCGCCTGCACGGTGGACCCCGGGCTGCGAACGCACCTCTCTACAATATGTATTAGGTGCGTTCCGCAGACCCTAACATAATACTAGCGCCAGGGTCTGGCTAGTAAAATGGCGGACGACCAGCGCCTATGGCAGTTCATCCAGCAGCTGGAGGGTAGGTTGGCGGCTCTCGAGCGCACAACCTCAGCTGTGGATGTGACCGCAGTCGCTGTTCAGGCTGCTAGCACAGTGGCAGCCAGTTTGTCCTCCAACACCTCTGCTCCGACCTTGTCCCATCTTCCGCTTCCAGACAAGTTTCCTGGCGACGGCAAACATTCTCAGGGATTCGTGAGTCAGTGCTCTATACAACTCGAGCTTCTGGCCGCACGTTTTCCCACAGAGCGGTCACAAGTGGGTTTCATAGTGTCACTTCTGTCGGGCAGAGCTTTGGAATGGGCAACGCTGCTGTGGGAGCGTGACGATCGCGTGGTGCGGAGTGCTCCTCGGTTTCTGGAGGCTCTTAAACAGGTCTTTTTAGGCCCTCAGGTCACCCACGATTCAGCGCTCCGACTGCTGGCAATGTCACAGGGTTCGAGCTTGGTCAGTCAGTTTTCAGTCCAATTTCGAACTCTGGCCTCCGAGTTAGAGAAGCTTATCTTCATATCTACCCGCATCAACCTTCGCTTTCACGAGCGGAGGTTAGAGCGGGCCCAGTGTAGACGGAGGTTTCGGCTAGCTCCTACCTTTGACAAACCTCTAGAATCTCCCATTCAGGCGCCCGACTCCCCGGAGGTCATGGAGGTTGTTCGAAAGGGACCTAAGACTCGGCCCGTGGTTTGTAACAATTGTCAGCAGTTAGGACATTGTGCCAATAGATGTCCCCAGCTATTGGGAACACGTTCACGTCTAGTGACCATGGGAGGAGGTTCACTAGAGTCAGCAGCATTTGCCTCCAAGCTGTCCTTTAAAGGGACTATCTCTTTTGGTCTATCCACTCTAACAGTTGAGCTTTGTGTGGATTCTGGAGCAGAGGGGGACTTTATGTCCTCTGCTTTTGCTCTCCGTCACACAATACCTCAGGTGATGCTTGCCAAACCGGTGACTGTTCGATTGGTGAATGGCTCCATACTGCCCTCACAGATCACACATCAGACAATCCCTCTCACAATAGCTATGTCTCCTTCCCATCAGGAGATTATTTCTTTCCTTGTCCTTCCTGAGGGTATAGATGAGGCTCTGCTGGGAGTACCCTGGCTTCGTCTTCACTCCCTACATATTGAGTGGTCCTCTGGGAAGATACGGGGTTGAAGTGAGTCTTGTAGAGGTAGATGTGTGAGAGAGTGTGTTCAGGTTGCTACTACAGGGATACCCGCAGATCTCACTTCCCTGCCCAAGTGCTATTGGTCCTATGTAGACGTGTTCTCCAAAATGGCTGCGGAGACGCTTCCGCCTCACCGCCTCTATGACTGTCCTATTGACCTCTTGCCTGGAGCAGAACCTCCCCGGGGAAGGGTCTATCCTCTCTCTCTCTCTCCCAGAGACGGAGGCTATGTCCCAATACATTCAGGAAAATCTGGCAAGAGGGTTCATTAGGAAGTCAGTGTCACCTGCTGGGGCAGGGTTCTTCATTGTTCAAAAGAAGAACGGAGAATTACGTCCCTGCATAGATTACATGGGTCTTAACACCATTACCGTTAAGAATAAATACCCGCTGCCTTTAATTTCTGAGCTCTTTGATAGGCTCCGGGGAGCAAGGGTATTTACCAAATTAGACCTGTGGGGTGCTTACAACCTGATTCGCATCCACGAGGGGGACGAGTGGAAGGCGGATTTTAATACCAGGGATGGGCACTATGAATATCTGGTGATGCCCTTCGGGCTCTGTAATGCCCCAGCCGTTTTCCAAGAATTTGTTAATGACATCTTCCGGGATATGCTTTCCACCTCGGTCGTGGTCTATCTGGATGATATTCTCATCTTCTCTCTAGATATTGACTCCCACCGGAAAGATGTCTGCAGAGTCTTCGACCTCTTGCGGGCAAATTCCTTTATGCAAAGTTGGGAAATGCGTGTTTGAGCAGGGGTCTTTACCATTCCTGGGCTATATCATCTCCGCCCAGGGATTGGCTATGGATCCTGCCAAATTACAAGTTGTGATGGACTGGCAATAACCCCATTCCCTTAAAGCGGTGCAGCGCTTTATGGGGTTCATTAATTATTATCGCCAGTTCATTCCCCATTTCTCAACTTTGGTAGCTCCCTTGGTAGCCCTCACCAAGAAGGGAGCAAATCCCAAATTGTGGTCTGAGGAAGTCTCCAAGGCTTTCATCTCAATTAAGTCTCAGTTTGCTAGCGCTCCCATTCTACGCCGCCCTGATGTTGATAAGCCTTTCATATTGGAGGTGGATG
>JARQOD010000005.1:70347172-70398141 GCA_033576555.1 Oophaga sylvatica
TGGGTCCTGCGGAACCGCCACGCAGACGCCCCAGGACAGAAGATGAGGCAGCACCCACCCCTGAAAATGAACCAGCGCACCCCTCTTCGGACCCCATATGGACCCCGCCCCCGAAAATTACGAGCCACTGATTCCTGATTTTGTGGCAGAATCAGGAATCAAGTTTGACACCACGGGCCTCAGAGAAATAGACTTTTTCAAAGTCTTTTTCTGAGGATTTTATTAACCTCGTGATGGAGCAAACTAATTTGTACGCTCGGCAATTTTTGGCGCAAAACCCAGTGTCATCATTTTCCAACTGGTCTCCTGTAGACGCAGGTGAAATGATGCAGTTTTGGGGCCTGGTCCTCCATATGGGGATCCTGAAGAAGCCAGAACTTCGGCAATATTGGAGTGTTGATATTTTATACAACACTCCACTGTTCCGAATGGTCATGGACCAGACGTGTTTTGAGGCCATCCACAAATTCCTGCATTATAACGATAATGCACAGCATCCCCAACGAGATGACCCCAAGTTTGACCGTCTGTTCAAAGTTCGGCCGGTCATCGAACACTTCAGCAAAAAGTTTGCTGAAGTGTACGTGCCCCAAAGGGACATCTGCGTGGATGAGTCCTTGTTTCATTTTAAGGGACGGCTCAGATTCCGCCAGTACCTGCCCAGCAAGAGGGCAAGGTACGGAATTAAACTCTACAAGCTGTGCGAGAGTACCTCAGGGTACACGCACAGCTTTAGAGTTTACGAAGGAAAGGACACCAGGATTGAACCCCCTGAGTGTCCCCCCGTCCTGGGAGTGAGTGGGAAAATTGTGTGGGATTTGGTGCACCCACTGCTGGATAAAGGTTATCACCTTTACACCGATAACTTTTATTCCAGCGTCCCACTCTACAAATCCCTCTCTGCGCGAGGTACCGCAGCTTGCGGTACCGTCCGCAAAAATCAGAGAGGCCTCCCGAAGACGCTACTTGGGCAGATGCTCAGAAAGGGTGAGAGCAGAGCCCAATGTAGCGACCACCTGTTGGTGGTCAAGTACAAGGACAAGAGGGATGTCCTTCTCTTGACCACCATACATGGTGATGGCAGCGCCCTCAGCACTGTACGGGGTACCTCTACACAGGTCCGCAAACCGGACTGTGTACTGGGGTACAATAAATACATGGGGGGTGTTGATCTCTCTGATCAACTCCTCCAACCGTACAGTGCTTTGAGAAAGGCCAAGGTGTGGTACAAGAAGCTGTCCGTGCACATCGTCCAAATGGCAATGCTCAACGCTTTCCTGCTGTCACGATGTGCACGCAACAGCGATACGACGTACCTTCAGTTCCAGGAGGTAGTGGTTAAGGCCCTGATGTTTGGCGCTCAGGAAACAGCGGGCCCAGTACTTCTGGAACTGAAGGTGCTCGTATCATACCAGGTCAGCATTTCCCGGGGGTGGTCCCGCCAACTGGAAGCAAAGGTAAGCCGCAAAAAAGGTGCCGAGTGTGTTACAAAAGGGGAATACGCAAGGACACCACTTACCAATGCGACACCTGCCCCGAAAAACCTGGCCTGTGTATGAAGGATTGTTTCAAATTGTACCACACCTCAATGCACTACTAATTTACTTTACAGGAAAGATTAGTTCCAGAAGGGGGGCACATTTAGAAAAGTTCCTTGGGAGTCTACTTTCCAAAATTATGTCACTTGTGGGTTTTTTTTTACTGTTTAGGCACATCAGGAGCTCTGCAAACGGAACATGACGCCCGCAGACCATTCCATCAGTCTGCATTCCAAAACGTCACGACTTCCCTTCTGAGCCCCGACTTGTGCCCAAACAGTTTTTTCCCACATATGGGGCACCAGTGTACTCAGGACAAATTGGACAACAATTTTTGGTGTCCAATTTCTCCTCTTACCCTTGGGAAAATAAAAAATTGGGGACTAAAACATCATTTTTGTGAGGATAAAAGTAGGATTTTTTATTTTACACCTGGGCATTATAAACTTTAGTGAAACACTTGGGGGTTCAAAATGCTCACCACACACCTAGGTAAGTTCCTTAGGGGGTCTAGTTTCGAAAATGTGGTCACTTGTGGGGGTTTCCACTGTTTAGGCACATGAGGCGCTCTGCTAACGGAACATGACGCCCGCAGACCATTCCATCAAAGTCTGCATTCCAAAACGTCACTGCTTCCCTTCTGCGCCCTGCCATGCGCCCAAACAGTGGTTCCCCCCAACATATGGGGTATCAGTGTACTCAGGACAAATTGGACAACAACTTTTGTGGTCCAATTTCTCCTGTTACCCTTGGGAAAATAAAAAATTGGGGACTAAAACATCATATTTGTGGAAATTTTTTTTTTTTTTTTATTCACGCCAGGGCATTATAAACTTTAGTGAAACACTTGGGGGTTCAAAATGCTCACCACACACCTAGATAAGTTCATTAGGGGGTCTAGTTTCCAAAATGGGGTCACTTGTGGGGGTTTCCACTGTTTAGGCACATGAGGGGCTCTGCTAACGGAACATGACGCCCGCAGACCATTCCATCAAAGTCTGCATTCCAAAACGTCACTGCTTCCCTTCTGCGCCCTGCCATGCGCCCAAACAGTGGTTCCCCCCAACATATGGGGTATCAGCGTACTCAGGACAAATTGGACAACAACTTTTGTGGTCCAAGTCCTCCTGTTACCCTTGGGAAAATAAAAAATTGGGGACTAAAACATCATATTTGTGGAATTTTTTTTTTTTTTTTTTATTCACGCCAGGTCATTATAAACTTTAGTGAAACACTTGGGGGTTCAAAGTGCTCACCACACACCTAGATAAGTTCCTTAGGGGGTCTAGTTTCTAAAATGGGGTCACATGTGGGGGGTTTCCACTGTTTAGGCACATCAGGGGCTCTGCTAACGGAACATGACGCCCGCAGACCATTCCATCAAAGTCTGCATTCCAAAACGTCACTGCTTCCCTTCCGAGCCCTGCCGTGTGCCCAAACAGTGTATCCCCCCAACATATGGGGTATAAGCGTACTCAGGACAAATTGGACAACCACTTTTGGGGTCCAATTTCTCCTCTTACCCTTGGGAAAATAAAAAATTGGGGACTAAAACATCACTTTTGTGGAAAAAAAAAATATATTTTTTTTTTCACGCCAGGGCATTATAAACGTTAGTGAAACACTTGGGGGTTCAAAGTGCTCACCACACACCTAGATAAGTTCCTTAGGGGGTCTAGTTTCCAAAATGGGGTCACATGTGGGGGGTTTCCACTGTTTAGGCACATCAAGGGCCCTCCAAACGCGACATGGCGTCCGTTCACAATTCCAGCCAATTTTGGTTTGGAAAAGTCAAACGGCGCTCCTTCCCTTTCAAGCCCTGCCGTGCGCCCAAACAGTGGTTCCCCCCCACATATGGGGTATCAGCGTACTCAGGACATGTTGAACAACAACTATTGGTGTCCAAATTCTCCTCTTACCCTTGGGAAAATAAAAAATTGGGGACTAAAACATCATGCTTGTGGAAAAAATATGATTTTTTTTCTTCACGGCTCTACATTACAAACTTGCGTGAAGCACTTGAGGGTTCAAAGTGCTCACCACACATCTAGATAAGTTCCTTAGGGGGTCTAGTTTCCAAAATGGGGTCACATGTGGGGGGTTTCCACTGTTTAGGCACATCAGGGGCCCTCCAAACGCGACATGGCGTCCGTTCGCAATTCCAGCCAATTTTGGTTTGGAAAAGTCAAACGGCGCTCCTTCCCTTTCGAGCCCTGCCGTGCGCCCAAACAGTGGTTCCCCCCCACATATGGGGTATCAGCGTACTCAGGACATGTTGGACAACAACTTTTGTGGTCCAATTTCTCCTCTTACCCTTGGGAAAATAAAAATTTGGGGACTAAAACATCATGTTTGTGGAAAAAATATGATTTTTTTTCTTCACGGCTCTACATTACAAACTTGCGTGAAGCACTTGAGGGTTCAAAGTGCTCACCACACATCTAGATAAGTTCCTTAGGGGGTCTAGTTTCCAAAATGGGGTCACATGTGGGGGGTTTCCACTGTTTAGGCACATCAGGGGCCCTCCAAACGCGACATGTCGTCCGTTCGCAATTCCAGCCAATTTTGGTTTGGAAAAGTCAAACGGCGCTCCTTCCCTTTCAAGCCCTGCCGTGCGCCCAAACAGTGGTTCCCCCCCACATATGGGGTATCAGCGTACTCAGGACATGTTGGACAACAACTTTTGTGGTCCAATTTCTTCTCTTACCCTTGGGAAAATAAAAATTTGGGGACTAAAACATCATGTTTGTGGAAAAAATATGATTTTTTTTCTTCACGGCTCTACATTACAAACTTGCGTGAAGCACTTGAGGGTTCAAAGTGCTCACCACACATCTAGATAAGTTCCTTAGGGGGTCTAGTTTCCAAAATGGGGTCACATGTGGGGGGTTTCCACTGTTTAGGCACATCAGGGGCCCTCCAAACGAGACATGGCGTCCGTTCGCAATTCCAGCCAATTTTGGTTTGGAAAAGTCAAACGGCGCTCCTTCCCTTTCAAGCCCTGCCGTGCGCCCAAACAGTGGTTCCCCCCACATATGGGGTATCAGCGTACTCAGGATAAGTTGGACAACAACTTTTGTGGTTCAATTTCTCCTCTTACCCTTGGGAAAATAAAAATTTGGGGACTAAAACATCATGCTTGTGGAAAAAATATGATTTTTTTTCTTCACGGCTCTACATTACAAACTTGCGTGAAGCACTTGAGGGTTCAAACTACTCACCACACATCTAGATAAGTTCCTTAGGGGGTCTAGTTTCCAAAATGGGGTCACGTGTGGGGGGTTTCCACTGTTTAGGCACATCGGGGCCTCTCCAAACGCGACATGGCGTCCGTTCTCAATTCCAGCCAATTTTGGTTTGGAAAAGTCAAACTGCGCTCCTTCCATTCCGAGCTCTGCCGTGTGCCCAAACAGTGGTTTTCCCTCACATATGGGGTATCGGCGTACTCAGGAGAAATTGCACAACAACTTTATCAGTCCTTTTTCTCCTTTTTCCCTTGTGAAAATAAAAAAAATGTTTGTAAAAGATCATTTTTGTGACTAAAAAGTAAAATGTTAATTTTTTCCTTCCATGTTGCTTCAGCTCCTGTGAAGCACCTGAAGGGTTAATAAACTTCTTGAATGTGGTTTTGAGTACCTTGAGGGGTGTAGTTTTTAGAATGGTGTCACTTTTGGGTATTTTCTGCTATATAGACCCCTCAAAGTGACTTCAAATATGAGGTGGTCCCGAAAAAAAATGGCTTTGTAAATTTTGTTGTAAAAATGAGAAATCGCTGGTCAACTTTTAACCCTTATAATTTCCTAACAAAAAAAAATTTTGTTTCAAAAATTGTGCTTATGTAAAGTAGACATGTGGGAAATGTTATTTCTTAACTATTTTGTGTGACATATTTCTCTGTTTTAAGGGAATAAAAATTCAAAGTTTGAAAATTGCAAAATTTTCAAAATTTTTGCCATATTTGCATTTTTTTCATAAATAAATGCAAGTTATATGGAAGAAATTTTACCACTATCATGAAGTACAATATGTCACGAGAAAACAGTCTCAGAATCGCGAAGATCCGTTGAAGCGTTCCAGAGTTATAACCTCATAAAGAGACAGTGGTCAGAATTGTAAAAATTGGCCCGGTCATTAACGTGCAAACCACCCTTGGGGGTGAAGGGGTTAAGGATAGCTTGTTTCACCTGCATGGAGAGCTCCTTTGACCGCATGTTTCCTTCACAGCTAAACCTTCCAAATGCAAACACCACACCTCAAATCAACACCAGCCCTTTTATCTGCTTAATTGAGAATGATATAATGAAGGGATTGCCCACACCTGTCCATGAAATAGCCTTGGAGTCAATTGTCCAATTACTTTAGGTCCCTTTAAAAACAGGGTGGCACATGTTAAGAAGCTGAAACTCCTAAACCCTTCATCCAATTTTAATGTGGATACCCTCAAATGAAAGCTGAAAGTCTGAACTTCAACTGCATCTGATTTGTTTTGTTTCAAATTCATTGTGGTAATGTCTAGAACCAAAATTAGATAAATGTTGTCTCTGTCCAAATATTTATGGACCTAACTGTAAAATAACCCCCATCCCCACTCCAAATCCCCCCACACACATTAAATCCCCCCATCCCCACTCCAAATCCCCCCATACATAAAATAACCCCCATCGCCACTCCAAATCCCCCACACATAAAATAACCCCCATCGCCACTCCAAATCCCCCACACATAAAATAACCCCCATCGCCACTCCAAATCCCCCACACATAAAATAACCCCCATCGCCACTCCAAATCCCCCCACACAAAATAACCCCCATCGCCACTCCAAATCCCCCCACACATAAAATAACCCCCATCCCCACTCCAAATCCCCCCACACATACAATAACCCCATCGCCACTCCAAATCCCCCCACACATAAAATAACCCCCCATCCCCACTCCAAATCCCCCCACACATAAAATAACCCCTATCGCCACTCCAAATCCCCCCACACATAAAATAACCCCCCATCGCCACTCCAAATTCCCCCACACATAAAATAACCCCCCATCCCCACTCCAAACCCCCCCACACATAAAATAACCCCCATCCCACCTCCAAACCCCCCCAGACATAAAAGAACCCCCATCTCCACTCCAAATCCCCCCACACATAATGTATCCCCCATCCCCACTCCAAACCCCCCCACACATAAAAGAACCCCATCCCCACTCCAAATCCCCCCACACATAATGTATCCCCCCATTCCCAGTCCAAATCCTCCCACACATAAAAGAACCCACATCCCCACTCTAAATCCCCCCCACACATAATGTATCCCCCATCCCCACTCCAAACCCCCCCACACATAAAATAACCCCCATCCCCACTCCAAACCCCCCACACATAAAAGAACCCCCATCCCCACTCCAAATCCCCCCCACACATAATGTATCCCCCCATCCCCACTCCAAACCCCCCCACACATAAAACAACCCCCATCCCCACTCCAAACCCCCACACATAAAAGAACCCCCATCCCCACTCCAAATCCCCCCCACACATAATGTATCCCCCATCCCCACTCCAAACCCCCACACATAAAAGAACCCCCATCCCCACTCCAAATCCCCCCCACACATAATGTATCCCCCATCCCCACTCCAAACCCCCCACACATAAAAGAACCCCCATCCCCACTCCAGATCCCCCCACACATAATGTATCCCCCCATCCCCACTCCAAATCCCCCCACACATAAAAGAACCCACATCCCCACTCTAAATCCCCCCCACACATAATGTATCCCCCATCCCACTCCAAATCCCCCCACACATAAAAGAACCCCCATCCCCACTCTAAACCCCCCCCATACACACACACTCACACAGTATGTCCCCCATTTATCTTCTGTGGTATCTTCAGCTCCATAATGGAGCACACTCACCACAAATCTTCACCCTTCTGGGCGTCGACGATGAGTGACGTCAGCAGCGTGATCACATGACCTGATCACGCTGCAGACGTCGCTCTGACCCGACGGTCAGAGCTTCAATTGTACTGGCGTCTGTATAGACGCCAGTGCAATTGATTCCTGGGAGCCGGCACGCAGCAGCTTCTCTGTGCCGGCTGTCAGTTTGACAGCCGGCACAGGGAACCGCCGACTCCCAGGCAGGGGGCGGCAGAATGCAGCCGCAGGGGAGACAGCTGCAGCAGGGACGGGCCCCCTTCTAGCCCGGGCCCTGTGGCAGCTGCTTCCCCTGCTTCCACGATAGTTCCGCCCCTGATGTCCGCTGTAGTCATACTAACCCAAAGAATAAAGCTGCCTTTTCAACTTTACCACATGTGTAATGGCAAAAAAAATCCTGAATTGCTGGTTTTTATTGATTCTGCTTCTGAAAAATTAGAATAGCAAACAATCAAAAATGACGTGACCAAATGACAATTCGGCCCGCAAAAAACAGACCCTCACATGACTCTGTCCATAATAAGGAAAAATTATTGCTATCAAAATATGGTGATAAACTTGTTATTTGCAAGACAAAGCGTCTTTTAGAGTGTTAGCAGCCAAAATCTATATAATTTTGGTATCATTGTAATTGCACTGACCCAAAGAATAAAAACATCTGATTACTTATATCGTGTGAGGAACAACGTAAAAAATAAATAAAACCAATTCTTCACTTGCTGTTGATTTATTAATTCTACCTCTCAAAGATCGCAGAAAAGCTTAGTTCACATTTATCCTGCGCTGTGCTCTGAGCACTTACACTGGGGTTTCCATGTAAATCTCTGAAACACATGAGTCAAACGTAACCCCCAGTGGAAGATTCCCTATAATGAGGCAGATGGAGACATTGTGGACTCTGTCCTATGATACAGCGGTGTCTCTTTTTAGGCGTGCATAAAAGCATTTGTAAAGGGAGCTGTCAGCAGCGGATCTTGATGATTTTCACAGGTACATTCAGAGATGCAGAATATTCCTCAGACAACAATTAAAAATCTGAATGATAGTAGCCAAGGCTGCAAGTGCGGGAATTTCTACACATGGTGCTCATGCATGCAATTGAATAATAAAGACGTTTTGAAAATTTTGTTCTCATTTTTTCATCATTTGCATATAATTAACATGTCTATAGACTTTGTGATTTTCATCATTCTATGACTTTTCCTTCTTCATATTTCAACTTTAATGTTGAGAAGTGTGTACCTGGCGATCAGGTAGCTTGGGCAGTCAATCCTCTTGCCTTTTGACTCCGACCCACCTGCCCTCCATATTGTGGCTCTTTGCACAGAGCAGAAGTTGGAGCCTGGATTTCCAGACCATTGCCAAAAGGCTTTACCGCTCCTGGCACTCTGACCGCCCCTGTCCAGAGGGAGTAAAACCAACGACATCAACATGGCAGATCACGTATGCAATCCAGGCAACCTTGGATTCGTTCATCGACTCTGTCGCTCTCCATCTCTCCCTGTAAGAAGACATGATCTCCTTCCCCATCTCTAATTTCTACAGAGGTTCAAACCTGTTTGCGACTCAGACTTGAATTTAGATTTCTAGTAGGCAGGGAAGCAATGGTAGATGACTGATAGTCTTGTCTTGTACAGGCAGTCAACCAGTTCCTAAAGGTCAAAGCCATCCATAACCATTCTCCTCTGTATATTTCCGAACTAATCTCTCAATATCTTCCCTCACATAATCTCCAGGTCCTCCCAAGACCTCCTTCTCTCCTCCATGCTTATTTGCTCCTCACCCAATCGCCTCCAAGATTTCCCTGAATATCCCCCATCCTCTGGAATTCTGTGCCCCAACACAATCCTTCAGAGAGAACTTGAAAACCCATCTCTTCAAAAAAGCTTACAACCTGTAATGACCATGCGGCCACAACAACACCTTCGGAGCTACTGCAACCCCCGACCTACTGTCTCTTTCCTCATAATCCTGTAGAATGTAAGCCTGCAAGGGTAGGGTCCTCTTCCTCTGTCCAGTCTGTAATTGTTAGTTTGTTTGCTGTAAGTGATATTTGTATTTTGATGTAACCCCATCTCATGTACAGCACCATGGAGTTAATGGTGCTATATGAATAATAATAATAATAATACACTGTGTTCCAAATTATTATGCAAAAATTGTTTAGGAGTGATAAGGTAAGAATTTTTTTGTTTATAAGTTAAACTCATTGATGGTGATGTGTGTCAGGGTTCTTTATATCACTGTAAGCAATTGCAGACACCTGTGCTAATTAGTATGGCAGGTGTGTCCAATGAAAGGCAAGACTACTTAAGAAGGCTGTCCCACATTATTAAGCAGCCTACATTTTCTGCCAAAATGGGAAAGAAAAAGGATGTGTCGGCTGCTGAGAAGCAACAAATTGTGGAGTGTTTAGGTCAAGGCATGACTTCAATCAACATTGCCAAGACACTTCATCGTGATCATCGCACAATCAAGAAGTATGTAGCACGTGTGCGTGCTGATAAGGGAAAATTGAGGACTCTTTCCTACAGGCAATTACGTCAGGTTAAAAGAGCAGCGGCAAAAAAGCCTTGTCATAGCACCAGACAAGTTTTTGAAGCTGCTGGTGCCTCCAACGTCCCCCGAACAACAAGATGCAGGGTCCTTCAGACAAGCCATCCTGTCGACCTCCTCTATCCACTGCACACAAGCAGAAACAGCTCCAGTGGGCCAAACAATACATGAAGACTGACTTCAAAACTGTTTTGTTCACCGATGAGTGCCGTGCAACGCTCGATGGTCCAGATGGATGGAGTGGAGGATGGCTGGTTGATGGACACCCCATGCAAACACGGCTACGGTGCCAACAAGGAGGAGGTGGAGTAATGTTTTGGGCTGGAATCATGGGGAGAGAGATTGTCGGCCCCTTTAGGATCCCTGAAGGGGTAAAGATGAACTCCATAGTGTATGATGAGTTTCTCAAACAGCACTTCCTGCCATGGTTCAAGAAGAAGAACCGTGCATTCCGCAGCAAGATCATTTTCATGCATGATAATGCACCGTCTCATGCTGCACATAACACATCTGCATCTCTGGCTGCTATGGGCATAAAAGGGGACAAACTTATGGTGTGGCCCCCAAGCTCCCCTGACCTCAACCCCATTGAGAACCTCTGGAGCATCAACAAAAGGAGTGTCTATGATGGCGGGAGGCAGTTCACATCTAAGCAACAGCTCTGGGAGGGTATTCTGTCCTCATGCAAAACAATTGAAGTAGAAACCATCCAAAACCTGCCAAATTCAATGGACGAGAGAGTTCAGAAGCTCCTTTCGAACTAGGGGTCCTATGTGCAAATGTAACATCACCTAGAATAAAGTTTTGAGTTGAAAACTGTTTGATTTTAGTTTGTAATAACCTGCTAATGCTTATAATTTCAAAAATGACCATTTTTTTGTTCTTTATTAAAATGAAAAGGTAGAAAACTCTGCTGTGCATAATAATTTGGAACATGCATTTTGAGTGCAGTTTGAGTGTTTTATTTTTTAAAAAATATACTATTATCATAGGCAGTTTGTACAAAAACCTTTCAATTATACTCTAATAGTTATTTCACTGGAAAATTATAATGACTGCAATTCATATAGGTAATTTGGGAAAATCTGAGAAAATATTATTTGCATAATAATTTGGAACACAGTGTAATAATAAAAACGCCTGTTCAACACAGTTTTGTGCACTTCTGAAAAGAAGGTAAACGCTGAACAGAGGCCAGAGGGAGTACAGAGTAACTCTGCTGCCTCATTATAGTGAATGGGTTCCCTCCAGGGTTTCATCTGTATCATGTCATTTGGAGATTTAGATGGAAAGCCTGATATCAGTGCTCAATGTAGAGCGCAGGATAAATGTGATCCCAAATGTTGTGTAAAATCTTTCCAATAAAAGCTTCAACTCAATATATAAATAAAGCAAGTCCCCACTCAGGTCCATCATCTGTTATTGGAATTATACATTATTGGCAGTACAAAGGCTCTGTAAAAGCTAAATGGCTCTTGGTCCTCCCAAAAACTTTGGCAAATTCTGCACTCCCAAAACCAAATGCCTCCCCTCTCTTTTAAGCCCTAGTGTGCCTAAACCACATTTAGTGTCAATATGTTTGGCATTTCTGTAGCAATGAGATCTTGATTTACAGGTGTGTGTCTCCAGAAGCATGAGCTGGGCACTACCACCTACTGGCACTGCAATGGCAGTTTGCAATTTTCACTCAGCAAAATGGACATCTGATTGTTTCTGCAAAACACCCATGGAGTCAAAATCATCACTACCCTTGTATATAAATTCTCAAAGCAGTATAATTTCCAAAATGTGGTGAGTTAAGGGGGATTCTGCTTTTCTAGCTCTAATTGGCTCTGTATATTGAGTCCTCAAACTATTGTAGAAAAATCTGCGCTCCAGGAGGCAAATAGTGCTCGATCCCAGGTGAGTCACGTTGTATGGCCAAGCAGTGCTGTACAGCCACATATAGGGTATTTCTACATTCATCAAAAATTGTGGGCCAAATTTTGGTACCACTTTTACCCATTTCACAATGTGAAAATGTAAAATATGGGGCTAAAACTTAATGTTGTAATGATTTTTTTTTCACTGCCCAATGGTATAAAATTCTGTTACACATCTGTGGTGTCAATATGATCACTAGAGATGAGCGACTTTGCCATCGTGAGGGTCGAGTCGGGTTTCGGACCATCTGACTTTACCAAAAGTCGAGTCGAACTAAATCGGCCGAATAACTAACGGCAAAAGTCGGAGTTTCGACAAAAAGCGAAACCCGACCCCAATGCAAGTCAATGGGGAATAAAAGTCGCCAGTGAGTGGAGGACAGTAAACACACCTACAGTGCCCATTTCAATGCCAACGACATCAATTCCTATTACTTAAGCTTGTCAACCTTAATTTACTTTATAATAATAGTAACACATTGAAAACTGGGGGTTATTTGGCTAAAGTTGGGGGGGGCAGGGCTGGCTCCAGGTTTTCATGGGCCCCGGGCCAAAGAGTCTCAGTGGGCACCTTTAACACATACCACAATTCATGATGCTCCGATATGGCAGAGAAATATAAGTATAGTACAATGCCAAATACTTCACTTCTAACATTACATGAGTGATATCTATTGTAAATTCTACAATAGCTCAAAAACCGGACAGTATAGTCCTCCATACAGTATTATGGGCACCACATAGTGCACCATACAGAATAATGAGCCCCATATATTGCTCCATACAGAATGGGCTCCATATAATGCTCCATACAGAATAGGCCCCATATGTGCTCCATATGATGCTCCATATATAAAGGGTCCTATATGATGCCCCATAAATAATGAACCCCATATGATGCTCTAGTATATGATGGGCCCCATATATGATGCTCCAGTGTATGATGAGCCCCATATAATGCTCCAAATATAATGGTCCCCATATATAATGCTCCATATATTATGGGCTCCATGTGATGCTCCATATATAATGTGCCCCATATGATGCGCCATATATAATGGGCCCCATATGATGCTCCAGTATATGATGGTCCCCATGGATGATGCTTCAGTGTATGATGGGACTATATAATGCTCCATATATAATGGGCCCCATATGATGCTCCAGTATATGATGGGTCCCATGGATGATGCTCTAGTGTATGATGGGCCTATATAATGCTCCATATATAATGGGCCCCATATGATGCTCCAGTGTATAATGGGCCCCGTATATGATGCTCCAGTGTATGATGGGCCCCATTTATAATGCTCCAGTGTATGATGTGCCCCATATATAATGCTCCAGTGTATAATGGGCCCTATCTATGATGCTCAAGTGTATGATGGGCCCCATATATAATTCTCCAGTGTATAATGCTCCCCATATATTACTCCAAAAATTAAAAAAAATTAAATACCTCTCCTCGCTGGGCACTGCTCTACTCTGGATTCCTCAGAGTCGCCATCTTCCAGCTCTCTGCACAGTGACTGTTCAGGCAGAGGGCGCACAGACATGAAGTCATTGCGCTCTCTGACCTGAATGTCACTGTCAGGAAATGCGTAAGACGTCACAGCGGTGGAGCAGGTAGAGGTAAGTATTGCAAGTGCTGGGGCCCTGAGCAAGCAGAGGGGGCCCACTCGTGGGTGCTGGCACTGGCACAGGGCCCCTCATAGTACGCCGTGTCCCTGATGGTGACTGGGCCCCCCCAC
Source organism: Oophaga sylvatica (assembly GCA_033576555.1). Classification (NCBI taxonomy): domain Eukaryota; kingdom Metazoa; phylum Chordata; class Amphibia; order Anura; family Dendrobatidae; genus Oophaga; species Oophaga sylvatica. The sequence continues at coordinate 70,360,886 of JARQOD010000005.1, forward strand.
CTGCTCAGGGCCCCGGCACTTGCCCGGGTGTGCCAGGTGCTGACGCCAGCCCTGGGGGGGTACAGCCCAGTTAGGGAGGTGGAAAAACTGGTATATGTTGAGGTGTAGGCTGGACATTCAGCAGCTGCAAATGGAGGAATTGGAGAAGTCAGAGGAAGAGGAGGTCAAAGCGAGCCATTTTGCTGGCAATCTATGTGTCATCAGGGGAAGGTGGGACAAAATCTTTTGAAACCCAGGCATGGTTCATTTTAAAAAAGGTGAGATCACCTACATTTTGGGTTGACAGCCGGGTCCTTCTTTCTGTCAGGATTGATCCAGCAGCACTGAAGACTCTTTCTGATAGCACACTACCAGCAGGGCAAGCGAGCTACTGTAAGGCATATTGTGCCAATTCAGGCCAGGTGTCCAGTTTACAGGGCCAATAGTCAAAGGGGAATGAACTGTGAGGGAGAACATCGATAGGGGAGGAGAGGTAATTTTCAACCATAGTTGACAACTGCTGTCTCCTGTCTGTTGTAATCGATTCAGTATTACCAGTCGTGTGAGCGGTACTCGAGAAATCAGTCCACAACATGGTCATGAAACCCCGGTCTCCAACGCCACTTCGGCTGTGTGCACCACGAACACATCTTCCATGTTGCCCAGTATGGCTCTTGGTAGAACCTGCACCGCTGCTGTCTGCTGGGAATGCCTCTAACAAACGGTTTACTAGAGTTGCTTGTTTGTCAGCCAATATTAGCTCTAGGTTCTCCTGTGGCATGATGTTCTGTAATTTGCCTTTATAGCGTGGATCGAGGATGCTGGCCAACCATTAGTCGTCATTCTTCATAATTTTGGCAATGGGGGGTCCCTTTTTAGGTTCCACAAGACATAATCACACATGTGGGCCAATGTTCCTGGTGTCATTGATGCACTGCCAGTGGTGGGTGGAGGAGCACTTTCTGCCAAATCCACATCCCTCCAGTCACGCACAAACCCTGTACCTGACCTTGGCAAGCCAACATTTTCTCTTGTCCCCTGAGAAGCATCCTCCTCCCCAAAATAATCATCTCCCTCATCCTGGTCCACCTCATCCAGGACAGTTCCCTGAGCAGACAATGCCTGACTGTCATCAAGGCTTCCCTCCTCCTCTTCCTCCGCTGCAGACGCCTGATCCTTAATGTGCGTCAAAGTTTGCATGAGCAGACGCATAAGTGGGATGCTCATGCTAATGATGGCGTTGTCTGCGCTTACCAGCCATGTGCATTCCTCAAAACACTGAAGGACTTTACAGAGGTCTTTCAGCTTTGACCATTGTACACCCGACAACTCCATGTCTGACCTCAAACTGTCTGCCCGTGTATCCTCCCACAAATGCATTACAGCCTGCCTCTGTTCGCACAGTCTCTCAACCATGTGCATGGTGGAGATCCACCTTGTTGCAACGTCTATGATTAGGCGGTGCTTGGGGAGGTGGAGCGATCGCTGCAGCCTCTGCATACGACTGGAGTCTACAGGCGAGCTACGGATGTGCGAGCACAGTCTTCGCACCTTATGGAGCAGGGCTGGTAAATCCGGATAATTATTTATGAAGCACTGCACCACCAGGTTCAAGGTGTGAGCCAGGCAAAGTATGTGTCTAAGTTTTTTTGGCAATAGAGTTATTCTGTGAAAAAGAAAAGGGAAAGTCAGCTCACCTCATTATGATGCAACTTGTCACGTATGTAAAATTCGCTTGGAGGAGCTGTTCTAGTCCAGGACGCAAGCAGCAAAAGCAAAGGAAAAAAACGGGGTCTCCAGCGATGAATAGGCACAAACGCAGTAATAAAAATAAAAAAAAGGTAGCTTTTAATTAATCCATTAAAAACTTTGCAGCCAAGGTAGATAACCAAAAAACAATCCATATGTGACAAACCGATGGTCTAAGACACCAGAATAAGACTCCTTGCTGAAACGCTTCGGTTGTCACATGTGGATTGTCTTTTGGTTACCTACCTTGGCTGTATCGTTTTTAATGGATTAATTGAAAGCTAAGTTTTTCATTTTTATTACTGCCTTTGTGCCATCACTGGAGACCCCATTTTCTTCCTTTGTTTTTATTCTATGAAGATCAACCTAGGAGTTTGTCACTCTCTGGTGCCAGCGGTGTATCTGCTGCTTCTGTGGAGTTCGGGTTCCTGGTTCCGAATCCTCTGCTACTTAGAGCTTGGCAGCAGAGGCTGATGCTGAGTATCATTTTCCCTTTCCTTGTCTGTCTCGTTCTTGTCACTTCTCCTGTGTTGATACGATCTGCAGTGGTAAGGCTAGAGTCCTTTCCAGTCAGTGCACTAGCCAGGGTATAATGAGTTGACAGCTAGTGACAAGGCATGTGACGATGGTGGGGGGAAGGACCCACATAGGGCATTAGGGGAGCTTAGGGATAGGCACAGTTCATTGTTAGGAGGTGCCCCATCCCTCCCTCCCTACTGTTAGGGCCTTCCTCTCCCTTTTTCCATCCTATTGTTTGTGTATGTTGTGCCGTCCGCCGGACTTACCCATGCCAAGGGTGACACAAGTCCAGCAAATTGTGAACTCCAATATGGCGCTTCTTCCCTTCTGAGCTTTGCACTGTGCCTCAAAAGCAGTTTTTGATCACATATGGGGTATTGACGTACTCAGCAAAAGTTGCACAACAAATTTATGGGACATTTTCTCCTGTTATCCTTGTGAAAATGAAAAAAAAATTGAGGTTAAAACAACATTTTGTGGGAAAAATATATATATATTTTTTTCATTTTCACAGAACAACGTTGTAAGATTCTGACGCACCAAACATCTAGATAAATTTCTTGAAGAGTCTAATTTACAAAATTGGGTCACTTGTTTAGACACCTCAGGGCTCTCCAAACGTAACCTGACATCCGCAGACCATTCCACCAAAGTTTGCTTCCTAAAACATCACTCCTTCCTTCCTGAGCCCTGCCGTGCGCCAAAACAGTGGTTTTCTACCATATATGAGGTATCTGTGTACTCAGGAGAAATTGCAGAACAAATTTTGGATTTCATTTTCTCCTGTTATCCTTGTGAAAATAAAAAATTTGGTGCTAAAAACATGTTTGTGGGAAAAATGTGATTTTTTTTATTTTCACGGCTTCTGTGAAGCATCGGGAAATGAAGGTGATCATCACACATCTGAATACATTCCTTTAGGGATCTAGCTTTAAAAATGGGGTCCATGGTAAGGGGATTCCACTGTTAGACACATCAGGAGCTTTCCAAATGTGACATGGCGTCCGCTAGTGTTTCCAGCCAATTTTGACCTCCAATAGTCAAATGGTGCTCCTTTCCTTCCGAGCCCTGACGTCCACCCAAATAGTAGATTTCCTCCACATATTGGGTATCAGTGTACTCAGGAGAAATTGCACAACAAACATTGAGGTCCATTTTCTCTTGTCATCCATTCAAAAATTAAAAAAAAAAATTGGTCTGAAGTAAAATATTTATGAAAAAAAGTTTAATGTGCATTTTTTTCATCCACATTCCATTAATTCCCGTGTAGCACCTGAAGGGTTAAAGGGAACTGATCACTAGGTATATCTCATATGATGTAAGACCACCACCTTTCAGCCCTCATAATCAGCATTTTGATATGCTGTATATGCAGTGGCACAACAAAAGAAACACATCGACCAAAAATCTCAAACTTATAATGTATATCTTATTCATGTATCAGGAAAATTAATAATGAAGAAAAAACAACAATGCATAGATGAAAAATCAATATATGCAGAAATAGGGCAATACTATCCAGATGAAAGAGGCATACCGATATTGTAAGGTGCTTAAAAATCAATAAATCACACTTATGTGCAATATAACATCATGTGCACAAAAATTATGACCAACAGGGTCATAATCCACTTCAGAGTCCAAATCCACTTTGTCTCACATTGCGCAAGCTAATGACTAATATTAGCACCCCTAATATTAGTAGATATCAAATCTATACCAGGGATTTTCAATTGGGTGCTATCACAACTATGGTAAAGTTTAAAATGCCTAGGAATAGTCTTTAAGGCGATGATGTCATTTTCAATTTCTGCTGCCTTATATCTTTTTTACTTTTATTACTCTTGATAGCCCTGGTCTATGTGTAGTACGCCTTTACACTGACACCTATTGGTGTCTTTCAGCATTGCCCTGGCCTATGTGTGGTATGCCCTTATACTGACACCTGCTGGTATCCTTTAGCACTTGCACTTTACTTAAAAAAAATGTATTTATTTATATTTTCACAGTGCACATTGTTGACATATGCTTGATATTCCTACCCCTGTTGGTCATAATTTTTGTACACATGATGTTATATTGCACATTAGTGTGATTTATTGATTTTTTAAGCACCTTGCAATATCGGCATGCCTCTTTTATCTGGATAGTATTGCCCTATTTCTGCATATATTGATCTTTCCTCTATGCATTGTTGTTTTTTCTTCATTATTAATTTTCCTGATACATGAATAAAATATACATTATAAGTTTGGGATTTTTGGTCGATGTGTTTCTTTTGTTGTGCCATTGGTAATTTTCCAACTGTCCTGGTGGTTTTTAATTGTCCATTTAGTCAGCAAGCATAATATACCACTTGGTTTTTGATATATGTGATTATTTATAATTACCACTATTTTAGATTGCTGTGCCGGCTATTTTAACTTTCTTTGGTGTTCTGTTGTATACACAGTGGGTAAGGAAAGTATTTCGACCCCTTTAAATTTTTCACTCTTTGTTTCATTGCAGCCATTTGGTAAATTCAAAAAAGTTTTTTTCTCATTAATGTACACTCTGCTCTCCATCTTGACTGAAAAAAACAGAAATGTAGAAATGTTTGCAAATTTATTAAAAAAGAAAAACTGAAATATCACATGGTCATAAGTATTCAGACCCTTTGCTCAGTATTGAGTAGAAGCACCCTTTTGAGCTAGTATAGCCATGAGTCTTCTTGGTAATGATGCAACAAGTTTTTCACACCTGGATTTTTGGATCCTCTGACATTCTTCCTGGCAGATCCTCTCCAGTTCCGTCCGGTTGGATGGTGAACATTGGTGGACAGTAGAGATGAGCGATATTGCCCGAAATAGTATCGGAATTCTGATTTCCGATATTGGAAAAATATCGGATATCGGAATTTCCGATTTCCAATAACAATGCAAGTTAATGGGAGAAAAAAATCGGAATTACAAAATGACCACTACAGTGCTATATAATGGATAAAATGGAGGGGAAACACCTCAGGATAATGGGGGAAGGAGTATGCAGAGGCAGAGGAGCAAAAAAATCGCTAGAAAAATGCACAGAGCGAAAACTGTAGCAAGAAAACTGGTCGCCATCTTCTTAACAGCGGTGTTTTTTCTTTGGGTTAGAATTAGTTGGTGTAGGGTTAGGGTTTATGGTTAGTAGGGTAAGGGTTAGGGTTAGAGCGAGCGTTGTCGAAACACGGTTTGGAGCAGGAGGTACCCGTGCCCTTGGGCACTCCCGAGAACCAGCTGGCGATGCTGGAACTCGGTTTACCCTTTGGGGGAGGCACCTGTATAGAATCATAGAATCATAGAATGGTAGAGTTGGAAGGGACCTCCTGGGTCATCTGGTCCAACCCCCTGCTCAAAGCAGGATTCTCTAAATCATCCCAGACAGATGTCTATCCAGCCTCTGTTTGAAGACTTCCATTGAAGGAGAACTCACCACCTCTTGTGGCAGCCTGTTCCACTCATTAATCACCCTAACTGTCAAAAAGTTTTTTCTAATATCTAATCTGTGTCTCCTCCCATTCAGTTTCATCCCATTGCTTCTAGTCTTTCCTTGCGCAAATGAGAATAAAGATGATCCTTCTACAATGTGACAGCCCTTGAGATATTTGTAGACAGCTATTAAGTCTCCTCTCAGTCTTCTTTTTTGCAAGCTAAACATTCCCAAATCCTGCAACCGTTCCTCATAGGACATGGTTTGCAGACCGGTCACCATTCTGGTGGCTCTGAACTTGCTCCAGTTTGTTGATGTCTTTTTTAAAATGTGGTGCCCAAAACTGGACACAGTATTCCAGATGAGGTCTGACCAAAGAGGAGTAGAGGGCAATAATGACCTCACGTGATCTAGACTGTATGCTTCTGTTGATACATCCTAGAATTGCATTTGCCTTTTTTGCTGCTGCATCACACTGTTGACTCATGTTAAGTCTGTGATCAATTAGTATACCCAAGTCTTTTTCACATGTGCTGTTACTTAGCCCTATTCCTCCCATTTTGTATATGCTTTTTTCATTTTTATTGCCCAGATGTAGTACTTTGCATTTTTCCCTGTTAAAATCCATTCTGTTAGTTGCTGCCCACTGCTCCAGTTTATGTATATCTTTTTGAATCCTCTCTCTCTCTTCTCTAGTATTAGCTACCCCTCCTAGCTTTGTGTCATCAGCAAATTTGATCAGTTTACCCTCAATTCCTTCATCTAAATCATTGATAAAGATGTTGAACAATACAGGGCCCAAAACAGAGCCTTGTGGTACCCCACTTGAGACATTCTTCCAACTGGATGTGCAGCCATTTACAACCACTCTTTGGGTCCGATCACTAAGCCAGTTATGAATCCACCTAATAGTTGCCTTGTCCATTCCATACTTAGTCATTTTTTCAATAAGGATTGTGTGAGATACTTTGTCAAATGCTTTGCTGAAGTCAAGATATACTATATCTACAGCATTTCCCTGATCCACCCAGTCAGTGATTCTGTCATAGAAGGAAATTAAGTTAGTCTGACATGACTTATTAGTTACAAACCCATGCTGACTCTGTTTAATCACTTCATTCTTATCCAGGTACTTGCATACATGTTCTTTAATAATTTGTTCAAAGATCTTTCCTGGTATAGAAGTCAAACTCACCGGCCTGTAGTTCCCTGGGTCCACCTTCTTCCCCTTTTTGAAGATAGGAACAACATTTGCTCTTCTCCAGTCTTCTGGGACTTCTCCTGTTCTCCAAGAATTTTCAAAGATTATGGACAGTGGTTCAAGAATTTCTTCTGCTATCTCCTTCAGTACCCTGGGGTGTAATTCATCTGGACCTGGAGACTTGAATTCATTTAGGTTAGCTAAGTGTTTCCTCACTGTCTTTCTGTTTATAGATATCCTGGATTCTTCTATTCCTTTAATAGGACAGTGAAGATCAGTTGATGTTACATTTCCTTTCTGAGAGAAAACAGATGCAAAATAGGAATTTAAAAGTTCAGCCTTCTCAACATCCTGACTTACCATTTCATCATTTTCATCCTGTAAAAATCCTATAGCATCTTTGACTTTTCTTTTACTTTTGACGTATCCCCAAAATCCTTTTTTGTTGCTTTTGACGTCACTTGCAAGCCTTAATTCATTGTAAGCTTTAGATAATCTGATTTGTGCCCTGCAGGTTCTGCAGACGGCATTATATTCTTCTTTAGATATGCCTCCCTCTTTCCATTTGATAAACATTTCTTTCTTCCTTTTTAGCATGTGTTTAAGTTCTGTGTTCATCCATCCTGGTTTCCTTAAATGCTTCCCATTCTTCCCTCTTTTCGGAATTGTTAACGATTGTGCTTTGAGAATCTCATTTTTCAAGATTTTCCATCCTTCCTGGACATTTTTGTCCTTAAGGATATCCAGCCATTGGATCCCTCCAATTCTCTTTCTGAGTTCCTTAAAATCTGCCTTTCTGAAATCTAACCTTGACGTCTGAGTCTTCACAGGTCTTCCTCCTCTTGTTATCCAAAATTCTAAAATAGCATGGTCACTACCTCCTAGGGTCCCAGCCACTCTTACCTCCTCCACCATTTCCTCCCTGTTTATGAGGATTAGATCCAAGGTAGCAGATCCCCTTGTTTTCTCCATTACCTTTTGGAAGATAAAGTTGTCAGCAAGAGAGGATAAGAATTTCCTGGACCTGTTAGTTTTGCCTGAGAGAGATTCCCAACAAATGTCTGGATAGTTGAAATCTCCCATGACCACTATGTCATATTTTTTGGAGAACTTGGCCATTTGATGCATAAAGAGTTCATCCATATCTTCAGCTTGCACAGGCGGCCTGTAGTAAATGCCTACAATGGTGTCCTTTCCATTGTTCTGTCCTTGTATTCTTACCCAAACAGTTTCCACAGAACTCCCAGTCTCTGAAGCTTCAATCTCTGTGCAGATATACGCTTTTCTAACATACAATGCAACACCTCCTCCTCGTTTATCAAGTCTGTTTCTTGCAAATAAGTTGTAACCTTCTAGCCTTGTATTCCAATCATGTGTATCGTCCCACCAAGTCTCAGTGATTCCAATGACATCATATTTCTTCTCCTGCGTTAGTAGCTCCAGTTCTCCTTGTTTGTTGCCCATGCTTTGTGCATTCGTATAGAAACACTTTAGTTTGTGATTGGTTTCTCTTTCTTCAATATTTTTATTATGTAGATTTTTTTGTCTTTGTCCTTCCCCTTCACTTCTAATAGCAGAGTTCTCAATAGCATTTGTCAGGTGTATGGCTTTTGCTGGCGTTTTGCTTCCCTTCCCACATTGTTCTAGTTTAAAGCTCTCCTGATGAGTGTAGCAAGGCGACTTCCAAATACATGTTTTCCAGTCTTCGTAAGGTGCACCCCATCTCTAGCAAGTAGTCCATCGTACAGGTAATTCACTCCGTGATCCAGAAATCCAAATCCTTGCTGACGGCACCATCGACGTAGCCAGTTGTTCACCTGCAGAATTTTATTCCACCTTCTTGTTCCATGGCCATCCACTGGAAGGATGGAGGAGAAGACCACCTGCGCTCCCAGTTCTTTCACTTTCTTACCTAAGTTTTCAAAGTCACTGCAGATGGTTTCCAGGTCACTTCTTGTGGTGTCATTTGTCCCCACATGTATCCGCACTTCACTGCCACGAAACAGCCGGTGTGGCTGGATCTCGCCTCTTGTGCTTCTGCCTATAGGTGTTTGGCATCTGTCGTCCTTTTTTTCCACTTTGGTATAACGAGGTACAGCTGGCGGTACTGTTGCCCAGAAACACAGCATGCTGTGAAAGTGGCAGTCACGGAAATGGGCACTTGCTGGCGGTACTAGAGCCCAGAAACACAGCATGCTGTCAGGAGTCGAACCCAGTACCTCTTGTCCACTGGCCAGCAGCTCTACCATCTGAGCTATTCTGCTGGCTGCAAAGTTCCTTGCTGAATCCAGATACCATTGACTGTTCTTCCTGATTGGCTACACCTAGTGCTCTCTTGATTGGGCCTCTGATTGCCAATTACACACCCTATATAAACCTGGCCCTGTGGGTGTGTCATTGCGAGATTATTGAGCTCCAAGCCTTTAGTCAAGCGTTTCCTGCTGATCCATTGCTACAAACACTGCTCTCCTGTGAACCGACCTCGGCCTGCCTTCTGACTACGCTCTCCGCCTGATCCATTGCTACAAACACTGCTCTCCTGTGAACCGACCTCGGCCTGCCTTCTGACTACGCTCTCCGCCTGATCCATTGCTACAAACACTGCTCTCCTGTGTACCGACCTCCGGCTGCCACCTGACTACGTTATCTGCCTGCTCCTCTGTTACCGAACTGCCTTTCCTGTGTACCGACCTCCGGCTGCCACCTGACTACGTTATCCGCCTGATCCATTGCTACAAACACTGCTTTCCTGTGTACCGACCTCCGGCTGCCATCTGACTACGCTACCTGCCTCTGCTTCCCCTAGTGTTTGCAGTTACATCAGCTCCAACCCAGACGGGATCTTGACAGAATAATCTCGCGCCAAAATGGAGTCCGCTGTGAACACCCTGAGACGGCAAGTTACGGAGCTTCAAAGTTTTGTACTGACTCTCAAGGAAAATATGCCAAGTTACAAACTGATTTCACGGCGATACAACAGGAAGTAATTGAGCTACAAAAACAACTTCTGGACGTGCGCAATTCAGGGTCCGAATCAAACGCGCGGCTGCCGCTGCCTGCAAAGTTCAGTGGGGATCGCAAGCAGTACCGAGGATTCCTCAATCAATGCCGCATATACTTCCAGATGCAACCTGCTCCCTTTACCAGTGAGAGGAAGAAAGTTTTTTTCATGATAAATCTCCTGACGGATGAAGCTCTTGCTTGGGCTTCACCTTATGTAGAAAAGGACTATGACCTCCTTAATGACCTGGAAGCCTTCACCGCAGCTATGAATCAAGTTTTTGATGACCCAAACCGCTGTGCCACAGCAGAAACCAAATTACATAATTTGCGCCAAGGACGTCGCTCTGTTGCGGAATATACATCGGAGTTCCGTCGCTGGGTGGCCGACACCACCTGGAATCCAGCGGCCCAGAGAAGTCAATTTCGACGAGGGTTATCAGAACCAGTGAAAGACGAGCTTGCCAGGGTTGAGACCCCTGACCAGTTGGAGGACTTTATTCAATTATGTATCCGGATTGACCAGAGACTTACTGAAAGGAGAAAGGAGAGACTGCGAGCACTTGGGAATAGCCCTGGCTTCTCATTTTCAGCATCAGACCACCAAGAAAAGACGCAAGTTGTGTCTGAAGCGATGCAGATCGACGTCATCCGAAGACCACTCTCTGCACAGGAGAAGGAGAGGCGACGTGCAGAACATCTCTGCCTCTATTGTGGGGACCCTGGACACTATGCCATCAACTGTCCTAACAAAAGGACTATAGCCTTTACCAACAACAGGTCTGCCAGCAATACGGACCTTTCTCAGCAGTCGGATTCCATCTTGCAGACTATCTTATCAGTAACTCCAGAAATAGACAAAATACATACCACATCATCTCATTTTGTAATCCCCATTCAGGTTGTAATGGGCACCCAGAAAATACAATGCTCTGCCCTGTTGGATTCGGGAGCAGGAGGAAATTTTATGGACTTAAAATTTACACGTGATAATAATATTTCCAGTAGGACCAAATCCACACCAATTGAAATGGAAACTGTGGATGGATCACCTTTGTCTTCTGGACCTGTCACGCATGAGACAATCGAACTGGAGATTTGTATCGACCCGGATCATCATGAAGCTGTCAGTTTCCACCTTATTTCATCTCCGAAATTTCCGGTTATTCTAGGGATCCCCTGGTTTTCAGTCCATAACCCTTCTATCAACTGGGCATCAAGGACCATCACCTTTCCATCTGACTACTGTAAGAATAATTGTCATAAGGAACCCCTGTTCTCCAACAAGTCTAAATCTCTGAGATTTCGCATGAGAAGGAAGAGAAACTACCACCTCAATATCAGCAGTTCTCTGATGTCTGCAGTAAGAAGAAAGCAGATCAATTACCTCCTCACCGTCCTTACGACTGTCCCATTGAATTGCTGCCAGGAGCAACCATTCCATTTGGACGGATTTACAATCTTTCCGAACCTGAATTGAAGGTATTAAGAAAGTTCCTGGATGAAAATTTAGAGAAAGGCTTTATTCGACCTTCCACATCTCCAGCTGGGGCACCCCTGTTCTTTGTTGAAAAGAAAGACTCCACTCTGCGGCCATGTATTGACTACAGAGAGATGAATAATATCACTGTCAAGAATCGCTACCCGCTACCCTTGATTCCTGAACTATTTGAGAGACTCCGTTCTGCGAAAATCTTTACGAAGTTGGATCTTAGAGGGGCTTACAACCTCATACGGATTCGCCCAGGAGATGAGTGGAAGACCGCCTTCAGAACGAGATATGGACATTTTGAATCTCTTGTTATGACCTTTGGCCTTAGCAATGCCCCAGCCACCTTTCAACATTTTATTAATGATGTATTTCGAGATTTCTTGGACCAATTTGTTGTGGCTTATCTCGATGACATTCTTATATTTTCAGACACCTTGGAAGAGCATCGCAGGCACGTCCAGTTAGTCTTGGAACGACTACAGGAGAACCATCTCTACATTAAACTTGAAAAATGTGAGTTTGAACAAACCAGTATCCAATTTCTGGGATATATCATCTCCCCAGAAGGTCTGAGCATGGATCCCGGCAAAATCAATGCTGTAGTGGACTGGCCTGTTCCAAGAAATTTAAAAGACGTCCAGCGTTTCATAGGATTTGCAAATTTTTACCGAAAATTTATAAAGAACTTTTCACGGATCATACTACCAATTACTACACTAACAAAAAAGACCAAAGCATTTTTCTGGTCTCCGGAGGCACAGGAGGCTTTTGACAAGTTGAAAACTCTTTTTACGTCTGCTCCATTGTTAGTACACCCAAATCCTGAATTGCCATTTACTGTCGAAGTGGACGCCTCGGACTCTGCAGTGGGAGCCATTCTGTCTCAGCGAGTTGGGGACAAGATGCAACTTCACCCATGTGCGTTTCTTTCCCACACCATGTCATCTGCAGAAAAGAACTACGACATTGGTAATAAAGAACTGTTAGCCATTAAAGTTGCCTTCTCCGAGTGGAGACATCTTCTGGAAGGTGCCAATCACCCTGTGACTGTTCTCACGGACCACAAGAATCTTGAATTCCTCCGTACAGCAAAAAGATTGTCTGCAAGACAAGCACGATGGGCCTTATTTTTCTCAAGATTCAATTTTATAATCTCTTACCGGCCTGGTTCAAGAAATGGCAAGGCTGACGCCCTGTCCAGGATGTGTTCGGAACCTCAGGAGAGGTCTAGTAATGATGATACAATTCTAGGCCCTAAAAATTTTTTGGGAATATTGCACTCTAGAGGACTAGGTAATAGAATTAAAGATGGATATCAAGAGGACTCTTTCCTTAATCATCCTTCGGAAGACGTCGATCTTTCATTCAAAGAGGGGTTTTGGATGCAGAAACACCAAATATATGTACCTGAATCTTCTCGCCTTGAAGTCCTCAAAAGTGTCCATGATTCTAAACTGGCAGGACATCCTGGAGTTGCAAAAACACAAGACTTACTACTTCGTTTCTTTTGGTGGCCTAATTGTAGGAAGGACGTGAGGAAATATGTTTCAACCTGTTTAACATGCGCACGAAACAAGACCCCACGATCGTCTCCTCTAGGACTCTTACAACCACTCCCAGTTCCATCCAGGCCTTGGGGATCTATTTCCATGGATTTTATTGTGGAACTACCCCCTTCCAAACAGATGACCGTCATTCTTGTCATAGTGGACCGACTCACAAAAATGGCCCACTTTATTCCAACTGAAGGAAGTCCTACTGCTGAAAAAACTGCAGAACTGATGATCAAAGAGGTATTCAGGTTACATGGAATTCCTGACAGCGTGGTGTCTGACAGAGGCGTTCAGTTTACATCAAAATTTTGGAAGCGTTTCTGTACAGCCTTGGGAGTCACGGTGAATCTTTCTACCGCTTTCCATCCTCAGTCCAATGGCCAGACGGAGAGAACGAACCAGACTTTGGAGCAATACCTCCGTTGCTTCATTTCCTATCTTCAGGATGACTGGGTGGACTATTTACCAACAGCAGAGTTTGCCTACAACAACTCCATACATAGCGCTACATCTCAAACCCCATTTTTTGCTAATTATGGAGTACATCCAGTATTTATCCCTAATCTGCCAGTGAACACTCCCATTCCTGCTGTTAATGACAGGCTTACAAAATTACAGGAATCCCAGAAGGAATTATCAGAGATATTGCTCAAGACCCAGGAAGAATATAAGGAAGCAGCAGATAAACATCGGAGAGTGCCCCCTGCTCTTCAGGTTGGAGACAAAGTTTGGCTGTCCACTAAAAACCTTAAGACACATGTGCCATCCTCCAAATTGGGTCAGAAATTCATTGGACCTTTTCAAATTTCTGCAAAAATTAACCAGGTTGCTTTTCGTTTAAAACTTCCCAACAATCTAAAGATTCATCCAGTGTTTCACATATCCTTGCTCAAACCCTTCTGTGAAAACCCGTTTCCAGGAAGAATTCAGCCACCTCCTCCACCAGAAAGGATCCGTGGTGAAGAAGAATACATTGTGGATAAGATTCTGGACTCCCGAAAATTCAGAGGTAAACTGCAGTATCTGGTGCAGTGGAAGGGTTACGGACCAGAGGAAAATTCATGGGAACCAAGGGACAACGTCCATGCTCCTAGACTAACAAGAGCCTTTCATCAGAGGTACCCGGATAAGCCAGCTCCTGAGATGTCCAGAGGCCATCCTGGAAGGAGGGGAGTACTGTCAGGAGTCGAACCCAGTACCTCTTGTCCACTGGCCAGCAGCTCTACCATCTGAGCTATTCTGCTGGCTGCAAAGTTCCTTGCTGAATCCAGATACCATTGACTGTTCTTCCTGATTGGCTACACCTAGTGCTCTCTTGATTGGGCCTCTGATTGCCAATTACACACCCTATATAAACCTGGCCCTGTGGGTGTGTCATTGCGAGATTATTGAGCTCCAAGCCTTTAGTCAAGCGTTTCCTGCTGATCCATTGCTACAAACACTGCTCTCCTGTGAACCGACCTCGGCCTGCCTTCTGACTACGCTCTCCTCCTGATCCATTGCTACAAACACTGCTCTCCTGTGAACCGACCTCGGCCTGCCTTCTGACTACGCTCTCCGCCTGATCCATTGCTACAAACACTGCTCTCCTGTGTACCGACCTCCGGCTGCCACCTGACTACGTTATCTGCCTGCTCCTCTGTTACCGAACTGCCTTTCCTGTGTACCGACCTCCGGCTGCCACCTGACTACGTTATCCGCCTGATCCATTGCTACAAACACTGCTTTCCTGTGTACCGACCTCCGGCTGCCATCTGACTACGCTACCTGCCTCTGCTTCCCCTAGTGTTTGCAGTTACATCGGCTCCAACCCAGACGGGATCTTGACACATGCTGTGAAAGTGGCATTCACAGAAATGGGCACTAGCTGGCGGTATTAGAGCCAATGGAAAACAGTATGAGGTGAAAGAGTCAGTTACAAAACCAGGTGCTACCAAGTAGAGGCCAGAGCACGGGCATAACAGATTATGCTGTGTACTGTGGCCCAGGGCTGCAAAAGTCACCGGAAATCCAGGCCTGGTTCATTTTTAGGAATGTAAGCCGGTCCACATTTGCAGCGGATAGTCTGGTACGTTGGTCTGTTAGTACATTGCCAGCTGCACTAAAGACGCGTTCAGAAATCACACTGGCACCAGGACATGCCAGGACCTCCAAGGCATACTGGCTAAGCTCAAGCTATGTATCCAACTTAGAGACCCAAAACTTGAAGGGGGCAGATCCATCGTGAAGCCCACTGACAGGGGTGAAGAGGTATTGTTCCACCATGTCACGGTAACGTTGCCTCCTAGTACATTGCACTGTCTGTGCTGATGGTGCCTGAACTGTTTGTGGGTTCAGAAACCGTTGGAACAGGTTGGGTATACTGAACCTGTCAGTAGCAGATGTACCACTTCTGCTACCGGCTTCTGAACGGATTCCGCTGGGCCCATGACGCACTGAGGTGCCTGCTAGTGCACGCGCATCACTGCTATGCGGTGGAAAAGAGTACATGAGTGAATTAACCAGTGCTTCTTGGTACTCCTGCATTTTACGCGCCCGGTTCAACGGTGTAATTAGGCTTTCAAGGCTGTCCCGGTAACGTGGATCTAAGAGGGTGGCCACCCAGTAGTCATTTGTGTGGAGAATACGAGCCACGCGTGGGTCTTTTCTCAGACACTGCAGCATGAAGTCACTCATGTGCTGAAGGCTGCCAACTGGCCATGCATCACTGTCACCAGCTAGAGGAATGTGCTCTGGCTGATCTGCATCACCCCATCCACGCTCTATCTGGTGACTACTAGTAGAGCGCTGTGTACTTTCCTCCTCTAGCTCATCCTCATAGTCCTCTTCATCCTCCTCGCTTGCTGTGTCCGGCCTGGACCTTTGTCAAGCACCCACAGAGCTTTGTACCAACCGGGCCGATGAAGATTGCCTGGTTGGTGCAAGTGTCTCATCATACTCCTCCTCCTCCTGAGAAACCTCATCCCTTAGTCCTTTAAGTGATGATTCTATAAGGCATATAAGAGGAATAGTCAGTCTGAGTAGGGCAGCATCCGTGCTCACCATCAGAGCGGAGTCCTCGAAGCACTTCAAAATGGTGCATATGTCCTTCATGGTTGACCACTCTTTGGTTGTAAAGTGGGAGGGCTGAGATGTGTGTCGCCTACTTTGCGCCTGCTGCAGCTACAACTCCATAATTGCAGGTTGCTGCTCACACAACCTCTGCAGCATATGCAAAGTCGAATTCCACCTGGTGGGGAAGGTCAACAATGATGCGGTGATCGGGCAGGCCCAATCTGCGCTGCATGGCTGAAAGGCGCGATGCAGCCATGCTTGAACGCCTCAAATGAGAGCACTCGTATCTCACTTTGTGCAGCAGCTCCTCAAGGTCAGGATAGTTCCTAAGGAAACTCTGCACCACCAAGTTTAGGACATGGGCAAGGTATGGAATGTGAGTCAGACCACCTAGGCCCAGAGCCGCGACCAGGTTTCGGCCGTTGTCACACACCACCATACCTGGCTGGAGGTTGAGCGGCGCAAGCCACATGTTGCTCTGCTCCTTGAGCGTGTTCCACAGCTCGATTGCAGTGTGGCTAACATTACCCAAGTAAACCAATTTCAACACGGCCTGTTGCAGTGTGGCTAACATTACCCAAGTAAACAAATTTCAACACGGCCTGTTGATGTTTGGCCGATGCAGTGCTGAAATCGGTTGTTTGTGGTACGTCTGGGTGCAGGCGAGTCTAACGAGGAGTATGAGGAGGGGGTCAATTTGTACGGAGGAGAGGCCTGCAATCCACTGAGTTGGCAGGACCCGCGCACTTGCACTGTCTACTTCAGTTCCAGGCTCATCTACGTTTACCCAATGGGCGGTGATGGAAATGTAGCGTCCCTGGCCATGCAGACTGGTCCACGCATAGGTGGTCAGGTGGACCTTGCTACTAACTGCATTTTGTAGCGCATGCTTAATTTTATGCTCCACATGCTGTTGCAGGGCGGGGACGGCTTGCCTGCTGAAGTAGAAGTGGCTGGGAACGCTGTATTGTGGGATTGAAAACCCCAACATATCGATAAAGGCTGGCTTGCTCACCAGCCAGAATGGTAGCATTTCCACTGCAAGCAGTTTGGCAATGCGAGAATTCATGCCCTGTGCTCGTGGGTGGTTTGCCGAGTACAGGTGCCTTTTCTCCCACACCTGTGTGACAGATGGCTGCACACTGGATTGGTAGTGTGAGGATGCCAGCGATTGGGATGCTGATGCTGACGAAGTACAGACAGTGTGCCGCCGTACAACACTGCCTGCAGATGCACCCTGGCATTCTGGCAAGGAAGCGGGAGCAGCTGTTTGCGAGCTGGAGGAAGAGGTGGCTGAAGAGATGGAAGGTGGGGGACCAGCTGCAGGTGGCGAATCATCTTGGGTGTGATGCTGCCACTCCACAGGGTGCCTCTTCCTGACATACGTCAACATATTGGTGGTATTAAGGTTGCTGACGTTCTTCCCTCTCCACACAGTTTGTCGACAAAGCTTGCATCTGACTACTGTAACGTCATCTCCAACTTGGTCGAAAAAGACCCATGCACCACAACTCTTGGGCGCACCCCTTGTGCTCTTTAAAAGAGCCCTGCTCCTAACGGGTGCTGAAGTTGAGGGAGCAGACAAAACATTTTTCCCTCTTCCTCTCCCACGTGGACGGCCACGCTGCGCCACACCTGCAAGCTTCTTCCTCTGAGCTATCCCTACTTGCTTGCTGCCCCTCAGCATGCCATGATGGGTCAAGGACCTCGTCATCCAATACACTTTCATCAACAGAAACTGGCAGCTGAGTTTCATCATCATCTGCTGATTGGGGTCTGGTCACTGTGGGCACTGGCCCACCCTCCACTTCTTCCTCAGACACACACAGTGGTTGCGCATCTGTGCACACTACCTCTTCTTCAGCTGCAGGAATGCTGTCTGGCTGGCACACAGATTCCAAGCCAACAGATTCTGAGAAGAGGATTAAGGTTGGCTCCTGGCCTTCTGAATGTCTGGGCAATTTAGTGGGCGATGAAGAAGCAGATGGGTGCTGCTCTTCAGTGGCCTGACCCGATGTGGTGGAGAGGTCCTGGGAGGATTCTGCGCTCATTGAGGTGGATGTCTCAGCTGCCATCCAACCAACAACGGTTTCTACTTGATCCTCTCTTATCAGCCTATGGTCCTGTGCTCCTAACAAGCTGCCGGGTGAAAGTATGTGCTGAGTTACTTGGGCCTGCTGCTTGCTCTGGATGTGCACCATGTCTAGCTGCTGGTGCACCTCTTCCGCGGCCACCACGGGGATGTCCCTTACTCCCTGCCTTCATCTCTATTGATGGATTCAGAACGGCAATTTCACTATTAGATTCGAGATCTCTCCCTATCTCCAACAGAAACCTATCCCTATCTGCTTTCACAGTAGAGTGAGGCTAAAATGGAAGGCGCAGCCTTTCATACTGCCTGATCACACCATCCTGCCAGCCAATCGCAGTGCAGCCCCTAGCTAGCAAGTTTGGACGCCTCCTACCAAGCTTAGGGGAGTTACACAATGTTGTCAGCAATTCTTCAGCTCCTGATTGGCTCTACGGAGCGCTCAGAGGCTGAAGGATTATGGGATTTCCGGTTTCCGATGTGAAAAAAATATCGGAATCGGAAATCGGAATTCCGATATAGCAAATATCGGGCCGATTTCCGATATTGCAATATCGGAAAGCTCATCCTAGTGGACAGCCATTTTCAGGTCTCTACAGAGATGCTCAATTGGGTGTAGGTCAGGGCTTTGGCTGGGCCAGTCAAGAATGCTCAGAGTTGTTCTGTAGCCATTCCTTTGTTATTTTAGCTGTGTGCTTAGGGTCATTGTCTTGTTGGCAGGTGAACCTTCGGCCAAGTCTTAGGTCCAGAGCACTCTGGAAGAGGTTTTCGTCCAGGATATCTCTGTACTTGGCTGCATTCATGTTTCTTTCAATTGCAACCAGTCGTATTGTCCCTGCATCTGAAAAACACCCCCACAG
Source organism: Oophaga sylvatica (assembly GCA_033576555.1). Lineage (NCBI taxonomy): Eukaryota > Metazoa > Chordata > Amphibia > Anura > Dendrobatidae > Oophaga > Oophaga sylvatica. The sequence continues at coordinate 70,379,829 of JARQOD010000005.1, forward strand.
CATGATGCTGCCACCACCATATTTCACTGTTGGGATTGTATTGGGCAGGTGATGAGCAGTGCCTGGTTTTCTCCACACATAGCGCTTAGACTTATCACCAAAAATTTCTATCTTCGTCTCATCAGACCAGAAAATCTCATTTTTCATAGTCTGGGAGTCCTTCATGTGTTTTTAGCAAACTCTATGCGGGCTTTCATATGTCTGTCACTGAGGAGAGGCTTCCATCAGTCCACTCTGCCATAAAGGCCTGACTGGTTGAGGGCTGCAGTGATAGTTGACTTTATGGAACTTTCTCTCATCTCCCTACTGCATCTGTGGAGCTCAGCCACAGTGATCTTGGGGTTCTTCTTTACCTCTCTCACCAAGGCTCTTCTCCCACGATTGCTCAGTTTGGCTGGATGGCCAGGTCTAGGAAGACTTCTGGTTGTCTCAAACTTCTTCCATTTCAGGATTATGGAGGCCACTGTGCTCTGAGGAACCTTGAGTACAGCAGAAATTCTTTCATAACCTTGGCCAGATGTGTGTCTTACAACAATTCTGTCTCTGAGTTCCTTTGACCTCATGATTCTCATTTGGTCTTACATGTACTGTGAGCTGTGAGGTCTTATATAGACAGTTGTGTGCCTTTACAGATCAAGTCCTATCAGTTTAATTAAACACAGCTGGACTCTGATGAAGGAGTAGAACCATCTCAAGGAGGATCACAAGGAAATGGACGAAATGGGACTTAAATATGAGTGTCTGAGCAAAGGGTCTGAATACTTATGACTAGAGTTGAGCGAAACAGGTCGGTAAATTTAAAAAAACACTGAATTTCGCCAAAGTCCGGTTTCGCAGAGTGAAACCCGAGTATAGCATGAGGTTGGTCACGTGTTCGGCGACCATTGCGCCCAAGTCGGTTTTCCCATAATACTTTAACCCCTCTCTGACATTAGACGTACTATCCCGTCCATAAAACCCGTGCCATTCTGACCATGGACGGGATAGTACGTCATAGGCGATTAGCTGCGCTCCCGGAGGGAGCGCAGCTAATCGCCGCCAGGTGTCAGCTGATTATCACAGCTGACACCCGTGACTGTGTGTCAGGAGCGGTCACGGACCGCTCCCGGCACATTAACCCCTTGCACACCGCGATCAAACATGATTGCGGTGTACTGGGGGCACAGGGGAGGATCGCGCAGGGTGGGGGCTCCCTGCGCGCCCCCCTGAGACCCTCAGAGCAGCGCGATGTGATCGCGCTGCTCTGAGGGCTTCCTCCCTCCCAGGACCCGGATCCAAGATGGCGCTGGGGTCCTGGAGGGAGGCGGCTTCCTCAGTGCCTGCCGAGAGCAGGCATGAGGAAGCGTCCTGCACTGCCTGTCACATCGCTGGTGTGACAGAGTGCTGTGCACACTGTCACACCAGCGATCTGATGAAATACAGTGATTTCCCACCCTGGGACAAAGTAAAAAAGTAAAAAAAAGTAAAAATAAACATGTGTAAAAAAAAATCCAAAATAAATAAAAAAAAAAAAAAATATTCCCCAATAAATTCATTACTTATTGTAAATAAAAAAAATAAAACAATAAAAGTACACATATATGGTATTGCCACGTCCGTAACGACCCCCCCTATAAAACTGTCCCACTAGTTAACCCCTTTTGTGAACCCCTTAAAAAAAAAAAAAACGAAGCAAAAAATCAGTGCTTTATCATCATACCGCTGAACAAAAAGTGGAATAACACGCGATCAAAAAGACCGATATAAATAAACATGGTACCGCTGAAAACGTCATCTTGTCCCACAAAAAACGAGCTGTCACACAGCATCATCAGCAAAAAAATAAAAAAGTTATAGCTCGCAGAATAAAGCGATGCAAAAATAATTATTTTTTATATAAAATTGTTTTTATTCTATAAAAGCGCCAAAACATAAAAAAATGATATAAATGAGGTATTGCCGTTATCGTACTGACCCGAAGAATAAAACTGCTTTATCGATTTTACCACACGCGGAACAATAAAACGCCTCACCCAAAAGAAATTCATGAATTGCTGATTTTTGTTCATTCTAACCTCCCAAAAATCGAAATAAAAAGCGATCAAAAAATGTCACGTGCTCAAAAATGTTACCAATAAAAGCGTCACCTCGTCTCGCAAAAATTAAGACCTCACATGACTCTGTGGGCCAAAATATGCAAAAATTATAGCTCTCAAAATGTGGCGATGCAAAAAACTACTTTTTGCAATAAAAAGCGTCTTTTAGCGTGACAGCTGCCAATCATAAAAACCCGCTATAAATAGTAAATCAAACCCCCCTTTATCACCCCTTAGTTAGGGAAAAATAATAAAATAAAAAAAATGTATTTATTTCCATTTTCCCATTAGGGTTAGGGTTAGGGTTTCGGCTAAAGTTAGGGTTAGGGTTGGCGCTAAAGTTAGGATTAGGGTTAGAGTTAGGATTAGGGTTAGGGTTGGGATTAGGGTTGGGACTAGGGTTAGGGGTGTGTTGGGGTTAGGGTTGGAGTTAGAATTGGGGGGTTTCCGCTGTTTAGGCACTTCAGGGGCTCTCCAAATGTGACATGGCGTCTGATCTCCATTCCAGCCAATTCTGCGTTGAAAAAGTCAAACGGTGTTCCTTCACTTCTGAGCTCTGCCATGCGTCCAAACAGTAGTTTATCCCCACATATGGGGTATCAGCGTACTCTGGACCCCAAGAGTTATTGTGAAATTTGTCCTATTTCTTCTGTTACCCTTGGGAAAATAAAAAACTGGGGGCGAAAATATTATTTTTGTAAAAAAATAAGATTTTTTTGTTTTTACGGCTGTACATTATAAACTTCTGTGAAGCACTTGGGGCTTCATAGCGCTCACCACACATCTAAATAAGTTCCTTGTGGGGTCTATTTTCCAAAATGGGGTCACTTGTTGGGGATTTCCACTGTTTAGGCGCATCAGGGGCTCTCCAAATGCGACATGACGCCCCCAGACCATTCCATCAAAGTCTGCAATCCAAAACGTCACTACTTCCCTTTCCGAGCCCTGACATGCGCCCATACAGTAGTTTTCTCCCACATATTGGGTATCAGCGTACTCAGGACAAATTGGACAACAACTTTTGGGGTCCAATTTCTCCTGTTACCTTTGTGAAAATAAAATATTGGGGGCGAAAAAAATCATTTTTGTAAAAAAAAAAAAAGGATTTTTTATTTTTACGGCTGTGCGTTATAAACTTCTGTGAAGCACTTCGGGGTTCAAAGTGCTCACCACACATCTAGATAAGTTCCTTGTGGGGTCTATTTTCCAAAATGGGGTCACTTGTTGGGGATTTCCACTGTTTAGGCGCATCAGGGGCTCTCCAAATGCGACATGACGCCCCCAGACCATTCCATCAAAGTCTGCAATCCAAAACGTCACTACTTCCCTTTCCGAGCCCTGACATGCGCCCATACAGTAGTTTTCTCCCACATATTGGGTATCAGCGTACTCAGGACAAATTGGACAACAACTTTTGGGGTCCAATTTCTCCTGTTACCCTTGTGAAAATAAAATATTGGGGGCGAAAAAAATCATTTTTGTAAAAAAAAAAGGATTTTTTATTTTTACGGCTGTGCGTTATAAACTTCTGTGAAGCACTTCGGGTTCAAAGTGCTCACCACACATCTAGATAAGTTCCTTGTGGGGTCTATTTTCCAAAATGGGGTCACTTGTGGGGGGTTTCCACTGTTTAGGCGCATCAGGGGCTCTCCAAATGCGACATGACGCCCCCAGACCATTCCATCAAAGTCTGCAATCCAAAGCGTCACTACTTCCCTTCCGAGCCCTGACGTGCACCCATACAGTAGTTTTCTCCTACATATTGGGTATCAGCGTACTCAGGACAAATTGGACAACAACTTTTGGGTTCCAATTTTTTCTGTTACCCTTGTGAAAATAAAATATTGGGGGCGAAAAAATCATTTTTGTAAAAAAAAATAGGATTTTTTATTTTAAGGCTGTACGTTATAAACTTTAGTGAAACACCTGGGGGTTCAAAGTTCTCACCACACATCTAGATAAGTTCCTTGAGGGGTCTAGTTTCCAAAATGGTGTCATTTGTGGGGGGTTTCCACTGTTTAGGCAGATCAGGAGCTCTCCAAACACGACATGGCGTCCAGCCAATTCTGCGTTGAAAAAGTGAGACGGCGCTCCTTCCCTTCCAAACTCTGCCATGCACCCAAACAGTGGTATACCCCCACATATGGGGTATCAGTGTACTCAGGACAAATTGCACAATAACTTTTGGAGTCTTGTTACCCTTGGAAAAATAAAAATTCGGGTGAAAAGATCATTTTTGTGGAAAAAATATGATTTTTAAATTTTACGGCTCTACGTTATAAACTTGTGTGAAGCACTTGAGGGTTCAAATTGCTCACCAAAGATCTAGATAAGTTCCTTAGGGGGTCTAGTTTCCCAAATGGGGTCATTTGTGGGGGGTTTCCACTGTTTAGGCACATCAGGGGCTCTCCAAATGCAATATGGCATCCAATCTCAATTCCAGCCAATTTTGGTTGGAAAAAGTCAAATGGTGCTCCTTCCCTTCCGAGCTCTGCCGTGCGCCCAAACAGTGGTTCCCCCCCACATATGGGGCATCAGCGTACTCAGGACAAATTGGACAACAACTTATGTGGTCCAATTTCTCCTGATACCCTTGGGAAAATAAAAAATTAGTGACTAGAGTTGAGCGATACTTTCCGATATCCTAAAGTATCGGAATCGGAATGGTATCGCCGATATCACTAAAATATCGGCGATACCCGATACCGATACCGGAAGTCCCATGTAAGTCTATGGGAACAAAATATCGCAACTAAAAAAACCCCATTCTTTCCTTGTAAACACTAAATATACACACATAGAATACATATATATATATATACATGTCATTGTGACATATATATATACATATATGTATAGTTTATACACTTCTACATAGTAAAATATCCTTTGATTCAATTGCCGGGTAAAGCCGGCTTCAGTGAAAAGACAGAAGCACCCGACATGAAATGACACTTGGTGTACATAGGGTTAACCATGTCTTTTCATGTCGTTTGCTATCTGATTTGCACAAACAATTAAATCAGACTATGTGTGCAAAATTTCACACCTGTAGGGGTTAATTAAAGGTGTAAATTCGTTGTAAAAAAAACGGACTTTTTTGCTACGAATTTACACCTTTAATTAACCCCTACAGGTGTGAAATTTTGCACACATAGTCTGATTTAATTGTTTGTGCAAATTAGATAGCAAAGGACATGAAAAGACATGGTTAACCCTATGTACACCAAGTGTCATTTCATGTCGGGTTCTGCATTTTCACAAAAGCCGGCAATTGAATTAGCGGCTATTATACTATGTAGAAGTGTATGAACTACAAATATAAATATATATATATATGTGTCACAAATTCAATGACATGTATAACTATATATATGAGGTGTAAAATTGCTGAAAAAAAATGCGTGGGCTCCCGCCCTATTTTCGCAACCAGACAGACAAAGCCAGTGAGTGGGGGCAGATAATAATAGCCCAGAGAGGGAATATTATTTTTGCCCCCCCCCGGCTACTAACATCTGCCCCCAGACACCCCAGGAAAGACAAATCTATAATTAGATTCGCCCTTTCTGGCACTTTGCCCGTCTATTCCCATTGCCCTGTAGCGGTGGCGAATGGGTTAATATGGGGTTAAAGCCACCTTGCTATTGAAAGGTGACCTTAAGCCAGGTTAATAATTGAGAGCTGTCAATTAGACAACTATCAATTATTAATCCTATTGCATGAAATAAAAATAAAACACACACACTTTAATTAAAAATCATTTTAATGAAATAAAGACACATGTTTTTGACCATCTTTTATTTTACTGCAAAAACCATTTCCTGTAATAAAAATAAAATAAAAAAGCAAAATTATTCTTACCTATCCCATGCACAGTTAGGTCCCACGGTGTAATCCTTCAGAAAGGGTTAATGTTTACTGCAGGGACCGCAGCTAATGCTGCAGCCTCACAGTAAACCCCAAATGAATGAGTTCCTCTCCTGCCTGACAGGAGAGTAAAGGCTGGGTGTCACATAACGATACACCAGCGATCCCGACAACGATATGCACTTGTCAGGATCGCTGGTGTATCCCTACATGATCGCTGCTGAGCTGCCAGACAGGCAGCTCAGGCAGCGATCTGGGACAGCGACACTGCGGGTAACATCGCTTAAGGGCCCGTCTCACATAGCGATATCGCTACCGAGATCGCTGCTGAGTCACTAGTTTTGTGACGCAGCAGCGAGCTCACCAGCGATATCGCTGTGTGTGACATTCAGCGACGATCAGCCCCCTGCCGGGTATCGCTGATCGTCGCAGAAATGTCAGGACCTTTTTTTGATCGCTGGTTTCCCTCTGACAGGCACGCATCGCTGCGTGTGACAGGCGGGAGACCAGCGATCCGCTGGTAACCAAGGTACACAGCGGGTTTCCAGGCACCGCGCAGCGCTTGGAAACCCGCTGTGTACCTTGGATACCAGCTCCCTGCATCAGGGCGCTGGTATCCAAGGTACACAGCGGGTTTCTAGGCACAGCCCCGCGCCTGGAAACCCGCTGTGTACCTTGGTTACCAGCGGATCGCTGGTCTCCCGCCTGTCACACGCAGCAATGTGTGCCTGTCAGCGGGAAACCAGCGATCAAAGGTCCTGACATTTCAACGACGATCAGCGATACCCGGCAGGGGGGCTGATCGTCGCTGAATGTCACACACAGCGATATCGCTGGTGAGCTCAGTGCTGCGTCACAAAACTAGTGACTCAGCAGCGATCTCGGTAGCGATATCGCTATGTGAGACGGGCCCTTAAGTGGAAAGCTTAATTGATTGCTTTCCACTTTCACTTCAGGTCAGCCAGGGACACAATCAGTGACGTCAGAGGGAACTGATTAACAAAAATAGGGGTTCCCTTCGAAAAAAAAATGGCGTGGGGTCCCCCCTATTTTTGTTAACCAGCCAGATGAAGCAGACCGCTGAGGCCTGGATTTTCAGGCTGTTAAGGAGCCAAGATCCATGGACCTTGCCAGCCTGATAATACCAGGCCACAGCAGTCTGCATATCTTGGCTGATTAACAAAAATAGGGGATCCCCTCGAAAAAAATTGGCGTGGGGTCCCCCCTATTTTTGTTAACCAGCCAGATGAAGCAGACCGCTGAGGCCTGGATTTTCAGGCTGTTAAGGAGCCAAGATCCATGGACCTTGCCAGCCTGATAATACCAGGCCACAGCAGTCTGCATATCTTGGCTGATTAACAAAAATAGGGGATCCCCTCGAAAAAAATTGGCGTGGGGTCCCCCCTATTTTTGTTAACCAGCCAGATGAAGCAGACCGCTGAGGCCTGGTTTTTCAGGCTGGTAAGGATCCAATATCCATGGACCTTGCCAGCCTGATAATACCAGGCCACAGCAGTCTGCTTAGCTTGGCTGGTTAACAAAAATAGGGGATCCCCTCGAAAAAAAAACGGCGTGGGGATCCCCCCTATTTTTGTTAACCAGCCAAGTAAAATGCAGACTGCTGCGGCTTGGTATTAAAAGACTGTCAAGGCCCATGGATTTTGGCCCTCAACAGCCTGATAATACCAGGCTACAGCAGCCCCACATTTGGCGCATCAAAGATGTGCCAATTGTGGCACTTTATCCGGCTCTTCCCACTTGCCCTGTAGCGGTGGCAAGCGGGGTAATAAGGGGTTATTGTCACCGTTGATTGCACGGTGACAATAAGCCCGGTTAATAATGGAGAGGCGTCAATAAGACACCGATCCATTATTAATCCCAAAGTTATTAAATGTATAAAAAAAAGACAAAGCAAGAAAAAAGTATTTTAATGAAATAAAAGAGACAACACAGTTTTCATTTCTTTTATTATACACTCATTCCTGCGACGCCATCGATCTCCTGTAAAAAAAGAAAAAAAACAAACCAACAGTATACCACCTGTCCGACGCAGTCCATAGTAACGATTGTCCCACGACGATCCAACTCTGCTACATCGCAATGACAGGCAGAGCCTGTCATCGCGACGCAGCACAGCTGATTACCTGCTTCTCCGGCGGTGACGTCATCGGACTGACTGCTTTACGGCCGCGATTACCCAGCAGTCACTGCAGTTATCGCGAGAAACTGCATGTGACCGCCGGGGAAAGAAGATTGCGGCCATGAAGCAGTGCAGGACGTGACCGCCGGAGATCTTCTGCCGGGTAAGTGCCGCTGACTCCTGACAGACCCGACCGACGGACACTGACAGTGACAGTGACATCCCGATTCCGGTATCCGATAAGACGAAAATATCGGAACTCGGAATCGGAATTCCGATACAGCTAATATCGGCCGATACCCGATATTTGCAGTATCGGAATGCTCAACACTATTAGTGACTAAAAGATAATTTTTGTGGGAAAAAAATAGGATTTTTTATTTTCATGCCCGGGCATTATAAACTTGTGTGAAGCACTTGGGGGTTCAAAGTGCTCACCAAAGATCTAGATAAGTTCCTTAGGGGGTTTAGTTTCCAAAATGGGGTCACTTGTGGGGGATTTCCACTGTTTAGGCTCATCTGGGGCACTGCAAACGGAACATGACCCCCATCAACGTCTGCATTCCAAAACGTTACTACTTCCTTTCCAAGCCCTGCCGTGCGCCCAAACAGTTTTCCACCCCACATATGGGGTATCAGCGTACTCAGGACAAATTGTACAACAACTTTTGGGGTCCAATTTCCTTGGGAAAATTCAAAAATTTAGGACTAAAAAATCATCTTTGTGGAATTTTTTTTTTTTTTTTCACACCCAGGCATTATAAACTTTTGTGAAACACTTGGGGGTTCAAAGTGCTCACAACAGATCTAGATAAGTACCTTAGGGGGTCTAATTTCCAAAATGGTGTCACTTGTGGGGGGTTTCCACTGTTTAGGCGCATCAGAGGTTCTCCAAGCGCGACATGGCGTCCAATCTCAACTCCAGCCAATTTTAGTTTGAAAAAGTCAAACGGCGCTCCTTCCCTTACGAGCTCTGCCGTGTGCCCAAACAGTGGTTTTCCCCCACATATGGGGTATTGGCGTACTCAGGAGAAATTGCATAACAACCTTATCTGTCCATTTTCTCCTTTTACCCTTGTGAAAATAAAAAAAAAGTTTGTAAAAGATCATTTTTGTGGCTAAAAAGTTAAATATTCATTTTTTCCTTCCACGTTGCTTTAGTTCCTGTGAAGCACCTGAAGGGTTAATAAACTTCTTGAATGTGGTTTTGAGTACCTTGAGGGGTGCAGTTTTTAGAATGGTGTCACTTTTGGGTATTTTCTGTCATATAGACCCCTCAAAGTGACTTCAAATGTGAGGTGGTCCCTAAAAAAATGGCTTTGTAAATTTTGTTGTAAAAATGAGAAATCGCTGGTCAACTTTTAACCCTTATAACTTCCTAACAAAAAAAAATTTTGATTCCAAAATTGTGCTGATGTAAAGTAGACATGTGGGAAATGTTATTTCTTAACTATTTTGTGTTACATATTTCTCTGTTTTAAGGGAATAAAAATTCAAAGTTTGAAAATTGCTAAATTTTCAAAATTTTCGCCATATTTGCGTTTTTTTCAAAAATAAACGCAAGTTATATGGAAGAAATTTTACCACTAACGGGAAGTACAATATGTCATGAGAAAACAATCTCAGAATCGCGAAGATCCGTTGAAGCGTTCCGGAGTTATAACCTCATAAAGAGACAGTGGTCAGAATTGTAAAAATTGTCCCGGTCATTAACGTGCAAACCACCCTTGGGGGTGAAGGGGTTAAGGGCCTTTTCTCGGCCAATGAGCAAGGATGCAGACTGTGGGCAACGCGATGACATGGGCAGCAGCCAGCACCATCTTAGAGAAGGGCATTGCAGTGATTGGCTGGCTATGTGTGGCGTCACAGTGCATATAAAATTGCTCACGCCGACCACCATTTTACTTCTGCCGATCTTAGTGTAGGGAGAGGTTGCTGACGCTGGTTCTCAGCAGGGAGAGCGTTAGGCAGACCCAAAAGAAAAAAATCTGTGCTTGTGCTGATAGCGATTAGCTGTACAGTTAGGCCTCTTTCACACTTCCGGCGGGCGCCTGGAGGCGCCCCCGGCATTTTGCCGTAGCGCCGCATCTGAAAATCTGATGCGCCGCATGCGGCTTTTTTCGCATTGACATGCATTAGCGCCGGATGGCGCCACATGTCAATGCGTTGCATGCGGTTTTGTCCGGATGTGGCGCAAATGTACATTGCGGCGTCCGGAAAAAACGCTGCATGTAACGTTTTATGTTTTTGCCGGATGGTTTCTTATCTCTCCAAGCATCAGAAACCATCCGGCAAAAAACCGCATTTTGGCCGCTGGCAGTGTGAAAGGTTTTCACATGCTGCGCTGCGGCAAAATGCCGGGGGCGCCGCCAGGCGCCCGCCGGAAGTGTGAAAGAGGCCTTACTGTGTAGTGACATGGGAGGATTTTGGTGTGTGCAGCAATGCTGGTTCTTAGGCTGCCTGCCAGTGACAGGGTAGAAATTGCTTGTGTGGAGCAGCAGAGCTGATTATTAGACTGCCTGCCAGTGAGAGGGGAGGAATTTATTGTGTGGAGCAGCAGAGCAGATTATTAAGCTGCGTCCCAGTGACATTGGAGGAATTTCTAGTGTGCAGCAGCAGAGCTGATTATTAGGCTGCCTGCTAGCTGTATTGCTGTGTGTACCCTGCAGTGCAGACTGCTTTTTAACACAGCTCCTACACAGCACTAATACTTACATTTTTTTCTGCACAGTTACAGAGAGTTCATTTTTTTCCCATGCCGAATAGAGCTGTACGCTATTCACGCTACCGTGTAGCGGTTGGTATCATGGACAAATACATGCTGACTATCTGTGTGTTACTCCTGAAATATATACGGAGAATTACAATTCCTGCAACACTGTATACAGCTGTACGCTACTAATAGAGTGCACTTTTTCTGATTTTCATATTCTGGTGTTATCCATACTGGGCCTCTGACCGTGTGTCTTATGGCTGAAATATATACAGAGATTTAAAATTCCACCCACACTGTATACAGCTGTACTCTACTGATAGAGTACACTTTTCTGATTTTCATATTCTGGTGTTATCCAAACTGGGCCTCTGACTGTGTGTGTTGCTCCTGAAATATATACGGAGATTTACAATTCCCCCAACACTGTATACAGCTGTACGCTACTGATAAAGTACACTTTTTCTGATTTTCATATTCTGGTGTTATCCAGACTGGGCCTCTGACTGTGTGTGCTGCTCCTGAAATATATACGGAGATTTACAATTCCCCAACACTGTATAAAACTGTACGCTACTGATAGAGTACACTTTTCTGATTTTCATATTCTGGTGTTATCTAGACTGGGACTCTGACTGTGTGTGCTGCTCCTGAAATATATACGGAGATTTAAAATTCCACCCACACTGTATACAGCTGTACTCTACTGATAGAGTACACTTTTCTGATTTTCATACTCTGGTGTTATCCAAACTGGGCCTCTGACTGCGTGTGTTGCTCCTGAAATATATACGGAGATTTACAATTCCCCAACACTGTATACAGCTGTACGCTACTGATAGAGCACACTTTTCTGATTTTCATATTCTGGTGTTATCCAGACTGGGCCTCTGACTGCGTGTGTTGCTCCTGAAATATATACGGAGATTTACAATTCCCCCAACACTGTATACAGCTGTACGCTACTGATAAAGTACACTTTTTCTGATTTTCATATTCGGGTGTTATCCAGACTGGGCCTCTGACTGTGTGTGCTGCTCCTGAAATATATACGGAGATTTACAATTCCCCAACACTGTATACAACTGTACGCTACTGATAGAGTACAATTTTCTGATTTTCATATTCTGGTGTTATCTACAGTCATGGACAAAAGTTTTGAGAATGACACAAATATTAATTTTTACAAAGTCTACTGCTTCACTTTTCTAATGGCAATTTGCATATACTCCAGAATGTTATAAAGAGTGATCAGCTTAACAGCAATTACTTGCAAAGTCAATATTTGGCTAGAAAATGAACTTTATCCCCCAAAACACATTTCAACATCATTGCAGCCCTGCCTTAAAAGGATCAGCTAACCTCTTTTCAGTGATTGCCCATTAACAAAGGTGTGGGTGTTGATGAGGACATGGCTGGAGATCAATCTGTCATGATTAAGTAAGAATGACACCACTGGACACTTTAAAAGGAGGCTGGTGCTTGGCATCATTGTTTCTCTTCTGTTAACCATGGTTATCTCTAAAGAAACACGTGCAGTCATTATTGCAATGCACCAAAATGGCTTAACAGGGAAGAGTATCGCAGCTAGAAAGATTGCACCTCAGTCAACAATCTATTGCATCATCTAGAACTTCAAGGAGAGAGGTTCCATTGTTGCCAAAAGGCTCCAGGGCGCCCAAGAAAGACCAGCAAGTGCCAGGACCGTCTCTTAAAAGTGTTTCAGCTGCGGGATCGGGCTACCAGCAGTGCAGAGCTTGCTCAGGAATGGCAGCAGGCAGGTGTGAGTGCATCTGCACGCACTGTGAGGCGGAGACTCTTGGAGCAAGGCCTGGTCTCAATGAGGGCAGCAAAGAAGCCACTTCTCTCCAGAAAAAACATCATAGACAGACTGATATTCTGCAAAAGGTACAGGCAGTGGACTGCTGAGGACTGGGGTAAAGTTATTTTCTCTGATGAATCCCCTTTTCGATTGTTTGGGACATCAGGAAAACGCCTCATTCGAGAGAAGACAAGGTGAGCGCTACCACCAGTCTTGTCTCATGCCAACTGTTAAGAATCCTGAAACCATTCATGTGTGGGGTTGCTTCTCAGCCAAGGGAATCGGCTCTCTCACAGTCTTGCCTAAAAACACAGCCGTGAATAAAGAATGGTACCAGAATGTCCTCCAAGAGCAACTTCTCCCAACCCTCCAAGAGCAGTTTGGCGATCAACAATGCCTTTTCCAGCATGATGGAGCACTTAGCCATAAAGCAAAGGTGATAACTAAATGGCTCAGGGAACAAAACATAGAGTTTTTGGGTCCATGGCCTGGAAACTCCCCAGATCTTAATCCCATTTAGAACTTGTGGACAATCATCAAGAGACGGGTGGACAAACAAAAAAATAAAAATTCTGACAAAATGAAAGCATTGATTGTGCAAAAATGGACTGCTATCAGTCAGGATTTGGTCCAGAAGTTCATTGAGAGCATGCCAGGGAGAATTGCAGAGGTCCTGAAGAAGAAGGGTCAACACTGCAAATATTGACTTGCTGCATTAACTCATTCTAACTGTCAATATAAGCTTTTGTTACTCATATGTTTGCAATTATATTTCTGTCTGTGATAAAAACATCTGTCAAACACACATAAAAACCAGAGGGCAGCAGATCATGTGAAAATATAATATTTGTGTCATTCTCAAAACTTTTGGCCATGACTGTAGACTGGGGCTCTGACTGTGTGTGTTGCTCCTGAAATATATACGGAGATTTACAATTTCCCAACACTGTATACAGCTGTACGCTACTGATAGAGTACACTTTTTCTGATTTTCATATTCTGGTGTTATCCAGACTGGGCCTGTGACCATGTGTCTTACTGCTGAAATATATACAGAGATTTACAATTCCCCCAACACTGTATACAGCTGTACGCTACTGATAGAGCACACTTTTCTGATTTTCATATTCTGGTGTTATCTAGACTGGGACTCTGACTGTGTGTGCTGCTCCTGAAATATATACGGAGATTTAAAATTCCACCCACACTGTATACAGCTGTACTCTACTGATAGAGTACACTTTTCTGATTTTCATACTCTGGTGTTATCCAAACTGGGCCTCTGACTGCGTGTGTTGCTCCTGAAATATATACGGAGATTTACAATTCCCCCAACACTGTATACAGCTGTACGCTACTGATAGAGCACACTTTTCTGATTTTCATATTCTGGTGTTATCCAGACTGGGCCTCTGACTGCGTGTGTTGCTCCTGAAATATATACGGAGATTTACAATTCCCCCAACACTGTATACAGCTGTACGCTACTGATAGAGCACACTTTTCTGATTTTCATATTCTGGTGTTATCCAGACTGGGCCTCTGACTGTGTATGTTGCTCCTGAAATATATACGGAGATTTACAATTCCCCAACACTGTATACAGCTGTACGCTACTGATAGAGTACACTTTTTCTGATTTTCATATTCTGGTGTTATCCAGACTGGGCCTGTGACCATGTGTCTTACTGCTGAAATATATACAGAGATTTACATTTCCCCCAACACTGTATACAGCTGTACGCTACTGATAAAGTACACTTTTTCTGATTTTCATATTCGGGTGTTATCCAGACTGGGCCTCTGACTGTGTGTGCTGCTCCTGAAATATACACGGAGATTTACAATTCCCCAACACTGTATACAACTGTACGCTACTGATAGAGTACAATTTTCTGATTTTCATATTCTGGTGTTTTCTAGACTGGGGCTCTGACTGTGTGTGTTGCTCCTGAAATATATACGGAGATTTACAATTCCCCCAACACTGTATACAGCTGTACGCTACTGATAGAGTACACTTTTTCTGATTTTCATATTCTGGTGTTATCCAGACTGGGCCTGTGACCATGTGTCTTACTGCTGAAATATATACAGAGATTTACAATTCCCCAACACTGTATACAGCTGTACGCTACTGATAGAGCACACTTTTCTGATTTTCATATTCTGGTGTTATCCAATCTGGGCCTCTGACTGTGTGTGTTGCTCCTGAAATATATAGGGAGATTTACAATTCCCCCAACACTGTATACAGCTGTACGCTTCTGATACTGTCCCCTTTTCTAGTTTTTATATTCTAGTCTAATCCATACTGAGCCTGTGAGAGTCTGTGTCTGTTACTCCGCAAATATATACGGAGATTAATATTTTTCACCTTCATCGTATACAGCTGTACGCTTCTGATACTGTACCATATATCTGCTGTTATTTTGGGTACATTTACACAAACATGAGTAAGTGTGGTGGAAGAGGTCACGGACGTGGTTGTGGGGGGCCACCTGCTACTGATGGTGGTGGTGGTGGTGGTGCATCTGCTGGTAGTGCCAAAAGCACAATAGCACCTAAGGCGGGAGGTGTTGAGCCTGCCTCATCGTCTGGCTCCAGAAGGCCTGGAAGGCTCCCTTTTCTGGGAGTAGGTAAACCGCTTTTAAAGCCGGAGCATCAGGAACAGGTTTTGTCTTACATTGCCGAAACAGCCTCCAGCTCTATCTCCTCCTCTTCTGAAGTTTCAAAAGCTCCAAGCACTGAGTCGTCAGTGCAGGCTTCGGGTCAGGAACAACCCTTTCCTTGTGTCCTTCACCCCCACCAAAAGTGAAGGATGCGACAGCCCACACTTCAGATTACTCCATGGAGCTCTTTTCACATACCATGCCTGGGTTATCAAGTCAAATCCTGAATTCCCCAGTCCAACATGAATCTGACATGGAGTGCACTGATGCACAGCCACTGCTAGATGATTGTGCTGGTACATTCAACCACAGCACTACATTGCCCACGCAGTATACTGAGCCAGAATGTGACCCTGATGAAACTCAGGTGCCCCTTTCCGCATACTCTACTACCTTACACAGTGACACAGAGGAAGGTGCAGATGAAATTGAAGAGGAGGTGATGGATGACCCAGTTGTTGACCCGGATTGGCATCCAGTTTGGGAAGAGGGTGCCGCTGGCAATAGCTCAGAAGAGGAGAAGGATCCGCAGCAGGTATCGACATCGCAGCACGGGTTATCTGGCAGGCCAGTATCACTCCAAAAAGGTGTTAAAAAAACAAAGAGTTGCAGGGCAGCTTGGCCAGATGGTCAAATTAGCACAGTGTGCAAGCCCTGAAAATTTATACCATAGTAGGAAAAGTCCAGTGTGGCACTTTTTTGACCAAAATCCTATTGATGAGGCAAAGGTTATCTGTAAAAAGGGCCGAAGGATCTTTAGCCGAGGGAAAAATCTCAGAAATTTGAATACCAGTTGCATGCTTAGTCATTTACTGAACATGCACTTGCAAGTGTGGACGGACTACAAAACCTTAGGTAGCACCGGATCCTCTTGAAGTTAGCCAGCAATGCTCCATCGCTTCCCCCACTGTAAGCCCACCGGTTGGCACACCACCAGCAAGAAATGTTGAGGTGTCATTGCAAGGTCAAAGCAGTCAGGTAATCACAATGTTTTTGCAACGAAAGACTGCATCTAGGCCATCACCACCACCACCACCACCATCACCATCATCAACCCGCGCTCAGTCTGTCATGTCCGCCGATAGCTCCCCCATAAGTCCAGCTCACCCTACCAGACACTCTGAGTAGGACAAGAAAGGACTCATCCTCTCATCCGCGTACACTGGGTTTGAACGCCTGCATTGTCAAAATGATCTCTTTAGAGATGATGCCCTTCCATTAGGTTGAAAGCGCAGCGTTCTGCGATCTTATGGCCTATGCTGTCCCACGCTATGACCTACCCAGTCGCCACTTCTTTTCTAGAAAAGCCATCCCTGCCCTCCACCTGCATGTGAAAGACTGCATTGTCCATGCACTTAAACATTCAGTGAGTGGAAAGGTGCACCTCACAACAGATGCATGGGCCAGTAGGCATGGCCAGGGCCGTTACGAGTCCATCACTGCGCACTGGGTTAATGTGGTGGATGCAGGGTCCACAGGGGACAGTGGCGGTGGGACAGTGCTGCCTAGCCCACGGTATAGGCAACAGTTGGCTGTAGGCGTTCGACCCTCCTCCTCCAGAAGCGAAAGCTCATCAACAGAGAGCAGTCGCACGAGCACTCCATCTGCAACTGCCAGTGTTGCACACGAGGTGTCCCACTATCAAACAGCTAGTGGTAAGCGTCAGCAGGCTGTTTTAAAAATGATGTGCGACAACAGACAAACCGCGGAGGTACTGGCCGACTACTCGCAGCGAGAAACTGAGTCATGGCTGGGCAGTATACATCTTGAGCCAGGTAAGGTAGTCAGTGATAACGGCCATAATTTTGTGGCGGCCAAGCCGGAAAAATTGAACTACTTTCCCTGGCTACCGGGGAACTGGTGGTGCAGTGTTCCAAAATAATTATCCGAGTTAACAGCCCTGCCCATAAAGTGCAAAAGACTGTGCTCGAATCCGCGCTTCCTAGATCCATTTCATGAGAGGCTGCGCGATCGTCACCCCCCCCAAGCACGCCTAACATAGACGTTGCACAAGGTAAAAACCACCATGCACATGGTTAAAGGGCTGTCGAACAGAGGCGGCTTAATAAAATTTGGGAGGATGCCGGGCAGGCAGTTGAGGGCAGACTGGGTTGTCGGGTGTGCGTGGTAAAACTGAAAAACCCTTTTAAAATCCTTTATTTTTGGGAATGCCCGGGGGTAACGCGACGACACCATCAAAGATGGCACCCACTTATGGTTTCTCAGCAAAATTTTAGACATTAAGGATCGGGTCTGAGGGAGGGGCAGAGCGGAAGATGAACCTTTAGACTGTCAGCCATTTTCTGCCCGGGGGAAATGTCCTGGACGAGGGGGGAAGAAAGAAGGTAAGGGGAGGGGGGGATGTTTTTTGGGGGGAGGGGTTTTCAGGGGCAGAGAAAATTTTGGTTGCCAATTCAGGCCCGGGTTTGTGCGTACGAGGGTGTGGATTTTTGGGGAGAAAGTGCACCCCCACCCACAGCCGAAGTGGATTTTAGCAGGGGTTTCAGACCTGTTGGGATGTTTTTTCCCGGGCAGCTCCGTGTGGTAATAGGAAATTTTGCAACGACAGGGGACAACAGTTGTCAACTATGGTTAAAAAAGATTTTTTCCCCCCCTTCGAAGTTCTCCCCCCCGGTATTCCCCTTTACTATGGGCTGTAACTGGACCCCCGGGAATTTGGCCCCTATGCCTTACGGGGCTCGCTTTCCCTTGGGTGTGTTCAGAAAAAGGGCCGTGTGGTGGATAATCTTTACGAAAAAAGGACCCCTCTTTCGACACAAAAAGTTGATGATTTAACCCTTTATTAAAATGAAAAATGAGGGTTTCAAAAGGGTTTTGTCCCACCCTTCCCCGTGAACCCTGGTTTGCAGAAAATTGCTCGTTTGTTTACTCTTCCCCTGACTTCCAATTTCCCTTTGCAGGTGAACTCCAGCCCCGTGAACTTTTACCTTTTTGCCCCCTCCCTATTGGGCTGCCCCCCCAAGGTGGGGTCACCACCCGGGCCCCCCATGCCCCGGTGCCTGA
>JARQOD010000005.1:70398241-70449695 GCA_033576555.1 Oophaga sylvatica
GGGGCTTAATCTATGGGGGCATAATCTATGGGGGCATAATCTGTGGAGCATCTATGGGGGCATAATCTATGGAGCATCTATGGGGGTATAATCTATGGAGCTTCTATGGGGGCATAATCTATGGGGGCATAATCTAAGGAGCATTTATGGGGGCATAATCTATGGAGCATCTATGGTGGCATAATCTATGGGAGCACAATCTATGGAGCATCTATGGGGGCACAATCTATGGAGCTTCTATGGGGGCATAATCTAAGGAGCATCCATGGGGGCACAATCTATGGAGCTTCTATGGGGGCATAATCTATGGGGGCATAATCTAAGAAGCATTTATGGGGGCATAATCTATGGCGCATCTATGGGGGCATAATCTATGGGGAATAATCTGTGGAGCATCTATGGGGGCATAATCTATGGGGGCATAATCTAAGGAGCATTTATGGGGGCATAATCTATGGAGCATCTATGGCGGCATAATCTATGGGGGCACAATCTATGGAGCATCTATGGGGGCACAATCTATGGAGCTTCTATGGGGGCATAATCTAAGGAGCATCTATGGGGCACAATCTATGGAGCTTCTATGGGGGCATAAACTATGGAGCTTCTATGGGGCATAATCTATGGGGGCATAATCTAAGAAGCATTTATGGGGGCATAATCTATGGAGCATCTATGGGGGCATAATCTATGGGGGCACAATCTATGGAGCATCTATGGGGGCACAATCTATGGAGCTTCTATGAGGGCATAATCTAAGGAGCATCTATGGGGGCACAATCTATGGAGCTTCTATGGGGGCATAATCTATGGAGCTTCTATGGGGGCATAATCTAAGGAGCTTCTATGGGGGCATAATCTATGGGGGCATAATCTATGGGGCATAATCTATGGAGCATCTATGGGGGCATAATCTATGGGGGCATAATCTATGGGGGCATAATCTATTGAGCATCTATGGGGGCATAATCTATGGGGGCATAATCTATGGAGCATCTATGGGGGCATAATCTATGGAGCTTCTATGGGGGAATAATACATGGGCAGCATATGGGGCACAATCTATGGAGCATCTTGTGGGGCATAGTTTTCCCAGTTTTTTGTGGCAAAATTAGGGGGTCGGCTTATACTCGAGTATATATGGTATCTATCTATTATCTATCTATATAAATATAGCATTATACCCTATGAGGGGGGGCAGCATTATCCTCTATGAGGGGGGCAGCATTATCCCCTATGGGGGCAGCATTATCCCCTATGAGGGGGCTGCTTTATAATCTATGAGGGAGGCTACCCCAACTCCTGCTACATAATTAAGACATGTACTACCTTATATTATACCCTGATATTAGTGTGTTTTACTGCACAATTGGTGGTCTTGTATTTATTTCTATGTAGCTACATAGTGGGCCCCAAGAATGATTTTCTCTGGTGGGCCCAAGGTATTCCAGTCCGACGCTGTACATATGTGATTGTGGACTACTATATACTCATCTAGGCTACATCTGGTATTGCATGAGTTTTTTGATGGGGTTTATGGGGTGGTGGTGATCGCTGTTCCTCTCTCTCTACATTTTCCTGATTGTCCTGTTTGTTCATAGTAGGACTGTATGCCCGCATACTATTTGTAAATTTAATAAATAATAAACTTTGGTATATATTTATTCAATAATTCTCTTAATGTCATTCTTGAGAGCTTTCTCACTCCTTTTTGTTTTATAGGAATATATTATTGATATGGAGTTGCTTCTTTTTCTTGAATGAGCCTTTGGCTTTCTTTTAAGGTCATCCTAATATGTCAGTCTTTGTTAATCTATGTGGGGGATCATGCAGTATATAGAGGTCTATGTTGGGCAGATGCTGTATATCAGAGGATGCATGGAGCACATGCTGTATATCAGGGTATGTGGGGCATATGCTGTACATCAGAGGGTAAGAGCCGGAGCCAACACTAAAGGGGGAGACACAACATGCACCGTACTAGTATGGTGCATGTCGCAAAGGGGTTAAGTCATAAAATTAATAATAATAATTAAAAAAAAATTAATATGTCAATATTAATATTGAGAAGAAATAATTTTAGCCTGTTGGTTTGGCCCTCCACAACAGTCATGGTCTCTTTGCCTGGCTCTTCCCACATGTCCTGGTGCGGTGGCACGTGGGTTAATAGTTGTGGGGTTGATGTCAACTATTTTGTGGCCACTTAAATCAAGCCCAGCAGGCTCCCACTGAGCAATGCGTGAGAATGCGGCTGCGTGTGACCGATGATGACGTCATTAAAGTGAGCGTCGGTCACAGGAAGAGCTTCTCAGTCTCTGCTCAGTGTGTTCAGGCTGAGGTGGAGAATAGTCGCATCACTGATGTGACTGTTCTCCAAACCATCCGGGTCGTCATGGAACATGCCATTAATGAATTTTTGGCAGAAAAGTGAGTATAACTGCTTTTTTATTTTTATTTTTGGTAAAAAAATGGGTAAAAGAGGGTCAGGGAGTCTGGGTGTTTATTTCAATTAAAGGACTTTACTATGTCTCTGTCTTTTTTACGTTTGACAGGATAAGTAATGGGGGAATCTGATAGCTGCTTCTCCATTATTAACCCCTGGGCTTGATGTCAGCTAACATTACAAAGCTGACATCAACCCCAATATTATTACAGCACTTACACCAGGGCAAATAAGAAGAGCTGTGCAAAGCCCCAGAATTGGTGCATCTAATATATGGCTATTTTGGGGGCACCTGTAGACTTCTATTTTTAGGCTGGCCCCTTCCCAGTATGAGAATATTAGACCCAGCTGTCCGCTTTATTTTGATGGTTCTCAAAAATGGGCGGAACCGCACGCTGTTTTTTTAAATTATTTATTTAAATAATAAAAAACAGTGTGGGGACACCTCCATTTTTGATACTCAGCCAAGAAAACACTCTTTGCCAGGGGTTGCAGCCTGCAACTGTCAGTTTTACCTGCACTGGTTATCAAAAATAGACGAGACCCCACTTTTTTTTCACAGTGTGCGCCAATACTTGACATGGCTGTGATTGAGTCAGAAGTGTCCACATAGTAAAGCATATTGATTGGCTACACAGCAGCCTTTTAACAAGCTTTGCTTGGTCTGCCAAACCCAAACAGTAACATAGACTTCTTGCAGAAGTTCGTGTCCAGAGTCCATGCATGGACACTAGGTTTATGGTATGAACCCTGAACTTTACTAGTTAGGTTAGTCTATTCCTACTCCTGTATAAAGTGCCCTCATCAGGTCAACCAACAGATTTTCAAATGGATTCAGGCCTGGGCTCTAGCTGGTCCTTTTGATTTGGGGCCCATGCTGTATATAAGAGCTGTGGGGGGCTCATGCTTTTTATAGGGAGCTATATGGGGCACATGCTGTATATTAGAGGTTACATTGGGCACATGCTGTATATTAGAGGCTACATGGGGCACATGCTGTTTATCAGAGGTTATATAGGGCACATGCTGTACATGGGAGGCTATGTGGGGCTCATAGTGAACATGGGAAGCTATGTGGGGGCTCATACTGTTTATAGGAGTCTATGTACAGGCTCATAATATATATATATAGAAGGCTATATGAGTGCTTTTCTGGTATATAGGTGCTGTGTGTGGGCTTATACGTTATATAGTGGGGTTGTGTGTGGGCTCATACTATATACAGGGGGCTGTCTGAGGGCTCATGATGTATATACTGTAGGGTATGTAAACATACCTGTTATGATTTGGTAGCTGAGGAGAGCAGGCAAAAAAGGAAATACACCAGAGCAGTTGGAAACTATGAGATTGCAGTACCCTGACTAACCACCACAACTAGAGGCAGCCGTGGAGCGTTCCTACGTTGGTCCTAGACGCCTCGTCACAGCCTGAGAAACTAACTACACCTAAAGATAGAAA
Organism: Oophaga sylvatica; assembly: GCA_033576555.1. Classification (NCBI taxonomy): domain Eukaryota; kingdom Metazoa; phylum Chordata; class Amphibia; order Anura; family Dendrobatidae; genus Oophaga; species Oophaga sylvatica. Next base: position 70,402,143 of record JARQOD010000005.1, read on the forward strand.
GAGGAAAGCTATCTGCCCCGGAGCAGATCCCCAAAGAACATAGAAAGCCCCCAAACATGTAATGGCGGTTAGACAAGAAGAAATACAGACACAGACAGAAAATAGTATGAGCAAACGTTGGGGCCCAAACTTACTAAATAGAAAAGGATAGGAAGGGCACTTACTGCAATCCCAAAAAACCCTGAAAAGCACCAACTCTACTAATTTCAAAAACACCTGAGATCACACGACCTCTACCACCTAAATTAGTTCTCTGGTGTAACCAAAAACAAAACAGCAGCCACTGAAAAAACTGGAAAAAGCAAATGTACAAACATCAGTGGCTGAACTGAACTGAGAGGGCAAAAGCCCCCAGAGGGGACCCTGAAGGCCCCCACAGAAGTGCAGGACAAAATGCAAAAATCAAGCACAAAAACAAAAAGAAGAAAATGTCTTATCTGTTAGCAGGAGATTCAGAAACGACACAGCAGGCTACCAAGGAAACAGGAATCAAGTTTTGAGACCAGAACAATTGATCACCGGCAACCCTGATGGGAAGGCGACTCCCTTAAATAAGACCAGTCAGTAACACCTGATTCCCAATCCTCAATATCTTCACTGGACAGTCCAGTACCGTTTGTAACCACCAGAGGGAGCTTCTGCTCAGAACTCATTTCCAGCCTATTCACAACACATACCTAATTCTTCTGACAAAGACAGACATTGAAACGCGTGTCGAGGTGGACGCATTCATGGGACAGTGTTATGTTTCGGTAGCTGAGGAGTGCAGGTAAAAAAGGCAATACACCAGAGAAGTTGGAATCTATGAGATTGCAGTACCCTGACTAACCACCACAACTAGAGGCAGCCGTGGAGCGTTCCTACGTTGGTCCTAGACGCCTCGTCACAGCCTGAGAAACTAACTACACCTAAAGATAGAAAGAGGAAAGCTATCTGCCCTGGAGCAGATCCCCAAAGAACATAGAAAGCCCCCAAACATGTAATGGCGGTTAGACAAGATGAAATACTGACACAGACAGAAAATAGTATGAGCAAACGTTGGGGCCCAAACTACCTAAATAGAAAAGGATAGGAAGGGCACTTGCTGCAATCCCAAAAAACCCTGAAAAGCACCAACTCTACTAATTTCAAAATCACCTGAGATCACACGACCTCTACCACCTAAAATTAGTTCTCTGGTGTAACAAAATCAAAACAGCAGCCACTGAAAAAACTGGAAAAAGCAAAAGTACAAACATCAGTGGCTGAACTAAACTGAGAGGGCAAACGCCCCGGAGGGGACCCTAAAGGCCCCCACAGAAGTGCAGGACAAAATGCAAAAATCAAGCACAAAAACAAAAAGAAGAAAATGTCTTATCTGTTAGCAGGAGATGCAGACACGACACAGCAGGCTACAAAGGAAACAGGACTCAAGGATTGAGACCAGAACAATTGATCACCGGCAACCCTGATGGGAAGGCGACTCCCTTATATAAGACCAGTCAGTAACACCTGATTCCCACTCCTCACAATCTTCACTGGACAGTCCAGTACCGCTTGTAACCACCAGAGGGAGCCTCTGCTCAGAACTCATTTCAAGTCCATTCACAACAGTACCCCCCCCCTTGAGGAGGGGTCACCGAACCCTCACTTGAGCAACCAGGTCGGTCAGGATGAGTTCTATGATACCACGGATGAGTCTCCTAGCATGGATGTCCGAAGCAAACACCCAAGAATTGTCTTCCTGACCATAACCTCTCCACTTAACCAAATACTGGAGTTTCCGTCTAGAAAAACGAGAATTCAATATTTTCTCAACCACAAACTCCATATTGCCCTCAACCAGAACAGGGTCAGGAGGCAAAGCAGTAGGAACCACTGGCTCAACAAACCTCTTCAACAAGGACTTGTGGAACACGTTATGGATCTTAAATGTCCCTGGAAGAAGCAAACGAAAGAAACAGGATTAAGAATCTCCATGATCTTATAAGGTCAATGAACCTAGGCTTAAATTTAGGAGATGCCACTCTCATAGAATATTTCTTGAGGACAACCACACCAAGTCCCCACTTTAAACCGAGGACCATCAGTCCTATGCGGTTAGCAAACCGCTGGGCCCTCTCCTGAGAGAGGGACAACCTCTCCACTACCTGGTCCCAAATCTGTTGCATACGCTCCACAACAGAGTCAACACCTGGACAGACAGAAGCCTCCGTCTGTCCTGAAGAAAATCGAGGGTGAAACCCAGAATTACAGAAAAATGGAGACATCAAAGTGGCAGAGCTAGCCCTATTATTAAGAGCAAACTCAGCCAAAGGCAAAAAAGAGACCCAGTCATCCTGATCAGCAGACACAAAGCATCTTAGATAAGTCTCCAATGTCTGGTTTGTTCTCTCAGTTTGACCATTGGTCTGAGGATGAAACGCCGAGGAGAAAGACAATTGAACACCAATTTTAGAACAAAAGGTCCTCCAAAATCTGGAAACAAACTGGACTCCTCTGTCATACACAATGTTCTCAGGAATGCCTTGTAAACGAACCACGTGCTGAAGGAACAAAGGCACCAATTCAGAGGAGGAAGGCAACTTAGGTAATGGCACAAGATGTATCATCTTGGAAAACCTATCACAAATCACCCAGATGACGGTCATTCTCTGAGAAACAGGGAGGTCGGAAATGAAATCCATAGAGATATGGGTCCATGGTCTCTTGGGCACAGGCAATGGAATCAACAAACCACTAGAGCGAGAGCAAGGCTTGGAGCGAGAGCAAGTCCCGCAGGAATGCAGATAAAGCAGCGGAGATACTGCTCCAGGGTTTGATTGGTTCATTCGGTCTGTCCATTAGTCTGGGGATGAAAAGCAGAAGAAAGGTTTACTTTAATGTCCAATGCTGCACAGAAATTTTGCCAAAACCTAGAAGTGAATTGCACCCCTCGATCCGAAATAACCTCATCCGGTACTCCATGTAAGCGAAACACATCTTTAATCATCAAATCTGATGTCTGTTTTGCAGTGGGTAAGCCGACACAAGGGATAAAATGAGCTTCCTTTGTTAGACGGTCAACCACCACTAGAATGGTGTTCTTCCCCTGAGAGGCTGGTAACTCCACAATGAAGTCCATAGAAATGGATCCCCACGGGCGGGACGGGGTGGGAAGAGGCTGTAACAGACCAGTTGGTGAGGAGCGAGGTGTTTTGCATCTTGCACAGACCTCACATGAAGTGACATAATTCAAAACATCCTTCCTGCAAGTGGGCCACCAAAAGAAACGAGAAAGAAATTCCTGTGTCTTTAGAATTCCTCTATGCCCAGCTATCTTGGAATCGTGAATGAGTTGCAATACTCTCAATCTGACTGTTTCAGGAATATACAGGCGTTGTCCCTGAATCCACACACCATTCTTAAAGACAAGACTTACGTCCCTTGGGGGTTGTGCCAAAAAGGAATCCGCATGGTATGCTTCCTTGATGTCCTTAAGTAGGTCTTGATTATGAATTACTCCTAGGAATCTAGAGTCAGGAAGAATAGTCTTAGGAGGAGTAATTGGACGTGTTTCTGCTGAGTAAATCCTAGAGAGTGCATCAGCCTTTCCATTGCGCGATCCTGGTCTATAAGAGATGATAAAATTAAATTGGTTTAAGAAAAGATTCCAGCGAGCCTGGCGAGGAGTCAGGCACTTAGCCGACCTGATAAACTCAAGGTTACGATGGTCTGTCAGGACGACTATTTGCTGTGCAGCTCCCTGAAGAAGGTGTCTCCATTCTTTGAAGGCGGCAATAATAGCCAACAACTCTCTATTGCCCACATCGTAGTTCCTCTCAGCCGAAGACAACTGCTGGGAAAAGAAGGCACAGGGATGCAAGACATTCTTCTCACCTGTTCTCTGAGAGAGTATAGCTCCAACGGCACAGTCTGAAGCATCCACCTCTATTATGAAGGCAAGCTCGGGGTTGGCATGTACTAGGATAGGTGCAGTGGTAAATTTATCTTTTAGACAGGAAAATGCTTCCTGGGCTTGGGGAGTCCAGGAAAACCTAGACTCTTTCCGGGTAAGTTGAGTGATAGGTGACACTACCTCAGAGAAATTTCTAATGAAACGTCTATAGAAGTTGGCAAACCCGATGAAGCGCTGTACCTCCTTCACATTTCTAGGACTTGGCCAATCCTTGATGGCTTGGGTTTTGCTTCCATCCATACTAATTCCTTGTGTAGACAGTACATACCCCAGAAATTGAATTTCGGTCCTATGGAATTCACACTTTTCAAGTTTGATGTAAAGATGATTTTGTCTTAGACGTTCCAAGACCATTCTCACATGTCCATGATGTTCCTCTGTGGAGTTAGAAAAAATTAGAATATCATCCAAATAAATTACCACGAATGTATCTAGGAGATCCCTGAAGATGTCATTCACCAAGTGTTGGAAAGTGGCTGGGGCGGTACTCAGACCAAAAGGCATAACTAGATATTCAAAGTGTCCATAGCGTGACCTGAATGCAGTCTTCCATTCATCCCCAGGTCTAATACGGACTAAGTTATAGGCCCCACGAAGATCTAGTTTAGAAAAAATTTTGGCATGTCGCACTCTCTCCAATAACTCAGGGATTAAAGGCAATGGATAACGGTTTCTAATAGTAACCTTATTGAGTTCCCTATAGTCTACGCATGGTCTCAGAGATCCATCTTTCTTCTTTACAAAGAAGATGGGTGCACCTGCAGGAGATGAAGAGGGGCGTATGAAGCCCTTGGCTAGATTTTCATCTATGTAATCCTTTAAAGCCTTTAGCTCGGGCCCCGCCAGGGGGTAGATCTTACCAAAAGGTATCTCTGCTCCAGGCAATAATTCAATTGGACAATCATATGGACGGTGAGGAGGAAGCTGGTCAGCGTTCTTCTTGTCACATAAATCCACATAGTCCTGGTATACAGCTGGTAGTTCAGGGACTGACATGATTCCTTTAGGAACAGAGCAAGCTGAAACTTTTGGACTCATCTGTTTCTCTGGAAAGTGTAATTCCTTGGTCTCCCAGTTAATGGTAGGATTCTGAGCCTGCAGCCATGGTAGCCCTAGAATAATGGGAAAGTGGGGAGAAGAGATAAGCATAAAGGACAGTTTATCTTGATGATCTTTACCCATAAGAACCCTCAAAGGCTCTGTTTCCTGATCCACTGGTCCAGAGGTCAGCAGGGAGCCATCCACAGTTTCCATCTGTACTGGAGTAGCCTTCTTCACTGAACGTATTCCCTGTTTCAGAGCAAAGGAGACATCCATAAAATTTCCACTTGCCCCTGAGTCGATCATAGCAGAGCTAGACACCCAAGCTGAGTCAACCCAGAGTTTGATGGAAAGAAAGCAATGAGAATTGTTTTTCTTACAACTCAGCTGGGACACCGCTGAGGAAACTTGAAAAATGGCAGCGTTTACACAGTCAACGTCCTCAGAGGTAACGGAGTTTAAGTCCGAGAAATCAAGATCTGTTGCTGCAGATCTCTCTGGAGCCTGAGGCTCGGACCTGACAGATCCCCTCTCGCAACACTCACAATGAATGAGTGCTGCAGTAGTCTTACGAGAACGGCTGGGGCAGTTTATAATGAAGTGCCCTGACTTACCACAATAGAAACATAGATTCTCCTTAAAACGATGTTCCTTGCGTGCATCACTAACCCGTCGTTGTAAAGAGTCTACCTGCATGGGTTCAGGTTCAGGTTCCCGTGTAATCCTACTCAAAGGTTCCTTAGCTGGAGAGGAAGGTAGGAAAAGGTTAGTACGATTGCTTTCGAACCATCTCTCTTGCCTGCGTTCAGTCAGACGAGTATCAATACGGATGCAGTAGTTAATAAAGTCACCTAACGCAGTGGGAGGGTCGGCACGAGCAAGTTCATCCTTAATCAGTGGAGATAACCCCTTTCGAAAAATAGATTTTTTGGCGGAACTGTCCCAGGTGGTATCAAGGGCCCATCTCCTGAAATCCAAGGCATATTCAGCTACCGAGTGCTTACCTTGGCGCAAAGCTAACATGGCTGCTTCAGCTGTTGCACCTCGATTGGGGTCATCAAACACCTGCCCCATGGCTGAAATAAAATCATCAAGGTGATTCAAACAATCATCCTCAGTCTCAATCAGAGGGTTTGCCCACATTAAAGCCTTGTTGGTAAGCAACATAATTATAGTAAGCACCTTAGATCGTTCAGTGGGAAATTGTGAAGCATGTGCAGAAAAAAAAAGATTGCATTGATTAATAAATCCCCTGAATTTCTCACGTTCACCGCCAAAACGAAAAGGGGGCAACTTGGGAATCCCAGCACTCGGGGCTACGGCAGGAGTCTGGACTCGCCCCTCTAGAACCTCAATCCTGGCTCGCAAATCCTGGGTAGTCTGTCCAACCACTTGCAAATTGTGATTATTGAGGTCCTGTAGATTCGTAAAACGGGTCTTTGTATTCTGCAAATCTGCAAGGATATTATCAGTCACTCCGCAAAGTTCCTTTATGCGGGCCTCCATTTTCCAGATCTTTTAAGACAGGATTACTGGAAGAAGAGGAGAAAAAAAAAACAATAGTGTTCACCTGTGGCAACACTGCAGAGAGAAAAAAAATTAAGGGAACTGCTCACCTGGAATGGTTGTGAGAAGTCACAACCACTATCATCACAGAAAGTTTCAACCAGACATCTGATATCCAGAGTTACAGCAGACAAAAAAGAGAAAAGAAAAAAAAAAAAAAAAAACAATAGTGTTTACCTGTGGTAACACTGCAAAAAAGAAAAAACTTAAGGGAATTGCTCACCTGGAATGGTTGTGAGAAGTCACAACCACTGTCATCACAGAAAGTACAACCGGACGTCTGATATCCACAGTACAGCAGACACAGCCTTCCAGAGTCAGCAGACACTAACGTTTTGGCTTCAGAATCTTGTAATGTATGTAGTACAGTTCATATAGCGTCTTGTGCTTGGGTGCGATGAACATACATGAGACACAGGTTTGATATAGAAAAGTCCTGTATTACTTCATACAAGTTGGCAGAAATAGTCACACAGTTTGCAGACACAGAAACAGGAGACACAGCAGGCCAGAGTAATCCAAGCTCAGCAATCACTCTCCAATACAGATTCAGGATCTTCTTCTCTGTTACCGTAAGTCCATGCAAATGTGGGTCTTTCAAAGAGCAGGGTTCAGAGTCCACAAGTGCTTCAGAGTTCCTCAGTAGGAATAGCTGGAGTACAAGGTCCAAGGCTTACAGGAGTCAAGTCACAGGTTCACTGCAGGCTAGATTCTGAAGCACTGATTGCTCAGCTGTGGCTGCTTAAGAAGCAAAGGAGAGAATCAGGGCGGGAACATGCAAGCTGGAAACTCCATTTTGACTGAGGGCAAGATAGCTGCAGCAAGACAGAAAGTAAAATGGCTGACGAACAAACTGAGTTTCAGGAATATATACATAGAACCTTACACTCCTCGAGAGGGCATCCGCCTTAACATTCTTAGTGCCAGGAAGAAAGGAAACCACAAAATTAAAACGTGTGAAAAACAAGGCCCACCTGGCCTGTCTAGGATTAAGTCGCTTGGCAGATTCCAGATAAACCAGATTCTTATGGTCCGTAAGGACCACCACCTGATGTTTGGCTCCCTCCAGCCAATGTCTTCACTCTTCAAAAGCCCACTTCACGGCCAGTAACTCCCGATTACCCACGTCATAATTACGTTCAGTAGGAGAAAGTTTTCGAGAGAAAAAGGCACAAGGTTTACTTTTAGAGGTCTCTGGATCTTTTTGGGACAAAACGGCACCTGCCCCGATTTCAGAGGCATCAACCTCCACCTGAAATGGCAGAGAAACATCAGGCTGCCGTAGAACAGGAGCAGAAGTGAATCTCTGCTTAAGTTCCTGAAATGCAGAGACTGCCTCAGGAGGCCAATTCACCACATCAGAACCCTTTCTGGTCAAATCAGTCAATGGTTTAACAATAACCGAGAAATTACCAATAAATTTACGATAAAAATTGGCAAAACCCAAAAATCTTTGAAGAGCCTTTAATGAGGTAGGTTGGACCCAATCACAGATGGCCTGAACCTTGACCAGGTCCATTTCAATAACAGATGGGGACAAAATTAATCCCAGAAATGAGATCCTCTGTACGCCAAAAAGACACTTTGATCCCTTCACATACAGAGCATTCTCTCTCAAAATCTGGAATACAGTTCGAACATGTTTCACATGAGAGTCCCAGTCATTAGAAAAAATCAAGATATCATCCAAATAAACAATCAGAAATTTATCCACAAAATCCCTGAAAATGTCATTCATGAAGGACTGGAAGACAGAAGGAGCATTAGTGAGCCCAAAGGGCATCACAAGGTACTCAAAATGCCCCTCAGGGGTATTGAATGCCGTCTTCCATTCATCCCCGTGCTTAATGCGAATAAGGTTATATGCCCCCCTGAGGTTAAGCTTGGTAAACCAAGTAGCGTTTTTCACCCTGGAAAACAGGTCAGAAATCAAAGGTAACGGGTATTGATATTTTACAGTAATATTGTTCAAAAGACGATAATCAATACACGGCCTTAATGAACCATCCTTTTTGGCCACAAAGAAAAAACCGGCACCTAAGGGTGAAGAGGATGGTCTGATATGACCCTTCTCCAATGATTCCTTGATATAAGACCGCATAGCGTCATGTTCAGGTACAGACAAGTTAAAAAGGCGACCTTTAGGGAATTTACTACCAGGCACTAATTCAATAGCGCAGTCATAGCTCCTATGGGGAGGCAAGGATGCAGATTTACTTTCGCTAAACACATCAGAAAAATCAATCAAAAAGTCAGGAACATCCTGAGCCTGGGGGGAGGCAGAAAAAACAGGAGTGTTGGTATTAACACATTGGCAGCCCCAACTGGTTACAGACACAGATTTCCAATCCAAAACAGGATTATGAGACTGCAACCAAGGGAAGACCAGTACGATAATATCATGCAGATTATACAGAACCAAAAATTTACAGCACTCATGATGATCAGGTTCAACCCTCATTATCACCTGAGTAGAGAACTGAGGTTTATTCTCAGCCAAAGGGGTAGAATCGATCCCCAGTAGGGAAATAGACTTCTGTAAGGGTATCAAGGGAAACCCACAACGTTTAGCAAAATCATAATCCATCAGGTTAATAGCTGCTCCACAATCAACGAAAGCCTGAGCAGAAAATGAGGACAGAGAGCATATCAGAGTGACAGTTAATAAAAACTTAGTCTGAACACTACCCAAGACAACTGAGCGTGCAAAACGTCTTCCCCGCTTAGGGCAGACTGAAATAGCATGAGAGGCATCACCACAGTAGAAACATAACCCATTGCGCTTTCGAAACTCATGACGCTGTGCCCCAGACATCACTCTATCACACTGCATGGGTTCAGAAGCAGGTTCACAAGGCAACACCATTCCGCGCATACTTCTCCGCTCACGCAAACGTCTGTCAATTTGAATCGCTAATGACACAGAATCATTGAGACCAGAGGGGACAGAGAATCCCACCATAACATCCTTTATATTATCTTACAGACCCTTCCGAAAAAGGGCCGCCAAAGCGTCGTCATACCACTTGGTCAGGACTGCCCACCTACTTAATCTCTGACAGTATAACTCAGCGTCATCAAGACCCTGATTTTATGCCAACAAGGCTTTTTCAGCTTGATCAGTGACATTAGGCTCATCGTACAATAACCCCAAAGCCTGAAAAAATGCATCAACATCACTCAAAACAGGATCCCCAGGTGTCAGGGAAAAAGCCCAATCCTGAGGATCGCCGCGCAGGAGAGAGATGACAATTTGAACCTGCTGCGCTGCGTTCCCTGAGGACTTAGATTTTAAGGCAAAAAACAATTTACAATTATTTTTGAAATTCTGAAACTTAGCTCGATCCCCTAAAAACAAATCTGGCATGGGAATCCTAGGTTCCACAACAGGCAACCTAGCAAGATAGGCAGCAATACTCCGAACCTCAGTGGCAAGCTGATCCACACGGCCAGACAACTGTGCAAACTCCATTGAGAGAAAAAAAATCCTCCCCAGCACCCAGAGATACAGAGGGAAAAAAAATGCAACAAACAGAAAAATATCTCTGACAACTCTGACAACCTTTTTTCTTTCACAATATTTTTTCCCTTCTGTGAGTACCATACAATTTTCAATTTTTAGGCCGGTGATACTGTTATGTTTCGGTAGCTGAGGAGTGCAGGTAAAAAAGGCAATACACCAGAGAAGATGGAATCTATGAGATTGCAGTAACCTGACTAACCACCACAACTAGAGGCAGCCGTGGAGCGTTCCTACGTTGGTCCTAGACGCCTCGTCACAGCCTGAGAAACTAACTACACCTAAAGATAGAAAGAGGAAAGCTATCTGCCCCGGAGCAGATCCCCAAAGAACATAGAAAGCCCCCAAACATGTAATGGCGGTTAGACAAGATGAAATACTGACACAGACAGAAAATAGTATGAGCAAACGTTGGGGCCCAAACTACCTAAATAGAAAAGGATAGGAAGGGCACTTACTGCAATCCAAAAAACCCTGAAAAGCACCAACTCTACTAATTTCAAAATCACCTGAGATCACACGACCTCTACCACCTAAATTAGTTCTCTGGTGTAACAAAATCAAAACAGCAGCCACTGAAAAAACTGGAAAAAGCAAAAGTACAAACATCAGTGGCTGAACTAAACTGAGAGGGCAAACGCCCCCGGAGGGGACCCTGAAGGCCCCCACAGAAGTGCAGGACAAAATGCAAAAATCAAGCACAAAAACAAAAAGAAGAAAATGTCTTATCTGTTAGCAGGAGATGCAGACACGACACAGCAGGCTACAAAGGAAACAGGACTCAAGGATTGAGACCAGAACAATTGATCACCGGCAACCCTGATGGGAAGGCGACTCCCTTATATAAGACCAGTCAGTAACACCTGATTCCCACTACTCACAATCTTCACTGGACAGTCCAGTACCGCTTGTAACCACCAGAGGGAGCCTCTGCTCAGAACTCATTTCAAGTCCATTCACAACAGGACAGCTGATGACCCCCTTCTCCACTCCATAGCAGCAGGGCCGGATTAACGTAGGGGCTGATGGAGCTGCAGCTCCAGGCCCCTTGTTAGAAATAGGCCCATCCGCGGCCCAGCCGGCCGCGCGGCCGCGCCGATGTCTCGGCTGCCGCGTAGCGTGGGGGGGCGGTCCGCCCCAGGCGGCACATGTGTGGGGGGCGGCGGCACGGCAGCAGCACTGCAGCATTTCCTGTCCTGGGAGGATGTGATCGTGTTCCTGCACATCCAGAAGACCGGCGGCATCACCTTCGGGCGGCACTTGGTGCAGAACGTGCGGCTGGAGGTGCCGTTGACTGCAGACCCGGCCAGAAGAAGTGTACCTGCTACCGGCCCAACCGCCGGGAGACCTGGCTCTTCTCCCGCTTCTCCACGGGCTGGAGCTGCGGGCTGCACGCCGACTGGACGGAGCTCACCAGCTGTGTGCCCGGGGTGCTGGACAAGAAGGAGACGTCCATGAAGAACAGGAGGTGGGTGCTGGGGCTTGTAGTGCGCCCTCCGGTGGCGTGCTGGGGCTTGTAGTGCCCCCCTCCGGCAGGGTGCTGGGGCTTGTAGTGCCCCCCTCCGGCAGGGTGCTGGGGCTTGTAGTGCCCCCCTCCGGCAGGGTGCTGGGGCTTGTAGAGCCCCCCTCCGGCAGGGTGCTGGGGCTTGTAGTGACCCCCTCCGGCAGGGTGCTGGGGCTTGTAGTGCCCCCCTCCGGCAGGGTGCTGGGGCTTGTAGTGCCCCCCTCCGGCAGGGTGCTGGGGCTTGTAGTGCCCCCCTCCGGCAGGGTGCTGGGGCTTGTAGTGCCCCCCTCCGGCAGGGTGCTGGGGCTTGTAGTGCCCCCCTCCGGCGGCGTGCTGGGGCTTGTAGTGCCCCCCCCATCCGTCAGGGTGCTGGGGCTTGTAGTGCCCCCCTCCGGCGGCGTGCTGGGGCTTGTAGTGCCCCCCCATCCGGCAGGGCGCTGGGGCTTGTAGTGCTCCCTCCGGCGGCGTTCTTGGACTTGGGTTAGTGTGCGCAGTGTGTTGTGGTGCCCGCGCTGGGCGAGTGTGCGCAGTGTGTTGTGGTGGTGGTGCCCGTGCTGTGTGAGTGTGCGCAGTGTGTTGTGCCTGCGCTGGGTGAGCGTGTGTTGTGGTGGTGGTGCCCGCGCTGTGTGAGTGTGCGCAGTGTGTTGTGCCTGCGCTGGGTGAGCGTGTGTTGTGGTGGTGGTGCCCGCGCTGGGTGAGTGTGCGCAGTGTGTTGTGGTGGTGCCTGCGCTGGGTAAGCGTGTGTTGTGGTGGTGCCTGCCTCTCAATGCTGGCATGCTGCCCTATATACTATGGCCCCCATTCAATGCTACGCTATATACTAATAATGGGCCTCTGAGAGGCCGATTATAGTATATAGCGTAGCATTGAATGGCCCATAGTAATATAGGGCAGCATTGAGAGGCCCATTCTAGTATATAGCGTAGCATTGAATGGCCCATAGTATATATAGGGCAGCATTGAGAGGCCCATTCTAGTATATAGCGCAGCATTGAATGGCCCATAGTAATATAGGGCAGCATTGATGTAACGCTGGTATTGTCTGTACTTTGTTTTCCAGCGTTACTTTGCATGTTTTTTTTGCATTAACCCTTTTGCTCCTTTCCCCTAACCAGCTGGGATACTGTTGTCTGTTACCTATGGATGCTGCTCAGTTCCCGGCTCTGCTGCGTACCTGTACTTGCGTGAGTGGCTCCGCTGCTTTGCATGACCGCCCGCATGTGCGGTTCCTGACTTGCTGTGAAAGCCATCCGTAGCTTGCGAAGTCCTCTGCAGTGGTGCATGACTTACTGCGTGGTTGGCAGCAGCCATTGTTGGGTTCCCTCTGTGTTGTGCTGTCTGGCTCTGCATAGGGGGCGCGGCCCACACCTGTCCTGCTTTTATGTGGATTGGGTGTTTACTAGAATTACTGCTCCAGCCTATCGCTGTGAAGCAGCTCATATATAAAGTTCCCCAGCCCTAGTGGGCGTTGCCAGAGCTTCGCATTGAATCCACACTGAATCCCTGAACCTAGCCGTATGTGGTTGTGTGTTCAGCTCCTGCTCTGAAGTTGATCAGCTCTGGAGAGCTGATTCCCTGTTCCTGCTGTGTCTTGTTCCCTGATCCTGGATCAAACCCGGTACCTGAATGTCTGAATTGTGTCTTGTGTTTCCGCCTATGCTGGGGGCTGATTACCCAGATCGCCGTTCCTGGAGGCTGTATATCCAGGCCTGTTCCTGCTGTGTCTAATTACCTGAACCCCTGATCTTGGATCGCATCCTGTACCTGACTTTCTGAACTGTGTCCTCTGTGTTATGTTCCTGAAATCCTGCTGTGTCCAGAACCCTGTGCCAGTGACTGTGAATCCTTGCTATATAACCTGAGTTCATCTTGGAAGGAGGAGTCCGGTGTGTGCTGAGTTTCTGTTACTCTGTGCTCAGCCTCTGTGCAATCCCCGGCCAGCTCCCGTTGAGCCTGGCGGGGCTTGCACCAGACCGCTGGGGTTCCTTTTCAGGTCGCTGCCAGATGTCCGGATCCTATGCCTGATGTCCGATGTCCGACGACCACTTCCAGATGTCCGGATCCTATCCTTCCTGCCTGATGTCCGGATCCTGCCGATCATTGCCAGATGTCCGGAGCTTGCTGATCGGTGCCAGATGTCCGGAGTCCGAGGCCTGTGTTCCAGTCCGTGTTCCTGTGATTCAATCCATGTTCCTGTCCGTGTTCCTGACTCCCTGAGACCCAGTCCGTGTTCCTGTCTGTGTTCCTGACTCTCTGAGATCCAATCCGTGTTCCTGTGCAGTCTAACTCTGTTTCAGCCATCAGCTCCTGATTCCAGTTACCTGTCTGTTACCTGTCGGCTTGCCTGTGTGCCATCTGTCTGCAGTTCCTTCCAGAGGTTCGGACGTCATCTGCAGAGATCCCCGGCTCTTGCCTGCTCACCTAGGAGCGATCATCTGCCATCCGACTGCAGCTCCATTCGGAAGTTCGGACATCATCTGCAGAGATCCCCGGCTCTTGCCTGCTCACCTGGGAGCGATCATCTGCCATCCGACTGCAGCCTACCTGGAGGCTCCACCATATCAGGTCGTATATACCTGCCTGTCTAGAGACTGCCTGGTCACTTACTGTGACAACCTGCCTGTCTAGAGACTGCCTGGTCACTTGCTGTGACAACCTGCCTGTCCCAGAGACTGCCTGGTCACTTGTCGTGACAACCTGCCTGTCCCAGAGACTGCCTGGTCACTTGCCGTGACAACCTGCCTGTCCCAGAGACTGCCCTGGTCACTTTCCGTGACAACCTGCCTGTCCCAGAGACTGCCTGGTCACTTGCCGTGACAACCTGCCTGCCCTGGTCACTTGCCGTGACAACCTGCCTGCCCTGGTCACTTGCCGTGACAACCTGCCTGCCCTGGTCACTGGCCGTGACAACCTGCCTGCCCTGGTCACTTGCCGTGACAACCTGCCTGCCTGGTCACTTGCCGTGACAACCTGCCTGCCTGGTCACTTGCCGTGACAACCTGCCTGCCTGGTCACTTGCCGTGACAACCTGCCTGCCCTGGTCACTTGCCGTGACAACCTGTCTGTCCCAGAGACTGCCTTGGTCACTTGCCGTGACAACCTGCCTGTCCTGCCGGTTCCTCCTTGGTCTACCCTGTGATGACGTCTGTCCTGGGTCAGTGTCTGATGTTCTCCTGCTGAGCCTGTGCTACGCCTGAGGCCTGAGAGAGAGGCCGTCCTAGTATGCCCGTGCCAGATGACCCTGGACTTAATCAACCCGTGATGACCCCGCCATCGTCTGACGTTCGTCCTGGGCCGGTGTCTGATGTTCTCCTGCTGAGCCTGTGCTACGCCCGAGGCCTGAGTGTGGCCATACTAGTATGCCCGTGCCAGATGATTCTGGACTTCATCAACCCGTGATGACCCCGCCATCGTCTGAAGTCTGTCTGAGGTCGGTGTCTGATGTTCTCCTGCTGAGCCTGTGCTACGCCTAAGGCCTGAGAGAGAGGCCGTCCAAGTATGCCTGTGCCAGATAACCCTGGACTGCATCTACCCGTGATGTCCTCCAGCACTCGTCTGTGATCCTGAGTTGTGTACCCTTCTCTGATGTGCGGAATCGGGAGCCCGGTCTTATGTTATGTTTATTTACTTTGTTTCTTTAAGTAAACTTTATGCTTCTTCTTACCTGAAGTTGTGCGGTGTTGTCTAGTCCTGCAGGTCGCCACCTTGCCCACATGCTCAGCTGCCACGGATCCCGGTCGCTGCCCTTCCCTAGTCCGGGCAGGCCCGGGTCTCCCTCCGTGGTCCAGTGGGTCCACATTCTCTTACCATCTGGGACCCATGCCTCACGTCGTCGTGGACTGGCGGCGTGGGAGCATTGGCTAGCTAGGCAAGCTATGCCATGTCCCGACGCCCCACAGCCGTGGGAAGCGTCACAATTGAGAGGAACATTCTATCTAGTATATAGCGTAGCATTGAATGGCCCATAGTAATATAGGGCAGCATTGAGAGGAACATTCTAGTATATAGCGCAGCATTGAATGGCCCATAGTAATATAGGGCAGCATTGAGAGGAACATTCTAGTATATAGCGTAGCATTGAATGGCCCATAGTAATATAGGGCAGCATTGAGAGGAACATTCTAGTATATAGCGTAGCATTGAATGGCCCATAGTAATATAGGGCAGCATTGAGAGGCCCATTCTAGTATATAGCGTAGCATTGAATGGCCCATAGTAATATAGGGCAGCATTGAGAGGCCCATTCTAGTATATAGCGTAGCATTGAATGGCCCATAGTAATAAAGGCAGCATTGAGAGGCCCATTCTAGTATATAGCGCAGCATTGAATGGCCCATAGTATATATAGCGCAGCATTGAATGGCCCATAGTATATATAGGGCAGCATTGAGAGGGCCATTCTAGTATATAGCGTAGCATTGAATGGCCCATAGTAATAAAGGCAGCATTGAGAGGCCCATTCTAGTATATAGCGCAGCATTGAATGGCCCATAGTAATATAGGGCAGCATTGAGAGGCCCATTCTAGTATATAGCGCAGCATTGAATGGCCCATAGTATATATAGCGCAGCATTGAGAGGCCCATTCTAGTATATAGCGTAGCATTGAATGGCTCATAGTAATATAGGGCAGCATTGAGAGGCCCATTCTAGTATATAGCGCAGCATTGAATGGCCCATAGTATATATAGCGCAGCATTGAGAGGCCCATTCTAGTATATAGCGTAGCATTGAATGGCCCATAGTAATATAGGGCAGCATTGAGAGGCCCATTCTAGTATATAGCGTAGCATTGAATGGCCCATAGTATATATAGGGCAGCATTGAGAGGCCCTCTCAATGCTGCGCTATATATACTATGGGCCATTCAATGCTGCGCTATATGGGCCTCTCAATGCTGCCCTATATATACTATGGGCCATTCAATGCTGCGCAACTATGGGCCATTCAATGCTGCGCTATATATACTATGGGCCATTCAATGCTGCGCTATATACTAGAATGGGCCTCTCAATGTTGCCATATATCTGTGTATGGGGCCTCTCTGACGCAATATTACTAATGTGGCTATGTATGGCAGTATTATTGAGATGGCTATGTGTGGCAGTATTAAGGGGACTGTGTGTGGCACTATAAGGGGGCTATGTGTGGCAGTATTAAGGGCCGTTTAGACTGTCCAAATTCTTGTCTGATCGGCCGGACTTTAATTTATATCTTTTACGTTACATTTTTGGCCTTTGTGAATTGCCGTGTTTGGCCCCACCCCTTGCCCCGCCCCTTGCCCCGCCCCTTCAGCTCCAGGCCCATCATGTTCTTAATCCGGCCCTGCATAGCAGTTACTATCCTACTCAATATATATGGCAGCAAGTTATAGTTTTACATTACTGCAGTACTTATCTTGATATATACTATGTCCACATTACTTAGATGAGGTATTATATGCACTGGTACTTTATATATCGTACTTGAATCACTTTCCCTGAGATAGCTTTCATCTGCCTGCTATATTTGGGTCCTTTTTCAATTTTCACTAAATTACCATTTTGTCATAATTAGCACTTTTTACAATCTGCCATTTATGATATTAATTTATTTTGCTGCTATTTTTCTCCAGCACATGATCTCAACTTGTCCCTGTTGCGTCCTGTTTGTTTCCACTTTGCACCTTATTTTTAATGTACTCTTTGTAATTAATAAAGATATATTTCTTTTTACTCACTTTGGGCTTCAATACATTGGGTTTCTATCTCTGTTCGCGGTTAATACTAAGTCATACATTAATATTATCAAATTATTATAATTAATATGTTGATATCAATAATGAGTAGAATTACCTATTGGTTTGGCCCTCCAGAACAGTCACAATTTCTCATGTGGCCCCTCAGGAAAATTAATTGCCCATCCATGACCTAGTGGCAAGTTCTCCTTAATTATATTGTATTCCTTCTTATTATTATTATCAAAGTGTATACAGGACACACCTTCTATACAGCGTATACACACGTGGTCAAAATTGTTGGTAACCCTTGTTTTATGAAAGAAAAACCCACAATGGTCACATAAATAACTTGAATCTGACAAAAGTAATAATAAATCAAAAATCTATGGAAATGAACAAATGAAACTCAGACACTGCTTTTCAACAATGCTTCCACAGAATTTAGCAAAAATAAAACTCATGAAATAGGCCTGGACATAAATGATGGTACCCCTGAAAATATTGTGACAAAAGGGACAAGTTAAATTGAGGTGTGTCCACTAATTAGCATCACAGATGTCTACAATCTTGGAATAAGTGAGTGGGCCTGTATAGAGGGCTACAAATAATCACTGTTCTGCTTGATGACATGGTGTGTATCAAACCCAACATGGACCAGAGGAACCGAAGGAAAGAGTTGTTGCAGGAGATTAGAAAGAAAATTATAGACAAACATGTTAAAAGGCAAAAGTTATAAGACCATCTCCAAGCAACTTAATGTTCCTGTGACTACAATTGTGCATATTATTCAGAAATTTAAGCTCCATGGGACTGTAGCCAACCTCTCTGGACATAGCCGCAGGAGGAAAATTGATGACAAATCAAAGAGACGGATATTACAAATGGTAACAAAAGAACCCAGAAAAACTTCTAAACAGATTAGAGGTGAACTTCAAGCTCAAGGAACATCAATGTCAGATTATACCATCCGTTGTTGCATGAGTCAAAGTGGACTTCATGAGAATTGACCAAGGAGGACACCATTGTTGAAAAAATCATAAAAAAACCAGACTGGAATTTGCCAAACTACATGTTAACAAGCCACAAAGCCTCTGGGAGAATGTCCTATGGACAGATGGGCCAAAAATGGAACTTTTTGGCAAGGCACATCAGCTCTATGTTAACAGATGGAAAAATGAAGCATATCAAGAAAAGAACACTGTCCTTATTGTGAAACATGGAGGAGGCTCTGTTATGTTCTGGGGCTGCTTTGCTGCATCTGGCACAGGGGGTCTAGAATCTGTGCAGGGTACAATGAAATATCAAGACTATCTAGGGATTCAAGAGAGAAATGTGCTGCCCAGTGTCAGAAAGCTTGGTCTCAGTCGCAGGTTGTGGTTCTTGCAGCAGGATAATGACCCAAAACACACAGCTAAAAACATCCAAGAATGGCTAAGAGGAAGACAATGGACTATTCTGAAGTGGTCTTCTATGAGCCATGACCTAAATCCTATTGATCATCTTTGGAAAGAGCTAAAACATGCCATCTGGAAAAGGCAACCTTCAAACACAAGACAACTGGAGCAGTTTGCTCTTGAGGAATGGGCCAAAATACCTATCAAGAGGTGCAGAAGTCTCACTGACAGTTACAGAAATCGTTTGATTGCAGTGATTGACTCAAAAGGTTGTGCAACAAAATATTAATTTAAGGGTACCATCATTTCTGTCCAAGCCTATTTCATGAGTTTTATTTTTTTTTTTAGCTTGGCCAGTGCAAAATTTTCACACATTGGTCGTCGGGGGCGCAGAGAATTTCAGAAAAAGCAAGCTGGTCAAATGAAAATGCATTTCATGAGATGATGAACACAGACAGTTAATTATATATGCAGCTTGGCAATACAATAAATTGGTTTGATAAGAAGAGGCCAAAAAATGTCTTCCATTTGAGGTGCCACCTGCAGGTCATTATGTCTTTCTGTAGGTTTATGAAAATGAATGTTTAAACTGTATTTAGTGACAAAATCGTGAATGTGTGATTTGCTTGACTCTTTTCTTGCTGAAGGGAGCAAGTTTACCTTTCAATTGTGTGTGTGGGGCGAAGTAATCAGTGAAAAAGCAGTGCATGTTTACAAATGTGTTTGCATATTTTACTTACCATTTGTGTGTGTGGGTCGAAGAAATCAGCAAAAAAGCAGTGCATGTATACAAATGTGTTAGCATATGTGACTCACCTGCAGTGAAGTGTGCAATCATCCAATGTGCTTGAAATAGGCTGGGCAAGCACTTGAGCAAGCTGGAAAGACCCCAAGGCAGATGTTTGGATTTGCTTGTGATGTCTGTAAGCAGCTTTGTGGTAGTGTGCTTTGGGTTAGTGTGCTGCCACCTGCAGGTAATTTGACCTTTCAAATGGTGTATCATTTGTTTGTGTGGGTGGAGTATGAATGGAGCAAGTGTGCAATTCAATAGGCAGTGCATGTTTACTAATGTGTTTGCATATGTGCCTCTCCTGCAATGAAGCGTGTGATCCTCCAATTTGGCTAAAATAGGCTGGGCAAGCAGTTCAGCAAGCTGGAAAGCCCCCAAGGCAAATGTTTGGATTTGTTTGTGATGTCTGTAATCAGCTTTGTGGTAATGTGCTTTGGGGACTGTGGTGCAACTTGCAGGTCATTTTCCTTTACTGCAGGTTTATGAAAATTAATGTTTAAACTGTATTTTGTGATCAAATCATGGATGTGTGGTTTGTTTGGCTATTTGGCTATTTTCTTACTGAAAGGGGGAAAGTTTACTTTTCAAATGGTGTATCATTTTTATGTGTGAGTGCAGCATGAACGGAGATACAAAGTAATCACCGAAAAACAGTGTTTAGAAATAATAGAATAGATTATGTGAAAGCATGGCTGAAAAGCAATGTCTGACTTTCATTTGTTTATTTTCATAGATTTTTGATTTATTATTACTGTATATACTCGTGTATAAGCCAAGATTTTCAGCTCCTTTTTTTGTGCTGAAAATGCCCCCTCGGCTTATAAACGAGTCATTGGGCAAAAACCAGCAGGGGAGGGGGTGCCGCGGCAGGAGCCGGTGGCTGGGACATCATACTCACCCTCCCCGTGCCATCGCTGAACGTCCCGGCAATCCACCGTTGTACCCGGCTTCCTGCAGCTCTCCTGTGCTGAGCGGTGACGTAATATCGCTCATTAAGGCCATGAATATGGATGCGACGCCACTCCCATAGGCGTGGCGTCCATACATCACCGCTCAGCACAGGAGAGCTGCAGGAAGCCGGGTACAATGCAGGATTGCCAGGACGTTCAGCGTTGGCACGGGGAGGGTGAGTATGATGGAGGAGGATGGGAGGAACATGGAGGAGGACAAGGAGCACGGAGCAGGATGGGGGGGAGGACGGAGAGCACAGAGGAGCATGGAGCAGGACGGGGGGAGGATGGAAAGCACAGAGGAGCACGGGGCAGGACGGGGGAGGATGGAAAGCACAGAGGAGCACGGAGCAGGACGAGGGGTAGGATGGAAAGCACAGAGGAGCACGGAGTAGGACGGGGGAGGATGGAGAGCACGGAGCAGGACGAGGGGGAGGATGGAAAGCACAGAGGAACACGGAGCAGAACGGGGGGAGGATGGAGAGCACGGAGCAGGATGAGGGGGAGGATGGAAAGCACAGAGGAGCATGGAGCAGGACGGGGGGCACAGGAGGACAGAGCAGGAAGGGGGTAGCACAGAGAAGGACGGAGCAGGACGGGGGGGCACAGGAGGACGGAGCAGGAAGGGGGGAGCACAGTGGAGGACGGAGCAGGAGGGGGGAGCACAGTGGAGGACGGAGCAGGAGGGGGGAGCACAGAGGAGAATGGGGAGCACAGAGCTGGATGGGGGAGCACAGCAGGACGGCGGTTTATACACCCGGCTTATACTCGAGTCAATAAGCTTACCCAGTTTTCCGTGGCAAAATTAGGGGCCTCGGCTTATACTCGGGTCGGCTTATACTCGAGTGTATACAGTATTTTTTTTTAGATTCAAGTTATTTCTGTGACCATTACTTTGTAACAGTACCCTTTGACTTAATGACATTCAGTTTGTTCTTTTTTAGGTAAGAGTCTATCAGAATGGCATATCTAGAATTGTCAATCTTTGCCCTCTCTTCTTTGCAGTAACACTTCAAATCTGTCAGATTGTAAGGGCATATCCTGTATACACAGCCCTCATCAGGTCAATCAACAGATTTTCAAATGGATTCATGTCTGGGCTCTAGCTGGTCCATTTGAACTTCTTATGGTGCAGCCATTTTTTGTTGACTTGGAGATATGTTACAAGTTGTCATGTTGAAAAAAGTTATCTTTATGTTCAGCTTTTTAGCAGAGGCCAGAACGTTTTGTTACAAAATTGACTGATATTGGAAACTGTTCATAATTCCCTCTACCTTGACTAATGTTCCAGTTCCAGCTACCGAATAACATTCCCAAAACATAGTACTGCCTCAACCATGCTATACTGCGGGTATGGTGTTCTTTTCATAATGCACAGTGAGCTTTTTGAACAATAAGTTTTCTCATATGAATTTTGTCAGACTTCATGTAGGTTTTAGCGAAATGTAGTCAGGCTAGGATGTTTTTTCTTTAGAAGAAAAGTCTTTCTTCTTGCATCTGTATACTATAAGCCAGACATGTGAAGAATATGGCAAATTTTTGTCTCATGTAGTACTCACCCGATACTTGACAGAAATTCCTGCCTTTGTTTAATATTGCTGTAGGCTTTTTGGCAGTCTCCCAGCAAACATTTTTTCCTGTCTTTTGTTCAGTTTTTTAAGGGATATCCAGTTCTAGTAATGTTATTGTTTAAGCCACTTCTTGTAGCATATTAGCAGGGGTGTTTAGACTTTAATATACACTGTACACACAAATAGATTATTTGGTATTTATAAGAATTAGATACTTATATTTCATGAAAACACATAAGAACTATAAATGCTAAAGACAACTGATGGGCAACAAAGTCAGCTCTAACTGGAGTTGATTTCTGTGAAGTTTTTAGTACATTATTATCATAGAGCCTGGGCAAAATGGAAGATTGTTTGATACAGCAGTAGTCCAGTATTGCCATGCCTAATTATTCTAATTATTTAATTTTTCTTCCCATATATTATAGGATATCACAGCTATGTTGAAACAGCTAAAGATTCTTACCATTTTGCTTTTTATAGCCTTTTTAAGCTATTTCACCATAAGCATCATCAAACAAAAAGGAATTTACATCCAAGACTTCCTAAGTCTGAATTCTCTTGTATCTCATTTCTCAAGAGTAGAGAATGTTATTAACTACAATATTAACCAGACAAGGGATGTTCTTCAGCAAGGAAATAGTATCTTATTTGTAGAAACCACAGACAGAATGGATGAGCCATCCTTGGTGTTATGCTCAATTGAATCAGCAGCTCGAGTGTATCCGGACAGACCAGTGGTCTTCTTCATGAAAGGACTGGATGACATAATTGAAGATGATGTGATGAATATCCGGCAACACTACCCAACCCTTTTATCCTATAAGAATATCTATTTTTTACCTCTGAGATTGGAAAAATTATTTGCTGAGACACCAATTCTGGCTTGGTATAAGCAGGTAAGCCACGTTATATGGAAATAAAATGTTAATAAAAAGTGTTCACACCAGCGAAGCTGCAGTTAGCCAGCCATATGCTTGGAAAAACTATAAACATGACACAGAGCTATACTAAAGCTTTGGCCCCTTCATTGTAAGGATTAGTTGAGCTTGCTCCATATACAGTACAATATTTGCCAGCTTTATAGCAGCTAGGTAGGGTCACTGCTATATAATCACTTAAATGCCGCTGTCACTCTCAGACAATGGCATTTAAGTACAGCTATTATGTCATATGACCATTCCATAATTTATTATATTTTACTAAAGCAACACGCGAGTGGTATAAGGGGAAACACAAAAATGTTTTGGCGTGAGCTAGTCAAAGCCCTGACAATCCAATTGAGAATCTGTGGTCAGATTTGAAGATTGCTGTTCACCAGAGGAACTCATTAACTTGATGGAGCTGGAGTGGTTTTGCCCTGAGGAATGGGCAAGAATCCCAGTGGTAAGATGTGGAAATCTCTTAGAGACTTATCCAATGCTACTTACAGGTTTAATTGCTGTAAAAGGAGGCTCTACAAAGTACTTACTTTAGGGGGGTGAATAGTTATGTACACTGAGGTTTTCAGTTATTTTGTCCTATTTGTTGTTTTCTTCACAATAAAAAAGAAAACCAAATGTTCAGAGTTGTAGGTATGTTCTTTACACGAACTGATGCAATCTCTCAAAAACAACAGTGAAATTCCAGGTTGCCAAATATGAAAAATGCAAAAGGGGTGAATGCTTTTGAAAGCCACTGTAGAACTTGTTGCACAATTTCCCCTGAGTATCCCAAAACCTCATATGTGCTCGAAAATAACTTCTCAGGCACAGTGCAAATCTCAGAAAGGAAGAAGCTCCATATTGGAGTTCAGATTTTGCTGGATTGGTTTGAGAGCTTCATGTCACATTGGCAGAGACCCTCAGCTGATAGAAAAGTAGAAACCCCTAAATTGATACCATTTTACAAACTATACACCTTAGTAAATTCATCTAGGAATACAGTGAACAGGTTGACGCTACTTGTGCCTCATAGAATTTTATACCATTGGGTGGTGAAGAAAGAATATTACATTTTTTACAACTAACATGTTGTTTTATCTCCTAGTTTTATGATTCTTATAAGCACTAATAAGGAAAAAATTCACTTTACAGTTTGTTGTGCAATTTCTCCTGAGTGAGACAATCCCCTACATGTAATCGGGAGATACTTTTCAGTCATAGTGGGAAGCTCAGGAGAGAAGGAACGTCATATTATAGTTCAAATTTTGCTGTTTTGGTTTGCGGGTGCCATTGCAAAAGATCCTGATGTACCAGATCAGCAGAACCTCCTAATATATGACCCTAATAAACAAACTAAGCCCCTCAATAAATTAATCTAGAGATACATAGATTATATTGACACCCAGGATGTGTAACAGAATTTTATACCATTGGGTGGTTAAGAAAAATAATTACCGTATATACTCGTGTATAAGCCGACTCGTGTATAAGCCGACCCCCCTAATTTTGCCACAAAAAACTGGGAAAACTTATTGACTCGTGTATAAGCCGGGTGTATAAACTGCCCTCCTGCTCCTTGCTCCCCCATCCAGCTCTGTGCTCCCCCATTCTCCTCTGTACTCCCCCCTTCCTGCTCCGTCCTTCGCTGTGCTCCCCCATTTCTTCTCAGTCCTCCTGTGCCCCCCCGTCCTGCTCCGTGCTCCTCTGTGCCCTCCATCCTCTCCCCCCTCCTGCTCCGTGCTCCTCTGTGCCCTCCATCCTCCCCCCGTCCTGCTCCGTGCTCATTGTCCTCCTCCATGCTTCCCCCGTCCACCGTTCTCCCCCCCGTCCTGCTCCATGCTTCCCCCGTCCTCCGTTCTCCCCCCCGTCCTCCTCCATGCTTCCCCCGTCCTCCCCCCGTCCTGCTCCATGCTTCCCCCGTCCTCCGTTCTCCCCCGTCCTGCTCCATGCTTCCCCCGTCCTCCGTTCTCCCCCTGTCCTCCTCCATGCTTCCCCCGTCCACCGTTCTCCCCCCCGTCCTGCTCCGTGCTCCTTGTCCTCTCCTCCATCATACTCACCCCTCCCCGTGCCATCGCTGAGCGTCCCTGCAATCCTGCATTCTCCCCGGCTTCCTGCAGCTCTCCAGCACTGAGCGGTGATGTAATACCGCTCATTAAGGCCATGAATATGGAGCCCATGCCCATGGGAGTGGCGTCGCGTCCATATTACATTAGATACTCATACATTTTGCTCAGCTCATGCTCCTGGAGAAATGCACTCGTAAATTAGGGGGGCTCTCATCACTACATTACTGACAAAAATGTTGATGCTAACTGTGATTTATGCACTTTGAGGCTCAGAAGGGAGGGGGCATTTGGATTTGGGAGCTCAGGATTTGGAGGATTTCTTTTTGAGGGAAAGGATTCATTGAGCGTTTCCAGAACCTCTCTGCTACCAGTAACATGGATGACCCATATGTTTTCTTTAACAGATGACAGACGTGAGTCGGGTCTTGTTTTTGTGGATTGAGTAAACGCTTTTATTGGGAACATTTTACATAATATTTTGGTTAACATTTATCTTGTGCTCTACGCTGAGCACTTATATCTGGGTTTCCATCTAAATCTCTAAATGACGTGATTCAGAAGAAATTTCCGACTTTTCCATTCACTTTAATGAGGCAGCAGAGTTACTCTGGACTCCATATGACCTCTTTTCAGGAGTACTATTCCTTTCAGGAGTGCACAAAACCATGGCCGACCGTGCTTTTATGCATGCTTAAGAAGAAGGACACTGCCAGATCATAGGAAAGGGTTGAAAAGTGTCTCCATCTGACTCATTATAGGCAATCTTCCCCTGTGAGTTCTGTCTGAATCCCGTATCAAAGAAATTTACTGGCACGACACAGCTGTCGGGTGACCGGTGACCAGAGGCTCCTTTTTTGACCCTATCACTAAAGGGCGCCCTAGCTCGCCATGTTCTCCCAGATATTTCAGATGGTGAAGATACCGGGGACTCCACCCTTGCCTTATCTCCTAAGTTAACCTTCCATCTGTTCTCTTCCCCCACCCAGGGAGAAGGGGGCGCCACTGTGCACCGCAGTACACCAACATGACAAACAGGGCAACTAAGACAAGGGGTAACTTAAAACTCCACACACACCAAATATTCACTCACATAAAGATAAGGAATTACCAAGCGTACAAAGTAAACATCAGTCGCTTATAACTCCCCCAGCACTCCTCATACCAACTTCTTTCCCTCTTTTAACCATGCAGCAAAAGCTAACTCTGACGAGGATTAGTAATAATGCACAGATTATATAGGGAAAAGGAGTGGTTAACCGAGTACAGCTGAGCACAGGGATTTCCAACATGACTGATTACCCTGTTCTGCTAGAAGAAATAAACACGTTTAATAAGCTGGAGAAGTGTTTCTTCAAAGCGCCGGAGAAGAAGCAAGCAGACACTGCTGTCCTCTGGCTCTGCTGCTTTGCGGTAACCCCGTGACATTTACATGGAAACCACAGTGTAAGCAATCATCATAGAGAGTAGGATAAATATGAGCCACTTCCCTCTCCTTGCCTTTTATATGGTATGGATTATGGCATTTAAGGAGTTAAACAGCCAAGGGCTGTGCGGTCACCACCCCTGGCTATGACAGCTGCAGCTCAGTTATCACTTAAGCTGAGCTCACAGCTACTGTGCCCTGTGCCCGAACACTTGCCATGATGTAAATGTATCATTATTTTGCAGGAACCGCTTCCTGATCCTGATGCACAGTTATGTCAAATGTCATGAATGGGTTAAAACTACAAACATATAAACGTTGAATCAACCCTATGTTATCTGACCAAAAATAAAGAAATAATAATAAAAAATAAACATTTTTGGAGTTGTTGCATCTTAAAAATCCAATCCATAAAAATCAACATGTTGCAGGTACCTCAAATTTGTATAAATTAAAATATCAGCTCACCAACCATGCAAAAAATAAGCGTTCATACAAATTCATAAACTGACAAATAATAAAATACCACAACACTGCCTTAGAAATGGTAAATCTCTGGACAAAAGAAGTAAACACTAAGGTCTGAATATAATATTCTGTATATCTTTAGTAAGTAAATGTCACAATACATATATAGTTAAAAAGGAGCCTCGCAAAGTGGGTACACAGAATAAAGGCCATGTAATTATATATACAATGCATGTAGTGGAAAGGAATGATTATGGACAGAGAAAAATCAGCTTACCAATTGTTGACCCTGATTGGCAATAGTTAATCTATCCCTAACTAATCCAAATGCTTAGGTAAATATGAGTTAACATAGTAAAGTTAAATAGAAGGTCCTACCTTTCTTAATGAAGTCTGCAGCTGCTGTAAGGGGATGTAAAGTGTACCCCTTTAAGCATAATGCATATATTATGTTGCTGATTAATCTATGTATAATATGCTGTTTGCTGTAGCACCATTTACATAATAGGGAAAGTGTAGTGACTATTAATGGCCACTAGATGAATGCATTCTAGTGTAGTTAGTTATAGTATAAGGGTTTCACATAGGGTTAAGAGTGGGAGAGACTGCTGTGTAGTAAGAAAGGAACATTTCCTGTTTTTAGTTAGTAGGGTGGGAGCGCCCAAACGGTCCACATGGGCTATAGGCCCAGGACACAGATGCAGCTCTGTATCTTGGAAAATGAAGCCTAAACCATCCACAGCAGTAGGAAGAGAATACAGTAGACTCGTACAGCAAAGAACCCTAGGAAGCTTCAAGTTGTGGCAGCACTTTGCGTGGGCGGATACTCGGAGGACCAGGGCAAAACGATCGGGGGACCCCACAGAAGCAGTGAGTACATACAGAAGGAACTTGACACCTACACATAGCGCAGCACAGAAGGGCAGTTTACTATCCCAGTGTCAACTGACCCCGGTAATTAATTAACTTGAGTCTGGGGCAAAACAGACCGAAGACATGTTTAACCGTAGCTGAGCTGTACAGAGAATATTCAGCGGAACCATCAGGGACGGTCCGACCTGGTGCTATGTAACCTTGAGAGAGGTGCAGGAAAGACAAGGAGCAATGCACTTTGAAGCCTTTTGTAAATGCTGTAAAGACCTCGGATGTGTTAGGTATAGAGATGAGCGACTTTTCCTCCGGGAGGGTTGAGTCAGGTTTCAGACCACCCAACTTTCTCAAAAGTCGAGTCGAACGAAATCGGCCAACTAACGGAAAAAGTCGGAGTTCCGACTGAAACCCAGCCCGACCTCAATGCAAGTCAATGGGGAATAAAAGTCGGCAGTGAGTGGAGGACAGTAAACACACCTACAGTGCCCATTTCAATGCCAACGACATCAATTCTTATTACTTAAGCTTGTCAACCTTAATTTACTTTATAATAATAGTAACGCATTGAAAACTGGGGGCTATTTGGCTAAAGTTGTGGGTGGGGTACAGCCCAGTTAGGGAGGTGGAAAAACTGGCATATGTTGAGGTGTAGGCTGGACGTTCAGCAGCTGCAAATGGAGAAATTGGAGAAGTGAGAGTCTTCCTCTGACTTCTCCAATTTCTCCATTTGCAGCTGCTGAACGTCCAGCCTACACCTCAACATATAGAAGAATATGCATGTTACTCCTTTAAGTAAGGTAGTGCCAGGATGTGGGATGCCAATCCCTTAAATCATACATATGAATAGATCCGGCACTCAAAAATATGCTTGAAATAATGATTTATTGATGAACGCTCCAACATATAGTGCGTGACGTTTCGGTCAGTAACTGACCTTCTTCAGACTGGAGAATACAGATGAACATATAATGTAATTAGTCTATGATATAATAAATTCGTCAAAAAATTGAAAATAGGATGATGAAATGTACAGGAGAATAAAATGACAAAATACAGTATATACAAAAATAAAAAAAATTTTCATAGAAAAAAACAAAAATGAGCTCCATTTTAATTTTAGACTATATATAATACAATATGATCATATAACATAGTGCATACTGTAAAAACGCCGATTTGGAAGTAAAGTTACTACTCTTACCCAGAGGTGATGAAGACAGAATATAATAGAACGGATCTATGAGGATCTATGGATAAATAATGAGACCGCTCAGGTGTGGATATTATGACTGGTATCCAGTGAAACAAAGATGAGGTGTACATATAGTACAAGGTGCACAAAAAGCAGTCAATTCTTACCAGGAGTTCGCCTTAGTAGGGAAATAAGTGAAGCGCTATGTGGCTGTGCTGAATTAGCTAGGAGAATGGTGCTGGTGGTGAGCCCTGCACGTGTGTGCTCTATGTAGTAGCGTTACCGGAAGTGACCTCATCTTGAATCACCATACTGTGGAACGCAGTTGGAGCGCTCTGTGAGTCCGTGAGCCGGAAGTGCGTCATAAGTGAGCATGTCAAAGCGTAAGAACACTGTGGAACGCTTGTGGAGCGCAAACAAAGAGGCGGTCTCATAAGTGAATGGATCCAGACATCATGTGGTGAGGATA
This sequence comes from Oophaga sylvatica, assembly GCA_033576555.1. Taxonomy (NCBI): domain Eukaryota; kingdom Metazoa; phylum Chordata; class Amphibia; order Anura; family Dendrobatidae; genus Oophaga; species Oophaga sylvatica. The sequence continues at coordinate 70,431,545 of JARQOD010000005.1, forward strand.
ACACAGCGCTGGAACGTGAGCAGGATAAGTATTGGAAAGAATGTGCTTATAAATTCGCCTAAAAGGGAATGGAGATGGATAATGATTAATAAACAGACTATGCATTTAGATAGTAATACATTGTACGATCCTAATATATTGTGAATATGTGATAAATATACGAAATAAGGAAACAAGAAAAATGGCACTAATCGTAAGTATGATAAATTATAGAGAGGCAAATCAAGAATTATAAATGGTAAATATAATGTAAAGAAGCACAAATGCAGTTCACTAATATATCTTAGCCAATTATGTATAAGAATAAATAGAAATTATTTACAAAAAAGGGAATTTATTTAAATAACAATATAGTCAGGATAAGAGAAAATGAAAAGAATGACTAATCAAACTATAATAGGCTCATAGTATCATATTCCCTATTAAGACCTTTTGGTTCAAGAGTCTGTAGGGTGTGAATCCAATATGCTTCACGGTGACATAATGCCTTAATCAGATTACCGCCTCTTCTACTGGTTTGAACCTGTTCCAACACCATAAACTGGAGTTGTGCAATAGTGTGGCCTATAGTATTAAAATGAAAGGGGATGGGAAGATGATTTTTCTTACATTGGTGAGATATCCTGTCTTTTATAGCCTGAGTCGTTTCACCTACATAGATCTTGCCACATGGACATTTGATGGTATAGACGACTGATGTGGAGTCACAGGTATAAAATCCCTTGATAGGAATGTGTGCTACCGTTTGGGGATGTGAGAGGAAAGGCCCCTTGAGTATGTTTGCGCATTGTGTGAAAGTGCAAACATGGGAAAGTCCCCATCCTTTTGGAGCGAAGAAATGACTGTTTAGGAGCAATCAGTTCAGGGGTTTAGCTCCGGGATCGCCGTCTCGGGTAGACGCAGTGGCATAGAAAAGTTCACAGCAATAAACATAAAACAAAACCATAAAACAAAATCCTCGGCATCGGCATTACCCTGTAACTTCCCAGGCCTATGCTCTACCGAGAAATGGTGCTTCACTAGAGAAGTCCGGCCGGGCAAGTCTGAAAACCTCTGCTGATTTTTCTGCAGAAATTCCCATATTAACCCTTTCTCTAATTTACTCGAGGTCAACAATGACTCTCTGTCCCTCCAGGGCTTGATCAGGTTGATATGATAGACCTGGTAGGGCTTCCGTCTCCCTGGTTGATGTACTTTGTAGGTGACCTCGCTCACTTTCTGTACTATCTCGTAGGGGCCATGCCATTTGGCCAAAAACTTACTTTCCACCATGGGAATTAGGATTAGGACTCGATCTCCGGGGTTGAAAGTCCTAACTTTTGCTGACTGATTATATATTCTGCTTTGAGCTGCTTGGGCTCTCTGCAGGTGATCCTTAACCAATGGCATAACCCTAGGGACCCTATATAGCAGGTTATTGTTCATGGCAAAATGGGGAAACCATTTATCAGAGCCGGGCTCTTGTGGGATCTCATTCAGAACAGTTATACTTTCCCTGGCATTTTTAAGAGTGGGGTCTCGCAACTGCTCACTCCCAAAATGGTCACGGGACACAGGTAGGTCAGGGACATTCTGTTCCAGAGAACCACTATCCTCTTTCCCCAACATCACCTGCAAAGGAAATTCATCATTATCAATATCACCACATAAATTCAACAACACATTAGCATTGTGTTCCGCCCCTATGGACCGCGCAACCTCAGTAGGAGCTTCATCACACTGTCCGGTAGAACCTTTTTTTTCCCAGAGACCCCAAAACAGGGGAAAGTCACGACCCAATATGACTGGGTGCCTCAAGTTCTTCACTACCCCCACTTCATACGAGACCTCCCCGAGTTTTGTGACCAAGTCCATGGAAATCACCGGTTAGACTTTGGCGTCTCCATGGATGCACCCCACGCTCAGGTGTTTATTGGGGATGAAGTCCCTATTAACCAGGCTGGCATGTACCAGAGTCACTTGACTCCCTGAGTCTAGGAGAGCTTGTACTGGGCAGCCATTTATAACCACCTGGGACACCTGTGGGCCAGTCTCCTCGGCCGGGGTGGCCACGCACACGGGTTCTGCGAGGAAAGAGAGGAACCTTCCAGCATCACAGTCCATAGGTTCCCCCACTAGTGGACAGTTGGCTGAAACATGACCCCGTTCACGGCATCTCCAACATTGTCTCAGGTCTGGGGTTCAGATGGGGAGACCTTTCTAGGCCTGGGGACTTCCGACAGGGAAGCATTCGCCATTGCCTCACACATGTCCCCTTGGGGCTGACCCGGTTTATCAGCAGTCCCCCTGACCCCAACAGCTGGAACTCTCTTACCGGGAGGTGTCGGAGGCCGGGAACTCCGAAATGACGACCGCTCGGACGACTGGGCATGGAGGTAGTCTTTGGTGGTGAAGTACCTCTCTATCAGGCTGACTAGTTGATTGGCTTCTTTGGGGTCTCCCTGTCCGACCCAGTGCTGCACCTCAGGAGGAAGGGCCCAGATGTACCGGTCCATCACAACTTTTTCAACCATTTGGGCAGGGTTGCTGACGTCAGGCTCCAGCCACTTCTTTACCAGATAAATCAGGTCATACATTTGTGAGAGAGCCGACTTAACCCAACTGTATCTCCCGTTATGGACTCTCCTGGCACGGACTGCAACAGTAACACCCAGCCAGGCAAGAATCTCTGCTTTCAGCTTGGCATAGTCTCTGCTATCCTGCTCGCTAAGGTCAAAATAGGCCTTTTGGGGTTCCCCAGTGAGATAGGGTGCGACCACCATGGCCCATTCAGATGGTGGCAGATTCTCCTTCTCTGCCAGCCTTTCAAATATAGCGAGATATGCCTTCACATCGTCATGAGGCGTCATCTTCTGCACGGTCTGTTTTAACCGACTTCTTTACAGCGGACAACGCAGGCGACCTTGCGTCATCACTCTGGGACGAGGTGCTGAGAGCCTGGCGTAGTGCTGCAATCTGCTCCATTAGCAATCGGTTAGTCTCCTGCTGTTGCACACTAACTTGCGCCATATGTTTGAGCAGCGCCTCCATGCTGTCAGACTTGTCTGTCCCGGCACCGGCAGCCTTTACCCCGGACATGCACACTCCACAGTCTTTACCACCGCAAGTTCAGCTTTTTTTTTTTTTCTGTGCAGACACTATTAGGGCTACTGTCTTTTTAAGGCTGCTTTGGACAAACGTTTCTTTGCTGCTGTTTTTAGCCACTGTTCTTCCCACATTCGAGCACCAATTGTAACCAGTTCAGGGGGTTTAGCTCCGGGATCGCCGTCTCGGGTAGACGGAGTGGCATAGAAAAGTTCACAGCAATAAACATAAAACAAAACCATAAAACAAAATCCTAAGCCTGGCAGGCTGCTAACTAGACACAGTTAGTTCCCTCACTACCATGGTCTAGACTCTAGCAGCCTGGCCACAACAACACAGATTTATGATTACCAGAGATTAGCTTGCAGGAGACTCCAGCAGAGTCTGAAGCCAGATTCAGACTGAGAGCACTGTCTGTGTAACTCTACCACCTATTTCTGGCTGCTTAATTAGGCAGCTGTGTGTACTCAGGGTTGAGCTGCAAGCCTGTACTGGATGGGCAGTGGAGTGAACGTCGTACTGCCACCCTACCTTCACTCCTATATTCCTTATGCGACCCAGCTAAGAAACCTGGGCGAGATATACACCCCGTCCAGTACGCACCCCTTCACTGTCTCACAGTATGTTTGCGCATTGTGCGCAGTGCAAACATGGGAAAGTCCCCATCCTTTTGGAGCGAAGAAATAACTGTTTAGGAGCAATCTTAGTGGAGCCTATATAGGCCCTGATTAGTTTGTTGCGTAAATTGCTGGGTCTTCTGAAGCAAGGCATAAATGGAACTTGGAACTCCGGTATATTTGGAAAGCTATCACGTAGAATATACCAGTGTTTCCTAATTTTACTATGGAGTCTGTACATGAAAGGGTGATATGTATGTACAAAGGGGATTCTGGGAGATGGTGTTGTAGAACCAGAAGTAGAACGGGATTGTGATTCTGTTAGTAAGGAACCTGGGTAACCTCTTTCCCTGAACTTTGTTTCCATCTCATGTAAACGTAAGGTTTGTTTTTCTGGGTCACTGACGATCCTACGTACCCTTTCAAATTGGGAGATAGGTACAGATCTTTTTACCGCCTTGGGGTGGCAACTTTGAAAGTGTAAGAGACTGTTACGATCTGTATCTTTAACATACAGATCAAGTGAGAACTTGCCAGACTCATTGAGTAATATCTTCGTGTCCAAAAAATTAATCTCCTGTAGGTGAAAATCAAGTGTAAAAGTTAATTCAGGCCATATTGAGTTGATGAAGTTATGAAATTCGATCAGACTCTCTGTTGGTCCTTGCCATAGACAAAAAACATCATCAATGTAACGACGCCATACAAGACAGTGGTCCTGGTATAATTGATTAGAATAGATATAGTCTGATTCAAAAAAGGACATGAAGCAGTTGGCATACGGGGGGGCCACATTGGACCCCATTGCAGTGCCTTGTGTCTGAAGGAAAAAATTATCTTCAAAAATGAAGACATTTTTAGTGAGAACTAGCTCCAATAGTTCCAGAAGAAAGGAAATTATTGAACCAGTGAATGAAGATTTTTGAAGTAATCTTCTGGTTGCTGCAATTACTTTCGTGTGTTGAATGGATGTATAAAGGTTGTTTACATCCATTGTGATGAGTATTGTACCTTTGGGTACAAAATCAATATCTTTGATGAGCTGAACAAAGGCATTAGTGTCTAATATAAAAGATGGAACATCTTTTAAAAGAGGTGTCAGGACCTTCTCTAGTACAATAGATAGGGGGGACAAAATTGAATCAGTTGACATAAAAACACGGGACTTTCTAACTAAAGTGGATCCACTTATCCCAGTGTTTTACACTTTACCAAAGATCCACAAAAGATTGGACAAACCTCCAGGACGTCCGATTGTTGCATCAACTGATTCAATTTTGTCTCCCCTATCTATTGTACTAGAGAAGGTCCTGACACCTCTTATAAAGATGTTCCATCTTTTATATTAGACACTAATGCCTTCGTTCAGCTCATCAAAGATATTGATTTTGTACCCAAAGGTACAATACTCGTCACAATGGATGTAAACAACCTTTATACGTCTATTCAACACACAAAAGGAATTGCAGCAACCAGAAGATTACTTCAACAATCTTCATTCACCGGTTCAGTCATTTCCTTTCTTCTGGAACTATTGGAGCTAGTTCTCACTAAAAATTTCTTCATTTTTGAAGTATGCAAATTGCCTCTTCAAACAAAGAGGACTTGTACTCTACAGCGCCACCTATTGGAAGTAGCGATCCTACAAGTCACAATCAACCCTTTAACGAGTCTTGTAATATGACTTAGGATAAAAGCCAAATCAGAATCTCCATTTGCAGACACGGTGTTTCGGACTATTGGTCCTCATCAGTGCAAAGTAGGAGATCTGATTTGGCTAGATGAGAGGCTCTGGACTGGGGTCTAGGGGGTAAGGTTTCTCCTTGTGGAGAGTGACATACCAGCTCTGGCGTGTCGAGGTAAGGAGGCTTATTCGACATGCAATGCTCCTCTGGGAAATTTTAATATGCAAATTGCCTCTTCAAACAAAAAGGACTTGTACTCTATAGCGCCACCTATTGGAAGTAGCGATCCTGCAAGTCACAATCAACCCTTTAACGAGTCTTGTGATATGACTTAGGATAAAAGCCAAATCAGAATCTCCATTTGCAGACACGGTGTTTTGGACTATTGGTCCTCGTCAGTGCAAAGTAGGAGATCTGATTTGGCTAGATGAGAGGCTCTGGACTGAGGTCTAGGGGGTAATGTTTCTCCTTGTGGAGAGTGACATACCAGCTCTGGCGTGTCGAGGTAAGGAGGCTTATTCGCCGTGCAATGCTCCTCTGGGAAATTTTAATATGCAAATTGCCTCTTCAAACAAAGAGGACTTGTACTCTATAGCACCACCTATTGGAAGTAGCGATCTTACAAGTCACAATACACCCTTTAACGAGTAATATGACTTAGGATAAAAGCCAAATCAGAATCTCCATTTGCAGACACGGTGTTTCGGACTATTGGTCCTCGTCAGTGCAAAGTAGGAGATCTGAGGAGCATTGCACGGCGAATAAGCCTCCTTACCTCGACACGCCAGAGCTGGTATGTCACTCTCCACAAGGAGAAACCTTACCCCCTAGACCCCAGTCCAGAGCCTCTCATCTAGCCAAATCAGATCTCCTACTTTGCACTGACGAGGACCAATAGTCCGAAACACCATGTCTGCAAATGGAGATTCTGATTTGGCTTTTATCCTAAGTCATATTACAAGACTCGTTAAAGGGTTGATTGTGACTTGTAGGATCGCTACTTCCAATAGGTGGCGCTATAGAGTACAAGTCCTCTTTGTTTGAAGAGGCAATTTGCATATTAAAATTTCCCAGAGGAGCATTGCACGGCGAATAAGCCTCCTTATCTCGACACGCCAGAGCTGGTATGTCACTCTTCATTTTTGAAGATAATTTTTTCCTTCAAACACAAGGCACTGTAATGGGGTCCAATGTGGCCCCCCCGTAGGCCAACTGCTTCATGTCCATTTTTGAATCAGACTATATCTATTCTAATCAATTATACCAGGACCACTGTCTTGTATGGCGTCGTTACATTGATGATGTTTTTTGTCTATGGCAAGGACCAACAGAGAGTCTGATCGAATTTCATAACTTCATCAACTCAATATGGCTTGAATTAACTTTTACACTCGATTTTAACCTACAGGAGATTAATTTTTTGGACACGAAGATATAACTCGATGAGTCTGGCAAGTTGTCACTTGATCTGTATGTTAAAGATACAGATCGTAACAGTCTCTTACACTTTCAAAGTTGCCACCCCAAGGCGGTAAAAAGATCTGTACCTATCTCCCAATTTGAAAGGGTGCGTAGGATCGTCAGTGACCCAGAAAAACAAACCTTACGTTTACATGAAATGGAAACAAAGTTCAGGGAAAGAGGTTACCCAGGTTCCTTACTAACAGAATCACAATCCCGTTCTACTTCTGGTTCTACAACACCATCTCCCAGAATCCCCTTTGTACATACATATCACCCTTTCATGTACAGACTCCATAGTAAAATTAGGAAATACTGGTATATTCTACGTGATAGCTTTCCAAATATACCGGAGTTCCAAGTTCCAATTATGCCTTGCTTCAGAAGACCCAGTAATTTACGCAACAAACTAATCAGGGCCTATATAGGCTCCACTAAGATTGCTCCTAAACAGTCATTTCTTCGCTCCAAAAGGATGGGGACTTTCCCATGTTTGCACTTTCACACAATGCGAAAACATACTCAAGGGGCCTTTTCTCTCACATCCCCAAACGGGAGCACACATTCCTATCAAGGGATTTTATACCTGTGACTCCACATCAGTCGTCTATGCCATCAAATGTCCATGTGGCAAGATCTATGTAGGTGAAACGACACAGGCTATAAAAGACAGGATATCTCACCATAAATCAGATATAAGATGTAAGAAAAATCATCTTCCCATCCCCTTTCATATAGGCCACAATATTGCACAACTCCAGTTTATGGTGTTGGAACAGGTTCAAACAAATAGAAGAGGCGGTAATCTGATTGAGGCATTATGTCACCGTGAAGCATATTGGATTCACACCCTACAGACCCTTGAACCAAAAGGTCTTAATAGGGAATATGATACTATGAGCCTATTATTGTTTGATTAGTCATTCTTTTCATTTTCTCTTATCCTGACTATATTGTTACTTCAATGAATTCCCTTTTTTGTAAATAATTTCTAATCATTCTTATACATAATTGGCTAAGATATATTAGTGAACTGCATTTGTACTTCTTTACATTATATTTACCATTTATAATTCTTGATTTGCCTCTCTATAATTTATCATGCTTACGATTAGTGCCATTTTTCTTGTTTCCTTATTTCGTATATTTATCACATATTCACAATATATTAGGATCGTACAATGTATTACTATCTAAATGCATAGTCTGTTTATTAATCATTATCCATCTCCATTCCCTTTTAGGCGAATTTATAAGCACATTCTTTCCAATACTTATCTTGCGCACCTTCCAGCGCTGTGTTATCCTCACCACATGATGTCTGGATCCATTCACTTATGAGACCGCCTCTTTGTTTGCGCTCCACAAGCGTTCCACAGTGTTCTTACACTTTGATATAGGAAAGATGTATATCTTCGTACCGTGTTAGCCAGTAGATAGAAAAATATTTAAACTTGAGAGTCCTCAGTGGTTGATACCTTTTAATGGCTAAAGGTACTGCCACACTAAACTATCCCGCTAGCGATCACGATAACGACGCATACTAATGCGATCGCTAGCGGGATAGTTTCAATATCGCTAGTAGCGGCTTAATTTAGCGATGTCGTTAAGGACGCTATCGCGGTTAGCGATCTCCTTAACGACTTTAGCGGTACAAAATACCGCTAAATCGCTAAAAAAAGGTGCCACACTCAGCGATATATACTTACCAGCGGGACGCCGACGATAAAAATAGGGTCCGGACCGATGTCAGCGACGAACGAGATCACAGCAGGATCTCAGCAGGGGCCACGTCGTTGCTACATGCCACACAGAACAACGTCACTAACGAGATCGCTAAATAGTGACGTTTTTTAGCGATCTCGTTAGCGACGCTGTTTAGTGTGGCATACCCTTAACTGAAAAGATGGTAACAAATTGCAAGCTTATAAATATGTGATTCTTCAGATGTTGTATTAGTCTTCGCCTGATGAAGAGACCTGAGTAGTCACGAAAGCTTGCAATTTGTTACCATCTTTTCAGTTAGCCATTAAAAGGTATCAACCACTGAGGACTCTCAAGTGTAAATATTTTTCTTACGCTTTGACACGCTCATTTATGACGCACTTCCGGCTCACGGACTCACAGAGCGCTCCAACTGCGTTCCACAGTATGGCGATTCAAGATGAGGTCACTTCCGGTAACGCTACTACATAGAGCACACACGTGCAGGGCTCACCACCAGCGCCATTCTCCTAGCTAATTCAGCACAGCCACATAGCGCTTCACTTATTTCCTACTAAGGCGAACTCCTGGTAAGAATTCACTGCTTTTTGTGCACCTTGTACTATACGTACACCTCATCTTTGTTTCACTGGATACCAGTCATAATATCCACACCTGAGCGGTCTCATTATTTATCCATAGATCCTCATATTATATTCTATTTTCATTACCTCTGGGTAAGAATAGTAACTTTACTTCCAAATAGGTGTTTTTACAGTATGCACTATGTTATATGATCTTTAAAATTACAGACACTTTCAACAATATGTCAGACCTTGATGATCCTATTATATGGTTACAGTTATATATTACACCGTTTTTGAGATATATGGACATTATTGTTTCCTATAGTCCTTGTATCTTCCACTGTCCAGTTAGTAGTAATATTTCCTGGGTAGTTACCCAGAGAGATACCTGTGTTCATTTACATGATATTTACAAAGTTGCTCATATTGTATTATATATAGTCTAAAATTATATTGGAGCTAATTTTTGTTTTTTTCTATGAAAATTTTTTTTATTTTTGTATATACTGTATTTTCTCATTTTTATTTTCCTGTACATGTCATCATATTATTTTAAATTTTTTGACGAATTTATTGTATCATAGACTAATTACATTATATGTTCATCTGTATTCTCTTTAGTCTGAAGAAGGTCAGTTACTGACCGAAACGTCACGCACTATATGTTGGAGCGTTCATCAATAAATCATTATTTTCAAGCATATTTTTGAGTGCCGGATCTATTCATATGTACGTGCCGGATCTATTCATATGTACACCTCAACATATGCCAGTTTTTCCACCTCCCTAACGGGGCTGTACCCCACCCACAACTTTAGCCAAATAACCCCCAGTTTTCAATGCGTTGCTATTATTATAAAGTAAATTAAGGTTGACAAGCTTAAGTAATAAGAATTGATGTCGTTGGCATTGAAATGGGCACTGTAGGTGTGTGGAGGACAAAGCGAGCCATTTTGCTGGCAACCTATGTGTCTTCAGGGGAAGGTGGTACAAAATCCTTTGAAACCCAGGCATAGTTCATTTTAATAAAGGTGAGATCACCTACATTTTGGGTCGACAGCCCGGTCCTTCTTTCTGTCAGGATTGATCCAGCAGCACTGAAGACTCTTTCTCATAACACACTACCAGCAGGGCAAGCGAGCTCCTGTAAGGCATATTGTGCCAATTCAGGCCAGGTGTCCAGTTTACAGGCCCAGTAGTCAAAGGGGAATGAGCTTTGAGGGAGAACATCGATAGGGGATTAGAGGTAATTTTGAACCATAGTTAACAACTGCTGTCTCCTGTCTGCTGCAATCGATTCAGTATTACTAGTTGTGTGATTGGTACTCGAGAAATCAGTCCACAACATTGTCATGAAACTCCTGTCTCCAACGCTACTTCGGCTGTGTGCACCAAAACTGCCTCTTCCATGTTACCCAGTACGGCTCGTGGTAGAACCTGCACCACTGCTGTGTGCTGGGAATGCCTCTAACAAACCGTTTACCAGAGTTGCTTTCTTTGTTCGCCAATATTAGCTCTAGGTTCTCCTGTTGCATGATGTTCTGTAATTTGCCTTTATAGCATGGATCGAGGATGCTGGCCAACCAGTAGTCGTCATCCTTCATAATTTTGGCAATGCGGGGGTCCCTTTTTAGGATCTGCAAGACATAATCACACATGTGGGCCAATGTTCCAGGTGTCAATGATGCACTGCCAGTGGTGAGTGGAGGAGCACTTTCTGCCAAATCCACATCCCTCCAGTCATGCACAAACCCTGTACCTGACCTTGGCAAGCCAACATTTTCTCTTGCCCCCTGAGAAGCATCCTCCTCCCCAAAATAATCATCCCCCCCATCCTCCTCCTACTCCTCTTCTTCCTCCACCTATTCCAGGACAGTTCCCTGAGCAGACAATGGCTGACTGTCATCAAGGCTTCCCTCCTTCTCCTCCTCCTCTTCCTCCTCCGCTGCAGACTCCTGATCCTTAATGTGCGTCAAAGTTTGCATGAGCAGACGCATAAGTGGGATGCTCATGTTTATGATGACATCGTCTGTGCTTACCAGCCGTGTGCATTCCTCAAAACACTGGAGGACTTTACAGAGGTTTTTCAGCTTTGACCACTGCACACCCGACAACTCGATGTCTGCTCTCAAACTGCCTGCCCGTGTATCCTCCCACAAATAAATTACAGCCTGCCTCTGTTCGCACAGCCTCTCAACCATGTGCATGGTGGAGTTCCACCTTGTTGCAACGTCTATGATTATTCGGTGCTTGGAGAGGTGGAGCGATCACTGCAGCCTCTGCATACCACTGGAGTCTATGGGCGAGCGACGGATGTGCAAGTCCAGTCTTCGCATCTTATGGAGCAGGGCTGGTAACTCCGGATAATTATTTATGAACCTCTGCACCACCAGGTTCAAGGTGTGAGCCAGGCAAGGTATGTGTCTGAGTTTTGCCAGGGCTTTGGCCGCCACAAAATTACGGCCGTTATCACTGACTACCTTGCCTGGCTCGAGATGTAGACTGCCCAGCCATGACTCAGTTTCTCGCTGCAAGTAGTCAGCCATTACCTCCACTGTGTGTCTGTTGTCGCCCAAAGACATTATCTTTAAAACAGCCTGCTGACGCTTACCACTAGCTGTTCGATAGTGTGACACCTCGTGTGCAACACTGGCAGCTGTGGATGGAGTGCTCGTGCGACTGTGCTCTGTCGATGAGCTTTTGATTCTGGAGGAGGAGGAGGAAGGTCGAACGCTTACAGCCAACTGTTGCCTATACCGTGGGCTAGGCAGTACTGTCACTCTGACACTGTCCCCTGTGGACCCTGCATCCACCACATTAACCCAGTACGCAGTAATGGACACATAACGGCCCTCACCATGCCTACTTGCCCATGCATCTGTTGTGAGGTGCACCTTTCCACTCACTGATTGTTTGAGTGCATGGACAATGCGGTCTTTCACATGCAGGTGGAGGGCAGGGATGGCTTTTCTAGAAAAGAAGTGCCGACTGGGTAGGTCATAGCGTGGGACAGCATAGGCCATGAGCTTTCGGAACGCTGCGCTTTCAACCAAACGGAAGGGCATCATCTCTAATGAGATCAGTTTGTCAATGTAGGCGTTCAAAGCCAGTGTACGCAGATGAGAGGATGAGTACTTTCTTGTCCTACTCAGAGTCTCTGCAGTACTTGAGAGCTGCATACGGTGGAAGTAGCGGTGGACATGGTGGACTGAGAGGGTGTTCGTGATGGCGGTGGTAGTGGTGAAAGCCTACATGCAGTCTTTCTTTGGGAAACCATTGGGATTCCCTGACTGCTTTGGCCTTGCTACGACACATCAACATTTCTTGCTGGTGGTGTGCTAAACTGTGAACTTACAGTGGGGAAAGCGATGTAGTGTTGCTGTCTACCATCAGTCGGAGCAGGTGCACGTGTGCTACCTGAGGTTTTGTAGTCTGTTCACGCTTGCAAGTGCATGGTGTTTACATGTCTAAGCATGCAACTGGTATTCAAATTTCGGAGATTTTTCCCTCAGCTAAAGGTCCTTCCGCACTTCTTAGAGATAACCTTTGCCTCATCAATAGGATTTTGGTCAAAAAAGTGCCACACTGCACTCTTCCTACTATGGGAAATCTTTTCAGGGCTTGCACGCTGTGATAATTTGACCATCTGGCCAAGCTGTCCTGCAACTCTTTTTGTTTTTTTTTTAACACTTTTTAGGACTGCTGCTGGCCAGCCAGATAACCGCAGCTGCAATGTCGATGCCTGCTGCGGATCCTCCTCCTCTTCTGAGCTATTGCCAGCGGCACCCTCTTCCCCAATGGATGCCAATCCGGGTTAACAACTGGGTCATCCATCACATCCTCTTCAATTTCATCTGCACCTTCCTCTGTGTCACCGAGTGAGGTGGTATAGTATGCGGGAAGGGGCAGGGTCATTCACGCGTTTCGAACAGTGAATGAAAATTCACTGTTCGAAACGCATAGCTAGTGTTCACATTATATGAGCTTTGTCCTATAGAACTCTGATTTTATCTTAAATAAATTTGGATATTTTTTGGAAGCTGGATTTTCTCTTCCTTTTTTTTCCTATGGATTACATGTGATGACTTCACGGTTTCCTTGCTTCCCCACACCACTGGCCATTAAGGTGAGCTGGTTTTTCTTATCTTTTGTATCACAGAATAGCATAGGGTAGGAAATAACTTCCTGATCACCGTAGGCCGACCATTAGGATCCCTCCCAATCCTGAGAAAAAGGGGTTTTTAAGAGCCTGTATCAATGAAGTAGAGATCTAATCATGTTCACCTATCCTCCAATCATTCTTATGGTAGTGCCAAAGACCAGCTGAGCACACCACTTGGCTATCGCCAGCATTCTTATTTAGAATGAATGGAGTTGCAGTGTGCATGAGTGGTTCTAGCAGTTGGACCCCGGGCGATCAGAAAATTTCCTCATATACTATGTATAGGGGATAACTTTTAAACTTTACAATAATTCATTAACAGGAAAGTGCTATATTTTCACCCAAAACATTTGATGCTGTCTTTTTTTTTGTCTTTACTTGGGTAGCATTCTGATATGTCAGAATTACCACAGGTTTACAACATGAATTCTGTACTGTAAATCTGCTTCAATTTATAATGATTTATCTGTGGATGAATTTCTCAAAATCCCCTCCCCCTGTAGATTTCAATTGTTTGTAGATTTTCAAGGCAGAATGAACTTTTTCTTATGAATATAATGATATCTGTTGCAAATCCCCAACAAAATCTGTGTCATATGTAGATTATGTTGTGGATTTGTCAAAATTTTCAGTAGATTGGTGCTTTATACCAACATCATTATCTGTATCACTATGTTGTTAATGATGATATAAAATCTGTTTTTCTTGCATAATTTAAGTTATAACTATCTCAATTATTTTTATAACTGCCAAGTGGGAGAGTCAATCTCTAGAAACAATACCCCATTCGAAAAAAACGTAAACCACCTTCACTCATTGAATTTAGCAGAGGTGTTGGTGTTCCAGTATAGCAGAATGAAGTAAATATGGGGACTTTTCTCTTTTTTTATGAGGGTTCCAAACTTATCATCGACCTACACGTAGGTCCTTAAAAATGGTTGGATATTAAAGGGGATTTCTCAAGCTCCAATCTCCAAGAGCGCATCCATCCCTGTTCTCCCAATTTCCTGCTTGCTATGGGGTGGTGTGGTCCTGAAGTTAGACAGTTCAAGACAGCACAATGGCTGAACCCCTAGTCTGAACTGCCTGCTCTCTTATGCTGAGTGCAAAGACAGCTTTTCCTCTGCAGCATTAAAGAAGTTCAGGTGCACTGAAACTACCCACATCCAGATATTTGGCCAGATATTTCGATAGCAAACAGCTTGTAAATTCAAGTTGTATGCTTAGGAAGCCAGCCAACTCTGAGATGGCCTCCATTCCTAAGAACGAAAAGGAATTTTAATAAAAGATAAATTGTACAAGTAATTGTTTGTAGAAGGAGTTTCCAATTTTACCCATTTAATTTGATGAGATAAGGTTTTTATTATCTGTACTGTAGAGAAGAGGAAAAACTGCATTCACATGTCTTTGAGGGGGCAACATCTGAAACCACTTCATTAGAAAGCTGCAGAGTTTGACTCACCCCATACTAGCATCAAAATAAAAAATAATATTTCAGAATTTATAAAAATCTCCAAGATGGAGATAGAGAGCACTAAAGACTCTCATAATTCATTTATCCAGGTAAAATGGCAATACAATTACGGCTGTCACTTAGCAACAAGCTGAAATGTCAGCTGATTTAAATACAAAGAAATGAAAAATAAAACAACTTTTCACTTTTTTTTCTTCTTCACTAAATTTCTATTTTCTTTTTATTCATAGATAGACCCCGCACGAGAAGTCTACTGGACACATGTTAAATCGGATGCCTGCAGATTTGCCATGATGTGGAAGTATGGAGGCATCTACATGGATACTGATGTCATCTCAATTCGGCCCATTCCTGAGGACAATTTTTTAGCTGCAGAAAGCTTATTAACTACCAGCAGTAGTGTTTTTGGTCTCTCTCCACATCATAAATTATCATGGGAGTTTATGGAAAACTTTGTACAGAACTATAATGGAGAAGTATGGGGACACCAAGGACCAGGAGTTTTCACACGTGTTGTGAACAATCACTGTGGTGTTCCAAAGTTTACATCCGTGGATCATGTTAAATGTGCAAACGTCTCCTACTTACATCCTGAACGATTCTATCCCATTTTGTTTCCATCATGGAAAAGGTACTTTGAGGTCTGGGAAAATTTTCCAGCTTTTAAAAATTCTTATGCTCTTCACCTTTGGAACTTCATGAATAAGGAAAGAAAAGATATGGTAGTTGGAAGTAACACCTTGGTGGAACAACTCTATCAGCAATATTGCCCGTCCACATATGAAGGAGTTTTAAAGCATACAACAACCATTTTCTAGAGAACAATACCAAATAAAAGTGGTACTTTAGAGAGGAAAAAAAGGAAAGATGCTTTTAAAATTTTGAAAAATAAAGTTTAAAGTGTAAACATTTTGTTTTCCATAAATGAAAACTACACAGAAAAAATAGAAACTTTATAGTACATCTTATCACAGAAATTCACTTTTTTCTCAGCTTGGATTGATCTTTCATTCTCAGTATTCTTAATTCACTGTCAAATACTATTTTCAGTAATTACTAGTGATGAGCGAATGTGCTCACCACTACTCGTTACTCGCCCGAGTATCACTGTACTCGATGTACTCAGTGAGCACCGAGCATTTCCGGTATTATTTGGTGGGTGCTCGGGTCTCTTTAGAGCACCAATGAACATGCAGGGATTGTCTACCACGCACTGTAATGCCGCAGCCATCTTTGTTGTGGTATTACAGTGATTGGCTGGCCACACAGCATCATCAGGTCTATAAGAGACCGGACGCCGCCCTGCTCGATGCATTCAGCTCCAGATTCAGACAGTGTAGGGAGAGTTGCTGCTGAGAACGGGATAGATTTGTGCTTTTATTCGTTAGTGTGGATCTACCATTGTTCAATCCACAAATCCAGCTAAACCAACAGTCCTTTTAAGGGCTAATTAGGGGGTATATAGAATGCAGTGCTAGGTAGGAAGGGGAGTCTGTGCGCATAGCCACATCAGTGCAAGGCATGCAGGCACTGTATGTGAGTGTATAGATCTGACTGCATACTTCAAAAGGGTCCATTACTGTCTGGTGCTGCCTATTATATCTATACCTAGCTGCAGGTATCCGTGGTTAGGATTAATGTTTTTTTGCACCTGAATCCTGCTAATTTTATTACAAAGCAATCCAGAGCCCCTTTTTTTTCCATATTTCTTTGCTTGGTCACACTGCAGAGTACAGCCAGGTCATTGTAATACAACAGCATGAAAATCTGGCAATTTAAAATGTTTTTTTTTTGTCCCAGGCATCAGATCTGAGTGCACAGAAAATTCAGTTTTTTTTGTTACTGTAGTATTTTTTGGAGTGTCTTGCAATATTTTTGGACACCATTTTGCTGACCAAAAAATCTTCAGGTGTCCAAAAAATATTTATCTACAGTTCTTATATTTATTACTGTGTTTTTATGTCACACGCATTGCATATCATTGCGATAACTATTTTACAATTTTAGTACTCCAACAATTTTTTTTTAGTGTCATAGCCTAGTTATTGATACAATCTTGTTGGTCCAAAAAAAAATCCAGCCCACATATTTAACAGTGTTCTATCTCGGGCAGATGCCAGATCTATCTGTGGTCTACAAATTGTGGCATTTCCGGCCTATATTCCAAGTTTTTGCTGTCTGTTCCCCCGGTGTATAACCCATTTTGGGGGAAAAAAAATTAAAAAAAACAGGGACTATTGAACGTTGTTTTCTTGTCAGAATCCCCGGTGTTCTGTGCTCTCAAAAGATGCTTTTAGGGCCCACCCTTTCATTTTTTTGCTGTTGCTACCTGGTTAGTATACATATTTTGGTGTAAAAAAAAAAAAAAAAATACCCGGGCCATATTGAAAAAAGTCCCGGGATCCTGTAACACGCCTCAGTTCTGAGGGCTCAAAAAGGGGCTTTTGGTTTCCCTTCACTTTTTTTTTGTTGTTAAGTTTCTCAAAAAACTTTTTTGGTGAAAAAAATAAAAATACCCGGGCAATAATGAACAGAAAGGTATCTCTGTGACCGCTCATTATTGAGGGGTTTAAAGTTGCTTTGGGCTTCATTCCCCCTTTTTTTGTGGTGTTCCCTGATGTAAACATATTGCGGTTTTTTTTTTAAAATACGGAAATTTTTGAACAGTTGGGAGCTGTGACGGCTGAGTATTTGTGGCTACAATTTTTGGCAATTCGGCCCCAAATTCCCCTTTTTTGTGTCGTTACCCCAAATCTTACACTATTTTTTTGGGAAAAATAAAAACAAGGCCACATTTGTACGTGTGGTTCTCGGTTAAAAATACTTCTGTTTAAAATTGTTAGGCTGTTCAGAAAATGTGTTTAAATGCAACAACTACTTCCCATTCTCTTCTCCCGAGCCAGTCATGCGATTAGTATGTCGAGGAGCAGGGGTCAATGCTTGGGCGATTTGTACTCTGTCTCGTTTTTGAAGGTGAAAACTTCTAGATTAAAAAAGCTGGAAGAGCCGAGCAAGAGCAGTGGAAGAGCACGAGGCCCGGGGTCCCACTCTGAAGTCTTGTGTTCGGCGGGGGCCCGAAAATCCTCACCCACTAAATTGGACTTCTGTATGATGATGTAAAAAAGGGGGGCCCCCCGGTTTCTGACGAAATGAGATTTTGACATTTCGACTGATTTAAAAAGGCGTCAATTGTGGTCGTTGTTGTGATTTGATTTTATACATTGAGTTTCCATGACAATCCCCCCAACATGTTATTGAATCAAAAAACTTTTTTTTCTCGCAAAACGTTAGTGTGCACAAACTTTCAAATTGGTGCTTGACCCCCGGGGTCTTGTCAAAGTGCATGTTGATCAGTCAACAGATGTTATGTGATCCCT